>JAHDVF020000468.1:0-712946 GCA_022606425.2 Lepidostoma basale | reverse complement strand
TGCAGAACGTAAACCTTTCCCAACGCATGTCACCAGTCAGTCCTCCGACAAATATGGCCTGCTCACTGCCATTTCAGTCTGCTTACCTTCTAAGCCATCTCAGATACCTCGGTTCTTTGTCGAGTAAATTCATTTCTAGCTCTCAAACATGAATAATTCTAACAAAATCGAAGCAAGAGCAGACACTGTCAGAACCAAACATCTCTTAAGAGTAGCAGAATTGAGAACATTGCGACTTATTGTGGGGAGAACTCTTAGAGATACAATAACCAATGAAGAAATTCGCAAATCCTGCAAAATTGAAGACATAGTGAGTTGGAATAGGTAGAGAAGATGATTCTGGAGGGACCACATTGAGAGAATGAATTCAGGAAGAATTCCTAATATCGTGATACATGAGACTCCAGAGGGCCGTCGACCACCAGAACGACCACCAAAGAGATGGAGAGAAGGCTGGTCGTCTCCATCACAGGAAGAAAGTTGATATCCTGCATAAACAGATCACAAGATCTACAATCAGAAGAATAAGAAGATGAAGAAGAACATGAATATCGCTGGTTATGATATCATATTGAAGCTTTATTAAATTAAGAGTGTAATGAAGGAATAGGGTGGTGATTGAAAACATGTTTTTGTATTCAATATATATTTTATTGAGTTTTTACGATCTACCGATTCTATTAGTACTGTCAGAAAGAATCGGCAAAGAAAACTGACAGACTGAACAAACAAACACAAACAAACCATTATGCCGTTTCTCCGCAGGGGTAGGCAGAGAATGGACCACCACACTACTCTATCCTGGCAAACCTCTCTAGCTTCCTCCACATTCATACAACGAGTCATACACGTACGTTGATTCCTCCAACTTCTAACATGACCAACCTTTAAAATTTGATTAATTTTGTCATGCCATGTTTTCCTCGGTCTGCCTCAACTTCGTACCCCATTTACATCATTTACGTATACTTTCTTAACCATTCTTTCTCCATCCTTACGTTCCATATGTCTGAACCAACGCAGCGATCCTTTCATAATTTTGTTCATAATACCTTCTTCCGCTCTACATTCCTTTCTTATATCAGCATTTGAGATTCTGTCGTATATCGTTCTACCACACATACGCCTTAGGGACCTCATCTCTACCGCATTTATTCTACTCTCATCCTTCTTCTGCCAGTTCCATGCTTCGCTTCCATACATTAGGGTTGGGACCAGAACTCCATTGTGAACGGCCGTTCACAATGGAGTATTAAAAATAAAATAAAGCTGTGTTCCAGTGTCTGCAACTCGCGGCTTCTTCTTTCAAGAAGTAGATCTGAAACAATGTACAAAAAGGCCATGAATACATGCAAAGGTTAATTAAAAATATATAGGAATTAGTTGGACCTTTGTATTTGGGTTAGTGTTAATAATTTTCTATATTTATTGCTCTGACTCGATGCTCGATTAATTTCTAAATTTAAATTATTTTTGGTTTTACAATAATTATTTAATAAAATATTTATCCATACAGTTGTAGACATTTCGAAAAGTGAAAATATGGAAGATTTACAAATGTTGCATGCATCAGATTTAAAATTATCAATTTCTAATTTTTCCAGTATTAAAGTCTTCAAAACATATTTTTGATTTCTTAAGTTTTGGAAAAAGACTTCAAACTTTTCCGTTATCAATGTTTTGAAAATTTGATAAGCTACCAGACCAACAGTCAAAGATTGACTAGATGGATATTTAAGCCCCCCGCGGTTTAAGGTTTCCAAATAAGATACGTTCGATGAATAATCTACAATCAAATCACGAGAAGAGGTCAGAATCTCCAGGCACCCTTCGCATTGACACATTTCAGTAATTTTTTTTGCAACATACCCGCAAATATATACGAGTACTTCATGTGATAGGTCATCTATCTCTACCTCATGGCTCAATAACAATATGTCATCAATCACTTCATCTGAAATTAAGTCTCCCGAGTTTTCATCAATGGAAGTCATAGATGAAAAAAATTCTCTAATGGTAATAACACCCGAAAGATGAGAATTAAATTTAAGTAGACCCATAAGTTTAATTTTTTTCTCAGATTCTAGAATTTGTTGAACGGAGATATGATAATTTGTTCCGCTCATACGGCGATATACACCAAAACGTTTTTCTAATGGATCGGTCTGAAACTTTCCTAGAAGAACATACTGGGCATTGCACTTATTCAATAAATATTCCACCAGCTCTATCATTGCCTGTGTGGTGTGGAAGAGAGCCGAATATGTCTCCTTGGTCAGTCTGCCTCTATTTTGAGAATTCCATATTTGTAACCATTGGCAAAATTTTAAAAAGAATTGAATACTACTCTGCTCCAAACTGTGAATAGGTTCGGCAAGAGGCAAAAGTAAGTTTGAACCTTTTTCAGGATGCTTTACATTAACGCATGTCCACCAATCGCAAATAATTTTTAAAAAATCCTGTGTACCTGAAGATTCTTCCCCAAGATATGACTCTAAGGCCGCTATATTTTTATCATTGAATAAATTGATAACTAATTGAACATTTTGCCGTTCTAATTTTGTCGGATATAATGTTTTCTGAGATAATGCATAGGCTTGTTTTATTGGTAACATTTTCTCTAATTCATAAACTTTAGCTAAATGTTCCATTTTGCATACTTTATATTCATGAAAATTGTTAAATGATGGAATATAAAATGTGGAATTCCTAGTGTTCAACCAGTTATTTCGTATATTTTTAAAAATGTGAACAGTGTCAAACAAAAAAAAAAATTTTTTATTTGAATCAAACGGTGAGGGAATACTTGATTTCATCACACCGCCACACATCCTTTTAAACAAATTTCTATTCACCTGATTATTATCACTAATAACACTTAAAATTTCATAACCCACATTACTGAGTACCCCCAAAACCTTTGTGACGATTTCCAATAAATAATGACTATCTAAATTTTTACAGGAAAAATACCAACAACATCAGTTTTACCAGAAAATACTGATGTAACCATAAAGGTTTGCACCGTGGTGGCTAATTCTAAATTTTTATTCATAGAAAACCCTTGGAGTTTCACACCTTTATAATTAACTTCTGGTTTCACATATATTTCATCTAATAAGAGATTCACTAACCTTTCATTAGCTGGTAATCTTTTAATTGTTTCTTCGAGATATTTCTTATGTATTATCCCAGTGCAATTAGAACCTACGTTAAATGTTTTGATGTAATTTGTGTGAGGTAGCACTAACAAACCAGAATCCCGTAAAAAACGATATGCGGCAGGATACATAAAAAACATTGAGCTACTAAATATCAATAATTCTGTTGAATATTTATTCTTTGAGCTAACCCATAAACTTAATTGTTGTTCAATGAACTGTAAAAAAATTTTGTCTTCAGTACCAGAATATAATTGTTGTAATTTTGTTGTTACATCATTAACTATTTCAGTGGCTGTTAGTGAATCTATGATTGTATTGTCTAGTGAACTTAACAAATTCTCAAGTTTTGAAAACCGATCACATTTTAAGTCTTTCCCCAAAACCCACAGAAATTTCTTTATATCTAACTCATTATTATTGTAAAATATTTTAATATCAAATTGATCAGTTATTGTAATGGAATGTGAAATTGAAGCTTTACGATTGAAATTTAATTTGTATAAAATAATATGATCATCAAATATTTTTGATCCCCAATTCCTGATATTGAACTTCAGCGGTTGGTTCAATATATCCTCCATCCTCGAAATTTGGTCCGATACGAGCCAATTGGTGTTTGCTTCGTCAGAAGCCTCAAAATCACAGCTCGTCTTTGGGAAGGATCTTGTCGTGAAGTAGTCTCTGGCTTGGAAAGATACGAAGGCAAGTTTGGGAAAATCGATGGAACTGCTCCATTTCGAAGGCGCGTTCTTTTCTTTGGCAA
Source organism: Lepidostoma basale (assembly GCA_022606425.2). Lineage (NCBI taxonomy): Eukaryota > Metazoa > Arthropoda > Insecta > Trichoptera > Lepidostomatidae > Lepidostoma > Lepidostoma basale. Next base: position 709,019 of record JAHDVF020000468.1, on the reverse strand, counting down.
GATGTGTACTTGGTCTGAAAACCGAATAAATAAAAACATTACATATTGTGCCTACTAAATTAACTATAGCAAATCTGAAGCACATTCGAATTCATATAGTTATGACGGTATTTTTTCAAATGTATGTTCAAATTAATATACGAGTACAGCTATAATTTCACTTTATTTCATCACAATTTCATCACTGTATATTTAAACTACTTTTAATTACAGAAGGAAGAAGAAAATATATACCTCCAAAAGAAAACTTGTCCTCTGTAAGGATGTCACTGGTATGAAAATGTTTCGAACATACAATCATATGTCGTTTGACCACTAAATTTTTTCGAGGAATGCAGGACACCCACTTTTTTGACATTTCGGCATCGAGGGGGAATTTGAATCCGGAGACATATTCCCCTTGATTTGCATAGTTGGATTTGCAGCCGGGAACACAGCATTTTCTAGGCATCTAAAATGATAACATTCGAAACGATAACATTTAACTTATTTAAATAAAAATATATTATTTATACTTTTAATATCCAACATCACTAATCTATATTGAAAGAACAACTGCAAATGGCAAACTTGAGGTTATTCAATTGAAATTGAAATATTTTGCTTGAATTACATCTCAATACACAATATTTTGTTTTTGATAACACACATTGATTTAACTTATTGAACGCTAAGGCATTAACTTTGTTGAATTCCATAGTTATATACTTAGGAAATTGAAAATAACTTTGTTTAATCCACTAAGTACACGTTGATTTAATTAAATAATGGTTTTATCACAAAAACATATCTGTTTAAATTTAATAACACAAAAAGCACTAGCTTCTAAATGTCAAATCACACGCGATACTGAAAACAGGAAATATATCAACTGAAACTTAAATTTATAACACAGACATATCAAATACATATATATTCACACCTTTTATGAATTCTCATAAAGATTTTACCAGAAATAATGTAAGAAAACCCATAAATTTATCGAAATACAATTGATAAACGAGAGCTCATGTTATGGAGGTTAGAGTGAAGATGGAGGTATGCTCCGAAACATGTCGTGTTTTTTAATAATTAGTGGATTAAACAAAGCTATTTTCAATTTCCTAAGTACGCGTTGATTTAATTAAATAATGGTTTTATCACAAAAACACATCTGTTTAAATTTAATAACACAAAAAGCACTCACTTCGAAATTTCAAATCACACGTGATACTGAAAACAGGAAATATATCAACTGAAACTTAAATTTATAACACAGACATATCAAATACATATATATTCACACCTTTTATGAATTCTCATAAAGATTTTACCAGAAATAATGTAAGAAAACCCATAAATTTATCGAAATGCACTTGATAAACGAGAGCTCATGTTATGGAGGTTAGAGTGAAGATGGAGGTATGCTCCGAAACATGTCGTGTTTTTTAATAATTAGTGGATTAAACAAAGCTATTTTCAATTTCCTAAGTACACGTTGATTTAATTAAATAATGGTTTTATCACAAAAACACATCTGTTTAAATTTAATAACACAAAAAGCACTCACTTCGAAATTTCAAATCACACGAGATACGTGATACTGAAAACAGGAAATATATCAACTGTAACTTAAATTTATAACACAGACTTATCAAATACATATATATTCACACCTTTTATGAATTCTCGTAAAGATTTTACCGGAAATAATGTAAGAAAACCCAAAAATTTATCGAAATACACTTGATAAACGAGAGCGGCCGGTACGAATTCCTAGGAGACTCAAAGAAGTGCATGGCCTCAACCCAAGTCAAACCATAGACAATATAGAGGATCATTGCGGCTTGATATAATGTCAAGATGGCACTGCCTCAACCCAAGTCAAACCATAGACAATATAGAGGATCATTGCGGCTTGATATAATGTCAAGATGGCACTGGTACAGCCAACCCAGCCATCACATTCTATAGGTTCTTGTGATGAGTCAAGTTTTTTAAATTGACGTAAAGTACAACGCATTTAAATTCAAATAATAGTTGTCATATGAATTCACTATTACCTTCTATATATTTGTTATGGATTGCTACTTACTTTTAAAAATATATAATCTTCATATTTCATATGTTATCTTATAGAGCGGGAAGCTAGTGTTTATTATAAAAACAAAATCAATCTTTACCTTACAAAGATTTATCTCCCCATTCACATTGTCAATTTTTGTAAAATTACGTTAACTTTAATAATCATGGGAGATAACAGAATTGTTGTTTTGATTGATATGGATTGTTTTTATTGTCAAGTGGAAGAGAAACTTAACCCTGATCTAAAAGGACAGCCAATAGCTGTTGTCCAATATAACGAATGGAAAGGCGGAGGGTAAACAATATTTAATATTTTTATATTTTCTGCTTCATTTTTGTTTAAGCCAAATACCGTTTGTAATGTCTTCTTGCACTTCAAATTGAAGTTATCTCAAGAATTCCTCCAATGCAATCATTGCTAATAGAAATATTTGTAAATCATAAAAATTGTATGTCTTAAAATTGTTGAAATTTGTAAAACTGATAATCCAATAAAAATATTATTTTAGATGTATCCCAATAAAAAATATTGTATTTGTATGTGCATAGTCAGCTTTAAAGGCGTGACCAGTTGCATATAATGTTGGATTTTTGACAATATAGTTGATACGATTTAGATTTGAGGAATATTGATGATGACATTACGGAACCCATTGATAACATATGTAGCACTCACCAGTATACCAAAAGTTCTGGTCTCGTTGGTAGAATCGGCTATTTAAAAATATAAATGTATGTTTTCTCGTAATGTGTAATTTTATTAAGATGTTATTTACATAATTTATTTCATTGTATGTTAAAAATAAAAATAATGAATTTAGCTTGTGAGCCTATTAAACCAGCTACTCGTTCAAGACAAACCAAGTTTACAGAGTGCTCCAATAAAATTAAGAGATTCGTTTAGATATAAGGTTTTCCGTTTTCTATATGGGACCAATGAATTATTTCATTGTCTTGAAAAGTGAAGATTATTTGACCCTCAACGAAGAGTGATATTACACCTGGCACGTGTTTGATTTGTGAAATTTAAGAAAAGATTTTTTTTAATTTAAGAACTAAGAACAATTTTTATTTTTGTTTAATTTTAACTGTTTATGTGCTTTGGAATAAAGAATATCTGATCTAAACAAATACATGAATATTTTAATATACTTGATATTGCTAAATGTTTATTTTAATTCCCTTTAAAATTGTATTATATTCACTTGTTTCAGAATAATTGCAGTAAATTATATAGCTCGAGCCAAAGGAGTAACCAGGCACATGAGAGGAGACGAAGCTAAGGAGATTTGTCCTAATATAGCTCTGCCCAAAGTACCTTGTTTGAGAGGGAAAGCCAACATATCCAAGTGGGTGACAATATATTTTCCTGATTATATTTTATCTAACGAATTGTTTTGTTTGGTGAACTTTCTTGACTAGTACACTACATATTTTTAGGTATCGGGAAGCAGGTAAAGATGTAGCTCTTGTCTTACAACGATTTACGCCATTACTAGAAAGAGCATCTATTGATGAAGCGTATCTGGATATAACTCAAGTTGTAAGTAGGTATTTATTAGGAAACAATCATAATTTTATAAACAAATGTTTTTATAAACAGTTTCTTAATAAAAAAAACATTTATTATGTTATATTTACAGGTCAAAGAACGCATGAAAACAAACAACCAGCCCCGCATATCTCCTGAAGACTTACCCAACACATTTGTTTTAACTTATCCTAATGTTGACACTTTTATAAATGATATCTATAAAATTAAAACCCTAGAAGATGATTTTGTGAATCTCAACCAAGAATATGCACTAGAACTGCTGGTTGGTGCTGTTGTTGTAAGTGAAATACGAGCAGCTGTTTTTGAAGCCACAGGTCAGATGAAATATATTGTGTATTTTTATAAACGTAAAACATTTGATTATTCTTATTTTAAAAACTCCTACTTCATACAAAACATATATTTGTTTCCAAATAAACTCATGCCCAAAATTAAATGTTGACCAAGTAAGATGATGTATGAATGTTGAGAAAGCCAAAGAAATATATCAGGAAAGAACAGTGTGGCGGGCCATTCTTTCCGACTACCCCTTCGGAAGACGGTGTGATGGTTCGTTACTTTGTTAGTATTATTATTTTGGCACAAATTGGTCCATTGTAAATTGGGTTATTTAATTTAAGTTTTATGAATTTCAATTCACTTGTGGTAAAATGAACATTATTTTTTGGATACCCCTTACGTGAATTTCGTTATTGACTTCATAAAGCAAAAAAGTTGTGAAACAAGAAGACGTATCGGTTTAATTTTTATAACATTATTAACACATTGTTTGCGGGAGACGCTCAAATGCGTATTTTTTATACTGTTGGTAAAGAGCTGGAGACGCTTAAAACCATTTTTTGTATTGATGTACTATTGGTAGACAGCGGGTAACGCAAAGACGTATTGTTATTAGGTGAAGTAAAAATTAAGCGCGAACTCTCATGAGACGTGTTCTAGGTACCGGGCAATTCGTAGAATTTGTGCTGGGTGGCAGACTATGCATGTTTGAATTTGCACTTGAAATTGCGATGTTGAGACTGTTATAAATTTCTAATTTTGTACAAAATACCCATCACTAACTAACCAACCATCACGCCGTTTCTCCGGGGGGTAGGCAGAGATGATGGACTGCAATACTGCTCTGTCCTGATATACCTCTAGCTTCCTCTGCACATGCACACACACACACCTTTTACTATTTGACTAATTTGGTCATGCCATGCTTTCCTTGATCTTCCACGACTTCTCTTTCCACTCACACTGCTTGTATACAATATTTTAACTACTCTTCTCTCTTCCATATTTGTTCCATATGTCCAAACCGTCTCAGGGATCCTTTTTAATTTTACTTATCTGCCTTACATTTCTTCCTAATTTCATCGTTTGGTATTCTATCACAAATCGTTTTCCTGCACATTCTTCTCGGTGATCTCATTTCTACGGCAGTTATCCTACTTTCATCCTTCTTTTGCCAGCTCCATGCTTCACTTACATACATGTATAATATAATAAGAACTGTATAATATCTTCATAATTGATCATTATTAGTTGTATTCGAAAAAAATATTATTATTACATAAGAAATTGTAACAAGATATAATAAAAGATTTCATTTAACATAAGACATTAAAAAAATTATTTAAATATGATCCATACTAGCTATAGGTATTTTACATGAAACGTTATTTTGCATGCGAATCTGAAAAAAATGATAAAAAAAAACAGCTGCATACATTGTGTTATAATAATAAAAATTTGTTATTTGTATATTGACACATTTTATAATTTTCCTGCAAAAATATATTTTTTTATATCTTACAAAAAAAATATTTTTAGGTTACCAGTGCTCTGCAGGCATAGCTCACAACAAAATTATGGCAAAACTTGTTTGTGGAATGAACAAACCAAATAAGCAAACGCTTCTTCCATTGCACGGTATTGAAACCCTTTTTGAGTAAGTTATTTTCCTTCGTACTTTAAAGAATGGTGGAAAATGTTTTTTAAAATTTAGACAAATTAAATGTGTTCATGTTTTGTTTTAATCTCTTGCAGGACCTTATCAGTAAATAAAATTAAAAGTCTAGGAGGAAAGTTTGGAACTGCCGTATGTGAAACTTTAAAAATCTCAAAAATGAACGAGTTAATTAAATTTTCTGAAAAGGAATTACAAAAACGTTTTGATGAAAAAAATGGGTAAAGATTTTTTTCAACTTTTTCATGTAAAAATATATTTAAAAAATGCATATTTTAACAAAAAATGTTTTAGGTCGTGGTTATATAATATAGCAAGAGGCATAGACACTGAACCTGTCACTCCACGTTTTACATCCAAAAATATAGGGTGTTGCAAAAAATTTGCTGGAAAAAGTGCCATCTTAAACTTAGCAACACTTACGCACTGGCTCGGGGAACTTGGTGATGAAATAGAAGAACGGTTAAAAACAGATTCTTTAGAAAATAACCGCTATCCTACGCAAGTAGTTGTCAGTTTTACTAAGCAGCTTTCAAATGGTAAAGACGTTTCTTGCTCCCGATCAACAAATATTAAGAAAGGGAACAGTTTGTGTGGAAAAGCTTTTGCTGAACACTCGTTGAACATGATTAAAAAGGATTCCAAACCATTTTTCGCTGTAGAAAATATTGAGACTTCAGGTAAACTGATCACTTGTTTTTTATTTATCGTTTTCCTGCATAAAAGTTATCCAAATTGATTCTTATTTAAACAAATATAATATTTTGAATAAGAACTCTATTTCTACTACAGCTTAACCTTTGTTATTCATAAACCTGGATATCACATGCATATTTATACATTCTAGATCCGGAGGTAGCAGTGCTTTCTCATCCGATTAAATATCTTGGAATCAGTGTTGGTAAATTTGAAGAAACTAACAATTTTAGTAAAGGGAGAAATATTTCCCACTTTTTTGCACAAGTTAATTCAACTGAAAATGATGAAAATTCACAAGATAACATTTTAAAAGAAAGAAGGGAAAATGACTTAGCAACGTCTTCCACATTAAAGTCCGTTCAGGAAGATGCTGAAATTCAAAATAATAAAAGTTGCGCTACAAATTTAACTACACAAGAATCTTTTTTCATGAGATATTTTAAAAGTGCTGAAAAATCAGATGATTCCAAACAAATTACCAATACAGAATCTGAGAACCCTCGAGAGGAAAAATCCCCACCCAGAGAGATTTTGGATTTGCATGAAGCAAGTAATGATCATTGTTTAGAATCCAAGATACAAAATAAAATATGTGCCCAGCAACTTGATGAAGAGTGTTGTTCTGATGATTCTGAATGTACTATAGATCTTGAAATTAATAGGAGTAAACAGCTAGTCTGCGAGGAGCCTAGTGTAAACCTTCCCGAAAGACCCTCCATAACCAGGAACTTTTTCACTCATCCTAGAGATGATGATATTGCAGAAGAAATAACAGATGGAGGTAGTCCAGTCGATTTTATCCTCTGTCAGGAATGTAATAAGAATATTATCTCCACAGAATATGGTGTGCACAGTGACTATCATGTTGCCTTGTCTTTAAGACTAGAAGATAGGCGATCAATCCAAAAACCAATAGTGAAATCTGCTGCAGTCTTTCAAGAACTATCTAAAAAAAAGAAGAAAAGTTCCCCCAAAGATAAGAATAGTAGCATCACGGCATTCTTCGGGAAATCAACTAATATTGAAGAAGATGGTGCCCCAAAAGAGCAATGCTTTGAATGCGGAAAACTTATCAAATTAACAGATTTTTCTGAACATTTAGATTATCACGAAGCAAAGAAATTATCTATAGAAATAAATAGGGCCTCCTTCATACACTCTGGTGAAAATAGTGCAGGGAAAAGAAAAAGAAACTCTAAAGAGGATACAAAAAATAAAAAGGAAAATAAACTTATAAGTAATTTCTTTGTTGAAAAAAATATATAAAGATATTATTGTTATTAAAGTACAAATTAAACGCAGCAAAAAACCAAATGTGATATACTTACTTTTTTCTTGGACAATAAACAACAACAAACCATCACGCCGGTTCTCTGCAGGGGTAGGCAGAGAGAATGGACCCCCACACAACTCTATCCTGACATACCTCTCTAGATTCCTCCACATTCATACAGCGAGTCATATACGCACGTCGATTCTTCTGGCTTCTGACATGACCAACCTTTAAAATTTGATTAATTTGGTCATGCCATGTTTTCCTCGGTCTACCTCGACTCCATACTCCATTTACATCGTTAATGTATACTTTTTTAACCATTCTTTCTTCGCCCATGCGCTCCATATGTCCGAACCAATGCAGCGATCCTTACATAATTTTGTTCATAATACCTTCTTTCGCTCTACATTCCTTTCTAATATCAGCATTTGAGATTCTGTCGTACATCGTTCTACCATACATACGTCTTAGGGACCTCATCTCTACCACATTTATTCTGCTCTCATCTTTCTTCTGCCAGTTCCATGCTTCACCTCCATACATAATTGTTGGGACTAGAACTCCATTGTGAACCACCATTTTTGCTTTTATTGACACATTCGTGTTTCCAATTACTATTTTTAAAGCTCCATTCACTTTGTTACCCGCATCAACCCTTCTTTCAACATGACTGTCCGTTCGGCCATCCGCTGTGAACATACTACCTAAATACACAAATTCCCTCACCTGTTCCAAGTTTTCTTTGCTCACACTTATATTAGAAACTGTTATTTGCTCTTCCCTTTCAAAAATGAACACCTTTGACTTTCTGACATTCATCATTAAATCATTTGACTTGCATACCTCATACATTCTCGACACCAAGATTTGTAATTCGTCCGCAATGAGAATGGCATCGTCCTCGTAAATCAAGCAATTTACAGACAGATCACTCACAACAATATTGTAACACTCTGTATTAAGTATTTAACCCTTTGCACTCCTTAACTATTCTTTTTATACCATCAACATGTCAATTAATTTACAAAGAAAGAGTCACATTGAAATTGTGTAGATCATGTAATTTTGTTGTTAATTTTAAAAAAATTATTGTGTAATGCCGAGTCTAACTCGATATAGGAGTTAATGTGAAGAATACCATATATTGCTGCAGCTGGAGTGGTAAGGGTTAAATGATGAAAACATCATTTTTCTGTAAGTTTTGTTATTTTTTATTATGAGTGATATGTTTTACATTACTAGGGTATTGGAGTCCTATGTGTCCAATACCATTCTATGGGCCATGACAGAAGAACATGTTGCTAGACATAGATTGATCACGCCTTAAGACGGAACCCAGCCTACATCGCTTATCATACCTGCGGGAGAAAAGAGGAAGCGACATAGGTCCAGGTGTTAGGTACCAGGCTCTCGATAGTCCGGTGGATAAAGATTCTTAGGACTCTATACATCACGGAGGTGTTAGAGGATAGAAACTAGATAAAGTGGAAATCATCAAGTGTTTACTATTACATTTGGTAATGCTAACAAGGTGTAACATATCAGCCTTAAGTTTATCAGAAATTGATTTTAAAAACCCTGAAGGGGTAGGCAAAAAAGTTTTATGGGCTAGGCAAAAAAGTCTTAATACTTCTCTTGCTCCCTGAACATTCATACATCATGCCGTGCAGGGATGTCGATTTCTCTGACTCCTTGCGTGGCTGACATTAAATATTTGATTGATTAAATTTAATAATAAATGGAGGTTTACATGAAATCTTATATGTGCGAATGGCTAAAGTTAAATAGATAATATTCTTAATTTGCGAGTTTCCCTCCTTTATCTACAATCCTCCACCTCCCTTAACTTCATTGTTATTTGAAAATGGGGAAATGAAAGTGCCTACCTGCACAACACTGAAATATTATAATTCTTTTTTTTTTTTTCATTTCTTCCACTTTATTTTGTTTGTGACCAATTTCAACAGTGTAGCTGACATTAGCAAACAGAATGATGTAATATTTATGATACATAATTCAAGATGAACCTCAAAATTGCATTTAAAACATTGAAAGTTGCCAAGTACTGAGTAAAAGTAATAACATACATCACCACGATAACTCTACTTGTCAGTGTTATATTCCTTAGATCTTGGGTAAGTTCTTGTACCAACATTTTAATTCCGTTTAGCATCTTTGATCCAGGCAAAGACAGTTAGATGAATAACACTGTAATGGAGACACAATCAATTCAAGTACGAAGGGCGGTTGAAAATTAATTAACCTAGGCAAGAAAACCCTTTTTTTATCTAAATTTGGTATATTTCTCGACATAGTCTTATTTTGACCCTAAACACTTCGTCCGTTTTTCGAGAAATTATTGTATTTTCTCTTGCTGTTGTATTATCATATATGTACGGCTGGACATTGAGGGAGTAGCGTAGTTTAAATGTGGTGCGGGTCCCCCTTGGTAGCAAAATGTTCAATCCCCTCCAAATATGATTTCTCAAAGCATTCAAAATAGGTTTTAGTGATAAAATATAATCACCTCAAGAGCGCATAAGGACCTGCTTTGAATATAAAAATGTTTACTGCATTGATATTCGTGATCGGTTAGAAAATAATATAATAAAAACAAATGTACATATGGAATATTAATTTGGATATGAAAAACAAAAAAGTTGGGTCATTAGTAAAGAATGAAGACACCCTCATTCCACCCAAATCTGTTATGTATCATTGAGCCTTATCTGCAGTTGGAAATATATGTCGTAGAGTACCAAATCTGGAGAATGTGGTGAATAAGAGTCCAATTTGTAGTGCTATTCATTAAGTTTTGCGCTGGAGCATTGTCTTGCCCTAGTAGAAATGAAAGAGACACTTTACTTCAAATCAGTCAGCGTAATATATGTACACCATTAATAATTTATCACTTCCCCGTAGTCAATGTAAATGGTACTGAATGAAGCCCAAAAAAAATACCTTCTTTGGCTTCGATCCACCCATAACAGTCCTCTGTTTCAACTTTCCTTGATCTCCGATGTGTTGGGATGGACCCATAAACCCTTTTTGTAGTTGAACATCGCCAAACACTTTCCAAAAGACCGAAAAATCAGTTTACTGACGACTTAGAGGCAATGTGGCACCCATCTGTCAGAAAGCTTCTAAATATCCATGTGAAATTTTGAGCACATGTTTGGTTGATATAGCCTTAACTACCGCACACTTAAATCACTCGTCAATTATCACTGTCGACCATTTCTGACATGGTGGTTCTTATCAGCTGGTCTAAATCATCTTACAACCTCATTCACACTAGTTGTTATAGGAGTCTCCATAAACCTTTTTAATTTGGTGTTGATCTAGTTTTTACTTTGCAAAAATAAATACCTAATCACAACACGATATTAAATTTTGTAAAAGTGCAAAAGTTATTCGCTTTCATCATTGAAAATTTAAGGTAATTACTTTTTTTTAAATTTAGGAGTACTTTAATTTTTTTTTAATTAATTTCATACTTGCCAAACTTATTTTGTACTAAGTGTGAAAGAGGAAGAAAAAGAAAAGTTTTTTTTTTAATGAAGTTTATTGATGTTTAAAAAGGCTTTTTACACCTGCACAAGTTCAGCTTGCCACTTCTTCCAATAGGACAGGGGCCCATGCTCGGGACGATACTTCACATTGCAGCCATCCTGGGCAAGACGATTGTCATCACGGAGATTCTCATAAACCTCACGCTCGTACTTTGTGAAACCCCACTTCTTGGAAACATAGATCTAAAAAAAATTACATTGAAATATTAGTAATGGCTTTAGATTAAGGGTGATATACTAATAAAAACATATATTCAAAAGCCGCACGAGGAAAATAAAAATATACAAACAATCAATTGTTTTACGAGTACTTTGTGTTACAGAATTTCAATGTAAAGGTGTTAAATATAAATTTCAACACTAGTATATAGATAATTTATGCAGCCTAATAATTTTTAATAACAAATATAAAGTAGTTCCAGTATAGAAATACTTCCAAGCCGCACAAATGAAATTAATTGGAGTAGAAAATTACCTTCTGGCGACCAGGGAACTTGAACTTAGCACGGCGGAGAGCCTCAATGACGGCAGGCTTGTAACGGTCGCTGGAGCGCACCGACATGATGGGCTGACCAATATGCACGCGCGCTACAGTTCCTTGCGGCTTGCCGAACGCACCCCTCATTCCTGTCTGGAGCCTGCAATGAAATAAATTCCATTATCCATCGATTACAGAGAACTATGATCTAGAATGTAACCCTTGTGAACCCCTTACTACTGGACGACAATACTGGACGATCTCTCTTGTTCGCACAAAACAAGATGCACTATCTCTAAAACAAAGTATTTAATCCAAGAATATCCAAGGGTTAAAGCTAATATCTTCAGGAACATAAAAAAAACTGAAATCCAATGTGCTATACTATATTAAATCTGAAGCCAATACATGCAATGAGCATAAAAGTTTTCCTTGATAATTTAAAAAGAAAAAATTTGGTTTGTTATCCTACAACTTTAATAAATAAGGCCAATAATTATTTGCGCCAACTTGAATAGCACAATCCCCAATCATTTTTTTTAAATTTAACAACTAAAATAACAAGATCACATTTATTTGCTACAGGTTACAAAAAAAAAACATAAAATTCACTTCATACATCCATGAATTCCTATGAAATTTTCTTTCGACCAAACTCAAACAACCACCGACTTCTGTAAAATTATGTAAACAAATAACATTCTCAATGTCCTAGAATATTTTCTCACAGATGATATAAAAACAATTTCTTTGAGGGGGTTTCTTAATTTGGGAATTATATAAAAAATTTGTTATATATATAACTATAATCATGAAGATACGAATAGTATAGATAAATATTTCTAGTAGAATCAATTTGTCATTTCATGTATATTTCACAATCACTTCATTTATTTCACAATCATATATTTTAGATTTTTATTTCATTAATCGCCATGTGGTGATAAAATGTCGATAATATTTAATTTTACTAACAAGCAAATTCAAACAAGTAGTTAGACACCTGCAAGAATGAACTCAATCAAGTTAAACAAAAATAGAAACCTGTTGCAGAAATGCAATATGTCAAATTAACAAAACTCGCTTCAACTTAAATTACACAAAATTATATATTAATAATAAAATGAAACACATTTTCACCTATCAGCTCCAGCGCACGATAACATTTTATTGATGCGGATCACATGGAAAGGGTGAACTCGCATACGAATGTGGAACTGGTCCTTTCCGCAGTTCTTGACCAGGTATTTGTTGCAGCAAATACGGCCAGCTTCCAGGGCCTCGGAGCTCAGCTGTTCGTATTCATCGGACACGAGATGGATACATAGTGGAAAATCTTCCACGGAAGCCTTCTTCTTTCCAAGATCGAAAATACGAATTTTCGGGTCTGGAACACCACGACAGAACCGAGACTTAGGATACGGTTTGTTTTTGCAATAGCGGTAACTGTAAGTCAAAACATAGTTGAATTAAATTAACGAAGACGAAAAATAACCTAAACAACCAAAAGAAAAAATATTTGACAGGACTCACCATCTCGCGGGACGTCGTCCCATCTTGACCTGCAAGCAGAATAATACGGTAAACAAATAACAACTATAAAAATAAAAAGTCAAGAAGCAATTGATACATAAAATATTTCTGTTCCATAAGGATTAAAATGGATTTAATAAATAAACATACCGATCTCACACCGACTGGATGAACGTCAAACCGGAAAGAGTTTCCAATATTTTTCTATGGTACAGTTAGACCATAGAGTCAAGAAAATTTAAAAGGTTTTTCTACAGGAAACACCAAAGTATGTAAATTAGGGGGGAATAATTTTAAGTTTTATTTTTGTTATATTGTATTGTTTGGAGTTTATTATGGTCACGGGGTGAAAAATGAATTTATAGAACTCATTCACTCCCGATCTAGAGCAACTTCCCAACATTTGCCCATGTGATTTGCTAATGTTTGACGGGGTCTGATGATGGAACGGGGTCCATGAACGAGGAGATGCGGGGAATCTCGACTCGGGATTGTCGAGATCATCTCTCGTGGCCTCGGCGCCAAATGCCCATGATTTATAGATGATATGATTCGTTCGGGATTGAGAGTGTAATTATTGAAAGGCCAAGTGATTTAGAAATTAAGTTTATTATAGACAGGATTACAAGAATTTACACGGGAGGAACACCTTAATATTAATAAATTACAGTCAAAGACTTACTTGCTAAAAGCTGGTCGGCTTACTTAATTTTACTGCGTAATGCTATCCTCGGGACAGCAGCGCCGAGTTGGAGCTGCGGGGCGGACGATGGGGGAGCACCGTGGATGCTGGAGCCGACCTAGCCTCCGCCGCGGAGATCGGGCGAGGCAGACGACGGCGAAGAGTGACGTGTAGGCTGGCCGGATCTGAGGCAGCCGGCACCTGGCGGCTAATGGTGTCGATGTGGATGGCGACGGACGGTGTCAGGCGGGTTGGCATCCTCCTCCGTCCGCACCACGAGGGATGTGCGAGGGGGACGATGGGGAAGAGCGTGGAAGCGAAAGGCGGTCTGGTCTCCTTCGCTGAGACAGCAGTGGCCAGCATCAGGCCCCAATGATGATAAGCTGACGCCATGGTTACTGGCGCCATGCGGCGATATCGCGATCTTTTCCAGATTACCTTCCCGGCGTTCGGCGCCCGCCGAGCGCCGGTAAGATGTTCCTTCCACCAAAGGCCGGTGTCTGACTGCCGCGGCCTCGCTCCACACAGCCCTCTAGTTGAAAATCCGCAGGGTGGGGGTTGAGATCACACCCCCGAAGTGTTGTATATACCTTATTAGTGTTTTTTTTCACTATCTTAAATTATTATCACTAAATAAAATTAAACTTAACTAAAATTAAACAAGCCTCCAGAGAGAAAACGTATTTTCTGGCATATAAAATTTGTTTATTGCAATCTCACCGAGTATGCCATTAAACATGGCTACATCAGTATAGTTAACCCATCATACATTAATATAATGTTTTAAATACTTTACCTATATTATCAAATAACAAATAAATGTATTGATGGTTGAGGTATTAATTTTGTAAAACTCCATTATTAATTTATAATAGTAAACACGATTGTTAAGTGGTTTTACATAGATAAAATCTAAGTAAAACCACTAAGGGGTACGGCCACACCGAAGTGCCCGGGTCGGAGGCTAGGTGAACACCTAGCGAACCAACATACTCGTATGGTGTACTGTGGGACAGGCCACACTATAGGGTTCGAACTGTGTCTTGACGCCTACCCAGACACTCCAGTGGGTACGGCCACACTACATCGTGTTTACTAGTACAAATTTCGGGAATCGAGCGTTTGCGGTAGCCAGTCCATCAGCTTGGGACAATCTTCCTTCACACCTCAGATGCATAAATGATCTGACAGACTTCAGATCTAAGCTGAAAACCCATATTTTTCATATTTCATACACAATTTAAAATGTGCATATTTTGTTCTATTATACTTTCTTATCGATCGCGTTCACATTTAGATTTAAAACACGTCTTAATGCGCCCTTGAGATGATTACATCACAAAAACGACGCTTTAAAAGTTAACATATTATTATTATTATTAAATGTTTTTTCATTATCATACAATATTGAATCGATTTATATTTACAGCAAAAATAATTTAAAAATAAAATATGTTTAACGTTACATTATCTAACTAGTTTACGAATTTTGTATCCCAAAGTTCTTAATATTGTTGTTAACCTGTGTGCTTTTTAGTGGAGGTTTACATTTTAATAATCGTATTTTTAACTTACTCGGTTTGGCAATGCACACATTCATTTCCAGCAGAGGAATAGATTTTCTTCCTATATAAATTCCCGCCCTAAACTAACTATTCTATTACTTCTGAAAAAATACAGAGTTGCAATATTTTAAAACTCATCACCTAAATAAGTCGAAGAAGGCCAAAGGAGACATAGCATGATCAAATTAATAAGTCACTAAAAGGCAGAGGATGTGTGTCAATGTGCGAAAGTAGAAGAGTCCATCCTCTCTGCTTACTCCCTCCAGTGTGATGTTAGTTAGTTAGTCAGTCATATCCTGCTATCATATTATCTACCAAATGGCATCCAACAGGGGGCAGCATCAATTTATTGTTTAATAACATAAACATGACAAATTTCAGTTTGGTAAATAACCCAAAAAATATTCCACAAATTCAAGACACAGAGGGAAGGTTTGAAACAATTTTGAATATTCAAAAAACAGTAAAATGTTATAATCATATAATTATGTTTTATATACTACATTATAGAAACAAACATTATACATTGTTATTACTTATGTGAGATTCATTTCATAAAATTATTCTACATCTAAAAATAATATTTCAAATATATATAGGTATATATTGTAAATAGTTTTACTTGAGTATTTAATGAGTAACATCATATTGCACCAACATTTTTACAGAAACAAAGAAATAAGCATGCATAATATGTAGTCGTCTGGAGAAAGAAATAAGTATTCATGAAAAAAATCTTTAAAATTTGACAGCGATTTGTAAATTTTAATTTACAATCACTGTTAAATACATTTTATTACAAGAGGGTAAGCTGTGGTTCATTCTTCAAAACTGCCAATTATAGCATACCTACATATAGAATTAAAATATTCATTTGTTTTTCTTGTATAGTTATACAGTTTAAACAACATATTCCTATTCTTCATATACATTTATTGCTTATAATCTTAGAACTACTTTGGAAAATGACAACATCCCCTCGATTATTTAGGTACCAACTTTAGATATACTAAAACTCAGACACCCAACACCTGTGATTATTCTTTAATTTTATTATAAAGGTAAAATACATTACAACTAGTACAGGAGCTCGTAGCACAATGTGACCTTTGTCCTAGTGAGCGGAGGATACGTTATATATATGACGTACGACATTATATGTGCTTAGAATTCCTTTTATAATTTATGAAAATGCATAAAATGCGTTTACATCAATTTCTTAATAATATAACATTGAGAATAATCTTTGTAAAAAATAAAAAACTAACAAAAATAAATAATTTTGAGACATAACAATCAATATAATCAACTTAAATATATTTTTTTGCATTAAGTTATAAGGTAAAATTTGTTACATATTTAAAAGAAATAAACATAAATTCCATACTGAAATTTTTAGCTATTTAGGATACCACACTATTGTGTTCAAATAAATATGAAGTATGTATATTTAGCTGCCAAAATATTCTATAAAAAATAATAAAATTGTCAACAAATAAAAAGTAATGGAAATATAGGAATGTGTATGGAAGCAAAGCATGGAACTGGCAGAAGAAGAATGAGAGCAGCATAAATGCAGTAGATACAAGATCCCTTAGATGTATGTGTGAAAAACGACGTACAACAGAATTTCAAATGCAGGAAGGAATGTAGAGCGGAAGAAAGAATTACGAACAAAATTATGAACGGATCACTGTGCTGATTTGAACACATGAAACGTATGGATAAAGAAAAAAATGTTAAGAAAGTATCCTTTAACAATGTGAATGGAGTAGGGGTTGAGGAAGTCCGAGGAAAATATGTCAGGACCAAATTAATAGAATTTTAAAGATTGGCCATGTTAGAAATCGAAAAAATCAACATGCATGTATGACTCGCTGTATGAATTTGGAGAAAGCTAGAGAGTGTCTTTGCCAACCCTTCCGGAAAAAATGGCATGATTTTTTGTTTGTTTATTTGTATTAGATGTAAAAATACAGAGACATAGATATAACATGCGTGTAGTTACATAAAAAGGTTTTATTAAAGTTATACCATTACTTATAGGATGATTAAGAGCACATTGTATTTAGTTTTAGACGTGTGACTATCAAAAGGCAGTGTGTGATCGAAATAATAAACACACTACGCTGAACCCTTTAAATGAATAAGTAATTTGATAATACAATGTTTTGATAATCAATCAATGATCTGGAAAAATGGTTTTAAAAAATATACTTTTATGAAGATATTCAAATATATATTTTTAAAATGTTCAAAAGACAAATATGTACTCTCGACTTTAAAGAGTATACGAGTATTGTATTCCTAATGTTGAACCATCTCTCGTGCGTTCCTGGTATTATATTGTATATATTATATTTTACCTGTACTCATTCTAATTTCATTAATATTGTTTGTATTGTCTGTTGAGATAATAAACTGATTTGATTTGATAAAAAATCTAAGAGATATCTATGTTATCTGAATTATTCAAATTTATACACAACATTATCAAAGAAAGGAAATTTTTATATCTAAATATAATGTACAGAAGTCAGATAATGTTTAATTTATTTTATGAAACAGGAATGTGCAATAATGCAGATTTTGAAAAACTTATTTATCCACATTCATATTTTGCAAAATGCTGGATTGATGATTAGTTGTCACAATACTGTTTGGAGATTGAGTAGCGTTTGCATTGGCCAGCAGCTGTCTGGTGGATGAAGAGGAACTGTAAGAATCTCCTGAAGAGCGGTTACTGATGTGGCTAAGTGGGGTCCCTGGAATTTTTTAATTCAAATTTTTCACATATATGTGCTCAATACATTACACATTTCTTGCAAACTATTTCAATTGAATTGTGTATTTAAACTAATATATATTGTTACCTGGCAATGAAGTGACATGGTGTGGAATGGCCCAACGCTGCGGTGTGCTTTCTGCAGAGCTAATCACAGCTACATTAGCACTGGAGTCCTGAAAAATATATTCATCAACACATTTATCGATAATGTCTGGAGTTTTTTTTCATATTATCTTCTTCCTCGTGAGTTTCAATCCAAGCGATTGATTTTCAGATAAGTGTAACATTTTTGTTGGTTCTCCGGATGCCACTAGGGCCTTTAATGCGGTAGTTTCCTGTTGCTTTCCACAATTGCATATAGCAGATTATTTGAACCCAATTACCGTATATAACTTTTAGCTACTGATTCTCATGACATGTGATAGGTAATTAATATATCGCCATTTTATTGTCATGTGAATTTTACACCAGACCATAGACGGTGCCATCGCCGGGAATGGAACCCGGGACCTTTGGTGATCGGTATTATCTATAAAAATCTATAGATTCAAATAAAATATTGAAATAAATATTTTGAATGTTCTAACGTGTTTGTTATGATTTTGATGTTGTGGTGAAGTCAAAATGGTGGTATGAGTATCTTCTGGGGTAAAATAATCCGAATCTTCCGCCGGTATCACAACCTCCTCTTCAACTGCACAAGGAGGGCCTCCCACCGCTAAAACAAATTGGTAATGGACAAGAAAGACAAAGTTAGGAAGAAGTTTTTATATACATATTTCCACAGATTCAATGTTTTAATAACATTATGATGTAAATAAAACATAAATAAATGTAAAGTGACTGATTATGAAAAAAACATACATGCACTGGAAAGCTGTTCAGGTTCATCGGTATCCGTGTCGTCAATTGGTTCCAAGACGGCCTCAAGATGCAGCGGCAGCCTACTAACAGAGCCTTGTCCATTACTCAAAATAACGGGTCCGTTCTTACTGGTTCCATTAACCCGATTTGATGAATCACAGTTTGCTTCAGTGAGAAGAGGCGAAAGTTTTTCTGCATCACTGTCTCCTTCGCACTCAACTTCTCCTTCCTGACTATCAATTTCAACATCCAAATCATCTGCATTGTAGTCCGCAGTTATCTATAAATTAATTAATATATCAATGTATACAACTTTTTTAATGTATTTAACAAACACAATATTCAATTAACTTTTATACATACAGAGGATTGATTTTTGTCAAGATTGCTGGTGTGTTCAGATTTAGATTTTTGTCCAGCCAATAATGGACTGTTCACAGCAATTTTGCTATTTAAAATTTTATTTTCATCATCTTCTCTCGCTAATAAAACTGACATACGAAACTGTAAAAAATAGATAAGAGTGAATAAGTAAAATATTATTTTACAAATGATTTATCTATAACATTTTTTTTAAATAAGAAGATAATTTAAACTACCTCGGGAGTATTTCCTTGGGAGAGTGCTCTATCTCTAGGGCTCTTCCCTTCAGCATCCTTTGGGCTAGCTTTATAAGAGTTCCCTGATGTGCTTTTGACCTTTCCACTTCCGACAATACTTCCAGAAGAATGTCTCTCTAAATTGCAACGATTCAATGTTTCCGCAGCCTAAAAAAAGGGAAAAAATATTATTTGTTTACCTCGTAAAACAATATGTTTAAAATTTTTTTTTTTAAATATCCCATAGATTGACAAATCATAGATTAACAAGGAAACTTACTGTAGGCTCTCCGTCAGTGGAAGTATTATTAGCCGTAGTAGAAAGGGGTTGGTGGTTGGCTTGTGGAGTAGGAGGCGGCATAGTCACTCTTACAGGACAGGGGCCGTTCAGGGCTTCTATTAGAGACACAGCCTCATATCCTGCTGGTATGTTTTCTGAGCTACCCTATAGAACAAATAAATACTGTGAACAAATTTCCAAGGATTAAAAAATATATTGAAATTAATAAAATGCAGAACAAAAATCAATCCCAAAATAAATAGATAACATAATTACGGTCCCGGGTTCGATTTCTGGCGATGGCAGTGAGATCATCAAAGAGGAAGCTTAGACCAAACAAAGATGACAAGTGTTTATTTTATTTTTTACCTTGTATACAACAGGTCGTTTGAACCCAATTACTGTATACAAGTTATTTCAGCAGATTCTTATGACATGTGATAGGTAGCCAATCTATCGCCATTTTATTGTCACGAGAATTCTACACCAGACCATAGACAGTGTGACAATCACACTGCCATCGCTGGGAATCGAACCCGGGACCATCGGTATGAAAGTCAGAGCTCTTACCACTCTGCCACGAAGGTCGTGTTGTAAGTAACTATGATAATACTCACAACATTTTAACATTACAACAAAACATTTGTTAAATTAAATAACACTATGGTACAACTAAAAAATAAAACGAAAACAATCATTTTCATATTAAATTTAATAAAATAAAAAATAAATGCAGGTAAGATCATACCGAGAAATTATGAAGAAGAAAAAAACTCACATCAGGAGGGCTCGCAAGTAAAGCCAGAGGTTGCCCAGACTGCTTCTGCAGAGCTCGTATTTGCAGCAGAGCACGGAAGGGTGCCCTGCATATAGGGCAGTTGTTGGCCTGGTATCTCAAAGAGTCTGCACACGAATTACACAGACAAAGATGTCTGCACGGCAAAATTAGTGTGTCTCGCACATCACACATGCAGATGACACACTCACTTCCATTGTCTTCACAGTCCTCATCACCATTGTTCTGCAAAAGTCAATAAAAGTATTACGCTTACTAGGTTGTACATTCGAGTATTTTATGGTATCGTAAATGCACAGCTTAAATTAAGACAGGCAATGACACAAGGATTCGATCAGAGATGAGTAACTTTGTTTACTATTTTATGTCAAACAAAAACTGACACTTTTGTTTTTAAAATATACCAAATGTTAAGGGGTTAAAGAAAGTTTAATAAAATTAATATTTATTGGGAACTTTTCCATGGGTATTTTCCAAGAATAGAGGAACTATTTTTATAAAATATCAAGGAATGTAAGAATAACTAAAAAAAATATAAATTAAAACAAGAATTACATGTTAACATTAACAAGTAAAATATGAGACATAAATCATAAAATAACAAATGAAATAACAGTTAAATCATACCTTATTATTCTCGACATTTTTATTTTCAATTCCGTATATTTCTTGTAATAAATAGCACAGACCATCGACAAATAACTTTTGTTTGAGAGCTTTCAAAGCAAACGTTCCATCAGAATACTTTTCTACCACTGCTATTGTTGTATGAGATTGCCGTACATCTAAAAACATTTATATAATAATTTACAATCGTCAATCTCACAATATGCAGAATATTACAAATGAAGAAAAAATAATAATATACATAAACATACCATCAATGCCTTCTTCCACTACACAATGAATTGCAATGGGAAACACATCTTTTTCAGAATTGAAAGTAAGATCTTCTTCAGAATATTTACTCGGGTCAAATATGTGAGTAGCTTGGGAAAACTGTTGATTCGCCCCTCGTTTATAGCGATATGTGTGAGAATTCATTGTGGCATCCCGTGGGTTGTATCTGCAGCAAGTGAGTATAAATAAGCACAGTTTTTTTAATTTCTCTTTGTTTACATTTTTTTCATGTTTTCGGATTAACCGGGAAATTGATTATACGGAATTTATTTTCACCATCCATCCCGGAAAATCGGGAGTGTACTGTAGTACAAATTTACAGTTGCTGGACAGCATAAATACTGAGTGATCAATGTGTTTATTTTTGCTGTTTTATTATTATTTTACATTTAATACAACAACAACAACAAACCATCACGCCGTTTCCCCGCAGAGGTAGGCAGAGAGAATGGACCGCCACACTACTCTATCCTGGCACACCTCTCTAGCTTCCTCCACATTCATACATCGAGTCATACACGCACGTCGATTCTTCCGGCTTCTGACATGACCAACTTTTAATATTTGATTAATTTGGTCATGCCATGTTTTCCTCGGTCTACCTCGACTCCTTACTCCATTTACATTGTTAACGTATACTTTTTTAACCATTCTTTCTTCACCCATGCGCTCCATATGTCCGAACCAACGAAGCGAACCTTTCATAATTTTGTTCATAATACCTTCTTTCGCTCTACACTCCTTCCTAATATCAGCATTTGAGATTCTGTCGCACATCGTTCTACCACACATACGTCTTAGGGACCTCATCTCTACCGCATTTATTCTGCTCTCATCTTTCTTCTGCCAGTTCCATGCTTCGCTTCCATACATAAGGGTTGGAACCAGAACTCCATTGTGAACGGCCATTTTCGCTTTCATTGATAAATTCTTGTTTCCAATAACTACTTTTAAAGCTCCATTCACTTTGTTACCCGCACCAACCCTTCTTTCAATATCACTGTCCGTTCGGCCATCCGCTGTGAACATGCTACCTAAATACACAAATTCACTCACCTGTTCCAAGTTCTCTTCATTTACACTTATATTACAAACTGTCATTTGCTCTTCCCTTTCAAAAACTAACACCTTTGACTTTCCGACATTCATCATTAAATCGTTCGACTTGCATACCTTATGCATTCTCGACACCAAGACTTGTAATTCGTCCGCACTATCCGCAACGAGAACAGCATCGTCCGCATAAAGCAGACAGTTTACAGACAGATCACTCATCTTAGCACCAGCATTTATACCTTTAAGTTCTTTCATACACTTGTCCATATACAGATTGAACAACCAAGGGGACATCACGCAGCCCTGCTTAACACCCTTCGTGATATCAAACCAGGGCGTGATGTCCCCATTTACCCTAACACTGGCAGTGCTCCCTTCGTAGAGAGAAGCAACTGCCCGTATCAGTTTTGTGCTCACTCCGTATTCGGACAAGATAATTTACATTTAATTACATTTAATTTTAATTTAATTTTACATTTAATTATATGCTTATTTTAGATTTTTTTTATTTATTTCACATTTAATGCACAACAACACCATCTAACTACAGTAATTAACCTACTTTTTATCACATATCAATTAAAAACACATTTTAAAGTGGATACTTGAGAATTCAGCACCATGGGTAAAGAGAGAATTTAGCATTGCAAAGTAATTGTTAATACTTACATTACTCTATTAGGTGTGAATTCTTCAGTACAAAAATAGTAAATTGTTATGGCGCATCGTGAATCGCAGTCAAATGTGAATTCAATATTAAATTGGGTATTCTTATTTGTAATATCTCCTTCACCATTCTCTGTAGGTTTACCCGTCGCCTCTGCACAGCGAACAAATCTCAGGGACTCTTTTCTTATGTTGACTAAACTTTTCAAAGTTTTTGTCGGCTCATTTGCTTGCGGAGGAGGGTATGGAAACTAATAAAAAAAAATTAAAAATATGAAATACATATTCAGATCATAACAAAACATCCATAAACACATATTAATATGATTTACCCTTTAAAAATAAATAGTTAACTTACTGGAGTCGGGCGACTTCCTAAAAAGTTTAAGTCTGCATTCTCTCCAAAAAGGTAAGCCTCTGGTTGTGGAGTGTCGAATCTCTCTCCACCCATGATGAAATGGCTACCAAAGTAATTTCCTGAATATACAAATAACAAAAATTAAACACCAGGGATTTAGGTGAAAGTACAATTAGCAATAAGTTCAAATAATTTGTCAATAGTTTACTTGTCGTATAGTGTTACGCTAAATTGAAAGTGCGGATATTAAGTATACTTATTTGTTTATCGTATTACAAAAAAGTTCATATTCTACGTTAGATGTTCAGTAAATAAGCTTAGGACCGTGGAAAAAACACCCTTCAATGACAACATAGTAACAAAGCGACTAATTATAATTAATTAATTTCATTACCTGTTCTCGGAGGATATTTATAAGCATGATTTGAAACTACATCAACTTCTTCAACTCCAGCGTTTTGCCTACTTGTTAACGCTCCCATTTCATACGATGTCTTCCTTGTGTTTTTATTAAATAAACTGTTAATTGACAGAAATCACACACAACATGTCAAAAAACACGAAACCAGAGAGAATGAGATAAAATTGCGAACGTATGTGACTTCTGTATACACAAGTATTTCATTGTTATTTTCATCGGGTAAGAAATATATATCAGTGTAAATGCGACTTTTCAAAAAGCAGGAACTTATTTCATTGCTGACTTTCTGCGACTGGCTTTTTCGAAACGTCAAATTTGTCTCACATTGGGCATTAAGCCATTGTATGAATTCTTGGTTAAGTTTTTGTAAAATCGTATTTCCATTTAGTATTTATTTAGTTTTATATAATAATTTGAAATTGGAGATGGGTATCTCACAATGGATACAATAAATAACGATTCGAATGAACCCCAAAACAATTTTTCTCCTCTCACGGTTAAAGACGTCGATGTTGATATTTTGCCAATATTATACGACATAATACGCAGGCAAGTGTGATGTTTTCAATTAACATATTTTCGTTTTCAACGTGTTATAAAAATTAAAACGTAGTTGATTAATTAAAACGTATTATTTTTTATTATATATCTGTTCCAGTGTTGAACGCGACGTACACGATAATTCAGCTAAGGCAAGGGAGTCGCAAGATTGTAGTTTAAAAGTACTAGAATTACAAAAAAAGTTGGACTCGGCCAGAGAACAGGTATTACAAGCATCGCAATTATTTTTATAAAACCAAAAATAATAATTAATTGTGAAAATTACCAAATGTTATATAATACATTTGCTATAAACAATTTTCTATTCATCAAATTTTTATTATAAATAAGAGCATTTTTAAATACTATCGTTTCTTGTTTTGTATCTGCAAATTCGTTTATTCTTACCTTTTTTGTCACCATGTTGATTTTGACAATAGTTTTATTTTTATTTTATAATTATTTGGAATTTAAATAATCTTTAATTTTTCAGATCAAGCGCTTACCTGGGATTGATTATAATAAGTCTGAACAGTTAAATCAATTTGAAATTCTTCGAAGGCAGTTACATTTAAAACGTGAATTACTCCAGAAATATCGGAATATGTGCTCTTTTGATGCGCCTTTTAAATAAATTACCCGCACTTCAAAATGCCTCTCCGAATTCTTCTGAAGTATCTTGCAAATAACGAACATTTAGTGCAAAGAATTGCTGAGTCTTATCCGGTTAGAAGAACTGCCCAACTTTGTGTGTCTTTGTTCTACAGATCTCAGAATATTGCTAAAGATAAATTTCCGGAAATTGACAAAATGAATTTACCTTCTTTTTTTAAACGTTTTAGAGAGAATTTAACTCGAGGCCTGAAAGAAGCTCGAGAACAAATTAAAGACAGTGATCCTAAACGCAAGTAATGTGAAAATGTGCCAATTGAAAAAACATTTAAACTACAGTAATCATCAGTTTAGTTTCAGTTTCATTGCCAGTTTATCAATGTTCCTAGATTAGGGAAAACTCGAGTTTATGTTTTAAATATTTTCTTTACTGTTAAAATTCAAAATGGATGCATCAATTTAATTTTACTTCCATAATGTTTTATGGGCAAAGAAGTCAATAAAGTTTATTTTTAGTAAATTAAATATAATCCTTTAAATTATCATGTTTGTTTTAATTCTAATTTTTCTGTTTTTTTCCTTATATAATATTATAATCCTACCTTATTCCGTGTTGGATTCCCATATTTCATAGATTTATTTTACACTTCAATTGTATGACCTGGATTTAAAAGAATTATTTAATAAATACGAAACTCCCGAGTGACCCAGCGAGCAATGGAAAGGAGAATGTTGAACATCGGTCTGCAAGACAGGAAACAAAATTAATGGATCAGAGAAAGAACCTAAGTCTTCTTTGAAGTTGAATTGGACGCCATGAAAACCAGGCAGACTACAAACAAGGTGGTCTGATGACATCAAGAGAGTGCCAGGAGTTCAATGGCACGAAGTGACGAGGGATAGAGAATTGTAGAAGTCGGGAATGTCCAACACTGGATGACTAATGGCTGATGATGATTTAAAACAGATGATAGTATATTGTTTTTAATTTTTAACATTTTGGTATAATGAAACCAAAAATAATAATGAAAATTTATTTTGAATATATTTATCTAGTTTTATTCCACTTTTTCGTCTACTTTCAATCAGTTTCGGCAGCATACTGCACTCTTCTGGTTCATCAGCGCCCTTGAGATTAGTAATTCATAAAAATGGCGCTCTATAAATTATCCAATTTATTATTATCCCACCTCATCACCAAAAAATGACAGTGAGCTGCAGCTGTTCGAAACAAGAAGAATAGGTGGAATAAAATAAAATATATAATACATAGATTATTATTTTTTTTTTTCATTATTTACGATATCAAAATTTTTTAATAAACAACCTTAATATTTTTAACATTTTGGTGCCATTAAAAAACTTCATCGTAGGCCTTAAATGTCAAAAAATAACTATTTCCCTTGTGTGCAGAAACTTTAAACTTTTATATGCTAGCCAATTAAGAAACCACATATAAAATTATTATAGGATATTGATAAATAATGTATTACAGATGATTTCAATTAATATTTTTATTTTTCAAAACAAAATACCAAGCATTTACTTTCAATAAAATCACATTAGGTAGGTAAAGTTTAAAAAAATATATCGAATTTCACTCAGAATTAAAAGTAAAATGGCTAGCAAAAGTAAACGAACCATTGTATGTTATATGCATTCAAATATGGACAAAAAAATATATAATAATTAAATACAAAAAGATTGTTATTACAATAAGCAAGTTTTTCTACAGAATTCTGGAAATATCCCTAGTTTCAAGAATACTAGAACTGTGCAAATCAAATATGTAGATACCAAACCCTCACTTTTGTTCTTTTGAAGATCAAAACTACACTTGCACATTTATGAAATAGTCCCTGGAATCCACTTTGGTTCATGCCCCTAAACTTACTTATATATAATAAAATGTTTATATTACTAACTATTACATACAAGAATTTGTACTTCGGAAAAACTTATCGTCTTTTGATATGATTTGCTGAGTACATATGTAGTATTATTTAATAATAAAACATACAATTAGAAATGATTGTATATAATATATACCCATACTTTATTAATTGGAGAAAAAACGTTTCAGTAATCAAAAATATAAATATCTGTACTCGTTATAAAGCGAAAAATTATTAAACTCGCTTTGAAAAGACTAGAAAGAAGTATTGAAGGGAAAATTTAAGCTGAACTAGATCTAAAACACAAAACAAATTTTACAGCAAAAATCCATGAATATAGTAGATTTATTTAAATATATAAATTAAATTTTCTTGCTCCAAAAATGTATTCTATATTAGAATGAGATCAAACTAAAATAAAAACAACACATCTTCATAATAGTTGTTGCGCAGGGCAAATAATTGTGGTTAATAGGTTTATTGTATAATTATATATGATTGGCATGTAATAAAGCAAAAAAAATCAATAATTAAAACTAGGTAAGTAAATTTGCATATAAAAATAAAATTATGTAAACATCGTACATAAGAGCAAGATATTTGTGTCAATAATATGTCGGTACATATTATTTTTATTATTCAAATGTTACAAAATAATTTTGTTTAGTTATAGATATACTTTCCTAATTTATATTTAAATTTAGTTTACGATTGACTTAATTACAAGCGCAATAAGATTGAATATATTTTTCGATAACAATTTCTTAAAATAACCGTAAACCTAAATGGAATAAAAACAATTATCGTAGTGATAATCTTAAGCCTTATAGCCATTTTCTGAATTAAAACATAAAAACATTGTATATTATACTATGTTTAAAAAAATTAATAAATATGAGGTCATAAATAATCCTATGAGTTTTACCTGCATATAAAATACCAAACATATTTATTTTCAAATAAAAATATGATTTATTTAACCATAAATTTTTTTAAATTTTGATATAAGATTATCATTAGTACGATTATAAAAATATGTACGTAAACATTTTTGTTACATAAAACGAATGTCGCTCTTATTAACTAATAATAGTTTTAATGAAGATCTATGTAAAAACACAATTTAATAATAACACCACAATTAAAGGAAAAAATAAGACACACTCACTCACAAAAAAAAATGCCTCTATTAGGTTAAAAAAAACATGTCAAATTCACCAGTGTATTGTTTTTTAACTAGATATTTAATATATGGATATACATATGTGGTATTATCAAAGTAGTATGGTTATGGGATGTGTCTTTGGATTTGAGCCAAGCTAAAATTGTACAACACAAAAATCTTTTCTTTATATCCTGGAAGAATGGTTAAAAATCTAAATTGTACATATATTATACGAAAAGAAAGTGATTAAAATTATAAAAATAAAGCATTAGTGTGAGGACGGATTGTAACATTACTAACTGTTCATAATAAATATGTAATATTTATGTACTGTTTTTAAAGATTATATGGATGTCTGTGTACATAAAATATTTATTCAATTTCTCTATTACAAACACCGTTCAGTACAATCGTACTCAAACTGCCAATTTAATGGTTTGTTGTTCGTTTGAATTGATATTTTGATCTGAGGATGTTTTAGACGAATCAAGAAGTTTGGGTGTAGTATTTGTTTGATCAACTTTTTTCCCCCTTGACCTTCTACCCGTGGATCTTTGTTGGGAGTTTTCTTTTCTCTTATCATTTTGTATTTCAAATGTCGACCCAGAATTTGTTACATCAGTTGGCTGCAAAACAAAATAATTATGCAATGAGTATCATTTATCATAGAATATTTTCATAATTCTAGAATATGTATCATAAATTCTTATAACAATTAAGTAAATAAACTTACTAGTGGCATATTACTCTGTGAAGATACAGTAGAACATGCATTGTGTGAAGATGTACTGGAAGCAGCATTTGTCCCTTGTTGTCCCCGTCCATGCATCTTATTGGCTTTAATCTTAGGGGGTATCTGGATGTTGTTCGATTGTAGTAATTTCAAAACATTCCCAACTGCTTTAGTTCTTCCTTCGCGAAATAACTAAAATATTAAATATTATATATTATCAACCAGAAAAGGTATTTGGAAAATATTTAAAAAAATCACAAGCAATTACCATTCTCTGTCCTGGTTTAATGTATTCAGGGTGTTTGATGAACCGGAAACGTACAACCGCCTTATCACCAGTTCGTAGGAACTCTTGTGACATTCCAAGTATAGAAGCTGTTTGCCGAATACTTCCACAATGAACTGCAAAAAAAATATGATTGTTATTATTATTAACCATAATAAATCATTAAATAATATTTCCAAATCAAACTGACATACCCATTGCTTGGTAACTAGACAGGATAGTAGTGGGATGATGTAAAACAAGAATCTCCCCCTCAAACTGCCAGCATGCTTGGGGGTTTAATGATGGTGCGACCATAACCATACCCTTTCGTATCTGAGATCTTTTAATCTGTAAAAAAATTAATAAAACACTTTGTTTGATCTCTTCAATAGAAAAATATGTGAAAACAGAGACAATCATATTTTTTTAAACTTAAATTCATGCATGCAATGATACTTCAAAACGATACCACAAAATAAGTACTCAATTTTTAAAATTGTAATAATGTTACCTACTTTGATGAGAATATATTAAGTTATACCTTTTTTAGTGCAAAACTTGCAGTCTGTCCACCTTTCACTTCGCGTACATTCATTCTCTTCCTGTGAATACTTTTGACAGCGATTGGTATGAAGTGGCCGAGAGGATCGGGACCGAGTAAAAGGGTATCGTTTAATTTGATTGTACCCTGTAATGTTGTTCCAGATACTACAGTTCCCACACCCTGGAATATATAATCATTAATAAATAATATTAAATTAATTAAATAAATAGGTGAGTATAATGAGTTACCGTATCATCAAAAGAATAAAATATTTTTAGTTTTTGATATTTCATAATTTTATTGTAAATATTGTAAAGGGTACCTTTATTTTTGTAAGCTAAAAATAAAAATATGAAAACCAGAAACTCTGTAGAATGCCATTGAAAAACAAGCATCTTATAATATAATCAATGTAATACGGTATAATATTGGTTACACTAATTTTTGAAGTTAATAAAAACTTACGGGGACAGAATAAGTATCATCAATTTGAAATTCTGCCGGTTCTTGGTCTCGGGACGGCATTCTGGTGTTTAGCAAATTCAAGAACATTGTCAATAAGTCAAGATTTTCACCACTCATATTAGATACTTGAAATATTGGACATAACCTGAAATATACATTGAGTTAATTTAAAACAAATTCAAAATGAAACATTGAAATCAGATTTTAAAATAAACATAAATTTGAATAGATATATATTGTAACACTTTAATTCAGTGAATGAGTGTAAATAAGTATGTTTATTCACCTTTCAGAAACAAAGTTAGTAGCGCTCAGTATGACATCATCGCTAGTTTTAACCATAACAGGCACTTTACGACAACCTGGTGACTTGAGTAACCGAACCAATAACTTCAAATTTTCCTGTAAATAATTAAAATATTTACAAATTTGATGACACAGCTCTCTAGATCCTCCACATTCATACAACCGACTTCGATTCTTCCAACTTCTTACATGACCAACCTTTAAATTTTATTAATTTGGTCATGCCATGTTTTCCTCGGTCTACCTCGACTCCTCGATTATTATAAGAAATGTATTGATAATTGAATACTTTGGGCATGTATGAGAAACCAGAAATACAAAGTGCAATCGATTATCTCAGGTAAAATTAAAAGAAAACGAAATGTTGGAAGAAGAAAATCACGACTAAAAAACCTTCAAGAATAATTCAGTGGCAGCACAATATTTTTATTTAGAGCTGCTCCATCCAAAGTAAAAATAGACATGATGCTGTTCAACATCTGTTAAGAGAGCAATAACAAGAATGATTATTTTGAAAGAAATTAAGCTTTGTATAAAACCATTTTTTTGTATATTTTTATTGACATAAAAATCAAATTTACATGTTTCAGAGATATACTCCATCTTCAGGTGTAATTTGTAACTAAATTAAAGAAAGGGATGCTTATATAAGAATACAGGCACCCTTTCTTTAATATTTTTTTTTTATAAGTCACCTCTGAAGATGGAGGATATTTCCAAAACATGATGTGTATATTATTTTTATGTCAATAAAATAAATATAGTTTAATACAATTTTAAATATCCTTCCAATGGAACTCCAGTGTTTAATGCTGTAAGTTTAAAAAATAAAAAAACGTAACGTAAGTACTCACTGCCAATATATTGGGTGGACACATGTCAATTTTAGTCACAACTACAAAAACTGGAACAGACAATGCTAGTGCTAATCCCAGATGTTCTTTTGTCATTCCTACAATTCCCGCATTAGCCCCAATCTACAATGAAAAAGCATTTGTGAAAATCATATATGCACTCTGGTTAATTTCTTACTAATATATTGAATAACATTCATGTATACCATTAACATCCCGAAGTCTGGAGCATGACCTGTCATGCCAAATACTGTAGTTTTTAAGTAGCGTTCGTGTCCAGCAAGATCAATAAATGTCACAACCTTCGAAGATTTTGTGCAAACATTTACCCAGTCCAAAGTTCCATGGGATGGCTTGTTCACTACATTACCTGAAATATTCCATTATGTATTAATGAAGATTTTTATTGTGTAAAAATAATACAAAATAACAGCATTATACATTTACTAAGTTGCCATAATTCCATCATACATATATATTTTTAAATATAACTATAATACAATTTTATATAAAACACTTCATTTATGATGTGACATTATTGAAAATAAACTTAGACGCTTATATAATTTGTTTTAACATCACTCTTTTTGTTAACCGGTTTTACTCCCACCTGAACTATATTAGGTAAAGAAAACTTTTATTTTAATAACAATAATAAATACCTTGACTATCAAATCCGAGAATGTCATTTCCAACAGAACTTGTCCGGCCACTTTCCAGCTCGTGCTTGTGTCGAAATAACCTTTGACGAGCGTAACCTCTTCCATTGTCCAATTCCCCATGGGTAAGAACTCCAAGTAAGGTAGACTTTCCGGCATCCACATTTCCGACAACAGCAACTCTATAAAATATATTTTAGATACCAAATGTGCAAATATACTTGTAAAAATATTTAAAACTTTATTTGAAGATACTGACCTTATTTCCATAAAATCGGCATCTTCAAGTTTTTTTCTGATGAGATATTGACCAGTAATAGATTGCTGTGGCTGTGAGCCCACACGTCTCCGAAGCTCTACACAAGATGCTCCAAGAGCGGCAGCCAGAGTCTGTAAGGTGGCCACAGAAGCACTGTAGTCGTCCTCATTTAGACCACATTCATTTTCTCCTATAAAAAATAATTGGGTGCAAATGTGAAAGAAGAGTTTTTCTGTTATAATTAATAGAATGTGTCGGTTATAAAGAGATGAAAAAATATATTGAAAAAAATGAATTGATAAGTAAATAGTATGCAAGTACAAACATAGTACATAAAATATTACAATATATACATAACAGGTGTATGCATAAGTTTAAGACTGTTTTTATGGTAAAGAAAACACATAATTTTCAAGGTAAATATATTTTTGTTAGTTAAGAATATTGGCCATCGGCTTCTACACACTTCGCCCATCTTTCAGGTAAGTTATGAATACCATCCCAGAAAATCTTTTGCGACAAACCATTTGTCGAGCCATTTTCCAACTTTATTTCAAGGTGTCTTTCACTGGTTTTGCTGTGTGAGACGGCGCGTTGTCGTGTAATAAAATCACTTTGCCATATCTTCTGGCCCATTTCGGTCGTCTTTCAATCAATACGTAATTTAAATTAATCATTTGTTGGCGACAGCGTTGTGCATTAACGGTTTCGCCGGGCTTCAAGAGTTCATAATACACAAACCGCTATGGTCCCACTCTTCTTGCCAAAGCAATTTGGCCTTGGTGTTGAAGGACCGGTTTCGCCAGGTGATGACCGATTTTCTCCGCTTCGGGTTTTCAAAATAAATCCATTTTTCGTCACCCGTCACAATTCGGTACAGAAATGATTTTCTTTTGTGGCGTTGAAGCAGCATTTCACAAGTGAATTTGCGATTTTCCATTTTCTGTTCATTCAAATCGTGTGGGACCCATCTAACGAGTTTATTGGTCTTCCGCATTGCTCGTAAGAGTCTGCTGATTGTTTCTTGTGACACATTTAATGCTTTTGCCAATTACTGTTGAGTTTGAGTTGGGTCAGCATCTAGTAATGCCTGCAATTGTTAATCTTCGCACTTGTGTGGTCTACCAGAGAGCCCACAGTCTTTTACATTGAAACACCACGTTTATATTGTCAAAACTATGTCTCACATGTTCTAATCGATGGAGCGTTTTCACCATATTATTATGTTTCTACCAGCAAACAATGACTTTCCACAGTCTTTTTCTTTTGATTAAATAAGACCGGAAACATTATTTTTCAGGCACCAACGTCGAAGTGATCACTGAACGATACAACACAGACTATCGCTATTGTTTGGCGGGCTCAACTTGTGTGTGTTTGTAGGTTAATGTCAGACAAACAAACTGACGTAGTGTCAATATAATACGCTGCATACTGTTCAGTGGGGCAATCTCTTAGTGACACCAGAAAAGACTTATGTATACACCTGGTATACGATAATAATTTGGTGTAATGAAAGCAAAAACTTTACAAATAAAAAGCTAAGTTTTTAAGAAATAAATTAACGAAATACAATTGATTAACATACCATTCTCTTATAAAATAAGATGATCATAATTAGAATGGTTAGTTGTAACGGATAAAAATGAAATGATAAAAATTATTATAAAATATGTAAACGACCCTTAATAAGTCTCAAACAATTCATATGTACAAATGAAATAATACAGTATTTTTTTATTACCTTCTCCTAAACCAACTTCGTAAATGACTTCTCCATGTCCCTCTTCAATTCGCTCAACTAGCTGCTTTTGTAACAAGTCATACTGTTCCTCTGTTGGACTTACTAATATTGCCTATAAAGAAAATAAATATTAAATGATTTCTTGAAATAGCAGTAACTATGCAAATTTGGAATTCGGTTTAAAAAAAATTATTTGGAATAGGTACATGATGATTTCAAAAACTATTTTTAGATATAACAGCAAATTTAAACAGATATTTTTAAATGGAGAAAGATTTTTAGATAAAGACATAATGTTGAAGACTCAGAGATAGTATGACGTATATAATCATTTTTAACTACTTTTACATGAAATACAAAACCATTATAGTAAACAACATTTCCTCTTCCCCTGAAGGGAAACCTAGTCACTATTTTAAATTTTAAAACATATCACAGCTATTAATTTTTCATAACTTGTATTTTCCAACAAATTATTGTCAACAAAAATAGATTAAACTGAAAAAATATACTTTCCAAAAATACCCACCTTTCCACGAATCGAAGAATAGTCCACACTGGAACATTTTCCATCATCCACGACATGATCTGGGGACACATCTGATGAAGGAACAGATGGTGTTTGCTTTGATGTTTCCATATCTGAGCTGGATATAGAAATTATATTGAAGAAAACGCTGGCAATTCACTTTCATAAAACTACACTTAGGGTTCACTTATTATTTTTTTCATTTCACATTAAAACGTTAACATAAATCAAAAGCATGTTGAGTTCTAATAGAATCAACCAATCCGTGCAACAAACGCGGTTAATGTGAGGAAATGTTATGAAATTGTTGTGAAATCATAAAAAAAACGTGTAATGGTGATGAAATCCATTATTTGTAAACGACCCTTAATAAGTCAATATTTTTTTCGTTGCGATTATTGCACAACAAAGGTTAAAATTAACATTCAACCGAAGCTAGAATATTTGTGTGACAGCTGTCAAAAATCTTCTATGGATACGTCACCGAAATAAGTAAAAACGATGCAACGTGTTTGGTCGTGTTTCTAGACCGAACAGAGTAGGTACATCAGCGATGCAAAACCTTTCACTTTACTAATTTCAAAAATGATAATATTGTTTCGATAAATAAATAGTTAAGATATATTTTAGGTAAGATTTTAGTTTAAAAACACGATTCCTCATACGTAAAATGAAATATTTAAGGCGAGTGTCTGATAATATGAAACTGGATTATTTTTTTAGTATAGTAATAATAAATTTAAAGTGAAAATTACTAATAATACACCGAAAGTCGTGATAATTATGTTTTATCTCTTTAAATGTTTAATATTTAAATAGAAAATTCAGACACATTTATCTTTTCTTCCTCTAAATACTTACTTCTTTGCAATTGAATTTCGCCAGGTTTCTCTATTCCACTGTCGAATCACAGCAATGTCATGTCATTTTTGACGATTGACAGTCATATTTCAGGAGATTGACCGAGTCCTACCTTCACGTCCAGTTGTAGGGCTCTTTGGATGATGTGATCTTCGTCTTCTCTACATATATGCCCAAAACGTTTGCAGACGGCCCTCCCCCACGCCTTTACCAATGCCGTCTTTATTATATTTTACTATGAAGAATTTTTATTAAGTTTCATACAATTTTTCGGAAACACGTATTCAAAGAGGTGGTAGAGAAAGAGAGCCAAAACCAGACGAACACGAAGAATTTATTTCTATATATTGATCAGTAATAATGAAAAATTAAGAGTGTGCCGAGCTGATAAAAAAAATACCAGTATTGTCGGCGGACGGAGCTATCACCTATCGCCACCATAAATCATAAAATTTTGAAGAACTGATCCCCGGTTCACCAGCATCTATGCAGGTTGTTCCGTTGTCCCAGAGTAAAAAAGAAGACGTGCGACGCCGAGATCCTGTACCCTCATCGGAAGAACGGAGAACCCCAGCCCGCCGCAACAACAAAGAAGGAAGGGGCCGTGTGACGCTGGTTACATAACATACCTACGCATACAAGGAAAAGGCAAGAGCACGTTTTTCTCCCAAATTATACCCATTTGGAAATTTAATTAGTTATTGTCGCTGACCAACAATAACTAATGCATTCTCTTTATTATAAACGATATTTGTCAGTGTGTTTAAATTGTAAAGTAAATAATTCTCTAAATTAGTTACCGCTTGTCTATTCATTCACTCATTCCAGCCGATGTGGAACACGATTGAAGTAAAAGACATTATAGAAGATTCTAAATAATTTATTATTATGCATTAGAGTATATTAATTAAACATTAATGATAGAGCACCCTGAGTGTATCGAATATATGTTTATAATTTAAAATTGCACTCTAATTGTTTGTTTATCATGATATGGCTCTGCTAATTAACATAGATTAATTAATGGTACTGTAGTGTTACAAAAAATATAAATATGATTAGATGCTGCAACTATGACCCTCAATACTGTGGAGCTTGTTGGTGGCACGGGGTGAAAAAGATGAATTTAATCGTATTTCATTCCCGATCTCGAAACAACTTCCCAACGTGCCCATGTGCTTTGCCAATGTCAATATTATGTAGTTTGAGCTATGCTCCGGGATGTATTATGATTTGAGATTGAAACCAATATTAACTATTTAAAATTACATTTATTAACGAAATACACACATAAGAAAAAGAAATATTACTTAAGAACTAAAGAGGACTTACATGCTATTCGTTGGCCAACTAATTAAAATTAACGAGTCACTGACTTAGCACTAACGAAGGCGGTGATCTGCGAAGTCGCCACGAAGAACTGCCAATGTGGCCAGCATCAAGCCCCAATGATGATAAGCTGGAGCCATGCGGCGCGTATATCGCGATCTTCTTCAGATTATCTCCCCGGCGCACAGTGGTCCGGATTTGGGAAACAGTGGACTTAGGAACCAAAGTCATTATTTCGATTTGAAAAAAATTGCTTGCTGTAGAAAATCTAATTTGTAACAATATTTGTCATGTTCAACTTTTCGTTATTTGGAGCTTAACATGGTTTAAAAAAATACAAACGAAAAAAATGTATGGAGTAAAATTGAATTATATTTTTTTCTCAATATATTTTAAATTGCAAGCAACGAAACTTTTTGTATATTAACGTATGTAATTAGTACTTTATGTCCATATTTTTTTCTTTCCAATATACTTGCAAACTTTAAAAAAAAAAAAAATTATTTCACAACACAACAAATGTTTCTGCCAGAAGATTTGGTTGGGTGGTTATGATGCACAATTATTTCTTTATTACAAATAAGAAAACCAAAATTGCCTATCACCTCCAGTTTTTTAAATATTCTCCAAAAACTGCATTTTAAAGTATGAAAACCCATGCTTACAAATATAATGTTATTATAATGGAGTGCTACATAATAATTTATTTTATGAATGAGTCGTTACTGCAGTTTTTAAGAATTATACGAAACAAATAAATAATTATTAACACCTTCTTTATGGTAATAATTCACCGTTATGACTTACTTGATGAATCATTAAAGGAATTTCCTGCACTTTCTGAGAATTATATGGAACAAATAATATACAAAAATACTATTTTTACCTGTTTCGTGGTAATGGTAGCGCGGCTTATTTGATGAATCATTATGGCAATTTCCTGCAGTTGCTAAGGATTATATGCAACAAATATAAAAATAGACTCATGAATACCCGTTTAATTGTAATGGTACCTTAATGACTCATTTTATGTATCACCATATCAATTCACCTACTTCTTTTCGTATATAAAACACGCAAGAGCGCATTTTTGGGTTACTAGCTACTGAATTTTTGAAGAAGCAACATACCTTGAACTTGACCGCGACCAGAAAAGGGCCTGAAAATCATGACTCGATTTGGCACTCATATGGACATTTACACATTTCTACGAGAAGGAGACCTCAAGGACTACAAGCGACTCCACCGAGCAATTTTGAACTCCATTTCGCTTGAAATCTCACCAGAAGATTCTGAAGTGATATTGAAATTTGCAAGATATCTCACTGTCAACTTGAAGAGCAGATGGACCGCGGCCCACAGAATTCAAAACAAATTTATAAATAAGCATTTGAACTGGTTGAAAGCAAGAATCCAGTGGCCTTCCTGCAATTCCGTAAATCTCGCCGAGATTTTTAAAGAAACCGAAAATATTGCAGAAACCGAATATTTAGAGCAAGAGGATCAATATTTAGCGGAATCTAATGAAATCATCATAGCATCTACATCTATGGCCACTAAAGATATGGGCACTTCTACAGAAGTTCAAACAAGAAAACCATTTGCAGACCTGGGGAACAAGCAGAAGAAAAGGCGGTCGGGTACATTGAGTGACTATTCGGAAGAGAAGTTAGCTTTTGCTTTGGTCACTAGGCTAAAATCGAATGGAAAAGAGATCCTTGCTCGCATTATTGATCACCTCTTGAAGAATCCTGACAAAGCCCCAGATGTCAAATCGCATTTATTCGATAAGGAAAAGAAGAAAACAAATCAGGAAAACCAACTTTGGCTCTTACTACTTCATTAGATCTGTCAAAGTGGAAATATCTGACGTTAAGGGCTGCAATGTCAGATTGGAAGAATTCTCTGCAGCTTCCTTCCTACCACAAATTATTAGAAGCTAAGAAGAGGTGCTATCCGGATGCCAAAGACGTTGAAATATCTGAACACGGAGCAAAAGTGAACTTGCAAGCACTTTTGGATTTGACTATTCAGAAGATCCTGCAAATTGTGGGAGACAAACTAGGTATTTCGAGTGGGAATCTGAAGCTAACAAGCAAATGGGGATTCGACGGATCTTCAACACAAAGCAATTATAGGCAGAAAAGTGAACTGACAGAATTTGATGAGTCTTCGGTGTTCATGACGAGCCTTG
This sequence comes from Lepidostoma basale, assembly GCA_022606425.2. Taxonomy (NCBI): domain Eukaryota; kingdom Metazoa; phylum Arthropoda; class Insecta; order Trichoptera; family Lepidostomatidae; genus Lepidostoma; species Lepidostoma basale. The sequence continues at coordinate 669,956 of JAHDVF020000468.1, read as the reverse complement.
TTCCTTTGAAGTTGGAGTCGAACAATGTGGTCATTTGGGAAAATCCGAAGCCATCTTCGACGTTTTACTGTAGGCCTGTCAAATTCCAGTTCGCAAAAGAAACCATTGACTTTGTCAACCAAGAAAATGCGGCAATGAAGGAAGAAATACGTAATTTGGTTGCATCAAAATGCGGTAATTACGAAATTACTCATGAGCTGCACATGACAATGATAGATGGCAAAGTAGCTACTATTATTACAGATACTCCATCCGCAGCAATTTTATATTATTTATTCCATATAATTCTCAGAAAGTGCAGGAAATTCCTTTAATGATTCATCAAGTAAGTCATAACGGTGAATTATTACCATAAAGAAGGTGTTAATAATTATTTATTTGTTTCGTATAATTCTTAAAAACTGCAGTAACGACTCATTCATAAAATAAATTATTATGTAGCACTCCATTATAATAACATTATATTTGTAAGCATGGGTTTTCATACTTTAAAATGCAGTTTTTGGAGAATATTTAAAAAACTGGAGGTGATAGGCAATTTTGGTTTTCTTATTTGTAATAAAGAAATAATTGTGCATCATAACCACCCAACCAAATCTTCTGGCAGAAACATTTGTTGTGTTGTGAAATAAATTTTTTTTTTTTTAAAGTTTGCAAGTATATTGGAAAGAAAAAAATATGGACATAAAGTACTAATTACATACGTTAATATACAAAAAGTTTCGTTGCTTGCAATTTAAAATATATTGAGAAAAAAATATAATTCAATTTTACTCCATACATTTTTTTCGTTTGTATTTTTTTAAACCATGTTAAGCTCCAAATAATGAAAAGTTGAACATGACAAATATTGTTACAAATTAGATTTTCTACAGCAAGCAATTTTTTTCAAATCGAAATAATGACTTTGGTTCCTAAGTCCACTGTTTCCCAAATCCGGACCACTGTGCGGCGTTCGGCCGCCCGCCGAGCCAGGGAGATGTCGCCTAACCGGAGTCCGGTGTGTAACTCTCGCGGCCTCGCTCCACACAGCCCTCTAGTTGAAAATCCGCAGGGTGGGGGGTTGAGATCACGCCTCCCAAAGTGTTGCCACTCACAAAATTGTCACTATCACTATTATTGTTTTTCCTATACACTATTATTGTTTTTCATAGTCTTATCACTAATTAAAATTAAACTTTACTAAGATTAAACAAGCCTCCAGAGAAAAAACGTATTTTCTGCCATGTAAAAATTGTTTAGTGCAATCTCACCGAGTATGCCATGAAACATGGCTATATCAATACCGTTTGGGAAAGGTAATCAGGCTGTTACGAGAAGGTTGCTGTCACGGGGTGAAAAAGATGAATTTAATCGTATTTCATTCCCGATTTCGAAACAACTCCTCCCAACGTTGCCCATGTGCTCGCCAATATAATATTATATTAATTGAGATATGCTCCGGGATATACAGTGATATGGGATTGAAACCAATATTTACTATCTAAAATTAGAGTTATCTTCACCTAAGGATGCCAATACTAACACATAAACAAATAATATGTGTAATATGAAGATTTGTACATTTGTTGGTAAAATCGCATCGTTTGATTGGTTAACGGCACGCCGCGGCGCTTCCCGCGTATATTTGGGGCGGTCTTCAGTACGATTCCAACTTTCGAGGCGAGTGCACGTTAGATTGTACCAGAAAATACGTAGAAAATACGGTGACCATTATGGAAGCACCTACGAAACTAGGAAAAGGGAGGCCTTTGTCTGGACAAACGAAGGAAGTCGTTTTAAATGTTTTTAAATACTTCCATAATAAACGTGAAGTGTTGATGGAGGTAATTATTAAATGTTAAAATATTAAATATTAATTTAAATAGAAATGTTAAAATAATTTAAGTTAAAACATAATTAATTAATAATCAAAAGATTTTCGGAATCGAATGATTAGAAATTGTTCTTAATTAAATAAATACCTATCTGTAATAGGTACCTATTTAATTAGAAACACAATCGAATAAGTCATTCGATTGTTAAAAATGAAAAAATTACTAATCATTCGATTAACAAAATCACTCGATTGTCTTATCAGTACTTTTATATACATAAAACAAATGATACAAATATATTAATGGATATAAAGTGTTCATATTAATAATATAATGTTAAATTTTTTCAGAGAGCAAATAGTACTAATAATCGAATGTTTTTTTTTTCAGAAATTAAGTCTTATTGATGAAGTTTCGGCAGCTACTGGTATTTCCTCCAGAGCAATAAGATTATTAGTGTCATCATTAAAAAATGATGAGAAAGAAAACGCTATTTCGTCACCAAAAAAGAAAAGAAACCGGTCGAGTCAATATACTCCCGATTCTTTTGACGAATCCATAATAAGAAGGTGTGTATTTGATTTTCATATCAAAGAAAAAATATTACCAACAACCGGAAGGTTATTGCCCGCTCTACAAAAATCCATCGGTTTCAATGGTTCTGAGGCAACGCTGAGAAGAATTTTGATTGGAATAGGATTCAAATGGTGCAAGACACAGGACAACTTGAAAGTTCTACGCGAGAAGCCAGATATTATTTTTAAACGGATATCGTATTTGAGAGCGATACGAAGGTATCGCGAAGAAAATAGGCCGATAGTATATACAGATGAAACCTATATTCAAACAACCCATGTGTCATCAACTTCGTGGAGTGACAAATCTGGTGAAGGTATGAAAATCCCAATATCCAAAGGATCCCGCTTCATTATTGTACATGCCGGCAGCAAAAAGGGTTTCACCAGTGTTGAGTGGGATAACGTCTGCAGGCATGCATGCAAAAACGAGGATGGGAATGGGAAAGGGACATTGCATTTGATGACCTCACCGATAATAATGATTTATTTTTTAACGTGTCAAATGACGAAAGTGATGATACATCGGATTGTGATGAGTAATTGGTATTTTAAAGATTACTTTTACTTATTATTTTGTTATATTAACATTTGTATACTATTGTAACATTTTTGAAACTTTTTTACTGTACAAAACCTTTTTTTATTATATTCTGTTCTTTTTTCTGATGTTGTAATATTACACTAAAATATTATTTTTACAGTTTTCGATATGATAACAAAACATGAATATATTTAATAAGAATGTAAATATTTGTACCTTATTTTAAAAAAATCTTATTTATCTCCTTTATATATATCTCCTTATAAAATATCAAAAATAAGACGATTCAAACATGCATGTGGTCGATATCTAAAACGTGTGAAAAAATCATTGCTCTAATGTTAAATTCCAGGGAGAACATCGAGTAATACGATTGTATGGAGAAGCAGGTTTGATCACGTGACCTGGTGTCCTCTTAAATGTGTAAATAAATCGAATGTTTTTTTTAAACGTCATTTGATTGCAAATCGTAATTTAAAATCAAATGTTAAATATAAAATTATATACTTTCACAATATGGTCACCCTATCGGCGTTGGCATTCTTATCTGAAAACAAGTCTACCTTTAATTAAACCAACATACAATACAAGAAAGAATAATCAAGATTACTTATGAACTAAAGAAGACTTACATGCTATCCGTTGGCCAACGACTTAAAACTAATGAGTCACTAAATCAGCACTAACGGCAATCTCACCTATTATGCCATGAAACATGGCTATATCAATATGACCCAGAATATCTAAAAAAAGTTGATTTATAGACAACGGTCGCGATCGGTCATTTATTTGTCTATGTTTTTTTTTTCTGTGGCTGATTTGACAGATTGTACAACCACTCGTATTATAAAATCTGAATTTAGATATATTTATTCAAAACACGTATATATTTTTATGACTATGAAAATTTCCACTTGAATTATGAATGAAGCAGACCGCATATATCATGAAAAGCAAGTAAAAGAACTTTGCGCTCTTCATGCCCTTAATAATTTGTTCCAAGTGAGTATTGTTTTGAAAATGTAATATTTACATTTTTTTAAATTATTAATTCATATTTTTACTCGATTTTTTTATAATTTTAATGTGACAGTACATCGTTAGTCGATGTATTTATATATTTTATCTTCATCGTGAAAATTAGGTATATTTTCATATTCCATCCTACTCACGAAATTCTAAACCATATAGCATTCACTTGCTTACTGGTATAGTGATTTTTCGTAATCTTTGAATTATTCAAACGAGCTGATTAATGTTTGTCTAAATATTTATTTATTTTGTTCTTGCAGTTATATTAATTGTTTATTGCTAACATTTGTTTGTTTATAGAAATGCCTCTTAATGAAACTTCACTTCTGAATGTTGTCAATCATATTATTCCCAAATGATTGGTTGATTTCTTAATTTAAATAAAGTGACATCCTGTTCTTAAAAATGGTAATTGGTAAGATGTTTTTGCAGGTTCGTGGTTCTTATTTAAAGTCTGAATTAGATGCAATTTGTAATACATTATCTCCAAATGTTTGGATTAACCCACACCGATCTATTTTGGGACTAGGAAATTATGACATTAATGTGATAATGGCAGCGCTGCAGAGGAAAGGCTGCGAAGCCGTTTGGTTCGATAAAAGAAAGTATGTATGATTTAAAAATAATTCGTTTTGTATTTTAAATATGTATTTATTAAATACACATTACGAAATGTTCATTTCATTTGTATTTTTGAACTATCGAAAACATATAATAAACTACCAGAAATTGATTTTGAAATGTTTGATGTAAACTAAAATAGTCCTAAATTGGAGAAAAGTAATAAGCCAAGTCTTTCTGTATATATTTAATATGGATTGATAATGACCATTTCAAAACAATTTAATTTTGTTATCTGTGATTGCCTATTATTTACTGTTTCTTGAACCATGTTGTAAAACTCTATATTAAATCATTAATACAAAAGAAAATGACTGTTTTATAGAAGTTTTATAATATTGTAAAGAAATTACATGTTTCACTTTGCTGGGGCATTATCAAATGTGATGCTAGGGATGCGATAATCACATTTGATAATGCCTTAGCAAGGAAAAACATGTTATTCTCGTAAAATATAATAAAGCTTAAAGAAAACAATTGTTTTCTTTCATATTAATTATTTGATCGACTTTTAAATATATTCCATAGACACATCATCATACACATGTTTGAGCAATTTTACATTTGTGAATTTTTATCTTTTAAATAACCGTATCTATGCACAAACCTTTGAATTATTGTAGGGATCCGGGTTGCTTGGATTTAACAAATATTTGTGGATTCATCTTGAATGTGCCATCAGAATATAAATTTGGATTTGTGATGCTTCCGCTGAAGAGGCGTCACTGGATCACATTAAGACAGATACATGGGAATTTTTATAATCTCGATTCTAAATTAGAAAAGCCACAACTAATTGGAAGAGTAAGTTGCTGCTAACAAATGCTGTAATGATATTTGTAGTGCTTTCACAAGTTATCAAATTACTATAGTTGCTAATGACGGCAGTGATTTTGTGTGAAGAAGCTCAACAGGGTGATTCTCTACCACCTGTTTTGGGTTGTTTTTTTTTAGTTTCAAAAACATTTTTTTATATATAAAATGATTTGCCAAAATTGTTTTTGAATTGTGTTAATTTCTTTATGACCTAGGGAAAACTGATTTAAATTGTGTTTGAATACAATTTTCTATAGATAACTCAGACATCTTTCTTTGAAAAGCATGTTTGACATGTAAAACAATTTAAAATTTAAATGTGTTTTCTTATATATAAATATTTAATTATGATTGTGAAGTTATGAACATTTTTAGGACTCAATTCAAATATATCTTTGTGTCACAGCGTATTTAATTCTCTTTTGCTTGTTCATACATAGGAGTGAAATGCACCATTTTATAGCACAAACTATTTTTATTAAAGGATTTATGGGTTATATTTTAGGTAACCACGATCACCATTAGTAAAACTCGGTGGTTTTGCGACCAACGTATATTGTTTTTTAGCATTCTCAGGGCTAAGGAATTATTGTGTTGACTTTCACCCATTGGGTTACCAATACAATTTTTTTTTTGTACAAAGTATGAACATTTTATATTCTTATATTAATTTTCCTTGATATTTCGTTAATTTTTAGGGCAGTGACTTAATTTTATACCTGAAAGAACAACTGCAATCCAAAGAGAAGGAACTTTTTATCGTAGTTAGTAAAGAAGTGGAGCAAACACAATCCTGGCAACACCATTACACATCTCAGGCGGATTCCTTTTCTAAAAAGCCAAACTACATCATGCAATCGGAAGATAATTATGATTCAGAAAGAAGAAAACCAGAATGTGAAGAAGAAAGTCAAAGCGAGTGTGTCACTAATGAATCTTCCGAGTGTAACAATATAACACTGGGGGTTACTTAAAATAATTAATGTTTTTATTTCTAAGTATTGTTGTTTGTGTTCAAGAAACGTTGTATTATAAATGTGTATTTATTATTTTAAACTAATATTAAACAGTTTTAACCTTTTTTTTAATGAACATTTTAATCTTATGTACAAACATATTTCAGTGATCATTTAACTATTGTTATATTTTTAAAACTATTATTCATTTCTATTGTTGCTGGAACAATTATATATAACTCCATATTAAATATTTTGTTTTGAGGAAATATTTTGTTTTCTAGAAGTTCAATTATATTATGTGTTTCGCTTTTTTAACATTTGATAATGCCTTAGCAAGGTAAAACATGCCACTCTCATAAAATATAATAAATCTTCTAAAAAACATGTTTCCTTAATAGGTTTTTTTTTTCATATCATTACAATATTTAATATAATATTTTATCTTATATTATATACATGTATATAGATATATATTGTTTTATTTTGTCATCATACATTTATTATTCTTAGAAATAATGAGCCTTTCGGGATCAAGGTTATATGTTCGAATTCTTTCATATATTTCAAATCGTATTGCTGCAGGTATTTTTCTAGATCTTCCCAGAATCCAAATTTTGTCTAAAAACATGAAACTATTTTGTAAACATAATTTATTTGTTAAATATTTTCATTGTTTTATTTTTCAAGTTTAAAACATAAATTGTTTAATTTTATTGTAATGTTTTGCGAGCTTTTGAAATGGAATTGTGCCAATAATATAAATATGCTAATATTGCTAAACTATATTTGTTTTAGGTAACTCTTTCTTGCTTTAACTTTAATTACTTAAAAATGAAAAGCTTGTAAATTTTATATGTGTGTTAAATTTGAGAGTTGTCATATCAGATACTTGTTTAAAAAAATATGAAATAGAATTTTGTAGGTTCATATAAATGTTATAAGTATGTAAAATAAATACTGATTGTGTGAATTTCTGTTAAAACTAAAAAGTAACCCACACTAATATACAGATACATGTGTCGATTAAATAAACGTTTTTTTCATTACATAGTTCAACCCAACTCATTTAATTGAACCCCAAAATATTATTAATAAAAATCTTATGTAACTTTGCTTTAAATGTCTTATTAAAAATATATTTATTTAAGTGCATGAGAATAATTCTTACTATACCTGTGTGTACTAAGGCATAACTCGTACATGACCAAATAACAACGGCATTATCATAGTCTGTATACAATATGTAGTAAATGCCTGCCCCGGGAATCAAGCCAGCCAGGGGTAATGGTATCTGTGTTTTAAATCTGAATCTAAAAATTGTGGAGTCTTCAGCTATTGGTATAGCCACGCCTCTTATTACTGTTGATTTATTTGTCCTAAAATATTTCTAAATACATTAGTTTATCCTTTCAATGAAAATCCATAATTTGTAATACTATGTTGTAGAAATACACAAGATGTTTTCTAGATGAGAACTTTAAAAAATATAACGGTGTAGACATATGGTTTTATTTTCTATTCACATTTTAAATACAATTAAATATATTTGCTTACCATCTATTGACAGTGGAACCAGCTACTTGGAGGCCACCTTTTAAATTCTGAGTGAGATTAAAGTATGTACAGCTCGATGCAATTTCCATTAAATAAAATGATCTTTCTACTTCATACCATTGGCCTGTAAGCTTTACGTGTAATATTAATATGTTTGTAACAAAATTAGTTATAGAATAATTGTGAAATAATTTTGATAGTATAAACTTACTCTTGAAATATTAAAATTTGGTGGTGGAGATAATTTTGGACATTTTCCTAAACCTGATGATGACACGGATATTAAACACGGAAATAAACCGAAAATTGACAAACCCACCCAAAAACAACTGGTCTTACGGGATTTCATATTAACAGCTCACTTATTAAAATCAGTTATTCCTAAGCATTGCAATTGTTTTTTTTTTGTTTTATTTAAGATGTTTAAAATATTTGGGAACTGCAATAAACTGAGTCATGTTAGCAGACTGAAACCAAATGACTCTATGACTGTTTTGTGCACGACGTTACTTATTTTGGTGTCATAGAGGTCACGACGAGCACTCATTATATGCACAGTGAATACATCCATATTTCATAATTTATTCTGTTAATAACTATTCATAAAACCGTTTTTCTATTTTTGTGTATCATTGTTTTTTTTGTTTTTTTTTTTGTGTGAAATTAAATCATATTATTTTTAAAGACCAATTGATGAGGAAAATATCTCAAATGCCGCTTTATTTTTCAAAGGAAACCTATTTTTATATTCTATGTACTGTCTCTGATACAATCCTACTTCCATAGCATTATTTTGATGTTTATGGGAATATAAATAAAACATTTCTCTCTATATAATATTCTATTTATTTCTACTATAAAAAAAATACTTAATCACCATTTTATGTTAAGGGGAATATCCAATTTCTGGACAGCATGGTATTCTGTGTGGAGCAAAGCCTTTGCTTTATCAGAGTCCGGGCCGTCTAGCCACTGGGCATAAAGTTTGGGAAGTAAATCGTTGCTAGACGGGCAAGCGATTGGCAGTTTCTTATATAGATCTTCCAGAGTATTCACCAGCTCCTTGTAGTTTTCGCCCATCTGCGGTCTGACTTGTGCACCACCGTTTAAACAACCCGAGGGACACGCCATTACCTCCACATAATGATATGAACACTTTCCTCTCTTCAACTTCTGTACAAGATTTTGTATATTCTTAAATCCATTTGCTATGGCAAACTTTAGAACCTCTTTGCCACCCTTTTCGAGTGAAACTTCTCTAAAGTCAGGATTTCTGTAAATAATGAACATAAAACATCCAATCAATGTAAGAAGGTAAATTGCATATGTAAAAGATAAAATATGATTTACAACTCCGTATTTATAAATGAGAACAACATCAACAAAATATGTTTACACTTTGTAAGTAATGCAATATTCTTAATTCAAATTCACAAAACTCCGGTGATTGCTTTAATGATTGACAAAAAAAGGAAAAAAATATTTCCCTTTTTAAAATAATTTCATGAAGGGAAAATATGTTTCATCCTAGAACTTTAATTTTTTGTTCTGAAAGTGTCAAACATACGTTTTTTGGTGAGGATTTAAATTTGGTTATAATTTTGATCATGTGACACTAACAAAATGTTTTATATATGTCCAGCAGTGGACGATAACAGCTGTTTAAGTAAGTATGTTGAGTTTATCATAATAAAGAAAAGCAACATTCATTTTCCCTAATAAATTTCATTTTCAACTTCGACGCTATGGTAATAAATAAAATAACACCTTTCATATAACTTATTCTAAATGTTCTAGTTATAACCAAATCATGGAGGAAAAAATAATACTCTGGCACAATTATCAAGAAGTAAATCATCAGAAGTAGGATATGAATATTTAGAAATTTTAAAACCAATACAAGTTAGAGTTCTTATTTCATGATTGTGTAAACAAATCAATTATTCTAATTTAATGCCAAATGTTAACCTTGGTAAGCAAATAATATTTTTTTGCATTAATCAATCCCAAGCATACTGGGTTTTTCATTGGGTTAAACATTATTTACTCCCAGTCGGATACAATAATGAGATTCTTCAAGTTCCTATATTGTGATGGTGTGAGTATGAAACAAAATTTTTAAAAATGCTAGAGTATTCAGAAATACATTAGAACCGGATACAAAATAAGGATGATGAATTAGCAAGAATGGGAAAACTAATAAACTGGATAAAGATGGTTATACAGCGGATGTCCCCTTGAATGTAATGCCAAGATGAAAGACACGATTTACCTTAAGTTTTTGTATTCCATATTAAGTTGATCTTCACCAAACAATTCTTTGGCAGCATAGTGAAAAATGTGATCCGCATATCCACCTGAACCAGAGCCAATGTGACCCACCAACTGTTCTGTCACTTGCTGCGATTCTTCCCCAGACCAGGGCCAATCCATCTTAAGAGGATCAAAATCACCTAAAGTGTTTCCTTCCGAGGTGAGCATCTGTTCTAATTCAACTGAAAAATAAATTACGCATGTACGTGTACACAAACTTATTTAAACATACAGGTTTAATAATTGAAAATATCAACAATAGTTATACTAACTCGATGTAATAACGCAATCAACATCTCTGCAGTTATGCACATCACTAAAAAAGTCATCTCTCGATGCTTCCAGTTTCTTATCATAGCAAGGCATAACAGTCACATGATAAATACAACTGGGTGATATTTCTTTTATAGATGATAAGTGTTGTTTTACAAGTGATCCCATTATCTGTTGTGGCGACTTTGTAGTTGAAATGTAAGGCAAAATCAAACTACCGTGAGTTTTTTCAGCGTAACAAACCCATCCTGCAAAAAGGGAAGAATAAGGTTTATATTATACAAAATACTGGTGAAAAAATAATAAACAATGATTTATTAACTTGCAATAGAAAATATATGATTTATCCAATAGTCAAAATACCTGATCTACATTGTTTAATTACCTGGGCAGGAAGAAGCTAACATAGGTAAAGTATTATTGCCTGCATTATCCATCTGTGTTTTAAATCGCTCGACAAATTCCTTTTGGGATTCTAGTAAAGCAAGATCATCTGCGATCTGCATATTTAGAACCATATCAGCTCCCAATTTCTTTAAATAACCTTAAAAAATAACAAATTGAATAATCATTTTATCCTGTATGTTCAAAAGGTGTACTGGACCATTACCAAAAAACCAAGGACTCTAACTTACTTCAATAAATGAAACAATAAAGAAATTTGAATTCAAAAGTTACCTTTTGGTAAATTCCTTAACAGTGGGTAAAAATCAAACAGATTGATAAAGAGTATGCTTATAAGCATGTTAACTGAGAAAAAATGTGTTCATATTTGAGAGACAGATCTGAAACATTCCACACACAAAAACTACCTGTTAATCTTTGAGATGACTCTTCTGGAGATAAATTGTATCTTGTTGCTAATGATAATATAGGCTGGATGGAGAGAGACACAACAACAAGCTTTATCTCTCGTTCTACACCATCATCTATTGTTTTTCTTTCGCTGAAAACTCTGAAAACAATACCATAATAAAAATAGAGAACGCAAATAAATGTGTTAGTGATCAGAAGTTTTTCACAAATTGTCATTAGGCATGGTATACTGCCTATATATGTAAAATAAATAGTTGATGGAGAAGAATAAAATGTTATTATTTATTGTATTTACAAAAGAAACAATGACACTTCTCCTGAAGGAACTTCATGGGCTCAGAATTCAGGAGCGAGTAAAATATAAATTAAATTGTGTAGTAACAATCTTTATATAATAATAATAATTGAGTTATTGATTATTTCAATTATTTAGACAAAAATAGATTAAGCCAAAGTCTATGATGCAATGGTCGCACAATAGTAAATAAATATAACACCATAAAAATAGTAAAATAAAACAGATTTCAAAATCATTATGCATTACTAAAGTAGCATTGGGGATTTATTCAAAAGATTGATAACATAGAGAGAATTTATCAATGAATGCAAAAATGGCCGCTCACAATGGAGTTCTGGTCCCAACCTTAATGTTTGGAAGCGAAGCATGGAACTGGCAGAAGAAGGATGAGAGTAGAATAAATGCGGTAGAGATGAGGTCCCTTAGATGTATGTGCGGTAGAACAATGTACGACAGAATTTCAAATGCTGATATAAGAAAGGAATGCAGAGTGGAAGAAGGTAGTATGTTCGGACATATGGAGCGCATGAATGGAGAAAGTATGCGTTAACAATGAAAATGGAGTATGGAGTTGAGGTAGACCGAGGAAAACATGGTATGACCAAATCACTCAAATTTTTAAGGTTGGTCTTGTAAGAAGTCGGAAGAATCAATGTGCGTGTATGACTCGTATGAATGTGGAGGAAGCTAGAGAAGTGTAAGGATAGAGTAGTGTGGCAGTTCATTCTCTCTGCCTACCCCTGCGGAAACGGCGTGATGGTTTGTTGTTGATTGATAACATATTGTGAAAGAATTTAGTATTAGCCGTTTGCAGTCAAACAAGTTACCTCAACAGTTCTTCTTGGCTTTGTTTGGTCACCAAAACACTCTCAGCGGAAGTAATGCAGCCGCTACAAGCCAGGCAGTCCGAAAGAGTGATCTCCACCTTCTTAAGCTTTTGCTCTGTGCCATTTGATACTTGGAAATATGTCCCCTCACTTTCAATTTTTATTTTTGAGCCAGTTACACTTTTAATCTTTTCGATTTTAACTGGTTTGATACATTCCTAAAAAAATATTGATACAAAAAATCTAAAATCATCTCATTACTGAGGATTGACATTCAAAAAAATCTGTAGTAGTAAAAACTAGTGGTAATATTACATGTGCTGAAAACATTCATTCATTTATTTGTTAATTATACCTTCTAGCATTTACTAGAAACTTGGAAAGGCATTTATATCTATTTTTTCAGCTATCTCATGAATATGCGATGCGATAAAATAATACATATAAAAACATATTACTTGAGACGGTGTGATAAAATCATCTAAATCAGTTAACTGTAGAGCTCCACTGAATCGAGATGCCATGATTTTTAAAATTGATGATATTAAAGAAAATATTTGGGTACAACAAGAAAATAACTATTGTATATAGAAAAATACATAAAAACGTCTTATTTTCTAATACAGCATGTACACACAGAAACAGAGGTAAGTTTCAAATGTCATAAATGACAGCTATCTTAAAATTTATTCGTTTTCTCAATTTCTTAGGCTATCAAATTTATTTAGTTTTTAGGCAATATAAACAATCCTAAAAAAAATATACGTGTAAACATTGACACATCTAACGGTAAATTTAATTATCTACAATTAGTCTATGACCGAATGTCTCATTCTCATCCATAGAAAAAAGTCATCCAGGGTATGGCTACTACTGTTTTTATTTATGTTAATTGAAATTAGTTTTCGTTATTTTATCAATATAAAATGTCCCGTTCAAAATTGAGATCTACTATTGATATATGTGCTGATTGTGGATCTTCTGGTAATACTTACTTTTATACAATATTGTTATAGAAGGTTATTCATATATAAATTGAATGGTTAAAAATAAGCTTTTGATTTCCTTGATGCATGTCAATATAATTACTTCGTATTTTGCTCAAATATGGGTTATTAAATCGAGCTTTTCAACAAGTTTATGTATTTATATATCAGTAAATTTTATTGCTTCATTAATCAATTGTAAAATTTGGACAGAACATAACTAGAATCTACCTTGTTAGATGACTAATAAAGTATATATTGTGTCTACACATTTTTCAATCATACTTGTTTCTTTGATTTTTTGGTTCCATTTTTACCGCCCATTAATAGTTTAGTTTTTTCGGTTAATCATGTATATTTTTTATATTTGTACAATTTCTTACCACTGTTAATGTGGGAACTGATTTGTGCAATGAAATTATGGCATATACCTGAATTTATTGAAGAACTTCTTAAGTGTTTTATTTTTAACAATTATCCAACGATATAATATTTTCAGATCCATCCTGGGCTTCTATTAACAGAGGCATCCTTCTCTGCATACAATGTTGCAGTGTTCATCGCAGTATGGGGCGTCATATCTCGCATGTCAAGTCACTGCGACAGGGAATATGGCCACCATCATTGCTCAATGTTTGTAAATTATCTCCTCATTAATTAATTCATCACTTAACATTCACCCATTATCATCAGTTGCAAGAAAAGTGTAGTATTTTCTGAACCCACATCCCAGACATGTTCAAATAAAGTCTATGTGTTTTTGATGGTTGAAACAAAAAATAAACAGAACCCATTTCAAAAATAGAATTTTCGTGAAATAATTTTTAATAATTTTAACATTTGTACAAACTTTGAAGTTTAAATTTATAAGAAGGGTTTTATAATGAATACAAATGAAAATGTATGTTTTCTAGGAGTTTCGTTTTAACTATAGTTTATGAGAATTACATATTTCGCCTTCTTAAGGCATTATCAAATAAGCATTGGATGATGTCTTAGAAAGGTAAAACACGTCATTCCCTTAAACTATAATAAAACTGATGTTTTCAATAGTATCGATTATTTAATATGGAGTTTTATATAATTGTTCAAGAAACAATAAATGAGGGTTTTATGTATGCTGCATTGGTATATATTTCACAAGGTGTATTTGTAAAGAATCAACCAATTTTCCTTATTTTGACTACGATTGTATATTATTACTTTAGTTGCTATTTACTCTTAACACTTCATTTACCAAAGTAATTTTTGAGGTTCGCAACCCATCACACCGCGTCTCCCGCGGGGCGAAAAGAGAAGGATGGTGTGCCGCATCAGTAAAAGTGTGACAGTCCATTCTTTCTGCCTACCCTTTCGGGGAGACGGCGTGATGGTTAGTTAGTTAGTTAGTTATTTTAAGTTTAAGCATATTTATTTTTTAAATTTTAAATTCGCAGTAAATATCTTTTTTAAATGAATAATTCAAATTTGAAATTGATATGTAACAAATACGTAATACAAAACAACAAATACGTAATTGTGAGAATCATTTCCAGTAGCAATAGGATAGAAAAACCGACTAACCGGTTTTTGGTCGTATACGGTTGAAAGCGAAAAGCCATGTCGGATTTTGGTAGTTAATGTGTTAAGAACTCGCACCCACCCAATTTTTTTCACCATTCCTTTCAATACATCTTTCTTTTATTTCCTTAAGATTTTAATTTATTTTCAGATGGTTAATTCACTCACGGCTCAAAATGTGAACAATATCTGGGAACATTCCCTTCTTGACCCAGGAGCACTCAAGCATCTGAGAAGAAAACCACAACCTAAAGACTCACTTCAGTAAGTAGATCTACATGTGTATTTAATGTTGGAAAATTGAAAATTATATTTAATATGTCTAGTTCCAACCTAGAAACATAAATATGGAGAAAAAAAAATCTTTAGGGTACGGCCACACCGAAGTGCCTGGGTCGGAGGCTAGGGGGATACCTGGCGAACCAACGTATGGCGTACTATGGGACCGGCCACACTGTAAGGTTCGCGCCAAGCGGGTGATCACCAGCCATCTGCGTAAAGCCGCCAACCTAGCCTCCGGCCCTGGCACTTTGGTGTGGCCGTACCCTTACCCTCTGTCCAAACAAATACATTTTATTTTAATTCGGCACTTCAAAATATTGGTTTATTTCCTGGTCCACCTAATACTTTATTTAACATTCTGTTTTCATTTGCTCTTTCATGTGTCCAAACCATCTTAATGACTCTTTCATTATTTTGTTCATAAAACTTTCATTTGCACTGCATTGACTTCTTCACCATTTTAAATTATAAAATTGAAGATGTTTTTAAATTTGCAGTCCTACAAAAGCTGAGTTCATACAAGCGAAACACCTTCGTCTTGCATACGTGTTCAGGGCGAGGCAGGATGATGCTCCCTGCAGTCCTGCCGAGCTCAGTCGCCAGCTCCACTCCAGCGTGAGGAGTGCCAATCTAGACATATCCCTCCGTCTCTTGGTGCAGGGGGCTGACCCCAACTATTTCAATCAGGTAATATACATTCATTTTATAGATTCACATTCAATTATTAATTGTTTGCACACATGGAAAGAATGAATGTATAGAAAATACATCTAAATTATGTAATGTCAGCCAGTCAGGGAAATGAATGTTGAGGAAGCCAGAGAAATATGTCAGGAAAGAATAGTGTGACTGTCAACTATTTCTGCCTACCCCTTTGGGAGACGGGGGTAGGCAGAAAAGGTTAATTGATGGTTAATTTACAAGTATTTGTAATTTACTTTCGCAAATGAAATAAGCAGTTGTTTTATTTTGTTACATGTGTGTCATGTTCATAATATGCAAACGTGTTTTGTTAATTATGTCCCGAGTATGTTTTTGTATAAAATTTATTATTAATTAAATCATTTGTGATATTTTAACATTGTTTCGATTAAACAGTTAATAAGGTTGAAATATCAAGAAGTGGAAGAGAGAAAGTGAACGCCAAAACAGTGGATTATATAATTATTATTATTATATTACATAACTAACCTGATGAACCATTCTTAAATTTTACTTTATAGATGGAAAAATTAATATAACCAATTATTTTACCTATTTTGATTAAGATCATTTATATCAGATTAAGGCGTTTGTCTATGAATTGGTATGCAATATAAATTGTTTCCAATAGGAGAAAGGTACGAGCTGCCTGCATGTGGCGTGCCGCGCTGGTCATGCCAGTCAGGCAGAGCTTCTGGTGTCATGGGGGGCAGACCCCAACTGTCGAGATGCCTCGGGGGGCACCCCGGCACAGGCTGCCAGGTGAGATATTTATCATTTCTTTTACTTTAATTTTTTTTTTCTTATAATTTAATTTAATTTTCTTCTTAAATATAATTTATTTAGGTTCATAAACTCTTTGTGAAATTGGTGGTTTTGTAATTTGATTTTAGGCAAGGTGGAAACCTTGAATTAGCTGACCGAATGGTGGAATTGGTTTATGAAGTTACGGATCGTTTGGCTTATTTTCTCTGCAATAAAAAACCTGATCACACTGCGGGACAGCATTACATAAATCTCGATTCAATTGATTCTACCGAGATGACCGATGTAGCAAAGGCAGCCCGCGGAAAACTGCAATTGGTATCTAATTGTATTTGATCTTTAGTAGACTTTGTGTCACATTTTTTTATCTTTAAAATTTTTCGGTAAAGTAACAATATGTTTTAATATTTTTTTATTACGGACCAACTGAACAACTCAATGATATTTATTGTTTTAGCTGCCTAATCATTTATTTGAAGAACTAGTAATGGATATTTATGATGAAGTTGATCGCAGAGAATGCGAAGCAGGTGAGCATTTAGTTTCCAAATGTGACATACATTATGTATATGACATGTTCGTAGTTAATAATAAAACTTATTTGTGTTAAACTAGTATGGAATACGAGTGCAGTCGGTCTGGAAAGATTTGGAATTGCATTTTTACCAGTCAACCCGGCCTTGAGTGCCCCAAGAAATCAAGGTCGGCAAAAATTAGCCCGGCTCTCTCCGTCCGAGATGGCAACTTTGCTTAGGGATGTTCTGATGGATGCTACGCGGAGACAGCACATAGCAACTCTAAACCCTCACTGTACGTATTTGTGTAAACTAAAGTAGCTAATATTTAGGTCTCCATTTGCATAAGTAAATATTTCCATATTAATTAAAATCCCTTTTTTTTTTTAGCAAATAATGTTTCGGCATCTGATAATAATCTGAGGAAATATAATAATAAATTAAATAAGTATTCCCATTTGTCTGACGACGAGCCCCTGTATGATTCAGTGGCTTCTGACGATGATTACGCAGCCCTCTTACCCGTGGCACCCAAAGTAAGATTTATTTTATATAATTGTAAATGTTTTTATTTATTTCCAATAATTTTGTTTAAAATATTTTTTATCCATAATTTTTATTTTAGAATTATAAAGAACTTCATAGCTCACCAAAGCGCGGGGAAATAGTATCAAAAACTTACGAAGCTTCTGTACCTGTAGAACAATCTTGTGCTCCTCCACAAAAGCCGCAGGTCTCCAACCACATCAAATCCATTAATGAGGCTAACACCTATGTACAAGATATTAAAAAATTAGAAAATTTGCAAGATCAGTTGAAAGAGAAAGATAATATAATATCGGAATTAAAATCGGAGTTAAACCAGTGGCAAAAAACAGTTGAGAATCTTAAGAATGAAAATAAAATCCTTAGAAACATCCTAGACAAAAATAACAGCGTTGTGGCGGGCAATTCACCGCCGACCCGGGATGTGAGCATATTACTCAACAGCCCCAACCACTTTAAAACTGTTATTGAAAAAAATAATTTCAAAGAGTCTGAAGATCCACAATTATTTGATGGTAGGGTTTTGGGAAGAGTTAATCAAAGGCCCATCAGTATGTATGAGACCAGGGAAGGTCCTAAGCTCAATTGGCAAATAACTAAGCACCAGGTAAGATAAATATATTAAAAAATATATATTATTAGTTACATTAAAACAAAATATATGTCTCTTTAATTATAAATTTATTTTAATTAGTTTTCCAATATTTTAATAGTTTGCATTCCGTTAAAGTATAATTAATCTTTGATGTTCACATTTTGAAATGATTTATTTTCCCTAGAACAGTTATAATTTTTGTATTTAAATTTAATTTGATCATTTTTCATTTTCAAATCATTTTTACACGTTTTGTTTTCCTAGCTTACAACCGTCGGTGACTTAGATCGTGGTCTGGCACAGAGTTTAGGGAACACCAACTCATCTGTCCCCGAAGAGTGCTTACCTTCGGGAATGCCCCCTGCTGAAGATGTCCACAACTACTCTGAGGGGGTGACGAGGGGCATCCGGGAGCTTTGGGCGGCCATGCAGGACAGTGCTGCCTTCGGACACACCTTCATTTTTAAAGCCGATAAGATAAAACAAGCGGTACATGAATTACTTGGTATATTTCCAGCGGTAAGGTTTTTTCATTTACTACTGATTTATTGAATTTAAACAAAGTTTAATTTACTGGTAAAATGTTTTTAAGGAATAAGAGTCAGCAAAAACATTTTTTTGCAATATTCTCTTGACAATATTTAAATGACATATATAAATTCCAAACGTCCTGTATATATTTCTTTCTTGTAAATTAATAACACCATATCAATCTTAAAATAGTCTTCCATTTTATTTATTTTGGTGCCTTTGATTTGCCAAATCCCTGCAAAGAAAAATATACATTATAGTAATATGTTTTTTATATTAAATGAATATTTCATTTTACAGACAACATTATTTATTTTAACATAATAATACTAATAATAATTAGGCTAATTTGTAAAGTGCCGTTTTCGTGAATTCTTCTTCTTCTTCACTTTTGATAGACTCAGGAGTCTGTTATTTCAGACAGGTCCTCTTGAGACGTTGAACTCCAGCTTTCTCTCCATCGTTTCGGGGGTCTTCCTGGTCGGCGTTGTCCGTATGGCGTTCCATGGCGTTCTATGTATGGTATCCTATTTGAACTCATTCATTCTACATGTTGATGCCAGTATCGCCGTCTTTGACGTCCCCATCTGACCACATCTTCGACCTCACAGATTTCTCGGATTGCTTTATTCCTAACTCGATAATGTAGGGTTTTGCCAGCTATAGCGCGGAGTGTTTTCATCTCGGTTGTCCTGAGCATGCTCTTTGTCTTGACAGTGTCTGCCCTCGATTCAATGCCAATATGTGAGGATTGGTCGCACACAGGTCTTATAAATGCGTACCTTGCTGTCAGTCCTCATGTCCTTGTTTCTCCATATGACATCTTTCAGGCAGCCTGCAACCGCTGCAGCCTTATCTACCTGTGACCATACTTCCCTGGGGAGGTCATTAGAGCTGGTTACTTCGCTTCCGAGATATCTGAATTGGTCTACCTGTTCAATTTTTTCTTGGCGTTTTTGGGAATAACTCGCCTAAAGTTTGCGGGAGAAGTTTAATCGCATATTTTCCATTCTGTTAGTAAAGAGCGGGAGACACTTAAAAGCGTTTTTGGTATTTACATAAAATTGGTAGACGGCGGATACGCTAACTTGCGGGACACATAGACATTCGGTGAAGTAACAATTAGGCCCGAACTCTAGTGAGATGTGTACTAGGTACCGGGCAATTCGTAAAATTATTGCCGGGTGGCAGACTACATGTCTGAACTTGCACTCGAAATAGTGCTAACATTTTTTTTATCTTTACATTTCTTCAGTGTAGCAATATTCGTTGGTTCAAGACATTCTCCATTTTCGTTTGTGCTTCCATTCCGCCGTTATAAATTACTAATCACTGTATGATATATTCATAATTGATCATTATAAGTTGTATTTGAAAAGTTATTTGTTACATATTATTTTCATAACAACATAATAGTTATTTGTGACATCTGATATCATCAAAATCAAAACATCTATGAAGACTTTTATGGATATGAGAAAGCATACATTGCTAAAGATTTAAGGCACTGGTAAAAATAAGAATCTAGGAAAGAGATGTTGTGTGTGCTCGGCCCACAAAGTACACAGTGAAAAATGATATATAGGTAAATTCTGTGATGTACCATTACATAAAGGGAGCTGTTCCCAATGATATCATACTCTGTAACAATATAAGTGTTAATCTCTCTATATTTTACAAAACATATATTAAGTTAAACATGCATAAAATAACTAAAACGTACATGCATGACACGATGTATGAATGTAGAGGAATCAAGAGAAGTATGTTAAGACAGAACAGTATGGCTGTTCATTCTTTCTGCCTACCCCTCCGGAGAGACGGTGTAATGGTTGGTTAGTTATTTAACCTTGACAAGACATAATAAAACATTTCATTTAACGTAAGACACTACAATTTTTATTTAAATATGATTCATACTTCAGAAGTTATAACTATTTTACATGAAATGTAATTTGCACGCGTATCTGAAAAAATTGCCCATTTATATAGGGGATTGTTACCTTTTTTTTTTAAATTTATAGTAATGTTTACAGTAGACTTTTGACTTATTTCAGTGATGTAATAATTAATTGTGAACATTTAATTGAGTTTAATCAATATTTATTTATTAATAAATATGATTGATTTATTTCAGAAATGTGAAGACGAAAGCATTTGTTCGGTTTTAAGTCAGCTTTCAACATGCTGTGAGAATCTTTCCAGAGCTTGTAGCCTGTGGGTGAGTAACGGAGAGGTGACGGAGGGAGACAGCATGGCGCACATACCCTCAGCCGCTTACGACCTAGCAAAGGCCACCAAACTGTTGGTCACAAACTTCCCCCTAGATCAGAAGGTCTTGTAGTTCTGAACAAATTTTCTCTTGTTATTGTTTTGCCTTAAAATATATATGCCTGTTTAATGGTTTATATAGTTGGATGAAATAATTTTTTAACTTTAAGTGTATTAAGGCTTCCTGTATATTCACTGACTATAAATTTACTGAGTTAAGAGGTGTCAATACTAATTAAATTAACCAAGTAATTAAAACAAGTATTGTTTTGACAAATTGTATGATCAATTCTAATTCTTTATCTTAAAGCTTATACTTGTCGAGATTTAATATATTTTACTTCTGTTTATCAGTTAATTTATTGGATTTGAAAATTTTATAAATGAAAATGACAATTCATGATAGTTAACATGTTACTGTGTTCAGATTTTTTTGCATTCCTTGCGCCAATTGCCTCAGAGTTTTATTGTCTAGTTGCTGTATTTTCAACCTTAGGATAGGATAACCTAATAGACTGACATTAACTTGTAATGCTTCGTTATTCTGATACAATATACTTTAGATGTGATTCATGATTTACTGACTGTTATTGCGTGTTATTGTATTGGTTGTGCCTTTTATACAAAACCTTTATCACTCGTTGTAACTTTCGTAAGTTGATGCAAATATAATACTAATCAATATTGACATCTTTACACATATTTATATACATATTTGTAGTTTTACTAAAAATATGATGTAAAGATTATTATTATTTTCGTAATGAAAGAATTCTTAATTTCCTTGTAGTAATGTGTTGAGTTTAGACCCTGGGGTCCAATAGTAATAATTAGCTATTATTTTTTGTAAATTTAAACTTATTGTGCAACACTTGTTACAAGTACTGTTTTAAGTTTATATTGCTAGTGTTTGTAACCACTGCACAGCTGCATTCATTTGTGAATTGAATGTTTATTCATATTATAAATGTCAATGTATTGTCACGAATTATAATGATCACATAATCAAGAGACTATAATTTTCAATGGATATTTTTTATCTCAATTTTTTACTGGTAACATTCAGCTGTTAATTTTTTTTTAAATATAATTATATCCTTAACAATGATGTAAAACTCCATATCAAATTAGGTATAGTTTTATTTTCATTTTACTAGGATCTATTCAGGTCACAATTGGTAAATAAAAATATCTGAAATAATAAATTATGCTATAATGTTTACAATGCAATATGCACGGGACAGATGGAGCAGGCCTTTGAAACACAGTTCGGTGAACACAAAAGATTGAATGATATGATTACATGTATATAATAATAAATCACTTGTAAATATTAAGCTTATTACTAAGCTTCACTTATTCTGTAATCAATGCATTCACAACTTTATCCTGGCACTTCAATAATGTCACAGTAAGACAAAATACATAAACTGTCAAGACAAAAATCTATTTGAAAAACCATATTTGATATATTTAATCCATAATTTAAAAAAAATATATAGTAATGGTACTAACAGAAGCTTCTGGAATTGTGATTTTGTTTTAGTATGTAATATACTATTGGGGGCACAGATAAGTTCTCGCTGTTTTCCTTATGGAAATTTAATATTTTTTATGTACACATATGGCAATATTGAAACCAATTTTATTTTATAGCTAAACCTTTAACCTCAAAACGTTAGTACAACAAAGAACATTTTTACGTCGCCTCAAACAGTCGAATTTCCTACCAAAAATCACGTTTTTGCGAGGAATTTTATTACATTATTATATCCAAAACAAATCTGCAGTGACACATCGAATTCTTGTGGATACTTACGGCAACGATCAGAAACAACGTGCGAAAAAGACCGCAATACGCCAACAGACACGACAAAGTTATTTTGCATGACAATGCCAGACCCCATATTGAAAGAGTTGTCAAAAATTATTTGAAAACACTAATGGGAAATTCTACCCCACCCACTTTATTCACCAGACATTTTTCCCTCCTACTACCACTTGTTTCGATTGATGACACGCGACTTGGCTGATCAAAAAAAAAATTCTTATGACGATACCAAAAAATGGGTCGATGACTGAATTAGATCAAAAGACGCATCGCAAAATTGCCTGAAAGATGGGAGAAAGTAATAGCTAGCGATGGACAATACTTTGTTTAAGATATTCTTTATTAGTTTTTTTAAATAAAATTTTATATTCGAAGAAAAAACAGTGAGAACTTATCTGTACCCCTAATATAAAATGTTTGGTCAATATATATTTTACTCTTCTTGCTGATATGTTTAAGCTGAATGTGCCATTGCAAATAATAATGTATTTCTCTGTGCCAAAGTATATTGGAATATATAAATTTCAATTGTAATTTCCTTGTGATGGAAATATCCTTGATATATATGAGAGATCTTTATATATGTTTTTTGCTTTTAATATGTACAATTAGTTTGTTTTACATACAAAGTAATTTAATATACTTTTTTACATGTTGGAGTTACACTGTGATAAAATTATAACTCGTCTATCTTCATTACATCCACAGTATTGGCCGTGTGATGATCATTATGAAATTGTCTGAAAATATCCGAAATATCAGCACAAATGAATGAATTTACAAACTAGTTAGTATTATTTTAGGTGGAACACTAACTGCCACATATTATCAATAAGAACAAATTATATTCAAATCGAACAAACTGATATAAATATTACTTTATTAATTTAAACAATAATTTGCTTTCAAGCCAATCAACATTTTTACTTGACACTTATCCCATTGGTCCCAGACTAATTAATTTTCCGGTTTGTATTGAAGTTGTCTGTTACTAATTTTGGCCATATGCAATTTAGCTTTATTTCTGTAAGTGTGAAACATATTATTTTTTAACATTAGGTGTTGGATAATATGTTACTAATAATTATAATACAATATTGTTGGTTATTTTACTACCCTCGTTTTGTTTCTGTAATTATTTTTTGACAACACAAATTATTTTTCAACGCGCTAAGTTTAAGATTTTGGTTTTATGATGTATTAATTGAAGTAAGAAGCCATGGAGACTACTAATTAATTAATTTGTTTTAAATGATATATTTTAAGCTGGTTTGTTATTTGACTGTTAAAACATATTATCATACAGATTTATAACGAATGGTGCATTTAAATTGTGTATTAGAATAAGTTGATGTCAATGTGAGTGATGCTGCCAGTGCACTATGTAGTTATTGTGCCATTCTTAATGTACGAATGTGAGTCTCGGAATATAACAATCTAAATTGATTTGGAGTGAGGCCGGAATAATCTAGATCTATGTGGTGGTTTAATAAGATGTTCAGAATGATAAATGATATCCACTACAAGAATTATTTCTCTTCTGCGTACCCCTAAATAACATGATAATTGTATTTGTACAATGTGTTCAATTACTAAAGATTCATTCAATTCATAATATAATTATTGTAGCAATATTCAATGTACGCTATATATTTAAGTACACATATATACATATAACTTTACTATAAAGAATCACTTAAAACTATATGAAGTATTTATCCTTATACAAATTGTGTATTTACTTTGCCAAGCATTGCATGAAATGAAATGTTTAAATTGTTTGGTTGTGATTGAAATTAATACAACACAAAGTGATGGCAAAAATAAAAGAATATTTTCGTGTTTTTTGCTAATAATTACGAACAGTATTACAAAACATTTTATGAAGCTTTAAAGGGTTACTATTGAAATTGACTTGCTTAGCGTTTTTAATAATTGGTGATTAATTTGCTTCCAAAATCTTAAATCAGGTGTTGTTGCCTCATGTGCTAGAAAGTAATAATTAACAGTACCTTTTTTGTTTTGTTATTTTAAATATCCATATGTTATAATAATGTATCCTTTTAGTTATCATTCTTGTAGAATTAATCAATGGAATCTAATTTAATGAGCATTCAAAATTAATTTTATTAAAGATGTATAACTTGTCTACTCAAGTGCCAAAAACATTGTTTTCATTAGAAATTTTAGACAATTTATTTAGTAATATTTTAAGCTAATAACTATTATCTGTATGTAACCTAAATAGCTATTTTATTCTTATATTTTTAACAAAGTTTAGTGTAAGATATTCAAAGTATTTTTTATTTAAATAAATGTTCTTTCTAAATATTGGTACATTTTAATTATAATCATCCAGTTTCCCTTTTTTTTTTTGTTAACTGACACACATTATGACAACACTTTGTTTGGTTAATTTTACTACGACCAGTTTAGATACTATCAGTATTTTTATAGGATGATAAATTTTCACTCTGGTTTTCTCATCGACAGATTCGTGACAGGATTTTTATTACAGTGACAAAGAAATTGTTAGTGTAAAAGCTCGCCAATTAAAGTGATTTAAACAAAATATAGAGCCCATCTCATTTTCATATATTTTTATTTTATTTCCTACTTACCAAATTTGACTGTTCAGTGCATCCTTAGGTTTCCATAAAAAAAAAAATGCAATTAAAAATAAGGTGTAATATTTATGCTTTTATTTTTATTAAAATAAATACAATTGCATAGATAATTTCACATTTATTATATTTAGGTACTGGCCATAATCTAAACAATTCATAATTCTGTACTCCATGCCTAGTGTAGTGTATTTAAATGTTTTTTCTTCTTTTACAATATGTTGTCTTAAAATTGAATTTCAAGACCTACGTCTTTGCTTCCACTTTTAGCAAATACAGATCCTCTGGCAGTGACTTGAGAAGCAGTGAGAGTTTCAAAGTTACCAATAAATTCACTAAATGTGACATAAAAATATTGCCACTGAACACACAACGCCTTAATGGTTCGGTTAATTGAAGATAGTATAAAAAAAACATGGTCGATTTCTCTATTATATTCTTATTGAATGCATATAAATATTTATTATGAATTACAAGACATGCCATGCCAGTTTGACAATTTTTATCACCCCATCTTTTACCAAAACAGTACATATTCTAAGCGTGTGCAATGACATATTGCTACAAAATTTCACAAAATAATATAAATAATCACAGGATTGATGAACTGAACATGAGAACTACAAGTAATTACAAATACAAAAATAAACCTACAAATTCATTGACCTTGTAAAATATATTTTTACTAATTATGTAGTTCTAATGGCGTGAAATAATGACGACTTTTTGTTATTTGAAAAACATTATAATTTCACACTTTTTGCACTTTTAATGAACATGTTTCGGGCTGCAGATTTCATTACTCAGTGTAGAAATTTTAACAATAAGGTTAGGTAAAATCAGCCCCAATCTTGGACTATGCAGCTTCGAGTCACATACGGAAACTCCAAATCCTGCAAAATAAGGCTATCCGTTTATCGCTTGGTGCACCTTCATTGACCAGGATCACACCACTCCAACTGGAATCGGAAATTCCGATGATTGAAACTTGCCGAACATTTTTACAAAGGACTCCCTTCTCATCCTAACCTCACAAT
Source organism: Lepidostoma basale (assembly GCA_022606425.2). Classification (NCBI taxonomy): domain Eukaryota; kingdom Metazoa; phylum Arthropoda; class Insecta; order Trichoptera; family Lepidostomatidae; genus Lepidostoma; species Lepidostoma basale. The sequence goes on along the minus strand of JAHDVF020000468.1, from coordinate 643,266 downwards.
AAAATACCTCTTAAATTCCGACCCAAACACCTCCAACCCCCATAAGCACCCAAAATCGGCCACACAAATTAAACCCCCGCATAAACCAACAGCCCACTAAATCACCTTTCCAATAATGTTCCCATCAGACATAAGAGGAATAGCCACAAGAGCTGAACCTCTGTAAGCCAGAAGATCCAAGTCCAATTACATGTATTCTAAATCAAATAGGAGGAGGCAGGTTTATGTAGGTACAAAAACTCACAATTTTGCACCTAAGATGTCTCTAATAATTACTTTTCAGAACTCACCAATTACCTCATTGCAAAAATAATTTGTTTAATAAAGATAACAGCTTTGGAATTTTACACGTTAATAATATAAACATAACATTTGGAAATTTTAGAAATTAAAAATGTCATAAAAAATGAAGAAAATATTATAATCAACCAAACAAACTTAATTTCAAATCCAATCATTGATTTGTTCCCATTATCCTACAATCCTAATTAAATAACATCTTAGTTCCCCCCCCCCCTCCTTTTTCATGTTAAAATGTCTACGCTGGTGAAATGTGTCTGTGGCCCGAAACATGTTTGTAAAAAGTGCAAAAAAGTATTGTGGAAATGAAATGATATTCAAATGTGAATCTAAAACACAAATTGAAGGCGAATATAGAAGAAAATGTTTTTATTTCATTACCCTGAATACCGGAATAGTGATCATTTTTCAATATTTAAACAGCATTCTACATTGATAGGTATAAATATTTCTTAATTGTATTACATAGTCTCAAAAAATAAATATAGGTACATGTGATTAGCAACTTATGGTTCATTGGTTAAAAACTGGTTTTCTTAATTTAATATAAGCTTAATTAATCCTACATTTGTATAGTGGGATTGCCTTCACTAATTCCAACAGTAGAATTGGACTTTGATATATAATAAGTTGAAATTAAATCCGACTAGGTACTTAGTTTATTTGATTGACAGTATTAGCAAAGCACCTCTACTAGAAAACTTTTCTTTAATAAATTTTAATTATAAGCTAACTGCTTAAGAAACAAAAAAATATTCTTGGTTTACATAAATTTTCTTTGATTAATTTATATCACCATTGAATAACTAAGTAAAAAAAACACTCTTGGTGTACATATTATATATAATATTTTTTTTAAATTGCACATTTCTATGAGTAGTTAAAATGATACATACATACTAGCACAAATTGGTAAATTGACTTCGTGGTGGGATTTTTAGAATTGTAGTATTCCCTAATGGTCGTCAATAGTCAATATAAGAAAGCTCTCTAGCCAGCCCATTCTGAGAAGAAGACCCTTGAATTTTTCAGCACAGTTTATATATTTAAAATATCACCAGTATTTCCAATGGCTTGGTAGCATAATTTAAGCATTTGATGCCCTAGCAAGGTGAAATATGTTACTCCTATAAATTTATAATAACGCTTCTAAAAAGCTGATATTTTCTTCTTCTTCGACTTGCTGTAAACTCAAGAGTCTGTTGTGATAGGATTTTTCTCTTGTGATTCTGAACTCCAGCTATCTCTCCATCGTTTTGGTTTCTCTCCCTGGTGGATGCTGTCCATTTGGTATTTCATGCAAAGCTATGTATAAGATTCATTCCCTGTACATGTTGGTATCGGTACCATCAACGCTGTCGCCCCCATCTGACCACATCTTGAACCTCACAAGCCTTTCGGGCTCTTTACATGATCACGCAAAATCTTTCAAGCTTCCCGGATGTTTTCGTCAATATTAAATGCTCGTATTCATTCTTCCGTTAAATAGAATTTAATGGAATTTATTTCTTTTTTTAATGAAAATGTTTTTTTTGTAATTTTGTTATTTCCCTTAAAAATATATGAAAAATTCACATATAATTAAAAAAAGTACATAGCTGATTCATTATTCATAAAAGTATTTGAAGGCACCCTATAATAAGCTCATTTTGTTTTTTTAACCCTGCTGTTTAAACTCAGATACAATGAAATTTACATCAAGACCTGAGTACCAACAGCTTTGAAACCGAAAGTAATGAGCAGTCATCTAACAGATTTAAATATAAAAAATATATTTACCACCTTTTGCGTAAGTATTATTATTCATGCTTATAAAATAGCATGCACCAAGATAAGTAAATTAAATATTTTTTAAATTTAATATTCATATATTAAAGTATCATTTTAAATCTAAAAACTTATTACAAATACACCAATATTTAAAAAATATTTTTAGCTGTATTTAAAGTTTGTTCTATTATTTAGGATGTAATATAATAGTATTTATATAATGATATTTTTGGCGTGATAATACTGATTGGGGTAAAAACTGTTATTTATTTCATGAAACAAGTTTATATTTATAATACAAGGAAGATGGATTTATTTATTGTTTTTCAATCCAGAAAATATTTCCATACTCCCCTGTTATGTTTTGAATTTAAATTTAACTAATTTTCCAGTTCAAGAATCATCAATTTTGTTACTTTTATATGTCTATTAATTTTGAACTTTAAATAACAATGATAGGAGAGGAAAAAGAAGAACAAAGTGCTCTATTCATTACAATCACTTCACGTGTTTCACGGTAATTTTGTGTTTATATAAGTATGTGGCTATTGGTGATTTTTGTGATTGATGAATTAATATCTTAATCGCTTTAACATGTTTTTCTTTCTGTGTCTGCTAACCTACATTTTAAATTAAGTATGCATATATTAAAGTAAATACAGATTTGGTAGTGTGGATACAAATTATCTCTATTACTATGAATACTGATCACGAGCATTTCCAAATGCAGATTGCCTGGTTTCCTCCAAAATACATGTAGAGGATATTTTTAACTTCGTATGAAACTTCGAATCCGTACCCTTCCCCCACAACCACGTGGAAACTCGGTCCGAACTTTTTGTCCATAGTTTCTTTTATCATGCGAGCGGCGTGCTCATTGTTGCTGGCGAACTTCTCACAAGCCGTCACGCTCAGCTCCGTGGCTTCCAATCGCATTTCCTCCGTCATATCCGAATGCTGAAAAACGAAAAGCGCTGCTCAATCAAATCCAGTGGCACTTCCTCATTTTTATATAACATAAATAATTTTAACGTATATTTTAAACACTTTTTGTCAAAGTTACTTTTCCCTCAAATACGATTAATCGTATTGGGAAATATTAATGTAAGTCGTCTGTTAACGACGTGTGAACCCAGCAGGCTACATTTGCAGTTCAAAAAAATAATTTCGCGCTGCAGCTGGCTACATTTGCAGCCCATATATGAATGAATATAATACACCTTTTAATTTTGTTTCTTATAACTAAATTAGGTTCAATATTATGATAAACTGGGATAATCCGTCTGAGCTGCAAACCTAGCCAACCGCAGTTCGGAGCCTTTTTTAGGACGGCAAATGTAGCCAACTGGTCAATAGGGGTTAAATATAGGTAGGTACATACGAAGATTACAGACGTTTGTCGACATCTTTTGGTCGGCTATTTTCCGGACTGAAGTAGTAGTCAATTAGATCGGCAAACTTCGTACGGAAATAGCGCAATAAAATGAAAATCAACTGAAGGAATAGTGTATTAATTACGTATTACACTTAGAAGTTACAAAATAATATTTTTCAGATTGTTGGAATCCAATTTGAATGTCCGACAACTCAATTCACTTAGACTAATTTTAAAAATCAACTACTGACATTTGTAAAGTACACACAGAAGCATACACTTTGGTAGTTTAAACATTATTCTATTTTCACATTTTCTGAAGTACCTATCTTAACAGACGCCGCGTATTACTTCAGCGAAGGAAAAACAGTTTTCAAAGCGAGTCGGATGAGCATATATTTTATGTTAAATCTGTGAAATAAATTAATGTTTGATTCCGAACAACTACAACAAATAATAACTTAAATTTTACTTTCGTAGTATAAATATATTATATCCTAGTCTAGATTTAAAATTTTACGGGTAAGGGATATTTATTATTATATATTCAATTTAAGTAACTGAGTAATTTTAATTATTTCTCATAGTTGGGACAATTTAAATTAATTACGAAACTGAAATACGTGATTAACGAACTAGACTTTTCAATTCGAAAATAATGGGTTTTACGTTAAAATATGTTTTTTGTTTCTTTCAAATATTAAAAAAAAATACATCTCGTTGTGTGTGATAGTCAATGCAATTATAAAGCTACATCAATAACGTATTTGAATAATTTAATAGATCCATCATAGCAGACACAAAAAACATCCAAGTACTTAAGTAATTTCATCATTTATTTTAGTCAATCAGTAGAGTGTGCAAAAAAACTATGTAGGCGGAACTATTATTGATTAAACAAATTCATAAAGCATCGTAAAATATAAAACTTACTCTGACCAAGGGATAAGTGTGCACGATTTTTTCTTTCTGCACCGGCTCATTGTCTGCCATTATTCCTTGTTTATTTCAGAGAAACTCATCGGCACCACAACATAATCATTGAGATTTTCTCACAGTTTTCTAGTGCAAGTGACCGTCTGCCGAGAACGAGAAGGCAACACGCGGCAGACAGCACCGCCTGTAGAGCAGTTGCACAGACAACTGTATACTATAGTGTGTTTACCCATCACGCCTGTTACCGCGAGGGGCTATGTCGTTAACGGACCATACACGGCCATCCATTTTCACAAAAAATAAATTAATCATCTCCGGAGGGATAGGCAGAGAGGATGTTTTATTCCGACATACCTCTCGAGCTTCGTTACATTACATACATAGTATTTTTTTCGATTTCGGATATGGCTACGTTATAGTAATTTATTAATTTGATCATGCCATGTTTTTATCTTCTTCTTTCCTTATGCTGGTCGGAGGCCGCTAGGACCTGTTTACCGTCTCTTGCGATGTGGACTCCCAGATGTCTTTCCATATTTTGAGTACACGTATTTCGTTAATATTACGAAGATGCGTATTTTTATTTTATTTAACGTAAAAAATTCATAAACCCATATTTTTTATGATTTTTATTAATTAAAAAGTTTTTTCCACAGAGTTAATTTATGAAGATATAATATCAGATATAATATAAGATTCTTAGAAGTATGCAAAGATAAATAAACTCGTATCTGTAAAATGAACTCTTTTCTATTTTTATTTGGTTTTATGGAGACAATATAATATATAATAATATACAGATTTTATGGATACACGCGTACATTTGTATTGTTGCACACTAAATTTATTACCTCAGTTATAAGAGTATTTTTTATAATTCATTTTAATACTGAAAATGCATTCTAAATATATTTAAAAGCACCTAAATCGTTTATTTCGCTAACCTTTACTATTATTTTTTATGAATTTGATATTCACATCTAATTGAAGTGTTTAAACACTTACTATTATTTTTATTTAAAATTGATATTTATTAGGTGATTTGTTTGTATACATAATGTGCTAAATTTGTGGGAGAAAAAATGGTCACATATAATATGTACTTATTACCTTTTTTCACAATTTAAAAAACTACCCACCCTTGTTTTGGTACCCTGATGAAGCTGAAAAAAAAAATTGTAAAAACAAAATGTTTAATATATTTTTAATTATTTTTACTTCCGTGTATATCAAACGTTCGTCTATGCATTCTGTTCTCAGCACAGTGGAACGGATTTGATTGATTTTTTGTCCATTGTTCGTGGATACATACGTAGCTGACAGAAGTATTCTTGGCCTTCACTGCTGAAGAGGGGAGCGCATTTGTGAATAGAACTCCAAACGCCATAAATAAATTTAGTCATAACAGTGAGTAAAAAATCTCGTAATTATCGAAGTTCGCAATCTCGTCCAAGCGGAAATAAATGCTCTAGGTACAGACTAACGTAATAATTGTACATTCCAAAAAAGTTTCTTCATCTTGTTATCTATAATTTGTATTAACTTAATATCTTGGTATTTGCAATGTTTTAAAATTTAATGGTACCTGCCTTGCGTATATACGAGTACATAGGTACCTACTTCAACATAAATATACCTTCTGGTGCGCAATGTATGAGTACCTAAATACTTATAATATTTCTTAGGATTGAAGCTACGTTTCGTTGTGATATTTTGCAAGGACGTAACTTTATACGAATTGTATTGTTTTCGTTGTCATTGTGATCTCATCTATAAGTTGAAATTTATAGTCATTCTTATCCGTTCTATACCTAATCCGTTCCCAATAATTTATAATATACCTAGATATTTTCTACAGGATACTTGCGTCCATCTATGGGGTCACATTATTGGAGTTTCTACAAATGTCTGCAAATGTTTCGACGATATATCAGCCTATTTACGTTTTTTATTTTACCATTTATACTTATTTCATCCTACACATACCAAATTCTTATTAGAATCCATTTAACAATTTATGTTATTTCTCTTCTAAATCAAATCAGTTTTTTTTTTCTCAAAAGATATAGGTATTACAAACAAAATTTTTACTTTGAGGCATTTATTGAAAACAATTAAAATATAATATATCATAACAGAAATGCATGAGAGATGATTCGACTTCAGGAATACAAGATACTCTCTATAAAGTCAATAGTATTTGTCTTCTGAACGTACTTTCACTAATACGAAAAAAGTCGATCTTCGAAGCAATCATGTTCATCAGTTTGATTGCTCTCCCCACCAGCATCACTGCCAGGTTGCCTGTGGGTTATTATAATATTATTGGAGTTTCTACAAATGTCTGCAAATGTTTCGACGATATATCAGCCTATTTACGTTTTTTATTTTACCATTTATACTTATTTCATCCTACACATACCAAATGCGACCCTACTATAATTCTTATTAGAATCCATTTAACAATTTATGTTATTTCTCTTCTAAATCAAATCAGTTTTTTTTTTCTCAAAAGATATATTACAAACAAAATTTTTACTTTGAGGCATTTATTGAAAACAATTAAAATATAATATATCATACCAGAAATGCATGAGAGATGATTCGACTTCAGGAATACAAGATAGGGGAGCACGGGTAGGAGTGAACCACTTTTTTTTAAAACCGTTGTTCTGGGGAAAGGAAACAAGATAAACCAGCAGAGTAAGCTTCCTATGTTAGCTACGTTTATTGTTTTTGTGATGGTAATAAAACAAATTTGATAATATGTTTCAGTTCTTTATAATTTGAGTAAATACAGCAAGACACCTACTGGCTCACTTCTACCCATGTACGGGTAGGATTGAACCAAGTTGTGGGTTGAGTTGAACCATTTACATGATGGTGGTATTATTAAAATAAAACCAGCTAAAAGTATAACAATGTTTAGCCTAAATATTTATTTCACTCAAGGTAATATAAAAATAATGTAATCAAAGTAAAAATGAAGAGAAATAAGTATTAAAATATTATAACAAATTAATGAAGGTAATAAAAAAAGATAAAAAATCAACGAACGTTAATACAATCAAATTGAACCGGAAATTTGTAATGGCAGTGTTGTCTTTTTGTTGTGTTTGAATACCTTGGCTGGGGAAGTGTCAATCTAACATAATTAAGAGCTACCGTAGAAACATCAGGAATGTCTGGCATCATAAAATATACCCCTTTTACGCAGAAAACTAATGGTAATCTCTTGTCTTACATTATCAAAACTTAATACCTTCCCAACATAGTATATAACAGACTTTTTAGCAATAGTAAATTTAACTAAGACGAAGCTCCCTTCACCAGGATCTCCATTGAAATCATTATGTAAATCGCCCTCTTGAATAATTAAGTCTTCAAATTCATAATCTGAATCTGATGAATCCTGTAATACTGGTTCTTCTTCTGATTCATCTTCGCTGATCATCAAGTCTTGATGAATATTTCTGGGTTTTTTAGCCAGCTTTTCATTACATGACCTGTTCATAATTTTCTCCTTTTCAGGAGTATCCGTAGCAATCATTGATCGACCTTTTTTTCTTCCCTTTCTTTGTCACTCCTTTTTCCTGCCATTGAAATTCTGAGGGCTAACAAATATACCAGATGATGACGAAATGATGTGATGAGTTGCGGAAGAGTTGGATTCTTCTATATGCATATCTTTGTCTGTAACAGTGCACAAGAAATCTACTTCTGTAAACTCTTTTCTGTCTTTATTAAATTCAGTGCATTTTTCATTGCATTCAGTGCATTTCAGTTTCGGTAGTCCTTGCATTTTTTGTTTTTCTTTTATGTATTCGAGGCATTGTTGTTACCTGCACACAAAGGAGAAATAATAAAATAAATATTTTAGATTAAAGTGACTGCGGGCTAGGAATGAACCATGGTTCAATCCTCCCCAATCGAAGTTGGTTCAGTCCTCCCCAGCACCCAAAATAAGTTAAATAATTTCCAAAAAAATATATATGTGTAATATGCACCACAAACAAACAGTTCTAGGTACTATATAATTAAGTACTTACTTTTGAGTCACTTTCCGTTGTTTAGAACTAAACAGCAAGGTGTCAAACCCTTCATAAAAAGTTCGTAAATTTTACTTTAGCGTCGAAAAGTGCGAGCGATACTGTCAGCACGTGAACCCGTGACGAGATTCAGGCGGCAAGTGGATGTGCTGGACGAGCACGAGTATGCGACACGTTGGTCAAGTTTGAACATGTTTCGAATCGTGTTTCACAGTAATATGGTAAATGGTTCACTCCTCCCCGTGGCTCACTTCTACCCGCGTTCCCCTACTCTCTATAAAGTCAATAGTATTTGTCTTCTGAACGTACTTTCACTAATACGAAAAAAGTCGATCTTCGAAGCAATCATGTTCATCAGTTTGATTGCTCTCCCCACCAGCATCACTGCCAGGTTGCCTATGCATGTTAGAGATAAAACAGTCTGTGCTGACGCTGTCGAAGATAACCATCAACGCAAAGAGATGGATACCCTCTAAGATGACGGAATTCTCAAAGAATCTCTTGATAAGTCTGAAGAAATGGAAGTGTGAACCCATCGCTCCTTATCTGTGGACTATTGGTCCCCAGTATGCCCAAGTTGAATGCGGTGGGATAAAGCCACGGATAGCTACCAAATTCCCCAATGTAGAGATATTTATTCTGTGAAATATTGTCTGAACTCTCTCTAACATGAACGAGTATCTCGCCTCGTGGGGACTCCTTATCACCGAACCACATTCGAGCCGTCTCTGGGCCATTGAGTTGTATAGTATTCGCAAAACATAGGAATTCCAGAAAACTCTACCAGTTCGGAAAATAAATCCCAACATATATAATACATAAATAAATTACATCCGGGGTGTTTTTTTTAAATACGTATGAGTACAAATTTAACAAAATTTTCCAAAGAAAATTTTGTGGAATAAGTTTTTCATCGTTACATTAAACGTGGTCATTAAGAAGCTTTGTAAATGACAAATTGTAAGAAATCAGAAATCGTGATTTGAGAATAAAAGGCAAAATAACATAACGCTTTGTTATGAGTTATTATAATATTATATTTTTGGATTCTATTAAAATCCTATTGCTGACTTCTTTGTCAAATTTGGAAAAAAAATACCGTACTTTATCTTCATATTAATTTTTTAGAAATATTTCCAAATTATTGCAAATGGAATATACTCTCATCAAATCTTCTGTAGATATGTAGGTACATAGGTACCTACCAATTCAAATTTAACAGTTTCTTTATATTGTCTCCACATGTAGGTATATACGAGTATTTATTTTATATGATGAGTTATTAAAAGTCAACATTTCGAAAGGACTGATGATGATGCTAATTAAGGACTATTTTCGTTTAGAAAGATTCACATCAAGGTGCTTGCAATCTGGGAATGTTTGAATAATGTAATTCTTCGTCTTCTTCTTCTGCTTTATTTTGGGCTGTGTCATGTTATTTCTCGGAGCCTGTTCCTGGGATGTAGATGTCCAACTGTCTCGCCATCTTTTGGGTGGTCTTCCTGAAGGTCGATTTCCTGTTGGTACTTTATTTGCCGCTAAATTTATCACTCTTTCAGAACATGCTCTTTCCACACGATATTTTTAGTCTTCCCCATCGCACGACATCTTCCACATTGCAGATCTTTCTTATTTCAGAATTTCTTACTCTGCCTCGCAGTGTCGTTCTCGCATCTGATCGGAGAGTCTTCATTTCTGTGGTCTTAGGAGACTTTTTGTTCTGATGGTGTCAGCTTTCGTTTCTACTCCATATGTCATTATAGAACTTAATAATGTAATTAATTTGTTAATTATCTCGTTGATTCAATGTTGCCTTTATCTAGTCAAAATGGTGAATGTCTTCTGGCAGTGCGTCTTGCCAGTCATAACATATAAAGATGAAACATGGACACTGACAAAGGGTCTAGTGTACGAGTACAAGTCTCCCAGCGCGCCACGGAAAGATACATGCTTGAATAACTTTGAGAGATAGAAATGAATTTATTCGACAACGAACCAAGGTGACTGATATGACTCTGAAGACAGGTGGGCTGAAATGACGGTATATACGAGTATTTGTCGGAGAACCAACACACGATGGGGAAGGATCGGACAGGTTCTGGAGTGGAGACCATGCACAGGATTTCTGAGAGTTGAACGTCCCACTGTTCGCTGGACTGACGATATTGTAAGGATTGTTGAACGTGGATGGATGAGCGTGGCAATGGATCGGGGAAAGTGATGTGCTTTGAAAGAGGCCTATATTCAGCAATGGATGACAGACCGGTGATAAGTCAAGTTCCTACCTAAGTCAAGATGGTAAAAAGTAGTGGTCCGAGATCAAAACTTTGAAGGACACCAGTGGTTATGTGGAAAAGGATGCCACCTCTCGTTAAGCACATATAAACTCCATAACGTAAATAGGTACCTACCTATTATGTCTTCCAACCAATTGTGTCTTCAAAATGGCAAATGAAATGAAATACCAAAAGAGCGAGATATAATTATTAATTTGCATTTAAAAAATAACCATTGAACACAACATAATATAAAATTACATTTGTTAGTGGGTTAATGGATAACGCCTGAAAGAAAAACTCCTTTGAAAAATGTCTGAATAATATGAAAGTACAAGAAAACGATTTCTCGTCTCGTGTGACAAACGTATCAAGTGAATGTGAAACTTCATAGAAATTCATTAGTATCTCATCTTTGTTCACACATCACTTGTTTTTTATAAACCTATATGTAGGTATCTAACGCAAATATTACGGATATGAATGCTACTAAGTTCCTAATTCATTATCCATGATTCGAAAGCAGTTTCTATGAGAACATTTAATGGTATTTAAAAGAAAATTTTTAACTTTTGCATAAATAACTATTATTATTTTTGAAACTTGTGAAATGGTATGACAAAACAAACTGTCGCTTGTGTGAAATGAGCAGATCTCAAATGTAATTAAATATTTTTATCTTACGAAATTAATTTAAAATAATAAACAATAAAATATTTTTTAAATAATAAAAACTTCGATAATGCGAGAGAAAATGCTTGCGATTAAAAAAATATTTCTCGAAATGAAACATAATGGAGATGGGATAAAAACTCTATGTATTCGTATTTTTTAAGAACAAGGCGCCGAAAATGATCTTTATGACGTCCTGTTACAGAATTAACATGTCCCTGGTAATATGCGCTGTGGCAATCTTGTTGGAACCACAGTTGAGGATGGTTTCAAGTACATTGTTGATAACTACGGCACCGACTTCATTTTCAATTCAAATTAACAAGGCCGATCCTTTTAGACGATACACCACCTCAAGTAGTACAATAAATAGGCGTAATTGACTCTAATGAACTGTTGGTGGATTCCCTGTAAGCCCATACCCTTTAACAAAGTCATTTAATTGGATGTGATCTTTATCGTTCTTTATCAAATTGTGGATGAGGTTTTGCTTTCAAAATAAAATTCGATGACTTTTTAATTGCTCACTTGGGTATCGTTCGATATAAAATTCCTCATGTTTCCTTTGTAACCTTTTGATATAAAAAAATATAACGTATTAAAATCACAACAGGTCATTTTACGCCATTATTCATTGGTATGATCGATACCATGTTACATACAATCGGAAAGCATAATAAACAAACAACAATCTTATTCAATATTAATTTTGCCATTTCGTATGTCCACCGTAAAAAGTAAAAAATTATAGCACGTGAAAACAACTATTTTAGTTTTGAAGTTAGCGCTAAAACATAAGAACATCAGAAGTCAAAACCATAGATTCTTCATTATAGCATGGGTAGGAAACCTTTTTTGTGAAAGGGCCAAATACTTTACGTGGGGCTTAGTGCGGACTGCACTTGGGTCACATGTCAATATACCTACAATATTTGTGTGATGTAGCCACGTTTTATGGCATACTCGGTGAGATTGCAATAAACAAATTTTACATGGCAGAAAATACGTTTTCTCTCTGGAGGCTGGTTTAATCTTAGTTAAGTTTAATTTTATTTAGTGATAATAATTTAGGATAGTGAAAAAACAATAATAGTGTAAGTGACAATTTTGTGAGTGGCAACACTTTGGGGGCGGGACTCCACCCCACGTGATCTCAACCCCCACCCTGCGGGCTTTTGGAAGTGTGAGGAGCGAGGGAACTCTCTTTCACCCCGGACTCCGGCGAGGCAACATCTCCCCGGCCTAGACGGTCGGTCGAACGCCGGGGAGATAATCTGAACGAGGAGGAGATCGCGATATACGTGCCGCATGGCGCCAAGTGACAAACAACCTCGTACAGGGCCATTATCACCATTGGGGCCTGATGCTGGCCACCGCTGTGGCTGTGAAGGGGGCTCGTCCCCTCCGCGGTCCATCATCCGCGTGATGCTTGCAATTCGGGAGATAGAAGTGAACGCCGGGCAGCCTTCTGTGCCGTGCAGCCTCTGGCAGTCCTCGTGCTGGCCAACTCACCGCCACGCCGACTTTCGTCAGCATCGGTCCTCGCCGCAGATCACCGCCTTCCTCAAGTTTACGTTAGTTTTAATTCGTTGGCAAACGAATAGCATGTAAGTCTTCTTTAGATCTTAAGTTATCTTTTTCAGTATGAAATTTTGTTGGCAAGATCCTATGTGATCGAGTTAGGAATACAGCAATCCGAGAAATCTGCGAGGTCGAAGATGTGGTCAGATGCGGACGTCAAAGACGGCGATACTGGCATCAGCACGTAGAAAGGATGAGCTCAAATAGGATACCACACATAGCTCTCCATAGAACGCCAAACGGACAACGCCGACCAGGAAGACCCCCGAAATGGTGGAATGAAAGCTGGAGTTCAGCGTCTCAAGAGGACCCGCATGAAATAACAGACTCCTGAGTCTACCAAAAGTGAAGAAGAAGAAGTGGTTTTGTTGTTAATAAATGTAATTTTTAAATTTTAAATATTGGTTTCAATCTCATATCTTAATACATCCCGGAGCATATATCATATAATATAATGTTAACATTGGCGAATCACATGGACAAATGTCAGGAAGTTGCTCTAGATCGGGAGTGAATGAGTTCATAAATTCATTTTTCACCCCGTGACGACCAAGAAACTCCTAACTCCTTAATTTTTTTTATATTAGCTTGCATTTTTTTGCGGGTGGCGTCCTTGCCGTACATCCCTTCCCCCGCTCCCCTTCACTCCGTTGTGTATGATATCGTCCATTTTTCTGTGTTCTGTGTGTGATATCGTCCGTTACGTGCGTTTTGACGAGAATCTTGCGGACCCCACCAAGACGCCTCGCGGGCCGCTGGTTTTTAGCCCATGTACTAAAGCATGGTGGAAATAAATTATAAACGTCAAATGTGCTATTATTATCTATGGTTTAATTTGTTTCAAAGGTGAGACGTTATTTGTCACTATAAAGTAAAGAATCAGGTTATATTGCCATGGCAATTAATAATATTTTTTAAATTAATTAACTTATTTATTTGTGCAAAACATTGAATGAAATTCACGATAAAATGCCAGTATCGTGCACTAAAAACTGTGGGAAGAATGCAGTTTTAAAGGTTAGGACAGTCAAATTGAAGGATTAAACTTTAATCGACTTTAAATAATTGCGCACCATTAATACCTATAATTTGGTGCAGTATTCATAATATTATTTTAATGTTGTTTTAGAGGCCAAAAACAGGAGATGCTCTTTGCAAAGAATGTTTCTTTGACGCCTTCGAGAGTGAAGTTCATCACACAATAACAAAGGGAAACCTTTTTAAACAAGGAGATTTAGTTGCCGTTGCGGCGTCGGGTGGGAAAGATTCGACGGTCCTCGCTTATGTCCTCAAATTGCTTAATATCAAATATAATTATGGTTTAAACTTAATTTTACTGTCCATTGATGAAGGCATTACCGGTTATAGGGATGACAGCCTAGAAACAGTAAAAAAAAATCGAGATGATTATGAAATTCCTTTGATGACATTATCATATAAAGAATTGTATGGCTGGACAATGGATGAAATTGTGAAAGAAATTGGACTAAGAAATAATTGCACTTTCTGTGGGGTATTCCGACGACAAGCACTTGACAGAGGCGCGGCTTTGCTAAAAGTAAACTGTGTCGCCACAGGACACAACGCAGATGACATCGCTGAAACCGTTCTTATGAATATCCTGAGAGGAGATATTGCTCGGTTGCAGAGATGTACATCTATAATAACTGTAGGTTCATAAATATTTCTGCAATGATGACATTTTAAGTTATTTGTATGGTGGTGGGAGGTTTCTAGTATTTTTATAGAAATCAGTATTTATCAAAATTTATTATAAAAAAAAACACTCATTTGTCTTTAGGGTGGTGATGATGGAATTCCTAGAGTAAAGCCACTTAAATACACATATGAAAAGGAAATAGTGATGTACGCATACTTCAAAAAGTTGGTGTATTTTTCAACAGAGTGTATATATGCCCCCAATGCTTACCGTGGTTATGCTAGGGCACTTTTAAAAGATTTTGAAAAAGTAAGACCATCTTCTATCATGGACATTCTGCATTCAGGTAATAAAAATATTGTCATGGTGTATCCATTTATTAGATCATGTTTAGATTTAACATATTATAATTGTTGTATCATTTTCAGGGGAAAAACTATCATTGAAGGAAGATATCAAACTTCCGGAAAGAGGAAGATGTCAGAGATGTCACTTTGTATCTTCTCAGGAAACCTGTAAAGCTTGTGTACTTTTAGAAGGCTTAAACAAAGGTCTTCCTCGGTTAGGAGTTGGCAAAAGCTCAAAAGTTAAAAGAATATTAGCTGAAAATACCCAAGTGTCGTTGACATAATGTTATGGAAACACAATTTTCTTTTTTTAATAAAAAAAATTATATTTATAATTAATACGTACGGAATTGTTTCACTAATATAATTTTTTTGTCTTTAACGTCATAAATCTTTTAAATGATAAATACTTATAAATATTGTTATGAGATTATACAAAAATCACGTAATAAATGCTGGTGCTTTAGATTCTATTGTACTCCTGCATACAGGACAAATTTCTTTTATATTGTCTGAGCAATCTTCGCATATGGAGACATGGCCACAGGGTAGAAGAATAATCTGAAAAATAATAAGTTGTGAGGAAACAAATAATTTAAGAGAAGAACCACAAGATTAACCATTTATATAATTTAGTAAGATATTCTAGTAGTTTTGATTTGTACAAAAACAAATTTTTATATTTAAAATGTTTGTGATGCCTCCTCCGAGAATCAATATAGCTTGGTTTTGGGACCACAACACATGTATTTAAAATATCTAAACAGGGTCATTAGACAAATTCACATAAAATATAAGTTTGAACAAACTTATAGTTTATGTGAATACATACAAACATGTTAAAAGGTGGCAAAGCCATAAAGAATTTTTAAACTATATTTCTTGAAAATGCATAATTAAATGATTTTAGGTTTCTATTAATCAGACGAATCATATGTTAGTAACATATAGGATATTACTAAATACAAAAATTAAATAATTCATTACCTCTTTAGGATTTTCTGCACATACTACGCAAAGCTGAGAGTCTTCTGTGAAATTCTTCTCGCGAGCCAGTGCCCTCCTCTCCCGCCTTGTTAGGGCTAACTGCCTCTTCATATTCTCTTCATCCTGATATCGCTTTTTTCTTGAAATATATTTTATCACAATTCTACTTGAAAGTATTATGGCCAATGATCCGAAAATTATAATGAGGTTTCTAAAAATTAAAAATAATTTTGCTGTAAAAGAATATATATTTTTTTGTATACAATGGGTCGTTTAAACCCAATTACTGTATTAATTATTTTAGCTATTATATTGATTCTCTTGACATGCAATAGGTAGCTAATTAATATTTTAATAATATTAGTAATTAATATTCTTAAAGAAGAAGAAGAAGAATATTAGTAATTAATATTTTTAAATACAAAAAAAAAACACAATCTCTATTTATTTATAATTTTCACAATTTAAATCAAGCTAAGCCTAATTTTATAATTTGGCACCAACTCCAATATACCTCAGAGGCAGAAGGATGCAAATCCACAAGACTGTTTTTATTTGTATTTTTTAAGGTCTAGAAATAAAAATAATATTTTTACATTAAATGAAAGTACTTGGTGTGTAGATAAAGAAAATCAGACGGAAGAACTAAAACGAAGAATCGGACTAAGTTCGGCTGCCTTTGGGAAACTGGGATACATATTAAAAAATAATAAAAACACCCATCAACTTGAAGAGGAAAGTATATGAAGCTTGTGTTCTGCCAGTAAGTACATATGGTCTTGAAACTGCCACTGTGACAAAGCACAGTGCAGAGAGACTAAGAGTCATGCAGCGAGTGATGGAGAGAGCCATACTAGGCCTGTCCCTTAGAGATAAAGTCAGGAACGAAACGGTGAGGGATAAAACAGGAGTCACAAACGTGATCCACCGGGTGACGATTTTAAAATGGAAACGGGCAGGGCATGTTGCTAGAGCTGCAGACGAAAGATGGATCAAAATACTGCTGAATTGGAGACCGAGAGACACGAGAAGAAGAGTAGGAAGACCACAAATGAGGTGGAGGGATGACCTGGAACGATAAGCTGGGGTGCTATGGATGCAGACTGCGCAAGAGAGATCGACATGGAGGAGGCTTTCGTCCAAGTGTGGACGGCGATAAGCTGAAGAAGAAAATACTTGGTGTGAACTACAACATAAAGCAAAAAAACATACCTCAAATCATTTATTTCAATGAATTAAAAGGTATAAATAAAATGTTTGCTTTTGGCTCTACTGAAAAACTCACTATTTGGATTTGCATCCGTCTGCCTCTAAGGTACAGATATATCGCCATTTTACTGTCATGTGAATTCTATACCAGACCAAAGACAGCGTGACAATCATACTGCCATCGCCGGAAATCAAACTCGGGGCCTTCGGTATGGCAGTCACAGCTCTTACCACTCTGCGACGAAGGTCGTCAAATTAATATTACTTGTCATAACATTTCAGGCCTGAGAACGAAGTAAGATTTAAAAAAAATCTTTATACCAATGCTAATAACCCAAGTACAACAAATAAAGTATATCAATACATTGATAAGTCAAATATTTTTCTTGTGAATTATGTTTAGTTTTTTTTAACACAGACCTAGAAGTGGTAATCTAGTAAAGAAATATAATATCACTACACAAATAACTTAATCTTGAAAATATTATAGAACAACCTTAAAAAGTCTTTAGATTCACCAATCTTCTTCAAAAGACTGCTTTTAGTGGATGTTGTTAAATACAGAGGTAGGCCATCCCGTGGTGGTTGCAGTTTCATGGTCCCACCCTCGTTTCCGCTTAGTTCTCCTATAGCCGTGATGTATGTGCCATTTCTGAGCATTTCCTCTGTGGTTTGTAATCCTCTTTGGTGTACACCAGCAAAGAATCCCCAAATATAATCCATCATGCTTGGAGAAAGGGGTTCAAATTTGTCTGATGTAACATCCATTTCTGGAAACGAAGAAAACATTGGAGAAAATGCTGTAGCAACATTTCAAAGGGTTACTTAATTAATCAGCATTTAAAAATTAATTAAATTAAATATGGTATGAATTTCAAAGTGCCTTTAGTTCATATTCTAATTAATTTCATCACCAATTTATTTTAAATAAAAATTTAAGCAAGTTCTTTAAAAAGAGTTTCTTTTGATTTGTTTTTATATAAATCAGCGGAGGTGCCTGTCATGGCTATCAGTGTATTAAGTATATGCTCTCAAAAATCTATTTACCTAATATACTTGCTTCCAATGCATCCACAATTTCAATATCAAGAGAATTTCCGGATAAAAGAAATGGCATATTATTGAAGATTTCCCGTATTGTTCTGGATTGGTGAGACCAGAATCCACCAGTAGTACGGGCGACAACATGTTCCTTGACAATAATTTTTTGAATGACACCAGAAACATCATCATTTGAAATACTATTTATTGAATTGCCAAGCGGTTTAACTAAACCACGAATAACGACATAAGGAATTATTTTATCAGGATATTTGTTCAATTCTGCTTTAAGATCATCATTGATTTCTAAAACTGGGGCATCCTGTAAACAATAAAGAATGAAACGAGAATATTAAGTATCAGTTATAGTAGAAGCATTCTAGACATTAAAAAATTAAAAACAAAGCAAGAAAAATATAACATTTTAATAAATAAATTGAAAAATATTAATATATTAGGCAAAAATGTACTCACATTAAGCGAAAATATTACGTTGCGGCATCTGAATAGCTGTTTTATGCAAATACCCAAAACCAGGGAATCAACACCTAGAGCAATAGTTTCACCAATTACATGATATATAAAATCCATTTGAAATAATTTATTTAAAAAAAACGAGAAATTTGATAACCGCGGTACAGTGACATAATCCAAGAACCGAAATATTTCAACTCTTCTATGAAATTGTTTATTTTAGAATAAAAAATATTTGCACACCATAGATACATCACCCAAATAATTAAAACGCATTTTCTGTGACTTGTCAAACATCAATTAACATAACCTGACTTTTGTCGGTTTTGACATACATTTTGAAATTGTTTTGGGTTTGCGGATAATAAAGGCTGTTATCAAGTTACTCAGCAAAAAATATACGCATAAACAAGTACAAAACATCACCCAAAAATGAATTGGTTTCGTGTAAAACCAATTTCTCATTTAGGTTCACTTTATTGTGCATCGAAATGTGTTCTCATAAAACCTTTAAGATTGTGTATAAAGCCGGAAAAAAATATATTTAAAACCAATTTTATCATGAGTGCCTCATATTCTATTCAATTACAAGCAGACGAAGATAAAACTGGTAAATAAAATTTGGTTGATATTTCCTAACAATCAAAACATATTTTCTATTAAAATGTTACTTTTTAAAATGCATTGGAGATTAAGTTTAGCATTCAGAGTCAAATGTAATTCATGACGGTATAAACGATTTTCTTATCTGTCTCGATTATTAACATTTGCATTTCTGTTTATATGTATTTTCAGAAATAATTATTCAAGAAATTTGCAAAGGAGACCTGGTTTTAGAAAATAAGATGAAAGTGATAATGTTAGAAATAGAAGTAATGAGGCAAGATGGTCGGAGGGCTCCCGAAAATAAATCAATCAAATCTCATGATTGGGAATACATCCTTACACTGGCCAGTGTTTCTTCGCGAAGAAAATATTTAGAATTTCTTTGGAAAAATGAAAAGAAAACCGAAAATGTCAAGGTAATAATATAATTACGGTACAGCTTTATAATTTACCAAAATTAAACGAGGTAAATTAATCCAATCGGGAGTTTACAAACTAAAATGCAATGATTGCTCATCTTTTTACACAGGTAAAACAATGCGAAATTTTAATTTAAGAATTAAAGAACACATAAGATGCTTATCTAACAATAACTTTTCTGAATTCGCAAATCATCTCATTGAAAGAGATCACACATTCAACAAAGATAATAGTGTTGAAATTTACACATAAATAGTAGAAATATGAGTTTAAATAATCTGGAAATTTTAGAAATTACAAACAATGAAGATATTATAAACAACCAAGTAAACTTAACTTCTAGTTCAATAATTGATTTGTGTCCCCCGTCTCATAATTCTAACTAAACAATTTACCCTGCCGCTAAAGTTATTTCCCCCCCCCCCCCTCCACTTTTTCACTCATCATTTAGTATATAAGTAATGACTCTCTTTCATTTGACTGTTAAAATTAATTAATTCATACACTGAAGAAGGGAAGTCTTGTTGAAGTTGTCAAAATACAATGTTTTCAAAAAGTTATACAAATGTGAATCCACAACACAAAGTGATGGCGAATATAGAATAAATTATGTTATTGTTCAATATCTTTTTATAGAAAGTTTTCTATTTATATTAATTTCTTAATTGGTTGTTTTTGTGTAATGTTTTTGATATAAAACATACTTTTGCAATGAAATTATTGTCGCCATTTCTCCTCGCTTATTTATAATAACATATGGAGATTTTACTTTTACTCACAGTCACAACAAGCACCCAAAGTCGATCCTCCTTCTGAAGACCCCCCAGGGTTACCAGGGCACATATCAAACCTCTGGCTTAGCCATCAATTAAATTCAAACTAAATTCACTTCCCAATGATGTTCCCATCAGATGAAGAGTCCCAAGATCTGAACATTTATATAGCAAACGATTTAAGTCTAAGATTAAGTAATGTTTTTTTAATTCTGGTTTTATTAAAATACAATTTATTGCAGAGAAAAAAAGAGATTGCCAATCAAGCTTTGGTTGAGAAAAGATTGCAAAAAGAAGAGGAAAGGGTCAAAAATAAGGATCCTGTGGATGAAATTAAATATTCCTTGTCCGACAGCTCCATGTTTCTTAGGATCTATGACTCGTCAGTAAATAATGGATATCAATATCGGTATGTACTAATTACTTTTTTAAATTTAACACATCAACTTTACAACTTGTTTGGCTCCCAACCGGTTTATTGTTCGCATTTTTTTGTTTTGTTTTTTTTTATACTTATTTATTTAGTTATAAAAAATTACATATTTCTTACAACTAGTATTTGACATTTTTAATACATAATAGTTAAATGTATAATGAAAACAAACTTTTAAAAAATAATAATAATAATTAATACACAAAGAATTTTACAAAAAAAAATGTGACCGGGCGTACACTATACATTGGTTGCGGAATTTGAGAACATTATCCAAGTCCTTCAAGACTTGCGGCAAGCTATTAAATAATTTCAAAACCTTGTAAAAAAAAACTGTTTTTGGAACCCCTTAATAATGTTCTTTAAATTTTGTATTGTTTCTCTTTGGGTTCTTATGTATTTCATAATTGTAAGCGACCTGGTCACACAAAAAATAAGTGTATTTATTGTGACTCTCTGTCAGTTTGATAACATCTTCAAATCTTCATCATCGTCTTGATTCGTGCGCGTCTAGTGCACCTTAGTACAATTCTCATTGCTCTATTTTGAATTATTTGCATCTTTTGAGTATCGGTTTTATTAATCAAATATAGAATGGTGGAACAATAATTAAAGTGAGGGGTAACTAACACATGCATGCGTGTGCCACCAGGTGTGCGTGCTCTCTGTCCAATTTGTTTCTAATTCTGCCCAGAAAACTGACCCTTTTGGCAACTTTTTTAGTCACATATGAGGCGTACCTGTCAAATCTACAATCAAAAATTATTCCCAAATATTTCATTTAATTAACTTGTTCAATTACTTTATTATTAACACTCAACATAAATTTATCATTTTTTAATTTATTACCCATCACCATGAATTTACTTTTAGTTTTATTAAGTTTAAGTTTATTTTTATTCAAACACATAGCGACAGCTTCCAAATCATCTTGGATCCTACTGGCTTTATCCTTCACATTTTTGTCAGCTAAATATATCAATGTGTCATCCGCAAAAAGCTTAATTTTACTGTATTTTGAGCATTTTACAATATCATTAATGTATACGATAAATAGAACCGGACCCAGCACAGATCCCTGCGGTAAACCCCAACTCCACATCTCTCTCTTCGGAAACTGAATCGCCAAATTTGGTTCTTTGTTTCCTATTTGACAAATAACTCTTGAACCACTCTTTCTCCTTTCCATTGATTCCGATGTCACACAGTTTTGTTATCAATGTCTCCATCAATAGTTTCAAATGCGCGCTTGAGATCCAAAAACACCGCAATTGTGGTTGCAAGACGAATACTACCGAAGAGAGATGTAATACATCCTTAAGCTAAATGTTTATCCACTAATGCATAGGTTTTTTTTCAAATCAATAATTATATATTTGTACTAAAATTGTTCTTTTTTGCTAGATTAATGCAGGCTATGCAGTTTGGCGAGAAACTAGTTATTGATTGCTCCTATGATCAATATATGAACAAAATGGAAGCCAGTAATGCGGCTAAACAGCTTACTTTTACATTTGCTGAGAACCGTGTTCATAAGGATCCATTTGACTTACATTTTTGTAATTGCAATCGTGAAACTATAACCATGAAACATCTCTATAGAAATATTCCCACATTAACAGAACCTTCTTTTCCACTTCATGTCCACTCAGAAAGTTATATGGATCTATTCCCCAAGGAGAATCTTGTTTATTTAACACCACACTGTAAAAATGAACTTACAACATTCGATCCTAATGCAATATATATAGTTGGGTGTATGGTTGATAAGGTAAAGATGTGCAATATTCTTCATTTGAAATTAATTAGTCATTGAAAATAGTAATTCTATGAAGTTTAAAATAAGTAATAATAGTCATGTCCTTAATATGTATCATGTTTTCAGGTCAATACTGATCCATTGTCACTCGCAAAAGCCAAAGAAAACGATTTGAAGATGGCGAAATTTCCTTTGGATCGGTATCTGCAGTGGGGCTCCGGCTCTGGCAAGAGTTTAACTATCAATCAAGTAGTCAATATTTTATTGGACCTTAAATTGACGGGAGACTGGGAATACGCTTTAAGACATGTACCGAGAAGAAAGATATTTAATGAAGACAGAAATACAGATTTCGTAAATAAGAGAAAAACTCGGTATACAAACAGTTCCGATTCATATGGAGAAATATCTACAATGGATAGGATGTCAAATGGATCTAATTATTCCAATAGAAGTGGAAGTTATGATTCTAAGAGAGAAATTTATTCAAAACAGTCGTATCCAATAAATTTTAATAGAAACATTTCCAATATAGAAAGAGAAAATGAAACAACACAGAGAAAATTTAAAACAAACTATTATAATTCCACGAAGGAATCTCAAGACAGGATATCTCCAAATAATTATTTACGTAGTGATAATTTAAACGAGGATTCAAATGGATTTACACGTAGGAAATTTCAACCAAAGAATGATGAATATTATCACAGGCAGCCACGAGACAACAGATATCCAACTAATTATAAAGAAAGAGTCGATCATTCAAATATGGAGACAGATGAAGACGCATTTAATGAAAGAAATCATCATTTAAATAGTTATGTAAAGAGGGTAAATAATACTCAGAAAAAAATTCCAACAGGATTTGGTAAAAGAAAACTTCTAACTTTAAAAAGTTTATTTGACGACGAATCTAAATAAGATCACAATATATTAAATAATTAAGCAAACTATGATTGTCCATAAAATTACAAATACATAAGAAAAAATAAAATTCAATTGTAAGAAAAATGTATGCTTTTATTTCATTCTTAAGTCTATTGTCACCACGAACATAATTTTTAATTGCGTCGTCTCCGGACCCTGGATATTCTCCAAGCATTGGGTTCTTCGTATTTATTATAGAGAGGCTCCAGTCTCTGGTTCTTCTTAAACTTGGAGAGTTTAGTAGGATCAGAAAATTTGAAGAAAGCTGGTGCAAATTCTACTAACCACTTAGGATCGATAGTAGTCACTTCACGCATGTACTCTTTAGTAGTTTGGACTAGTTCGTGATATATTACCCTGGAAATTAGAATAATTTATTAATTTATTTATGCAACAGTGTTGATTTTATAGATAACAAAACATTTGGCCTTTCAAACCACGGGTATTGATAGAAGCAGAATTTTACCCTCGGTAATCTCCTGTTAATCGTTAACATAGTGTATTTTCCTCAATATTCAATATGGAGTTTTACGTAATTTTGTAATCAAAAATAAATAAATAAATACAGTCGAACTCGGTTATTACATTCATGGAAATAGCGAGGAAACAGATACTTCATGTCTTGTAAGCATTTAAAAATACCTGTTCTCTAATATAACAAGCAAATTTAGTCGATCCTATCTTCCTCGTAATAACCAAGTACGACAGTATAACAATGTTGTGGTATAACAATAAATAAAATAAATTACCATTCAGGTTGTCGATTGAAGAGCGCACTAGATGGATGTATGTAAACAACTTGACTATCTACGAGTGTCCGGTAACCCTCTTGGGGATCTTTTTTAGCAGCATTTCGGAAAAATCCAGAACAAACTGTTTTCTGAACTCTCACTGTGTTTTTTCCTGCAGATACGACGTCTAGTTTATGTCTAAAATGCAGAAAATATTTTGTAATTTTTTAATACAGATTTTTTATTAAATTGCAGTTTAGTTTGACGAGTGTTATTTAAGTAATTCAAATAAGTTTATGTGTATTACCTGTCCATGATGCCAAGAAGCTGTTTCCTCACGTCTTGCGCTCTTTTTAAGGTTCGGATTTGAACAAAATTTTCATAACACCACGCATTTGAAAATTTATTATTTCTCCAACTGTTATAAACGGCCAACAGTGTGAGATGATCCCCTTCTGCTTGGTTGAACTTAGCCTTCTTCTGGTCGGCCAGTGCTTGCTTATCTTTAGGTCGATAGAACACATTTTGTACACTGAGCATTGATACCACAGTCAATATTTCGTCTGAACATTGTAGAGCAACCGACATGATTAATATTTTCGAAAGATTTGGTTCTAAAGGAAACTCGGCCATCTGGAAATAAATAAATAAAATCGGGTAAACGTTATTGAATGCTTTTTACATTAATATAGGGCCTTGGTAATAAAATATATGCTGAAGCTAAATTTTGTTAAACTACATGGGCATATTACATAAGTATTAGATTGACAATATTTAATCGTTAAATTGCTATTCACCGCTACCGCTCTGTAAGAGTTAGTCATGAAAAATGCGACACGGCGCTCAGGCGCTGCGTTCTTTTGTGTGTGTTTGTCAATTTGTCCATTTGATTTGATATTTGTTCATTTTATATAATACCATACTTTTTTTAAATCTTTGACTGTGTTTATAGTTGATTAAATTATTAAATACAGAAAGAGATACAAATTGAACATACTCTTCTTCCAAGTCTTGTGAGCAGACCCTCGGAATCTAGGGCAGACAACGAGTGCAGCTGTTCCAGGGCCATTATGAGAGACTCTACGGGAGGGGCGTCCATGAAGTCAAAGTGTAAGAGGTCGTTGATGCCCATTGTCTTCAATTGTAAAACCTTTAAAAATAATATCAAATAAAATTGTTAAAACATGTACTATTAACAATTTATATAATATATTATATCGAATGCTTAAAGAGAACATTTGTCAAATCCACTTTTGTTTGAAAACGAATGCCATTATAAACCATAGACTCAAATACACATCTACATCGTTAATGACTCGAATCTATGCTCATTTAAGATGTTACATAATTTCGACTTTTTATTAGTTTAACAAGTTAATAATAATAATAATAACAGTATTTTATATAGAATTTTTTATATATTTGCCTTCACTTTGTGTTGTCAATTCATACATGTACATGATACTGAAAAATCCTTTATACTAAAACAATGCATTATTTATTTTAATACAGACATGGTTGTCCAAAACTTGTTTGTTAAAAATTAATAAATTATTATATTAATATTAAAAATGTTTCAATAGTACTCAAATGATACAAATTGATTTAAGTAATCACTGTCTCAAGGGGATAATTAGGTGAAAATAATTTAAAACACTATTATACACTGCTTTATTTGGTTTTAGTGAACCAACTGTCATTAGTTTGTTTTTGTAACCCTGATGAAGTTTCAACGGGAGCGAAACTGGTTGGTTCGATAAAACAAAATAAAGTGGAGTAAAAACAAAGTAGTAAATTATTAAACACAACACAAATTAAGTGCTTCATACAAAAGGATAATAAAGCAACTACACTACTGGCCGGTTTTATACGTACTGTAGTAGCAAGATTTGTTCGTTGTATCTCGGGCACCGGGGTAGGCAGCATTTCATCCCGATAGGCTCTCTCTGTGTAGAGTCGATAGGTCTTCCCTGGGCCAGTCCTTCCTGCCCTCCCGGCTCTCTGTTTGGCAGCCGCCTGAACAACAAGAAATATTTAAAACAAGAATGAATAATAATTGTAAAATCAAATAATTATCAGAAATTAAAAAGCACACAAAGTTCCATGGAGAGGTAAGTGCTCGGTGTGAGTCTTCGAGACAAAATATGAAATGAAAAAATAAGACTTCTAACCAAAGTTGGCGACATGGATCGTAAAGTTAAATTGAAATGGCAATGGGTTGGACATATAGCCAGACAGGGCAGTACCAGATGGACACCCAGAATACTCCGATGGAGGCCTAGGATAAAGGAAAGGAGTATCAGGAGGCCACATAAAAGACGGACTGATGGCATTGCCCGAATAGCTGGAATGACCTGGATGCGGAAGGGACAAGACAGGGACGAGTGGAGAAAAATGGAAGAGGCCTATATCCAGCAGTAGAGGGAAAAAGAAGAAGAAAATCAATATATTAACATAATTTTAGTCCAATATAAAGTGGGACTGTCGGATGATGACATTACCTGTGATATTGGCGTAACTACCAAAGAATCCATTCCAGTTTTAGAGTTGTAAACTTTCTGCTTAACAAATCCAGGATCGACAACATAGTAAATTCCATCTATTGTCAGAGAAGTCTCGGCAATATTTGTAGCAATCACCACCTTGCGACTTCCAGGTGGGGCCGGTTCGAAAATACGAGTCTGCATTTCAGATGGTAAGGCAGAATACACTGGTAAAATAATAAGGTCAGGCACATCTGGCCCTAAAGACTTCATTCGTTCATATAAAATTTCGCAGGCAGTATCGATTTCTTCCTGTCCAGTAAGAAAGAGAAGAATATCTCCCGGAGGCTCACGGAGATGAATTTGCATCACAGTTATCAATGAGGCATCCAAATAATCGGTTTCTGGCTCTTTAGTATACAAAACTTCAACAGGAAATGTTCGTCCGGGTATTGTAAATATCGGTGCTTCAAAGAAATATTGTGAAAATTTAACAGCATCAAGTGTGGCTGAGGTAACTATTAACTTAAGCTCAGGTCTTCTTTGAACAGCTTGCTTCAACAATCCAAATAAAACATCCGTGTGGATAGTTCTTTCGTGAGCTTCATCCAACATAATAACGGAATAACTTTTCAAATCTAAATCCATTAAACACTCCCTTAATAACATGCCGTCCGTCATGTATCTAAAAAAAGAGATAAAAGAAAAATTAAAAAAACACAATTAACCTTTATAATATGCATTTCAATATTTTCTTAAATTAATAATGTAATTAAGTTTTTGAAAAAAAAAACTCACTTAATAACAGTTTCAGGACTTGTACAATCTTCAAATCGAATAGTATATCCGACTTCTTGTCCCAATCTGCATCCAAACTCTTCTGCCACTCGTTTGGCTACTGACATGGCAGCAACCCTACGTGGCTGTGTACAACCAAGCTTCCCTCTTGCCGTGAAACCAAATTCTGCTAAGTATTGTGTTATTTGGGTCGTTTTTCCAGATCCAGTTTCTCCAATTACAATCAAAATTTGATTTTCAGAAACAGCCTACGGAGTGAAAAATAATTATAGTAATAATGTGCGTATTCATGTTATATAATGTTGAAATTGTTGTGTTTGAAACAAAAAGCAAGTGAAAAACAAAGTGTAATTATACTGACTAAAAACACTTACCTTTGTCAACTCATCTTTAAGTTTATAAATTGGGAGTGACTGCCTTTGCTCCAAAATAGTAAGGTTTGTTTTCTTTCCAAATGAAGACTTTTTCCCCCCAATGACATGTTTTTTCCATTCTGGTAAATCTTGTGCGGACATCCCTAATCCTCTCATGTTGGCTGCCAGTGCTCGACCATCCGCCTCGGGCAGTGGATCGATCCAGTTTTTATTCAGTCCTGTAGGCAGAGCTTCCATTTCCTGTTCTCTCTGCAACATTTTTACTTCTCGCCTTTCCTTTGCAAGAGCCGATTGCATCATAGCAGCTTGGGCGAGAGATCCATCAGGATTCTTTACGATTCTTACAGGGGACAAGTCGTGGAGAGCTCTTCCATGACCTTGTAAGAAGGGTGGTTCGTCTTCCACTATTTCAATTTCAATATCTGCTTCCCCATCTTCGTCTTTTGGTAAAAGACCAGTTTCTTCATCAAAATCTGGTAATTCACTCTTGTCAACGACACCGGATGATATCATCTACATAAAATAAAATCATATAAATATATAAAATAAATGTAAATCATCTCAATACACAAAATGAATATAAACATTGTAAATTCGATAAAATAATTATGTTTCAAATGACACCTTTAAAATTATTCGTATCAAATTTGTGGACAACTGTTGATTTGAATTTATGCCAAATTTTATGAACATCACATTTGATTACAGATATTATAAATCATAAACATAAGGGATAAAAAAAAATACAAAAGATTTATTATCCTATAAGAAATTTGAGATTCATTTAATATATAACTTATTTCATAACATACCTGCTTAATTTCCCATCTCTCCGGGCTGGATATTCGTGTAACGCGTTTCCTACTTGAATCATCGTCCGCATCAATAGTCGTCGGGAGACCGTGGAGTACAGAGGGACCTGAAGGTCGATCAGGATTTCGTCCATCTTGTTCAGGCTAAAAATTCAGTTAAGAAATATTTTAATTTAATTCAATAATTGGATATTGTGATTGGTAAAATAAATGAATTTTGAAAGACAGACGTCCTGTCCAATCGTTGGCGTGCCTGCTATAAGCTGGTTCACCAAACGTTTTTTCGATATTTGTATTTTCGATTAACTAAATGACATTTGAGGGCGTTTGTTGCGTTACTCTTGACTTTTATTTGCATGTGTGTTTGTAACCTGGTATCTTAAATTTCCATTGTTAGAAGGTCAATTATTCATGAACTCCCCAGAAGATTTTAACGGTCACCTACTGGGTCCAATTGTGAATCTAAACCATCTAGGGACCCACTCAAACACACAAAATAATTTCATCAAAATCGGTCCAGCCGTTTAGGAGTTCAACTACATATGCCTGTAATTACCAGAGAAAAAATATATATATTTCAAAGTTGTGTCAATAACATAAAATTAAAACTTACTTGTAAATGTGCATGAGAGGCTGGATTTAAATCTTTCCCTGTTTCTTGGCAAACATCTTTCATAGATAAGGAAACTTTTTGTCCCGCAATAGAAATCACTTTAACCTGAAAGGACAAACAGATCATTAGGAATATACAATAAATTTTATGTGGACAAGCTTGCAGAGAAATGGATAAATCTTGTAAAACAGACAGGAGAACAGGAGTTTTTAAATTTATTGTGAAATACTATTAATTGATTAAACTAACCTTAACTTTTTCACCCCTATTCACAACATCTGATACATTGGTAACCCTGCCTTCTGCGCGCAGCTGTGATATATGTACTAATCCTTCCCAGCGTTTCTTTACACCCTCAATTTGTACAAAACACCCAAAAGGTACAATGTTTGCAACCTTAGCGGGATAAATCTGAAAGAGAAAAATGCATCAACATAATTTAAAATTATATTTTAGGGGAATTGAGGGGAACAATTAAACTAATGTAAGTTAATAAATGATTTGAAAATCATGACAAATATATATTTTGAACAGACCTTTCCTGGTTCCGGGTCATCCTTTAAATCAGACGAATTGTGGCCCTTTTGATTAAATCTTTTGGGTGAATCATCAATCCTGTTTTTAGTACCGTGATACTCTCTGGCTCCTCTCTTATCTTTGGACCGAGACCTCCTATCCCGCGACTGGGAGGTCCTCCTGTGTTTGGACCTCGAACGTGACTTCCGCGTGCGTGATCGAGAGTTGGATCTCTTTCTGTCTCGAGATCTAGATCTGCGTCTATCTTTGTAGTGTGACCTTTTGTGATCACGAGATGAATCTCTCTCTCTAGACTTTGAGCGTTTTTTTAGATCTCTACTACGGCTGCGGTATCTCCTTTTAGGACTTCTGCTGCGAGATTTTCTAACTTTTGAATGCTTTTGTGATTCGGTTTTTGCCAAAGAACTGTGCTTTGCTTCGTTGCTTTCTTGTTTTGTTGGCTGCAGTTGACTTGATGATGGAGCCAACGCTTCCAGTTCTGCCATAGCATCGTCTACAATTTTATCACAAGCTTTAATTGGGTCTGTCTTCAGTTTTTTGGTTTCATCTTTGAAAATTTTAGAGCTTGTCAATCGCTTGTTTCCACTATCTGCTTTTACTTCATCGTCATCACTCGACGGGGGTTCGCTCAGGATCTTAGGTTGTTCATTTGGTATGGCCAAACCGGGAAACTTTAGAGCTAGGTTATCTTGCTGATTACTAGGGGTTGATACAATGTCTTTAGAAACTATTTTTGGGGGTCTCATATGTTGAATGATTCGGAGCAAATTAGCTATAAATGAATCGGAGAAGTGTGCTCCATTTTCTAATAAAACTTTCTTGAAAGAATCCAAGGTGCTGTGTTTTTCCGATAAATCTATTATGAATTCAGCTGAAAATAAAAATAAAACGTTTTTAAAAATCGTCATCATAACCTAAAATAACATGTAAATGATTCGCTTACATAACGCAATGTAAAAAAACATTTTAAACACAAAATAGGTACCTAAATCTTTGTCGTTTATGCCATGATGGTTGTCCAGCTCCGTACATATTTTTGAAACGAGGGAAAGATGCTCTAAGCGCAGTACCTCATCCATTTTATTGCTTTATCGCGTTTATATATATTTTATATGCACTAATTATTGTATTTCCAAATACCGTTCCTCATGTTTGAAAAAATTAAGTAAAATAATATTGCATTTAACTAGAATCATTTCGTACATTAAACGCTTTCAATATTGACAATTGATTGACATTAGAAGTTTCTATAGATTAATAAACAATAAAATGCTATAATCACAGAGAATACACATCTAGAGAGAGAATTTTCTCTCTGGTTTGTGGTGGAAATTGATATGCTGATATAGCCATGTTTCATGGCATACTAGGTGAGATTGCACTGAACAAATTTTACATGGCCGAAAATACGTTTTCTCTCTGGAGGCTTGTTTGATCTTAGTTAATTTTAATTATAATTAGTGATAAGACTATGAAAACAATAATAGTGGATAGGAAAAACAATAATAGTGGATAGGAAAAACAATAATAGTGGATAGGAAAAACAATAATAGTGTAAGTGACAATTTTCGTGAGTGGCAACACTTTGGGGGGCGTGATCTCAACCCCCCACCCTGCAATTTTTTGAACTCCGGAGAGCTCTCGTGTGACAGTAGACAGTCACCGGCCTTCGGTGGAAGGAACATCTCTCCCCGGCCGAACGCGCGCCGGGGAGATATACTGAAAAGATCGCGAAAGTGAGATACCGGAATTGGTGGAGATAATCCGAAGAAAAATATCGCGATAGACGTGCCGCATGGTGCCGGCTGCGTCAGCTTATAATCATTGGGGCCTGATGCTGGCCACGGCTGTCTCAGCGAAGGAGACCAGACCGCCTCGCTTCCTCGAACGTCCCTCGTGGTGCGGATGCCATGTGCTGGCTAGCTCGCCGACTTCGCAGATCGTCGTTAGTGCTGTTTCAGTGACGGATTAGTTTTAAGTCGTTGGCCAACGAATAGCATGTAAGTCCTCTTTAGTTTATAAGTAATCTTGTTTCTTTCTTTTGTGTTATATGTTTGTGTCATTAAATGTAATTGTAAATAGTAAATATTGGTTTCAATCTCATATCACTATACATCCCGGAGCATCTCAGAGATCACATAATGAGGTTACATTAGCGAAGCACATGGGCAACACGTTGGGAGGAGTTGTTTCGAGATCGGGAATGAGATACGAGTAATTCTTCATTTTTCACCCCGTGGCACCAACTTCAGCCTAACAATGCGACTATTTTAGTATAACGTGTAAACTTATACTAATAAAAGATACTCGATATGGGTAGGTACTCATAGAAGTCCAAAAAATATATGGAAGAAATAAAATTCGATCTATTCTGATGTGAGCTACAGGTTGTTTCTCCGATTTGTTTACCTCGTGCGTCACCTGAATCTACCTGAGACTCAGGTGCGAAAAAGATAATAATATAGGAAAATTGTTCAGTAGATAGAGATAGACTACAATAACAGTTGTATTGTAAGTGAAAGCAGAATGATCGCGTGCGATGTGGCATGTATGGTACATGCAAGAGTGTGATAAAATAAAGATTATAAAAGCAATAAAATGTTCGATGGCAAATTCTTTAACTTTTTGCAATAGTCCTTAGTTTTTAGTGTGCCAAGTTTTAAGTGATATGTGTGTTTAGCCGATGATTAAAATAATTTAAAAATCATATTTATATTTAATTATTTGAAATGAGTAATAATAATAATTTAAAATCATAGTGATATCGTAGATAGTACGCCACTTGTTCAACATATTTTATTTACATAACGTCCATGATAAACAAATATTTTTTACAATGCATGAGCTTTTTACGCAAGTCCTGGGAAACCGGGATTTATCTCGGGCTGGTGATATGTTCTCAGTGTCTGACTCTTCGATCGTAAATGATTTAACTGAAGTTGTGAGTATTATTAAAATTTATTCAATGAATTGTTAAAGATTAAGTTAAGACCATAGTATAAAACGATGTTAAAGATCATTCCTTGGATTGTTTAAAATAATAAAAATTCATTAGCCTATTTTAATGTATACAAACTAAAACTATTTGTTATTATTACATCAGTAAATATGTAGTTATGTATTAAATTAAGTGTAAAGTTATTTTAAATTACAAATGCTCATATCTTTATTCAGATTAACCAGATAACGGACATTGCTTCCCAGGCAGACTACTGCCAAAATGATAATGACCAATCTGTTGTGGAAATATGTGTGACACGAGTTACATCATGTATAAGAGAAACAGGGAGTGTAGAAAAACATTGCACTGCTCTGGTTGCTCTTTTGGAATCTTGTCTACACCATAACTTAAAACCCGAGCACAAAGATGAAGACCCACCTCATGCTAAAATTGCTGCTGATGTCATCTCCTGTATATTTCTGGTATATCCACAATTTTACTTTACTTAAAATGTTTACTCAACCACTGTTAATTGTTTTGATTTTTTCCAATTGGACATACAATTGATTGGATAATATCTTTTAAGTTATCGATGTTCCGCAAAAAATTTTGATGATAATTTTTTTTACCAAATAAATAAAACATGTATTATTATATTTTCACCTAAAGGTTGTATGTGAACAGGAAGTAATATATACTTATGTTTTTTATTCAATAAATAGGTAAAATTAAATTATTCGCATTAACTTTGTGGTCAGAAAATATGGTGGTAAAAAAATACCGATAATAAAATTGTAGTTCTTCTTCTTCGAGTGCCATGTCAGGTTCCCCCGACGTCGGCTATCACCATGGTGTAAGCCTCTGTGTCCTGTGCCAGACGGAACAACTCCCCCACCCCCTGAATTCCGGTCCACTCCTTGATATTCTCGAGCCAGGACATCTGGGGTCTTCCTACCCTCGATCTTCCCTTTCATGATCAGGTGCAGCAGATCGTATTTCTCGTTGCGGAGAATGTGTCCCAAATATGCCATCTTTCTAGACTTCACATCGGACAACAATTCTCTTCCTACCCTGGCTCTATGTAGCACCTCATTGTTGGTGACCATATCAGTCCACAAGATCGACAACATTCTGCGATGGAGCCACATTTCAAGTGCTTCTATACGGTTTATTGTGTTAATTTTGGTGGTGGTCTAGGGAATAGAACGCTTGGCTCCTGATCCAGGGGACTTGGGTTCGAGCCTGGACTAGACCCGATTCCTTCTTCATAATAATGAGCTATTTTCTGCTCACATTGAAGATTGTTACATAAATTCTAATATCATTGATTTAAATCTTTGATGTTAGTCTTTTTTTTTTCTTTTTTTTTTTTAATTTTTTGAGGGTCCAGGTCTCCACTCCATAGACCAAATATAGCACTTGACCGTTCTCTGTTTTAATTTTAATTTAATGTTGTCATTGCAGAAGAATGGTCTCATATTATTGAACGTGGCCCTCGCAATCTCTAATCCTCACCTCATTTATTTTTATTAGTTGAAATTGTAGTTGCTTACAGTTATTTATTTATTATTTTTATGTAGAATACATGAAAACATGTGTAACCCTAATAAATAAGACAGTGAGCGCCAATTTCTTTCACCTAAGGCAGCTCAAAGCAATCAAAATAAATGTTCCCACTGATGCATTAAAAACACTTGTTAATTCCTTCGTCGTATCTCGACTCGACTATTGCAACGGAATTAACGCCAACATACCCAAGAAACAAATAAATAAACTTCAATCTGTTTTCAATGCGGCAGCTCGACTTATAAAAGGTGTTCCAAAAAACTCGCATATTTCACAACATCTAAAAGATCTTCACTGGCTCAAGTGTCCTGAAAGAATCCAGTATAAACTATGCTGGATGGTTTTTAAAGCGCTTCAGAGAATGGCACCAGCCTATATATCTGAACTTTGTGTTGCTGATAGCCTTAACTTGCGGCAATCTACGCTTCGATCAGCAAACTCCTCGGCAATAGGCAGATTAGTTGAGCCATAGCGCAACCCCCGGACAAATTTCGGAGATCGGGCTTTCACAGTGGCAGGTCCGTCCGCCTGGAATATGCTTCCTGCACGCCTCAGATGCATTGACAATCCGTCAGATTTTAAATCTCACCTAAAAACCCACCTTTTCAAAATATCGCATAAAATGTAAACAACGGTTATCTAATTGCTGGCGTCACATGCAGCTCTCCTGACTAAAAACATTGTCAAAGCGCCTAGCGTTTTAGGTCAACAACTATTATTATTGGTATTTGATGTTAAACTATAAATGGTTGTTTTATTGTGATTTTTTTTTGTTCTCTTGAGGAATTTAGGCAAGTTTTGTTTCAATATTTACATTTGCTTTTTTGCAACTTTCAAATTCTACTTTATCAAACAGCAATTAAGTTATACTTTCACTTATAATGTAGCACAATTTGGGCAAGCTATTCGATAGAAACTAACTTCTATCAATTAAATTATAATGTAAACACGATTGTTTAATTGCTTTTAGAGAGATTTTTTATTTATATAATAATATAAATATTAGTGACAAATTTATTTCGCCTTGGGAGGGCATTCTCAAACCTATCCACTACACCGTAGAGTTTGAGAATGCCCTCACAAAGCAAAACAAATTTGTCACTAATATTTATATTTTTGTGTAAATAAAAATCTCTGTAAAACCAATTAAACTATCGCGTTTATATTATAATTTATAATGGAGTTAAAAAAAAACAACCATCAATATATCTTTTATCATTTATTTATTTTATTTTATGGCTTTATTATATGGATTTTATAATAGGTGGGTACAATAATTAGATGCAATAAAACATTAATAATAAAGTAAAAGACACTAAGCGAACAATACAAAATATTAGATACATGTTTTTAAATTGTAATATTACCTTAAATCCTCACAGCATTAACTCTCAATTAATATATTTTAAGGCGTCTGACAATCAGAACTATAGCAAGAAGAGTGTTATGGAAGCGGCGCTTCCTGTTGCTGTGAAATTCTTACATAAAGGAAATAAAGAGCTCTCACGTAACATGGCACGATACCTGTCACTGGCGGCCATACATCATGCTTCTCTGCTGCAGCCACATGTTCAGCAAATCATGGATTCCATCATATCAGGTCATTATTGACTTCTTTTTTACTGACTTTTTTACTTTACTGAAATCTCTTGATGATGTAGAAGAAGCTAGAGAGGTGTATCAGGACAGAGGAGTGTGGCAGTCCATCCTGTGTGATGTTTGATTAGTTAGTTTAATCAAATAAAACAATGTTTTTTAAAAACTACTTCCACTTTTGTCTTTATTTTAACAGTGATCAATTTCGCTAAACTGGCTGGCATTGACAGACCTATCTGTCGATGATTTCGGAGGCCTGACCAAAAGTGGAAGTAGTATAATTATTTATAATTTTAGTTAACTATTTAATGGCCTAGGTTGATGTCTGTGTTAATATATGATAATTTAAGAAATGTTTTTGTTGTTGAATTGTTATATAATTTTGTTTTTAGGAAATTATCCTTTATGCAGAGTGTTGTCACAGTTATATGAAGTGTCCCCTGGGCCATTGAATGGTCACGCTATGGCATTAGTATCTCTCTTACCGCATACTGACCAACAAGAAAAGCTCGCACTACTCAGCCTGTTTGAGTTAATGGCTAAGAACGATCCGTCCGTTTTGGAAGCGAGCATCTCCCAGCTGCTCACGTATCTCTGTCCAAACACGGCTAGCAATAATGCAACGGGCTGTGTCTGTGTCGGCGTGCTGAAAGTGCTGTTGTGCGTGTCTCAGAGAAAGCCGACGCTCCTGGTGGAGCACCTGGCCACCTTGCACCGGGCCGCATCGCCACCACATGCCACTCCCCACCATGTCATCCTCATCGCACAGATTCTAGCACAAGTTGGAAAATTAAATAAGGTAAGCCAATGATTTTTAAATTTCGTTTATTATACTTCTAAAAATTAAAACACTGTTTTTTCCACTTTTTCCAACATTAAAAGTGAAAAATCAGTGTTTCAATTCATAAAAGATACGTTATTATGGAATTCCAGTGTTGACGCCTGAAGTTTATCAAAAATTATAATATAAGGTGTTTCGGAAAGTTCAATCTGTTTTACAACAGAGGGGTCTGGCTGCTTCAAGTCTTCAAATCTGGCGGCCATTTTTTTTAGTAAGCCTGAACATCTGTCAATTAAGATCAGTTTGCAAATGTTTGTCATTCTCACGACAACATTCGTTTTATCTCTCCATAAAATGTCGACATTCGTTGTAAATAAGAAGCATTTGCGGGAAGTTCTGCTGTTCTGTTTTAATTGGAAGAAGAGTGCAGCTGAGGTGCATAAAATGCTTGTGCAAGTTTATGGCGATCATGCCCCATCAGATAAATCATGCAGAGAATGATATAGACGCTTCAAAGATGTGATTTTAGCGTTGACGGCAAAGATTGCCCTGGAAGATTGAAAAAGTTTGAAGGCAAGGAATTGGAGGGCTTACTCGATGAAGATCCAACTCAAACACTTAAACAACTGGCAGAAGCATTAAATGTTGGTGTGTCAACAGTAAGTGAATGTTTCAACGGCCATGGGAATGATCCAAAAGCAAGCCACATGAACTGAAGCCAAGAGACGTTGGATAAGTTACGTTAATCCTACCCCCAAGAAATATCATGCTAGACGTGGCACTCCCGTCTCATCAACGTCAACAGCAACGCCACAGCGGAATATTCATGCTGTCAAAGTAATGCTCTGCATATTGTGGGATCAGAGGGGTGTGGTGCATGATGAACTTCTCAAACTGGCTGAAACGGTCTCGAAGGAAGTCTTCGGACAACAACTAATGCGATTATTTTTTATTGTTGAAACAAATAATTTTTTATTGTTTTTTTTTTCTTAATGGTAATTCTAAAATGGAAACTAACCCAATAGAATAAATGTAAATTTTTTAATCATATTTTAGGACCGTGCACAAGAAGCCCTTACTTTTGTCCTGGATCAGCTAGCTGGCTCTGAAAGATCATGTCATGCAGCCCTGTTGAAGGAAGCCACGGCACTATGCAGTGCGTACCCCCCACTCTTTACGGACAAGGTTCTACACGGAGTTCGCCACCGTAATAACAAGTAAATATTTGTTTTCATATTCTTTACCCTATACCCTATATATATATACGAGGTCTGTTCAAAAAGTATCGCGAATTTTGAATTTCCGCTGGCTACGTATATTTGATTTTTGATTTTTTTATAGCGTTATGTTGGTACTCATGTCCCTTACTTATGCTGACAAGGTCGGCCATTTTGAATGTTTAGTTAATTTTTGACAGCTGTTTTGCTTGGATGTGTTTTGGCTCGTCTTCGATTTTTGCCTATTCCAAAAAATGGATCAAAGAATCTGTATCAAATTTTGTGTGAAAAACAAAATAAAGTGCGCGGACGCATTTCGAATGTTGACTGTGGCATATGGTGAAGCTACCTTGGACCAAAGCAACGTTTATCGGTGGTACAAAATGTTCTCAGAGGGCCGAGAAGATATGAACGACGAAGAGCGTGCCGGACGCCCGAGCACGTCAACAACAGACGAAAACATTGATAAAGTGAAGAAAATAGTATTAGCCAATCGTCGAATCACCGTTAGAGAAGTTGCTGAGGACCTAAACATATCGATTGGCTCGTGCCATTCGATTTTAACCAATGATTTGGGCATGAGTCGGGTCGCCGCGAAATTCGTGCCAAAATTGCTCAATTTCGACCAAAAACAGCATCGCGTTAACATTGCTCAGGAGATGTTGGACTCGGTCCGTGACGACCCAAATGTGCTCCAGAGGGTCATAACTGGTGACGAATCATGGGTTTATGGTTATGACGTGGAAACCAAAGCTCAATCATCCCAATGGAAGCTGCCGCATGAGCCAAGACCAAAAAAAGCGCGCCAAGTTCGGTCGAACGTGAAGGTTTTGCTCACAGTTTTCTTCGATTGCAGGGGCGTGGTGCATCATGAGTTCTTGCCACAGGGTAGTACGGTCAATAAGGAATATTACCTGCAAGTTATGCGCAATTTGCGCGAAGCAATCCGCCAGAAACGCCCGGATTTGTGGAAGAACAAAAACTGGCTTTTGCACCATGATAACGCCCCTGCTCACACATCGTTGCTTGTGCGCGAATATTTGGCCAAAAACAACACAGTAATGGTGCCGCAGCCACCGTATTCCCCAGACCTGGCCCCCTGTGACTTTTTCCTGTTTCCAAAACTGAAGAGGCCCATGAAAGGACGACGCTACGCCACGATTGAGGAGATAAAGACGGCATCGAAGGAGGAGCTGAACAAGATCACAAAAATGATTTTTTTAAGTGCTTCGAGGATTGGAAAAAACGTTGGCATAAATGTATTATATCCGAGGGGAATTACTTTGAAGGGGACAAAATAGATATTCATGAATAAATAAATACTTTTTGAAAAAAATATAAAATTCGCGATACTTTTTGAACAGACCTCGTACACTTATTTAGTTACCCTGTAAAATACGAGTAAACTTATTTTGTTACCCTATAACATGCAATTAAACTTATTTTGTTACCCTATAACATACAAGTAAACTTATTTTGTTACCCTATAACATACGAGTAAACTTATTTTGTTACCCTATAACATACAAGTAAACTTATTTTGTTATCCTATAACATACGAGTAAACTTATTTTGTTACCCTATAACATACAAGTAAACTTATTTTGTTACCCTATAACATATGAGTAAACATATTAGAATAGAGAACTGCCTGTGAAGATAATCCATTCCGATTGTTTTGGCCAAAACACTATGATACTTAAATACTATTAAATGTTGTAATTTTGAAACACTGTTATTACAATTTATTTTTATGAAATTGTCACAGCAGCTGTTTCGCCAACCTATATTGCCATCATTAGGTATTAAAAACAATTGACAATGCGAAAATCTCATAAAATTAAATTGTAATGCATTTAATAAGTGTTTTATAATTAAAACATTACATTTAAACAGTATTGCACTTTTTAAACATTTCAAATCATCTTAGCCGTAGAAAGAGTTAATTACATCTTACTTGGTTATTATAATAAGTAATTAAATGGATTGATTGATTTTCTCGGGTCTCAATTATCGGATAATTAGAAGATAAGTAAATAAAAATAAGTAATAATTTTTACCTATCAAATTTAACACAGTGAAAATTTTGATAACGATATTAAATTCATGTTTTAATAATTCTTTCCTAGTAATGTTCAAACACCTCCGGCACCCAATAACCAAGTGAATCAGACATCTGGCGGAGTGACAATTGTCAAGTTGGGTGGCAGCAGTACCATGAGCAGTTCCCCGGCAGTTCCCGCTGTACCGAGTCCTCCGCCTGCGGCCTCCCAGACCAGTGCCGTGCCCCTGGTGGGCTACACAAGGAGAGCCAAGCTTGGAGACTCGCGCAGCACCGGCCGGCTTCACACCTCTTCCAACACACACAGGAGTATGACAAGATTAAATATTGCAGGTGAGACTTCTATACACAACTCAGATGTCCTGAGTGATGTAGGTCTATTTGTCCCTGATAATTACCAGAACCAACCTTCCAATGGTTTTATGCCTGTGGATAGAACAATCTCTTTGACTAATCGGGTTGCCTCGGAGGTTGTTATATTTCGTGAAGGAGTTACCTCAGGGATGCAATATCAATTTACGATTCCTTCTAATTCTTACTCTTACGTTTTGTCATCTTTGTTTTTTTATTCATTTAATATTGTTTCTCTTATAAATTCTTATTATGTAATTGCAAACGATTTGGAATTGAATGTCTGTAATGTTTGTGATTTTTTTTAATAAATGAAAATAAGTTATTGAAATTTGTATATAATTTTAAGTATCATTTTTCTTGCGCTAATAAATATCTAAATATCGCTAATATATATAAATAAATATTGATAAAACCGTTTTATATTTAAGCTTAAATTGTGTAATCTATTGAGTGAAATAATTGAATGGTTATTTTCAGGTGGTTCTGTTGGAGGTCTGCATAAAAGTATGACTCGTTTGTCTTCATCTCAGCAAATCAATAATCAATCCCCCATTCAACCGGCAACTACGTCCAACAATTCCGGCAGCACAATTGCATCCAACCAAAATCATAGTAAATGGAGTAACGTGGGCGGCATATCTAGTAAAACAGGAGTGTCGAGTGGCGGAGTCACGGTGACTACTATTTCCCCGCCGAGGATATTGCGCCACGGTAACACTAGAACACATGCCGTTTCCCAAGCTCAGCCGCCTTCTCAGCACACAGGACAGATCATCATCGGGCAAGGCTCTACTGGAACAAGCGTTGGCACAGGCTCAGCGGTAAGTCTGGTTTTGTTTTAGTGATATAAAGAAGGAATGTAAAGCGCAAGAAAGTATTATAAATAAAATTATGAAAGGATCACTGCGTTAGTTCAGGCATATGGAGTGGAGTCGAGGAAAACATAGCGTGTCCAAGTTAATCAAATTTTAAAAGTCGGCCATGTTAGAAGTCAGAAAAATCAACATGCATGTATGACTCGCTGTATGAACGTGGAAAAACCTAGAGAGATGTATTAGGTTATTAGAGTAGTGTGGCAGTCCATTCTCCCAGCTTACTATTACGGAAAAATGGCACGATGGTTTTTGGTGTATTTTATTTAAACCACAAAATAGTGCAAAATTAATTCAAAATAAATATTATTACATACAATTTATTCCACTATATCTATGATTAGTATTCCATATGATGAACAGTGAGTGTTTTTAGTGGAATCAAACACTATAGACATCGTATTTTTAAAATTTAAACCCATATTATTTTTTAAATTAACACTTCAAAATTTTGTTAACCAAATTTCGTTTATTATTCCATTTGCAGGTATCGTCAGGACCACTCTTATTATCTCAAATGGGAACGTCTTCGCAAATTCAATCGATATCTATCAACCCGCTTATTCTTGGAAAATCTTCCGACTCTATTTCTACATCACCACTTCATGTCATCACACCGTCGCCTGCAGTCTCTATCCAACATTCGAATGTAGCTCTGGGTCAAGTGTCCATAGTGAATCCTGGACTTCAGGGATCATTGTCCTCGAACCCGAATGGCAGTTCCACTTTGAGTCAATCTCTGGGATCCGGTCCCATCATCAGTAACCCTATTAGTATATCAGGCCCGGTAACCGTAACATCGAGAAGAGCAAATAACACCAGTGTTACAATGATAAATGCCAACGCTGCTTCACAGAGAATAAGCGTGTTTGAGCCGTATCCCATGCGTGATACTGTGCAACATTTCTGCGAGAAACATTTAGATAAGATAAAGGTGTATATGGATAAAGTTTCATTGCGAATACCACCACCTGCAAAGTGTACCATTGAAGGTATGTGTTCATACTTTCACTGTTTGTTATTACTAGTTTTATTAAACTACCCTAAAATGGAACTTCATTATTTTGAATAACTTAATGGCAACACTCACATTGATTTTGTAATTTTTTTTTAAACTTTTTAGATTATTATTCTCAATGTATTTTTAAGGTGTTGTACCTATCAGGAGGATGATATAAACATGTTTATAAGTTTAAACTTAAGTTTTATCAAAAATCCATTTAATTTTCTTACCCATTTTACACAATATTTAATTTTTCCAGAGAGGAGAGCAAAGAAACTAGCAAAGCTTCATTTTGCTTGTCAAGCTAGAGGACAGCACTGTCTGTATTCTAGGACATTTTTCACTATGAGAACAAGAAACCCAAGAATATGGATCCATCTTATGTTTATTGCATTACAAGTATGTATCACGTGTAATTTTTTTTAAATGAATTTGGTGTTATATGAATATAAATGTTTATTTATAGCATTTGGATATTTTCATAGGCCAGATCTTCCAGTGCCTTGAGTAGCCGAGATGCCAGTGTGAGTAGCCTGAAGCACTGTTGGGATATTTTAAAATGTGAAAACAAAACTTTTCTCACACT
Source organism: Lepidostoma basale (assembly GCA_022606425.2). NCBI lineage: Eukaryota > Metazoa > Arthropoda > Insecta > Trichoptera > Lepidostomatidae > Lepidostoma > Lepidostoma basale. The sequence continues at coordinate 600,345 of JAHDVF020000468.1, read as the reverse complement.
CGTGACAAGTGCATTCCCATGTAGCAAGGTAATACAATATATGTTGTACTATAAGTTATGTTTATCCTAGAAAACTACAATTTTTAATATAAGTACACACACTGCTGTGATATTTTATTGGTGATATTTTATTTTGCCTTAATATTCTGACTTTCTTATTTAATTTACTAACGTGATTATTTAACAAAAGCACAATATTTTTTATAGAGCACTTCTGTGAATCACCTCGATGATATAACTATCAATATACCCTAAATCACTCAAACAATAATGTCTGAAATACTTTTTTGGTTTCAAAATATCAACTTATATATCGTCGGTTCAAAGGTAAAACTCATTAAGTGACATTTTAATTTTTTTTGCAATTTCTGTATCAGACTTGTGGATTCTACGTCAGAAAATAATCACCAAGTGTTTTTATTAAAGAATAACTGTTATTCTTTAATAAATACACTTGGTGATTATTTTCTGACGTAGAATTCACAAGTCTGATACAGAAATTGCAAAAAAAATAAAAAAAATTAAAATGTCACTTAATGAGTTTTACCTTTGAACCGACGATATGATATTTTGATCTTTTAAATAAATATAAAATCACATTTTTTTTATAAATTAAAACACTGTTTTTTCCACTTTTGAGTTTATTTTTCTCAATATGTTTCAAAGATTTTACACCTTTATAATCTGGCTAAACTGGTTTCCCGATTCTTCACATTCACATTCTCCAAATGATGAATGTGTAAAATCTTCAAAACTTCTTTAAATTCATAAAAAAATTGTCAATATGGAATTCCACAGTGTTAACACGCCTTAAGTTAAAACTAAACAATGATGTAAAACTCCATATTAAATAAATTATACTAATAAAAATGTCCGAAGTTTTGGTCTTAGTAAGGCGAAACATATTATTCTTATAAAATAAAGTACAACTTCTAAAAAACAGATGTTTTTATTTGTATTAATTATATATTTATTTATAATTTTTTTTTTCTCTGCTGAGTTCATTAAATATGTTTTTGTTTTATAGGACCAGGAAACATTGCTGAATGAACTTCGTCAATCTGGGTTCTTTGATGTGTTTGAGCTAAATCCGGCTCGGGATGGAGAGGCAGCACAGTGGGGGTGCTTTTTATGCAATCACCCCGAGAGAGCGGTGGGATTTCTGAATGGAAACACTCAACCTGTTATAGAAGGACAGCTCAAGGAGAAGAAAGGCCGCTGGAGGTTGTTCCGAAGATGGCGCACCCGCTACTTTACCCTCTCGGGCGCCCATTTGTCCTGCAAAGGCTCGGTATGTTGTACATTCCATTTAAAATGAAATCAATTATTTTAAAATAAGTTATCATTTCAATTTAAAAAAAATCTTTTTAACGGTAATTACAGGCATTAATTTAGGCAGAAAATGTTTTGTAAAATTAATCTGTTTCTGTTTAAATATGTTTATATTTCATATATTATTTTATCTATTGAACACATTATCCTTTTTCTTGTTTCTCTCCTCTTGGAGATTGGACAGCATCGTGTATATTTTTACTTTTGATATAACAGCTCTAAACAGGGATGTTGTGCTGCCACTAAACCATTTTTTAATGTTTTCTAGCCAGTATTTTCTTCTTCTCCTGATACTTCATTTTTATCATTATGTATTATATCTATTCATTTCATTCATAATTTCTTATTTATTTTTTCATTTCCTGCAGTACTTCTCTGTTCGTACTGTTCTGTTCGTTCTGTACTCTTTCTATCCATATTTTTAACATTCTACTATATATCCAATTTTTTTTTACCTTATTAATTAAGGAAAAAGTGCCACCTCAGATATGTTCCGGCACAAATTACTGTTTATTTCATATAAATTGCCTTATTTTTTATTCTATTTTTGTATATTGACTTATGTTATTTTAATTCTACAGAGTGGAGGTGAAAGTATTGATGTAAATCAGATCCGCTCTGTGAAAGTGTCCCGAGGCGCCCGAAACATACCGAAAGCTTTTGAAATATTTACCGGTGATCAAACTCTAATCCTGAAGCCCAAGGACGGGAAGAATGCGGAGGAATGGGTGCAATGCTTAAGTATTGTGGTAGCGCACTCGCAGGCCAGAGATGTTCCCGCCAAATCAAACAGTCTCCCTGCGAGGGGGATAACGCTGAAGAACATCTGAGAGAGGAGTAAGAATGTTCTTTAGCCTTATATTGCAATAAGATACTCGGTGGCAGGATAAAATACACACATAGTACTTATTTGATATTTTATTATTAGGAATAGCACTGTTTTTAACAGACTTCATATATTTTACTATATATTGTATACAATACTTTAGGCAAGTGCCATATTACACAAAATAGATAACACAATCATATGGCAATCTCATGTTTATGAGTTAACCACAAATCATCGGATAACTATTATTTCAATATTCAACAAGGTGATGTAAATGAACAATTACACAACTTTTATCTATTATTCTTAATAATAGTTTTTTTGTACTTGAGAATTTTCAGTCTTTCACATTTTGCGTGAAAACAAGTTGGGCATTAAATTGCGGGTGATCTGGGTATCTATTTCTCTTAGTATGGTGCCAGGCCTAATGTTTGTATTTTAATTAAGAAAATAGCCCGGTTTGATTTGCCCAAAGTAATATTTGTACCTGTTGAAACAATATAACTGTTATTTGTGTTCTGCTTTTTTGTTAAATTTATAAATCAACAAAGATTGTTAATTTACTTAATGTTGTAAGATATTTTTCTATGATGTACATTTTGTACATACGCATTTCCAAAATACTATAAATTTGAATTACCTATATTATTTAAATTAAATTTCAGATAAAAGTGTCATATTATTATTTTAGTTATGTATTGCACATGTTTCATATCATTTTATTGACTGTTTAGTTTTAAGAGCGAAGATAAAAAATAATGTGGAGGGCAATGAGATTAAAATTTGGGTACATTGATTTTGCAATTATGTATGAAGTTAAGTATCATTTTGTGATACATTTGGCAGCAATATAAATATTAGTGTGGATAGTTAAAATCGATTGTAGTAAGTGTGCATCAATTCCGTAGTGATGTGAAAGCTTATGCCTTTTAACGCTTATTCCAACTGAGTGTGCACACGCTCACTTTCAAAGTTGGAAATAAAATTGACTGAATGCTAAAGACATGTATCATAAATCATTACTTGTAAGAGCTCAAATCAGTTCAAATATTTTGTCTAAGATGAGTGTACTTATTTATTAGTCATTGAAAATATATTTGCATCGCACGCTGATTTTGAAATTGGTGTTATTCAAAGATATTTTCATTGAATAATATGATGTCATACCATAAAATTATTGTTTTATAAGATAGGATATACTTACATCAGTGGGTACTTAATTTTAAAAATTAGATTTATCAGAAAATAAATATATAACAGTTTAATAAAATGTATTATTTAGTTAAATAACAATTTAGAATGAAATAAATGCAGAATTTTCTCGATGACAGAATGCATGTTGTCAAAGTTGATTTACTTTGTTAAACATTTATATTTTATCATTCAAAACACTTTTTATTTGAAGAGTAGTCATAACCCAGAGATGATCACTGCCATGGTCTGGTATCACTTTGATATAAATACAGTGCTCAATGTTAACATAACTAACCTTAGTATTAATTTATATATACATGTATAACATACATTTATATTTACAAGTAAATACATTGTGTATGTATATTTTATAGATTCAGTCCTAAAATGCATTCCACAATAATGTGTTTACAGACTGTTTTTTCAATGCAGTTAATGTAAACGAATTATGTCCATATATTTAAATTATTTACTGGCAAATGTTGTAGAACATATCATTACTATTGTTCAGGTTGTTGGACGATATTCAATTTGCCTTTGATGCCATAAGACTGCTCAAGACTTACAAATAATGAACTGATGATATTCAGAGAGATCAGGGTAACTTACATATATCAACCGTAATATAAACTCTAACCAAAATACTACAACATATTCAGCACTGCTCTCTTGAATACACAATTATCATAGTAAATGTGTTTTATATTCTAACTTTTACGTGTGGTTAATTTATTTATGTATTTAAAAAAGTATCTATGTACACTCTTTTTTAAATTATTTTTGTTAAGAGATGTTGATTTCATAAATTTATTTTATACACCCAAAACCCAATTTAGCGTTAAATGATAAATAAAATTATTTACTTCACATTACCACGCGAGTTCAAATTTTCAACACTTTAAGAGGATTTGAACTCGGACATATAATCTACATTAGATGAGTACATCTCTACTCCATTGCCACTTTTTAGTTATATTTCAAAGTTAATAATCCCGGAATATGAATATTATGATATAAAAATAAATCTCCTTTGCATTGTTGATGTGATGTGTGAAGTGGATATGGGTGTATTGAGTAAGTAATGTAAATAAATACTCATAAATATTGAGACAAGTATCATTCCAGTTATTGTTTTTAAAAAAATGCAACATTCATTTTGGTGTTTATACCCAACAAGTCACTAGTGTGTAAAAATATTATGTTTAAATATTTTATTTGTCATAGGAAACATTTTCAAATTTATTTTAAAAAATGTGATGAACAGCTACTTTACTTGTGGCCCCACGGCTCTTAGTGCTAGTGTCAGTTAAAAAATATATGGTTTAGTATATGCGCAACTTTTTGCAATCAATGCACAGCCCGGGGATGTGTCTTATTAAAGTAAAAGTTCTTTAAATATTAATGAAATTATCAACACACCTTGTTTTTATATTTTACATTATACTACACGCATATGAATATAAAATAGTATTAGTGTGTTAATAAAAAAATGACACATTTGTGCCTTAAGAATTGTGATAAATATGCTTTTATTTTAGGGACTTGAATCCTTTAAAATTGATCATCATTTTCATATTTTTGTACTCTTTTTTATCAAAATGATTTTATATTTATTTATTTAGAATAACTTCAAATCAAGTTATGAATTAATGACAAAAATGAAAATTTTAATAAAGCAGCTATTTAAATCCATGACTTATTATTTTTTTTATGTATTATTACTTATTTATTACATGAAGTATTTTCCAGTAATTTTAATTGTCTTATAAAACCAGCATTGGGCTGTATACAAGGTCTTTTTCTTTTTAACAGATCATATGCATTGTTAAATGAATATTTTTCTTCGAGAATCAAATATCCAATCACAACCATGGCCGACCGAGAAACTCCCGCATTGCAGTGCACCAAGACAGAGCCTTTGTTGTGTAACGTGAATTTGATATACGCACATGTTTCCTTCAATATTTCACAAATACAAGTTTCCGGCAAGTCAAGGCATCCTACAAATTTCTTATTTAAGTGTGAAACTGAGGAATCGACACCTACACTAAGTATATTGGTAAATTTAAATTTTTCCAAAATATCCTCCGCCACACAATCTTGAGATCCAATGTACAAGCCGGGGATTATGTGTGCTGGTATGTTATCTGGTTTCGTATCTACAATAAAACCATATTTCTTTGGACAATCTTCTATCTTGATTGGATCCGCTCCTGAAGATCTCATTTCAGTGTTTTCTGTGTAGGTGGTGCCATCACTCTGTGTAATAATTGTTTCGGTCACTTTGAGTTTTCCTTTTTTATTTTTAATAGCGTCTAAAAAACTCATTTTTATTGAGACTCCGGATTTAGCAGTAAGTCTTGAGGGTTATACTCGACACTGTGGAGGTAAAGCCCGTATGGAGGAGCAACAGTGCTTTTGATCCATGAATGTTTCGAAGGAACTTGTAGCATTATTTTTATGTCTCGAGTAGTTAATTCACCGATAGCTACAGCTTCTAAGGCTCCAATCATTCGACGAATCTATAAAATAAAATAATAATATATCACCAATTGTCACGATGGTAGGAATATTAGTTATCGAAATATGATATTTTTCAATATGTTAATTTTGCTGTCTATTTTTAAAATTGACATATTTTTTGCATCCATTGTCGAGTTACCTGGTTATGTACGAATCCTTTCCCTCTAATTTTGATGTTATAATAATCGAAATCTTCGATGCCGATATCATTTTCAAAAACTGGAAAATTTGATTGTTTGACTTCAATGGAATATATCGTTTTTAAATTATTCGAAAATGTCTTTAATTTATTGACTTTCCTAAATGTTTCAAAATCATGGAGACCTTCAAATAAAACTGACGCTTCTTTGAATTTTTCCAAATCAAACAATGGATTTCTGAAATTTAATAAATGTGATTGAGGATGTTTCTCTTTTGTGTGTATCGCGCACATCTATCATTGATAACAAACCATCACACTATTTCCTTGGAGGAGTAGGTAGGAAGATGGACCGTCACGCTGTTCTATCATGTCATACCTCTTAAGTTTCCTTTACATTCATACACCTTGACAGACATGATTGTAAATATTTCCAACTTTCAACATAGATGCCTTCTAGTAATTGATCTGTTCCTCAACCTTCCTGAATTCTATTTGTATTCACACTTCTTGTATATCCTTCTTCGTCAGCTTGTCTCCATCCACTGCTGGACGTAAGCCTCTCCACCCCCACGCCATCTCTCTCGGTCTCTCGCCAGTGTTCTCCAGGCCCTTCCTGCATCATCGCTCCACCTGGTTGGCTGTCTCCCGACACTTCTCCGGCCCAACCTTGGCCTCCATTCAGTAACCCTCTGGATCCATTTTCCATCATCCCGTCGACACACACAACCAGCCCACTGCCACTTCATCCTCGCAATGCGTATCCCTAAATCGGTGCCTCTTCTAATCTCCACATTGGGTATATAGTCTCTAAGCAAGATACCCAACATGGATCTTTCCATCACAAAAATCAAATATGTATGTACATTGTACATTGTTTTTTGCACATTCTTCTTAGCAATCTCATTTATACAGCATTTACCATTTTAGCTTAATTTTTTTTTTTTGATGACATTTTAAACCTCACCTAATTAAATATAATCGCATCAATTCATGTATTGGTACTATGATTGGAGTATTCTTGTCCAAGACTTTCTGTTTAGGAACTGCAATTCTGAAAATAAAAATATATAATAATGACAATGACTTAAATGAGTTCTTACGTATGTTAAAAAATATATATTTAGTTCACCTGTAAACGTAAGTTCGAGATAATGCAGAGAACCTTGCATGAAATGTTTCTGGCACCCTATTTGTATTTCTTATGATAATACTAATACTATTTTTCTCAAAATATCTATTAAGAATTTTAGTTATGACATCAGCGTGGAGAGGGAAGCCACTTACAGAAGTTAAATCGAAATGTGCTGTATTGTTGTAAGCGTGGACTCCAGCATCCGTTCTGAAAAGAGCGATGTGAGCATTATTGACAAGCCAGTGAATACCGCTTCAATCTGGTTGATATGCGCAGGGAATTTGATCCCAATTAAATATTCACCCTTTGCTAGAATATAAAATAAGACTAGAATATATAATTCCCATTGCTATTTAACGGAAAGGTGGGAAACATTTACCAAGTTAAAGTAATTATTTACTAAATTTACAGAAAATTTTGTTTGATCCTGATCCTCAAAAATGTTCTCAATTAAAATAAAAGTACCTACCTGCTAGAAAAATATATTTTAGAAAGATTCTTACATCTCATAGTTTTTAATCCGATTTCAATATTTCCTTCGATACTTTCAGAATCTTCTTCACTTGGTAATAGAGACCATTTTTTTTGAGAGCCCCTATAATATGATAAAAAAATATATAAAAGATAAAATTATTTTCAATTCATCCTTGTGTCTCACTGTTTTCATATCCATACACAAACATTTATAATTGAATAATTCTTAGGATCGTAGATATTTTCGGGGTTCGATGATTCGTAGATTATTGTATCTCCATCTTCAGGGTGATTGGTCTGTGTATTGGTTGGTGAAGTGTACTCAACTCTATCGCACTCACTCACCAATATTTTGAAGATGAAGAATAAAACGATCTCTGAAACCGGGAAACACGGACTCACCCAAGATCACAAGAATTATAAATGTAAACGATTAAAATATTTACTTTAATATGTTGATATTTAAACTGTTAAATACTAGGAATATACTAAAAGGAAATATTATAATGATTCATAATCAATACCTAAAACGGGTGCCTATGTACGAAATATTCAATAAGTATCTATGAAACATTTCAAACTGATACCTACAAAATAAAATAAATATATTTGTAAATGAGGCTGTTTGTTAATAAATATAACCTCAATTTCTGACGAAGTTACTTCAAAACAAACACTGTCAACCATAAGCTGTTATTTTTTTCAATCATGAAGAGTGCTGTCAAAAATTAAATCAATTGTTTATGATTTTGTAACGATGTCTATGATTGTGACGGGACGGAGAGGGAATTATGGCGAATTCGGTAGGCAAAATGTCACCGTGATGGCAACACTAGCTCACCTGGTTGTCTGAATTATCTCCGGTGTCAACAGGAGGGCAATGAGCTCTTTTTTTTAAAACTTTTTTTATTTAAAAAAGACTAACATCAAAGAGGATCGGCAATTATAACTCAGTTTAAATTAATTAAAATTTAATATTGAGCAAAATCACTAACCTTAATTTGTGTAAATCGGGGAGCAGCAATCGCTTGTGGTCTGGAAAAGGCAGCAACGGGCCAGGCTGGCAAGGTAACGGCAAGTTCGACAGCAACAGGTCAGGGTGATGATGGCAGCGACAAGTTTGGCAGCAACCCGTCAGGCTGGCGAGAGCAGCGACAGCTCGGGAGCAACGGGTCTGGCTGGCACAACGAAATTCCAGGCTGAAGCAAGGTGGCAGAATTTCCACTAATTTGAATTTGCGGTCGTTGTTGCGGATGAGGCTTTCCTACCCCTTGTAACATTGATTTAGGTTCGCACGTTGTGCGGCTCTAATTCCAGATCGACTCTTCGCCACTTCCTCTCCCTTTTGTGATTCGGCCGTGTGAAAAGGGCACGGCTCCTTAACTCTCACTTCTCTCGTGGAAAGCGGACAGTTGCCATAATTTCGAAAAACTGTCAATGGTCACGTCCCTCTAATAAACTGGAAAGCGTTGCACAAATAGACTAGCGGGAAATACACAAAAGGACTCAAAAATTGTTCAGCGGCTTCAGCCACCAAAAAATTGCGATATCAACGGATTTTATTATTATTATTTTTTAATAAAGACTAACATCAAATATTTAAATCAATGATATTAGAATTTATTTTACAATCTTCAATATGAGCAGAAAATAGCTAGAAGGAATCTGGTCGTGTCCAGGCTCGAATCCAAATCCCCTAGATCAGGAACCAAACGTTCTATTCTCTAGGCCACCACCCATAGCACGCCTGAGGTACCAATTTGACAATTATCGGACTTCACCGTACAATAAACGGTCCACCTTAATGCCGCCAAAACAGCTGTCAAACGTGATAAGCGAGAAGCAAAAATTTGTTTCATTATCCGGCAAAAACTAGTGATGCAACGGAAGTATCATAACGGAAGCAGAAACGGAAACAGGTGTAAAAAGTGAATTTTAGCGGAAACGGATGCGGAATCAGAAGTGTAAATATAATTTTTAAAAGTTTAAAAAAATTAAAAATACAATTTTTAACTAAATTTGTATTCAAAATTAAATAGGGGTTAGTTTTATTTTATGAAAAGTAGTTAAGCCGCTTTTACACCTAACAATCTGTTGTAGTGTTCTTCATAAAGACCAGCTACGCTAAATAGTTGCTCACAGGCGACGTTGCTGGGAGGAGCTGATAAATATTGGCGCACTAATGGCGAAAGATTAATTTTATCCTCATATAAAGGCAATCGTTTTTCTTTTTTGTACTCCTGAAGTTGTGACTGTGTCTCCAAAAATAGATTATCATTCTCGTTATTTTTAATCGACTCTTGATGGTCTTTATTCACACTTAACATGAATTTTAACATTTGTAATTATGAATTCATCATTGATGATGACGTAGGTTGGACTTCATTCTCAATTTGAGTTCAGCACTTTTTGGGGGAAGGTATGCTGTCATCACAAGTGGAACTAGTGGACTCTCTGGATTCTCTGGTTCTGCTGATCGTCATCTTTAATATTTTAGACTCAATCTACTCCGTTGTGATGCTGGTGAAAAAATAAGATTTATATCGCGGATAAATACGTCGAAATTGTGTATTTGTCGTCTTTGGTCAGTTCTCCAAATCTTGCACTTGAGTTCAATTCATCACGTAATGTTCTTGCCAAGTTTTGTTATTGTTCTGAAGTATCAGGTTTCGTCTCTTCTTGATTTAATATGGTCATAAGAACTTAAAACAAGGGTATGACTGATGAAATACTCACTTGATAATTATTTAAGTTTCTAGTGATTTCTTCGTAAGTAACGCCTGGAACACCCCTCCTGCGCGTAAAGTTCCGTTCATATTTCCGTTTTAAAAGTTGCGGAAACAGAAACAGAAACGGATGTCAAAAAACATGCGGAACTTCCGCAGTTGCGGAAACAGAAGCAGAGGTCTGTTGCATTACTAGCAAAAACGGTACCGCTAGCGTCATCTATGATTCTCGGGTGTAACTGTCCGATAGGAATTTGTTTCCTGATTGAGAATGAATAAGTCGCGTCCTCGCTAAGATAATGCTTTATTTTGAAGAGATGTCGCCCTGGAACCTTTAGCTTCAATATAATTAATTAAGGAGGAACTCTTGTGAAACGAAAGCTACCAATCAATCTCACCTAGCTTAGTAATTTAGCAATAAATGTAGATTATTAATATAGGTCTAGATGAAGTTAAATTGTCATGTTTTCTTTAGGAGGATGTTAACCGAGATAATAAAATGGGACTAGGAGTAGAGAATAAGTACAATCATGTCTAATAAGTTATGATTAATAAAATAAGATGTACTTATTATCAGATACTAAATTAGGATGTTTAATTTGGTGAATAATTGATTGGTGGCCTGCTCTAATAGCCTACTTGACTCTAATCTCTTTCATGTTTTTTTTTTAAATATATTTAGACTAAGTTGAATTATACGATTATTGTAATAAAATTAATAATTACAAGATATAACGTTATGTATCGATCTTGCAATAACATTTTGCATAATTTTATTAGATTAAGTTTTAATTTAAATATAATTTTATTTATAAAAGAGAGTAGGTGTAAGGGAGAAGTATTTTTAATGTGAGGTGGTTGGGAATGTAAGCCAATGAGAGAAGCTACCACTTTTAAGGGATACACACCTTACAAAAGTGGGCAGGCCCTAAACAGAGGTAAAATAAGCCAGGGCCCGTGAGAAACTCGCTCTCCCCCCTTTGTGATTCTGCCGAGTGAAGAGAATACGGCTCCTCGACTTTCACTTCTCATGTGGGGAGAGGAAGTGAGGATTGATTGTTCTTCCTTGGCGAAGAGTCGATTTGGAGTTGGAGCCGCACACCGTGCGAGCCTAAATGAAAGTTACAAGGGGTGGAACAGCCTCTACCGCACCAACGACCGCAGACCCAGATTAGTAAAGATTCTGTCACCCTGCTTCAGCCTGGAAATTTTTCGTGCCAGCCTGACCCGTTGCTGCCGAGCTGTCGCTACTCTCGCTAGCCTGGCGGGTTGCTGCCAAACTTGTCGCTGCCTTCGTCAGTCTGACTTGTTGCTGCCGAACTTGCCGTTGCCTTGCCAGCCTGGCCCGTTGCTGCCAGCCGCCTTCTCCAGACCACAAGCGATTGCTGCTCCCCGATTTACGAATATTAATGTTAGGTTAAGAATTTAGCACTTAATATCACCACAACCATAGTGAAGAGCTCATCGCCCTCCTATTTACACCGGAGATAATTCAGACAGCTAGTGTTGCCATTACGGCTACATTTTGGCACCGAGTTCGAGTTCCCTCTCCGTCAATTTGATCTATTTTTTTCTTCGTGAATTTTTTGTTATCTCTGGCAATTCTCTTTGTCTACGGATTTTACTTTCGCTTCATCTGGTTTAAATCTAAAATCTATGTTTTTTTTGTAAATAATGGCGCGACGGACGTGGCAGTGTTTTGCTATTATTTTCGTATTTTCTGCCTTATTTTCTGTGACAATTGTGGGTGATGTTACATCTACAGCACCATGGTACGAAAATCTCCCTGCTGTAGCCATGGATTACAAGGTTCATGTTGATGCAGGAAAAGAAGATTGTTATTTTCAATATGTTCAGCCGGGCGCGACGTTGTACATTAGTTTTCAGGTAAAATTAATTTTATTTGTGAAAGTCCTATTTAATTCATCAACTCTACGCGGTCATTACTTATCATTATTATCTAATTTTTATTTACGTTTGAGTCGGTCCTTACTTTTGACAAGTACATCAATGTTATTCTTCCGCTGTCATATGGTATATAAATTATTTTTCCAATATGTTCAGTCAAAGTTTTAAATTAAATTTGGATTTATTTGTATATTTGAATTCTTAAGTGTAACCGTAGATTTAATATTGTAATGATAACTCGTAATTTTTTTTCTGTATATTATAGGTTGTCCGAGGAGGTGATGGCATGGCAGGATTTGCAGTGCGCCATCCTAACGGGCAGATAGTCCATCCTTACGAATGGAAAGCTAGTTCGGAGTATACGGATCAGTCTTCCACAGGGGGCTACTATTCTGTCTGCATCGACAACCAGTTTTCTAGGTTTGCGGGAAAATTAGTTAACCTCTACTTGACTGTAATAAGGTATGATCAGTGGGACAAACTGACCAAGGAAGTCGAGGCAATGAACATGAATATGGATAACTTCACGGTAAGTGTTTTTTATTTATGTTTTATGGTCACTTGTACTCATAAAATATATCTTGGAGAGTGTTTTAAAATATAATTAAAAACATGTATGCACTGTCCACATGCTACAAGTGTACATTTTGTAAACACAACTGTTATGTGATATTTTGGTCTGTGCGTACTTGCATTATTCTCAATGATGTGGCATTCAAGGTTCAAGGCATCTTTGGATACTCCCTATATAGTGAATTTTTGAACACTAATGATAAACACAACAAAGGGGTAATTTTCAAAATTTCTTTCACAGTTCTATACATATTTTCTTTCTGAAATATTGCCCAATCCAAAGATAAATTGATTTTTATTGTCAAATCGAAAGGATTGCTTATATTGTTAGTATTTTTGTAAAAAGAAATAATGAGTTGGCATTTTTATGACATAAAATAGTAAACAACATTACTCAGCTCTGAATTCCTTTGTCATTGCCCATTTTAATTGAAGCTAGCCACGGCCTCCACCAAAAAAATTTGCCACTCTTTCCGATCCATCGTCCGTATTCTCCAATTTGCAACTTCAAGCACCTTGAGATCCCCTTTCATGCAGTCCATCCACTTTATGAGTCTTTCCACACTTCGTCTTCCATCTGGTTGGATGTAAATAAATATTCTGACAAATTTATTTTTCCAGACAACTATAAAAACCGTAGAGAGAAACATCAATGAGATGCTACAATACCAGTACTATACGCGGGGACGAGAAGCTCGAGATTACAATATCTTGACGGACAACAATACATACATCATGAGGTGGTCCATCGCTCAGATATTAGCCATCGCTGCCACAACCACTCTCCAGGTTTACTTTGTGCGAAAACTGTTTGAAGTGAAAACTGGAAACACTAGATCTCGCATTTAATTGTCAAGTAATAAATTCATTTGATTAACACAGAATTAATCCATAGCCAGGAATTGGTCACAACGAAATAGAGGAAATAGATGTTTTTAATTTACTTTATGAATGGAAAAAAATCATCTCAATAGCTGACTGTAAATATTTTTAACTTGATGAATATCTACTAAGTAATTGAGCCTGTTTTTTATAACTAGAATTTATAATTTGTAGATTCATCTTGCTAATGCAATTCACACATGCTCTCGTGTTAAAAAAATGAATGATACACCCTTTAAAGATGTGTCATATTGTATAGTGCATCGATCAGTGGTGTAGCATTTCTAATTACTTAATATTTATGTGTATTCGAATTTTTTTATTGCTTCGTATATTTAATTAATAAGTTCACCAAATAATTGTTTCAAAATGCACAGCATGACAAAATGTGTACATACATTCCTACACGCCTCATAGAAAATGGAGTGCTTGGAAGATGCAGCACATCCAATAGACAGGATTTGAAACAACACCGGCTTACCTCAATACCTTGCGTTAATGTGGTGGTAATATGCATTCCAGCAATGAAGACTTACCTATAATAATAATGGTGTACTTAAAAACACAGTACTTTTTTTTCAATGTATTTATTTAAAAAGATATATTTTTATAAAATTTGTTAATAAATGTTTCGAAACTTAATTGTGTTTTTTTTTTTTTTTACTTATTTAGGAATGTTATTTAATTTTAAATCTATTAACAGTACAAAAATAAATAGTAATTAACAGTCTTACACAAATCTTAATAAGTACCTGAATGGAAATGTAACATAATTACACATTTACATTTTAATGGTTACTCCTATACACAAGTAATAAGTATCTCACATTTTAAGAAATAAAGAGTATAACTTTCAATATAGTAATACAAGAAATAAGAATACAGTGTTATACTGAATAATACTATTATATAATGCTGTACAATATCTTAATTTCTCAAATTATTAGAGAGAAGCAAAACCAGAGCAGAATTGAATGTGCTATCAAATATCAAAATTTTAATTTTCTATGCATGCATACTGCAGAATCACCTTTTTCTATATTAAAACAATGGAGAAGAGAGACAATTCGCTATCAAAAATAATAAATGTGTAGCACATGCGTAAAAATATGAAGGAGTACAGGTGGACAGCCTTTTAAATGAGTTCATTAACAAAGTACCAATTTAGAATGTTTTCAAGATAAAATATTACACGTTTTTTGATGCAAAGAAATTGAAGTAATGAAATATTTAAACAGGAATAATACAATAACAATATTATATCAATGTTCATTATATATTATTAGAAATGTTTAAATAGTGAGTGTTGAAGCAGTGCAGTGCGATGTTACATATAATTTGTATTAGAGCAGAATCTAACCATCAGAATGCAAATAGCATTTCCACCTCTTCTTTCACTCCACTGTCGCTTGATGTTAATTATTTTTAATGCATCTTTTTACAGTGACTTTAATATTATCTCACAATTTTATCTTCTTAAAAATTACATTTCATAATTTATTAAGTCTCATTTTACAATACAAATTCAACAAGATGAAAAAGTAAATCTGCCAATGTGAGCGAAATTTATTTCTTTTTATTTTGCCCCAGATAATTGCCAGTGAGGGCCAGTAACCTGTATCTCTGTCTGAGGTTTTTGGCTCGGACATGAGCCGATGCTATTTCGATTGTATAACTCCCTGGAAACCAACCTTTCTCACCATCCCTAATTCGTTCACCGTGGTACCATCCTGAAATGTGTTTACATTGTTAATTTACTCAATTTCGTTTAAAAATTATCACTGGTGATGTTATGAGTTAAAAAATGAATCGATGGATGCATATTAGTGGTTATTATATGAGTGATGGTTACCAAGCAGATATGTACAAAATAAATAATGCATGCATAATAAATAATTTATGTGTAGTGGAAAATAATTGGTTTGCAATACAAATCCTAATATAATATTGTGTCTACTTTACAACTGAACACTATAATAATCTCGTGTTGGGACTAAATGGTTCGGTCATAATATGCTGATCTTCAGCATATCATGGCCTAAATATAAACAGATCTTTGAACTGCTTCAAAACACATCCAATAATTAAGATGTTTATTATATGATATATGTGTACATATAAAAAAAAATACAACTTGAAAATACTTTTAAAAATAAAAAAGTAAATGTAATAGCTTACCCATCTAAGAAAAATGCCATCTCACAAACACTTAAAAACAAATATAGCTGAGTATTATTGTGTGATAATTATTAAAATGTTATATCAAGTGCTTTATATAGAAAAGTAATGATTTAAATTTAAAGAATGATTAAATTGTGTTAGTGAGATAATAATAAAAAATGCTGATTTGTGAAATGAAATGCAAATCTGAAAAAAAAAAACTTAAAACAACAAAATAGATTCACCAATAAAATCAATGGATATTAATAACAATACATTAACTACAAAACATAACTATTTTATTATGCAGTATTCTGATATATTTTCCAGAGTACTTAGTTTACAATATCATCTTATACAATTCAATTGTTAGTAAGAAAATAAGCAAATTAATATAAGGATGGCAAATGGTGAATGCAAGAAAATCTCTAAATGATGAAATAGGCAGGCCAAGATTCAATGGTTAAAATTTATAGGACCTATAAATTAAGTATGGGAAGGTTTAATTTTAAATGGTATTAAAGCAGTCTGTGCTCCTGAGGAAACTATTCATTCGGAAAAAAATATATATATACTATTATTTTCCTAATATTTAAATATACAGTTGACAAGGTACTGTAAAATCGACAACACTATACAAGATTATATCGGAAGAAGTTGTATATAAAAATATATAATCTATATAACACAGACTCAAGTCCAGATGATTTTCTGTGGTGATTTGTTTTGCAGTACAAATAAATAATGCTGAATCTGACGAATGACTTGTATAACATGCACTTTCATTTAAAAGAAAAAAAACAAAGATTTAGTCAATTCAAATCAAATAATGTTTTTAACATTGTTCATTGAAGCAAAGCGTTATGGTCACAATTTACCTTAAATTATAATGGATATGAAGTATGAAACAATGAAATATAAATTTGGTTATACCTAAGTGGAATCTACTATGAATTAAATGGAATCTAGTATGAATAAAATGGAACCTAGTATGAATGAAATGAAGCGCCTAGTATTAATAAAATGGAACACAGTATGAATAAAATGGAATCTAGAATGAACTCATTGAATGAATAAGCAGAGGAACACCGACTAGTGAAATTTAATCTAATATATGAAAATGATGGATGATAATGACTATTGAATGTAATGATTTTAGAGAAAATACTAACCATCTGCCATCTTTTTATTAACATTAGCGATATCCCCTTTCTGGAGGGTAAGTTCGTCCGGCTGTGTGGACTGGTAGGGGTAGAGCGCCGCCACCTGCGGGCAGTCCCAGCCCTCGTAAACTGTCTCGTCAGGGTTGTCCGACAGCACCGGGAGGCATGCCTCATACCAGCGGTGTCTGTCCGACTCACTCACAGATGACAGTAACTATAATTGAATAAAACATTGCAAATTCAAACATGTACTTCAGCAGTAGCACTAACAACGAAAGAGAGAGCTTTAGTCACAAGTTATGATTTCACCAAAGATAAGTAGTAAATTGCATTACCAATATGTATTGTTACAAATTGAAAAGACAAAATATACTATTTATATTATAAAATGTTATCATTATTATTTTTTTTAATTAAGCTTGTATATCCTTAAAAAAGTCATATTTTTCTGATTAAACGATTTCAAGTATAAAGTAAATATTTCAATACCATCTCGACTGTCTTGTTTTCAAAATTTTCTAGCATCGTAAGCAGCAATGTATATTTTCCTGCACTCTCTTTGATTGGGGTTGGACCCATTGAATCGGTAGTTGTTACTTCAAGTAAAGAACGTTTACAATAATCCACAACTATGTACATTTCTTCACTGCAAATAAAAATAAAATAAGTAAACATGACACATAAAACAATAAGTTTCTAAACAATTTGTATATTGGTGAATTTATTACCTTTTTTTCTTAGTGACTATGAGGAGATCGGTAAATAGGAATAAATGCAGTGGAATTTTAGTTACTTTTCGACCAAACGTTAATTTTGACTGATCTTCAGCTCTCCACACCAGCTGCGTGAGCTCCCCAGACCTTACGAGCCATCTTTGTGGTTCACCGTTTTTCTTTGAAGTAATGATTGGTATTTCTTTAATATGTGCTGGGAATTCTATTTGTCTAGAAAGATTTTTTATTTCTTCTAAACGCTCTGCATTACGGGCACCCTCATTGCATTGACTAACAATCTAAAAAAATGTTTAATAGTCCATATAAAAATAATATATTAAACTGCATATATAAATATATATTATATAATAGATAAAGTGCAATTTTTACATACATTATTTAACATGGCTAGTGCGTCCAAGCAAGATTGATATTCATCATCTGTGGCAGTCAGTTTCTTAAGGACGGCATCCATCAGAAGAGGAAGTCTAGTGGCCCTCTGCATAGGCAGCATGAGAAAAGAGTGCAGGCACAAGCACTGGCATGCTGGTTGTGTTTCAACCTGGTTCAGGACCTCACAGAATTTGGGATCTTCCTTGAGTGTTCTTAAGACCTTCATTAGAAACACTTGACTCTCGCAATATTTTACATAAACATGGAAATTCCTCGTGGCGTGATTTTGAACAATTTTGCATATACCGTTTAGAAGAATATTTTCTTGCCAGCATTGTTCTAAATCAGATAGAAGTTGCTCCGAACACCTTTTTACTGGAATAACATATTTATAAGATAAAATAAATTGCTAAGAAATAAAATTAAATATGCATGCATATTTTTTAAAATATTTGTACCTGGCGGAATATTTCCGAATAGGATACTTTTTTGTTTGTTAGAAAGTATTTTTTCATCAGCGAATGCAGGATGGGATATGAACATAGACTCCAGAACAGTCAAAGAATTCAAATAAGATGCTTCACTTGTTATTATTTCAAATTTTGCTTCTTGCAATTTTTTCTGAGTAGCATTCAATGTATCTGAAAATTATTTAAAAAAATAAGTTTGTTTTATTGAGTGCGTAAACAATTTGTTCAAATAAATTATCGGTTGTGTTAAATTGATTGCTAGATTAATATTTTATTAAGAAAATAACTTACTAAGTATACAGGAGTTGATGACTTCGGGAATTTCACACCACAATGTTCGCGAAGGGCCTTTTTGTGGGCTGACAAGGGTCATGGCAGATGGGCGCGGCAAACCTACTCCATTGTTATAATCTTCTTTGATGTTAGTGATCTCTTCATACACATCAGAATCTGAGTAGCTGCCTATCTCGCGGCACACAGACTGAAATAAAATTATACAAAGATAGTAATAATATATAATTGAATAATGAATATTTATTTTATCCACATGATACTATTATTAAAAAATAAAAAAACGAGAAAGTTTATTTTTCTTATTTATTTATTGTGAATTTATTTTAAATATTTTCTACTTATATTATCCCATTATCATAATATAATAGAACTCCCAATTATCTGAACTTTGACTGAATTAAAAAAAAAATTAAAACGGAAACATATTGCAATTGGCAAAATAATTATTCTGTCTACGCGCACTATTGTCCAATTATCTGAATTTTTGATTATCCAAATTGTGTCTGGTCCCAATTGATCCAGATAATTGGAGATCTACTGTACTTGATTTTTGTGTGACTTGTATACTATTTGTTTGACAAAATTAATTTTATTGCTATTTATTAATTAAACTAAAGTATCAATACAATTGAAATCAAAACAAATTATTTACAAGTGAAAATTTTATGTTCCATATAAATAAAAGACAATACTCCTGACTATTAGACCGTTAGACGCAACAAATAATTAACTGATTGCAATGAAAATTTCACTGTTTATTAATATTACTTCGGCGAATGTTTGAACGAATTTGATTGGCCAGGATGTTACAGTCTACATTTGGTTGAACTTATTTTGTTTGATATCAGTGTTTAATTGTGTATGATGTGATTCACCGAGAGATGGCGCTAGAGCTGGTTTAAATGACAGTTGTCAATGGTCAGTAGAGACATCATGACATTACTGCAAATGTATTCAAGCAAAAATTGAAATCATTAATGTATTTCATTGTCAACATCACATATTTAGAAAAAAACATTGTTGGATGCATAAATTAATTGATATCGAACTTAAATTGTATTTAACATTTTGAATGTATACAAATACTGGATTTTACCCATTGCGGGTTAATCATTTTTAAGGATTAATTGTATCTCAATAGAGACGAAGAAGGTGGTCGTAAGAAGGGCGGAATGTGGAATGTTGTTAACATAAAGCGATCGCTTAACACAAACAATGACAGGTCATAAGTCCTGTAAGCGCCTCGACCACCATATTCTGTTTCCAGAAAACAATTTACATCTTCGTCTCTATTGAGATACAATTAATCCTTAAATTGTATTTGTTTAATTCATATATTCTGTATGCATATACTCGAATATAGCAATAGCGAAGCGTTGTCAGGTCCGTTAGTATTGAATAAAACAAATGAGAATAAGTGTAATGATTTTAATCCAAGTGAGAAATAAGAGAGACATGTTATTTTTATGGAAGGAAATCAAGTAGAATATATTTACCTCTAATTTGTCAGCATCATAAAACTGGTAGAGCGGTTCCTGATTAAACATGCCAAGGGGGAGGAGGGCGGACAGTGGTGTGCCGGGAGGACTGGGCGCCGTGGTAGTGGAACAGGTTCCCCCGCCGCTCAGTGTGCTGCTAGCACCACTGCTGTTGGAGATATTTCCAATCTGGTAAAGACCTACTTCAGCATACCTAGGATGAAATAATCATATTAGTAAAATAAAAAAAATACAATATACGACTTTTCAAATCAAATCAAATCAAATCAGTTTATTGCATCAACAGACATTACAAAATTTATTTTTAAGGCATCTATTGAGAACAGGTAAAATAATATATTATATATAGTATACTACCAGAAACGCATAAGAGATGGTTCAACATTAGGAAGACAGGATACTCTCCAGAATTAAGAGTATTTGCCTTCTGAACGTACTTTCACTAACATGAAAGACGCCGATCTCCGAGGAGACCGCGTTCAGCAGACTAATTGCTCTTCCCACCGGTGTCACCAGAGGCAGATTGGTTCTGGCGGCCGGTAGGTAAAACAATCTGTGCTGTCGCTGTCGGAGATATCTATCGGGGACAAAAAGCCGAACACCCTCCAGTACGGCCGAGTTCTCGAAGTATCCCCTAATTAATCTAAAGAAATGGATAATTAGATGTCCATCTCTTCGAAGCTGTAGAGAATCGGTTCCGAGCATTCCCAAAAGAAATGCCGTGGGATAGAGCCAAGGATAGCTACCATACTCCCTCATGTAGAGATACCTCAGAAATTTTTTCTGAACCCTCAGCAGCATAATGGAATATCTCGCCTCGTGAGGACTCCATATCACAGAACCACTTTCGAGTCTGCTCCGAACCAATGCGTTGTATAGGACTCTGAGCACATTGGGATCCCTGAAAACTCTGCCGGTCCGGACGATGAAGCCCAACATCTTCAGTGCAGTGCCACAAATCATCTCAACATGCGCACGAAAAGTCAGCCTACTCTCATAGATGATCCCGAGATCTCTTATCGTAGATACATGTGCTAGTTGCTGGTTGTTCATTGTGTATCTATAATACACAGTTCTCAATGCTCTAGTAAAAGATAGCATAACGCATTTAGAGACATTGAATTGCATTTGATTATTGTGACTCCAGTTGACAATATTATTGATGTCCGACTGGAGGCGAAGACAGTCTTCAGGATTTTTAATTTCCAGGAATAATTTCAGATCATCGGCAAATAAAAGAAATCGCGAGAAGTTTATCACCTTCGCAATATCATTTATGAAGATGGTGAAGAGGAGTGGCCCTAAGTTTGAACCTTGTGGCACCCCTGAATTTACAAGAAAAGGTTCCGATTGAAAAATTCCGTATGAGACGTATTGTTTTCTCCCCTCGAGGTAACTAATGAAAAACATAATCATCTGAGAAGAGAATCCAATTTGAGATAGCTTTGCTACAGAATGTCGTGGTTCACAGTGTCAAAGGCCTTTGAGAAATCATTATATGAACAGTCAACTTGGTGACCATCATCCAAGGCCCTTGCAATGTAATCTGTGAATACCATGAGATTAGTTTCAGTCGAGCGCCCCTTCCTGAATCCATGTTGTTCTGTTATAATATAGGGGTCGACTTTGGGAAATATCAATTTGTGTAAAATTGATTCAAATAGCTTGGCTGGAGCCGACAGTATCGCTACAGGTCTGTAGTTTTCGGCCGACTCTTTTGCGCCGCTCTTGAAAATTTCTGGAAAGTTTCCAGAGATCAGGAAAAGTATTTGTACTTAACGATAGGTTAAATAAAAAATACAGCGGAGATATTAGGAGCTCAGAGCAGCCTTTTAAGAAGTAAATGGGAAGAAAATCAGGACCAACCGAGTGCGACTTACTGACATTCCGCTCATTTTGGCACCTACATCCAACCCTTTCAGCTCTTTCATACACTTGTCCATATATCACCATATATCATACATACATACTAGAAAGGATCCAGAAATGATTTCTTACATTATCCTTTTTTGTACCCCTCATTACTTCTCACAGAAATGTTAAGACTCTTGAAACCCGTCAAATGATCTTTCTAGGTAAGCATTTTTTAAACTGTTATCCGGAAGTATTTACAATCCAGGAATACTGAGAGAACTAAATCTATACTTTCTCCAAAGCTATAGCAAAGCGAGGGGGCATGTCTTATTTTATGCCCCAAACTGACACACAGAGGGGCTTCGATTTTCTCCTGTATTGAAGGTGATTCGTCTTCTAAACAAGATGGTAACGGAGATAGACCTATTTAGATGCAATTACAGCGATTTCGTGAATACCCTTACGATAAGAGCAACAAAAAGATAACTGTCAGATTTCTATTTACATGGTTCTATGTATATTTACTTTGATGTTCTTTTTTCCCCCACCCTTTATATTGATTTGGCTCGCACTGTATGACGTACAGAGCTATTCAATAAAATAATAATATTAATTAAAAAATTACGGGGACATTACGCAACCCTGTTTGACACTTGTGGTAAATCTGTATATCAAAGAGTGTCAAATGCAAATATAAGAAGTGAATGTAGTGCTAATGAAAAATTTATGAACAAAATAATGAAAGGATCAATAAGATGGTTTAGACACATGGAAAGAATGAATGAAGAAAGAATGGTAAAGAGAGTATATATGTAAACGACATTAATCTAGAAATAGAGGAAGCCCGTGGAAAACTATAATAACATACATGAGTCCATGGCACGATGTATGAATGTTGAGGAAACAAGAGAAGAATATCAGGAAATAACAGTTTGGCGGTCCATTCTTTCTGTCTACCTCTTCAGTGAGATGGCGTGATGGTAAGTTAGTTAGTTAAAAATATTGCATTTCCAGAAGTTGATCGATATGGGTTTTTGAGGCAAGAGTTTAAAAATATAATATATATTAAAAATTACCACGAAGTACTGGATGTCCGATCGTTGCCACTGACATTTGTCTCTGGTTTGTAGTGTTCGTTAGCTTTGAATAAACCACATTCCGTGTACCACGATGTGCTGCTTAAAGTTCTTTTGTCTTTTTTACTTCCCGACAACCTTTTGACGTCTTCTACAAAAATTAGAAATAGTTAAAATTTCCTTTCAAGCTCTTTTTTGCATGAAATGTATAATTATTCCAGTAAAATCATCGAACGCCACATATTATTGTGGGTTCATTAAAATAAATCTAAGAGGATATGGCAAATACAATGTGAAAAATAGCGCAAAATTTAATATTTTTAAATTGATATAAAAATAATAATTTAAAGATATATTATTCTTTTAGTTCTGATAGGTTTCATCTAGTGATGACCAGAAAATAATGATCAATAACCAACATCAAGAGATACTAAACACAAATACATTTATAAATACCATTTTGATGTGATTACTTGTGATTCTTCAATGTACTCAAAATATCTGAGATGACTAAGTATTTACCCGTGGCAGGGGAGACACTGGCAGGTGGTGGCGGTGGAGGTGCGTTGGGCCGAACAGAAGTATTCCTGGACGGTTTGATGGATTTCCTCAGTGTCAATGGAGACACTTTGGCCGTATTGCTGGTTGGTTGGCCGGCAACATTCTCATAGTTTGAACTGACTTTGATCGGTATTTCCGGTAGAGGTTCTTTAGTGTTTTTTCTTGGCGGGGGAACTGGTTGAGATTCTTCAATTTGCGGTTCAATGACCGTGGATTCATTACTGAAAAAGACAATTTCATAAAAATACAACAAATTTAAATAATAGTGAATCATACATTTAAGCGTAGAAATGACAAATGGTTTATCTAATATGTCACTTAGACAACGGATAATCAATAATTGCTCCAATTAATTACAATTGTACACAGATATTACAAAAGTTTACCTTTTATCTTCGGTTGAATCATTTAAATAAAATGTAGAGGTCATCAACGAAAGCGGAGATCCTGATTGGTTACTTTCTGATAATCCCGAGTTTCTTTTAAATTTAGATTTAAATGACAAATATGGTTTTCTCGAGAGGGTCAAAGTATCCTTTTCTGGTTTAGTGGAGCCATTTTGTTTAACCTGTGGCTCATTATTATTATTCGAGGCGCTGCTATAAATTTTCTTATCCGCTTTAGATTTATATTCAGCGATTTCCAAATTGAGTTGCGCCATGCTACTTAAACTAATGTGAGACGGAATATTTTTCACAGCGAATTGGGGAGGTTTTATTTCACTCGAAGGCGAATTTGGAATTTTTATTGATTTTTGTATCTTATCTACGCTGACATCATGTTTTGACTCATTCAACACAGTATTTTGACTAGTAACATCTATTATTGGTTTTCCAATTTCTTTGAGCTTTTTACTCTTTTGTTCTTGCCCCGGCTTTCCCTTCTCTTCGGAAATGGTAAATTTATTTGCTCCATTATCTACAACAAAAATATCTAAGTATAAAAATATTAAATTAAAATTTCATATAAATAATCTTGAAAAATACTGTTATATCTGGTCTTCTAATGGGTTTATAGAATGACCAAAGTGGTAAATAGTATGAAAAGTACTATAGGCACCTGTAGATTTTTTTCTCGTGCTCTTTGTGAAGTTTAGTTTCAATTCTCTCATTTTTTTTCCTGCTGCGGAAGCAAACCGGGTCAGAGTATAAGTATTGCTGGATGCTGGCGGGTCAGGAAGTTGGGTTCGGTGTAAATCACTCTGAGGAAAATGAACACACAATATAGTTTACACCATCACATAACAACAGTCAGAAATAGTTTTTTATACAGCAAAGCGTTTTACAATAACAAAGAAAATAATACAGTAATTGTTATCATGATAAAATAGATTAGTAGATAAAAGTAATGCTTATTGATCTAGATCATAGATTCCCAAAGTGTGCAATACTGCCCAATTGCAGGTACTCGAACAATTAAGGAGGATGGTAGTAACCACTTGGTTGAATAAGAATAAGTGGTGCAAGAATAAAAAAAGAGAAGAAAAAAAAATTTGGCGTTTGATGTTGAAAAAAAAATTTCATTAAAAAATCTGTTTCATTTGATTTAGAAAATTTGTGGAACATAGATAGCTGTGTTAAATAGACACTTAACTCCTATTGTGCGGCTCCCTACATATGCAGTCCAAAAGAAATAGTCTTGAACGGTGACTGATAACATTTGCTGCTCAAACAACTTGTTTCATTTTATCATGAAGGATAATTAAGTATTAAGGAACTATAGTGAGAAGGTTTATTAAATACATTCATATATGAGCTGCAAATGTAGTCAGCCCCAGTTTGAGCCAAATTTTTTTGGACTGCAAATGTAGTCAGCCGCACAATGGCAGTTAATTAAATAAAACAGCACATTAAATATGGGTTGTAATGTGCAAATGGTCAAATCCTACGCCCTGTCATCTGTCAAAATTATTATTTATTAATGCCAATTGCCCGTGATTACGAGTATAAGGAACACAAAAATATCTAAGTCTGTCTTCTATCCCATCTGGTGTGGCTAAATAGTCCTATCCTAGAATGACAGACTTTGTCACTCTCCGGGCAAACATATTCTGCCCCTACGGCTGGACCCCGTCCTCTTCGTCTCTCCTGCCCCTGGCACATAGCGACGACTCTTCTCTACTCCGCCCTATTGGTTGCCATCTGCTCCCAGTCTGTTTGTCTGTTTACACTCTTTACTGCATTGTGCAGGTTGTCCTTATATCTCTTGCGCTGTCCTCCGCGGTTCCTTTTCCCTTCTAACAGTTCACAATATAATGTTATTGGGAAGCCTGACGTGCGTAGCATATGACCAGACTAGCGCAAGAGGGCGCGAGTGAGCAGTGTCTTCATGTTGGAGCAGTTGGATCTTCTTAGCACCTCGGCATTGGAGACCTTGTGGAACCAGCATATTTATGTAGTTGGCGAAGACTTGGTGTGGCGTCTATAACTGACCCATGTCTCGCATCTGTAGGTGAGTGTTGGAATGATTACAGCCTTGTATACTGCGACCTTGGTACCTGTTGTGAGGTCGTGATTGTCAAAGACTCTTTCGTAATTTCCAGAAAGCACGAGAGGCTGCACTGAGCGTATTCTTTATCTCGTCGTCCATATTTGCTTTGTCATTCACAACACTACCCATGTAATTAAAATATGTAACCTGCTTGATACTCTGGCTATTAGCAGTAAAACTGAACGGTACGATACCTGGAGGCATAGAGAGAATTTTCTTTTCAACTCGTTGAGCTTTAAGCCCAACGCCGTGTATGCCCAAGTAAATGTGTTCAGAATCACTTGTAGCTCCCTCGCCAGAGTGTGAAATCAAAGCGCAGTCATCGTCATATTGCAGGTCAGTTAAACAGTCAAGGTTAAACAGTCCACCGTCATGTCTGTATCGGACTCCAATACCTCAAGTCAATAATTTTTTATCAACGATGATAGACAATGCCACCATGAAGACGTTGAACAAGATTGGGGCCATAACGCAACCCTGTCTGACACCAGTATTTGTGAGAGGAATCTCCCTGTTATCTGTAATGGGGAAGATACGCTCCAAAGTAATGGTTAACCGATTGACACCAGCATTGGAACTACTACTGCCTGATTCCCAATGCGGATTTAGACCCAGGAGAGGCACAACTGATCTGATTTTTTCTCAGAGACAACTTCAGGAGAAGGTTGTCGAGCAACATATGACAATGCGTGTAGCCTTTATAGACCTCACTAAGGCGTTCGACTCAGTCAGCCGTGAAGCTCTATGGAGAATTATGGAAAGAGTCGGCATCCCTCCAAACTTTGTTGAGGTTTGTAAAAGGATACACACAGACAACCATGCTCAAATCTCATGCGATGGCTCCCTGACTGAACCTTTTCTCACAAACACTGGCGTCAGACAGAGTTATTATTTATATGTTATGATGAAAATGACGCGGACATAAGACCTATTAAGTTTGAGAATCTATTGTCTAGATAAATAATTTGTAGTTATATGAAATATGTGTTTTCCAAGACTCAATATGAAAAAATATTATTAGAATTTTTGTAAAATACTTAAAGGGGACAATTTTTCACTATTTTAAAATACATTTTAATTTAGTCAATTTTAAATTGAAACTATTTATAGCCCAAATAATTGTACTGAGTTCTAGATATGGATGAATTTGATTAGTTTAGAAGTTACTTAATATAAAATTAGGTACCTTCATCTCATGATTGAAGGACAGCTCGGATTCAGAGTCGCTATCGAAGGAGTCATAATATTCCTGAATTGATACACGAGGGTCCTCGGGCGCCACAGGACGCGGGAATGGCGGGGGCTCGTATAGATGATCGAAGTCAGAATTGTCTAGATCTGAAATAAAACACATTTCTTTTGTTTAGTACATAATCTCAACAATATAAATAAGTGCATATTAATAGAACTAAAGGACAGCTAGTGTTCTGCAAATTTTTAGGCATACAGTGAATTTGTGATATAACAAATATTTTATACATAGTATATACTGCCAGAACAGTTTAAATTAATAAATAAAATTTAAATATTTATGGGGTTGTCGGGAACTGGAATGATTAGCTGATGTTCCTGGGAATATAAGTTTGATCCAGGGAATAGAACACCCAAAAAAAAATCTGATTCCATTTACTGAATTCAGCAAAAGCACAATATTTTATTATAAGTTCAAAATGCAGATTTTTTTAATTAATTTTTTTCCAAAAATTTCCACACGTCTTTTTAAACGAAAACTAGATCTGAATATATTAAAAAATGATCCCTTCATACTACAGTTGTATACTATAATTATGTAGAATGCAAGCTGAAAGTAACTGGCAAAAAAGTCATACAATTTGATATTTTCACATTTTTTACCGTTTATTTGTCACATTTGGATAGTTAAGTACTTTTTTTAAACAGTTTCATTAAGCAGATGATTTTCTTATATACCAGATGACTGGAGAGTATTACAATATAATCAACATATAATCAAATTGTGGAAATAATGTAATAAAAATCATTTCATTTGTTAAATAATTTGTTTAAAAAATATCATGTAAAATTTTTATTAAATAGAATCAAAGATTATTTAAAAAAATAATTAAAAATGAGCATTGTGGGTCAGATATTCATAATTACGTTAATAATACAAGAAGAGAAGACAATATTATTGATGGTTGTTGATTTTATTTAGTAAAACTCCGTTATAAATTATAATATATAAATATAAGTGATAAATTTGAGAATGCCCTTACAAGGTAAAACAAATTTGTCATTGATATTTATATTTTTATATAAATAAAAATTTCTGTAAAACCAATCGCGTTTATATTATAATTTAAACTATTAAATATATTAAGAAAATATAATAATTAGAAATTAAACAGTTTTTCTAGTGAAAACGTTTTAAAAAAAATCGCTAGTATTATGTAAATAAATAAAACATGAATAGTCTGTACAAGGTTCAATAAGTTCAGATTTCATAAAATGCAAATTACAATTTTCATCATTACAAAAAAAATATCATTATTAAATTCACTGTGATGGCACGATTCGGTAAACAAATTAACATTAAAAAATAGTATTACAAGTGATAATGATAAACAATTATTTCGCGAAATTTGAGGGAAAACCTCATAAAAATTCATATTTACATAACAATGCCGATACAAAAAAATAATAACGGAATGCGATGATTATTTCGATTGCAAAATTTTATTGCGACACAAGTACGATTATTGCAAAAAAATGTGGCAATTACCAATTAATATCGTGGCTTCCTGCGTTTCGGTGGATTCACCGTCGAATAGCAAGAGTCTGATGACGGCGAGGCCTGCCAGATCACGGCGCCGGAGTTTGCTGTCCCGAACTAGCCTAACTACCACGCCCGAGTTTAGGCGATTCGGCGAGGAATCGCAGATTTCATCATTATCTGAATAGAACGTCGCTGTACGTGATGTCGTAAGGTAAACGGCAGAGGGCGAGGACACGAACACTGGAAGAAATTCAAAGAAATCGGGATAAAGGCGAGCGGTTCGCTACGCCTCTTGATCGCGCGAGGCCGCACTGCGTCCGGTGTGAGATGAAACGAAACCGAAACACGGACATTATCAAAAGATTGACACCGCTTTCAAAACCAGATAATTTTAGTGCTCTTCATTCTACTGTAATCTTTTTTCCGTGACCCAATAAAAATAACATAAAAAAATAAGAGAAAATATTCATTTGAATTTTCGTAAATAGAAATAAAAAAGCACAAAAACACAACTGCAAACAACGGTTTGTTTAATAACAAGTAGAATTCTATGTGAATTTAAGTAGAACAGTTATTCATGCGACCATCTTGACGAAACATCTAACAAGAATTTGAACTACAATGTCTCGTTTGAAAATAAGAGTTCATAGAAGATGTACTGTGTGGCTGTATTTAAAAATAACCTATTTAGAGTAGCTACTTTAACAGACCCACATTAATTAATGTATGCGTAAAAGGTTTTTGAAATTAATGTTCCAATGAGAATGAAGATTATTTAAAGTGACAGCGAGAAAACTCAATTCTTATTAATGATTTATTATAACGCACTTCGAATGCGTGTCGACAGGTCTAATTGAATTAGTTAATACTTTACTTTTGTTAATTTCATTCATAATACCCATGGCCCATGGGCACGGAAGAGACCTTGGTCGTTCGTAGATGTCGTGTAGTGCTTGCTTAGTCAGAAGGTCGTAAAATAAATAACGAATCACCGCTCATACTCAGATACCCAATACGGACGCAGTACGGAGATAAACATTGATCGCTCGATAATAATCAAACGTGAGCAATATTGTATGGAAATAGGCTGCTCGTGAATATGATGGCAAGAGCGAATATAATTATTTCTATGGAGATTTATCAAGGAGATCTATAACCAAATAAACTTGAATCATTCAACAACAAAAATATATAATGAATTAAAGTAGGAACTAATATACTCATGAAATAGTACAACTAATTAATGAAACCACTTAGCCAGTGAATGTGAATAACGAGTATTGCAAGATATAATGGAATATACACAGAATTTTCCAAAAACATGATACCCTCCGGTAACATTAATTTATTTCGAGTGTTTGCCATATTTGTCCAGGCGGTCAGTTATTACATAGCCAGTTTTAATTTGGAGAGTGATTGCAAATGAAGTTTGATGTTTCTCCTTGCGAAATACGTGTAAATGTGAAAGAGAATACATTATCGCACCTACTCGGGCGAAAACAGTACGCTATTGCACGACTAGAATATTAAACCGAAGATTTACTTCTCCGGATTTCTTATGGAAATAAGTGACATAGGTTTAAAACGGAATCATCTAATTGTAAGTTAAATTAAAGATTAGATATTCTAACAGGGTGTTCCCAAGTTGGTGGAACATCTCGAAAGTGAGAAATGAAAATTTTACACCAAACTCCAGTTTTTATTCTGTCTCGAACAGACATTTAAAAACACAATTAAATAAATTTAATTGCTTTGCTTGTCATAATATATTTTATTATTTAGTATTTTTTGATTAAAGGGTTACATAAAAATCAAAATAGACTAATTATTGTTGCTTGAACAAATATGTTAAATTCTATATTATTGAGAATTGTATATTTAATACGAAGGGAAAAGTACATTATAAGACAAAAAAATAATTAAAGAAATATGAATTTTATTTTTGGTACTGCCTTAGTAATCCAATAATGTCTTTAATAACACTATAAACATTTTTTTTATGAATGAAAACAGTGTTTTTTCTATGATATTAATTAACCAAAAATATTTTTAAAAAAATACAAAAACCCAAGAATGTAACATGTGCAAATTACAATAAAATAATACAGAGTACTAGGAACAGAAAAATAGCAAGAGCTTAATGGGTTAAAAAACTTAAAGTGGAAAAAAAACGGCGTTTTAATTCATAAAAAAACGTTATTATGGATTACACAGTGTTAACGTTTAAAGTTTATCAAATATAATATTTTAAAACAAAAAGACGTTTTTCTTCATATTAAATATTTTAATAGATTATGACGTAGAAGAAATTCTTTTCATGTAAATATAAAATACATTGTTGTCTGTTTCACATAGTGAACTGAATACTTAAGGAGAAAAATGTTTCCCTCAAAGGATAATCAACGTCAAGGATACTTGATTTGAAAAGAAAAAAATTCATTTAGATTACATGGAGGGCATCGTGCTATTGGGTATACATTTGTATAGTTGTCGTTGGGTGATATTTATGACGATACATATTAAGAAAAAGTGATCTCCTTGATAGTTCCCCATTATGCCGCTCGCCCGACAAACCTTGCTCTGCGCAGTGTCGCCGCCGGCGCGCGGTGGCGCTCGAGACGGTTCCTCTGTCCGCGGGGGGACGGGGCTGGCGGACGCACCCCACGCTCATGGCTCATTTTAAATGGCCGATAGCACAACCACCATACCACGGAATGTCTCTATTTCATTCACTAATTAATGTCCATTACATCCGAGACATAATATTATAAAGAACCTAAATTGAAAAAAAAAACGTAAAATTATTTTCCTTCAGAAAAACACTTTTTATTTGGAAGAAAACAACTTTAACCCTCATTGTGCGGGTAGCTTCATTTACAGTAAAATAAAATTGGTCCCGTATTGCGGCTGACTACATTTGCAGCTTAGATTCACAGTTCATCGTAATATTGCGTACAATTTAGTAGTAAGGAACTAAAGTAAAAAGGTTTCCAAGATATTTATTGTTTCTTGAACGATGATGTAAAACTCCATATGAATTGATTAATATGAATGAAAATGTCTATTTTCTAGAAGTTTTATTAAATTTTGTGGAAATTACATGTTTCGATTTGTTAAGGTATTATCAAATGATTCTGCATTTGATAAAGCCTTAACAAGGCGAAATACATTATTCCTATAAATATTCATTCGTATAAAATGTTTATAAGATACAATGAAATTCGACTGGTCGACCTTCGTGGCAGAGTGGTAAGAGCTCTGACTTCCATACCGAAGGTCCCGGGTTCGATTCCTGGCAATGGCAGTGTGATTGTCACACTGTTTTTGGTCTGGTGTAGAATTCACGTGACAATAAAATGGCGATAGATTGGCTACCTATCACATGTCATGAGAATCAATAATATAGCTAAAAAATTGTATACAGTAATTTGGTTCAAAAACGACCAGAAAAATGAGAAAAATGACCAACGAAAAAAAATATGAGCTGTAAATGTAGTCTGCCGCAGTGTTAAACCATTTTTTGGGCTGCAAATGTAGCCAGCCGCACTATAGGGTTAATGAGATTCGGTACTAAACACGAGAACATGCATGTAATTACGATCGACATACAAAAATTTCTAATGCTCGCCGAGTGAGATTGCCTTTTTTTTTATATCCACGAAATATTTCATACCCACCGAAAAATATTATCGGTTTACGTTTTCTAAATAATTTTTATATTTAAGTACTGATAAATCTCGAGGGAAACGGAAAATGTAAACCGCGACATTTATTAATCACGATTTTATTTCAGATGCATATCAAGTATCGATGGAGTAGAAAAAAATGACCTTTACGGCATGAATATCGATAAATCCGGTTTTTTAAAAAGCAAGAGTAAAATATTAACATGAGCTGGCAATTTCTTTTTTGCCGGTGTACACAAGAACGACATTTGGTTGGCGGAAGAAAATTTTAACGAACTCATTACACATCTAAATAAATACAAATACTCGTATATCAATTACTAAATGCATATGCTAGTATCGAACATGCGCAAAATAGTGAAATTACAAAAATACCAAATTCTCAAGTTCTACTTGGCTTTAAAAAATAAATATTCAAGGAATCAATCTCTTTGTAGGATCACAACACAAAAAATATGCATTGAATTCATAAACTGATGACAGGTTTTGTTAGTGTCTGAGCTTCGTTAGGATAATACATTTTTAAAGCTAAAGAAAATATATTGCTCTCTCAGAGATAGGTCACGAACGAAAACACCCCTATAAAATTTATTACATATTTAATATGGTGATATACCTACATAAAAACCGAAATTATTTTATATAAAAAAGTTATATTAATATCACAGGTGCGCAAAAATGACGTCGCTTGAGCTTTACTGAATGTCACTTTAGGTTTTCGATATATTAAAAAAAACATTATTTACCCTATCAAGTTCCATCATATAAAGTAATATATTTATTTTCATAACTAATCTGCATTTGAATAAACATATTTGAGCTTTTTCTATAGTATCGCTAAAAGCTTTTTCAATACTATTGCTCATATACATGTACGAGTAGGTACTTATTATTTTGTTTTTAAAATACGCTTTTGTTATATTTTGTATTTAATGTTTTATTTTATTTTTTTATATTTCTGAATTACTTATTTACCGTTTTTACTTTGGCGTACTGTACTATGAACATGCTAATTATATTAAAGCTCAAATTTAGGTTAATAAAAAATTAAGCATAATATTTTTGTGTTTTCTTTGACATGTCAAAAAATCGTAAAAATATATTGTGAAGATTGAAGAAGTATTTTGGAAATTAATCGTGTTACTCAAGCAATTCATGTTTTCCTGATTAGCGTTTTACAATATCGCTTTAAATTTTGTGGATAAATATTGGCTATGCACTGTTTGATTATATTGAACATTTTATGTTGATAAACCGTCGATTATGTTGCATTAAAAATTCATTTCAATGGTAAAAATAATAAATTCGTATTATGTACGACACGGTGGGATATGATTGCTTTCTAGCGTTCTAAAGTTGTTGTTTTATGCATTAAAACAATTAACATTCTCTTATGCGTTTCACTTAGAAATACATTTACACGAATGTATGTAACAACGGAAAACACAATTGGCTATCAATTCTAAAGCGTGTATAGATAATTTCATTATATTTTTCTGTTAGAATAGTAGTTAAATAGGAACACCACACATTTACGTGAAAAATGACAGACCCGAATGTCTGATATCCATTAATTTCGGATGTCAGTTTCTATATTAAATGTCCCTTCCCGTCAAATGTATATTTCGCTGTGGTTTGTTCGAAACTACAGATTAATCTTCAATTATGGTAAATTTTATGAAAAATAATAATTTGGAATTGAACAATTACGAAAATAGAAATCGTCTGTGTCCGCCACAAGTCCATTTAAAATTGACTTGGATGGTTTCAATGACGAATCAATATCCGTTAATTCCAAAGTTTGGATTCACACAAGATCTGGGGATTGTATTCAATGATTATGTAAATGTATATAGGTACTTATTGTGTAATATTTTTACGATGTATCTAGGTGAAGGGCGTTAAGATCTAAAATCTCCCATCGTAATTAATAATTAACGTTGAGAGAATAACGTCATCTACCTGGGGTCTACATCTTTAAATTTTCAATCGAATTATCTGTCTACAAATACACTTATAATATCTGTCAGGAATTTGAGAGAGGACATCTGGAGTGTACGAGCTCGTATAGTGTATAGGTATAGTAAAATAGGTCGTAACATAAAAGTGAATTCAAGTACAACGGAATTAGATAAACTTGAGAGTT
Source organism: Lepidostoma basale (assembly GCA_022606425.2). NCBI lineage: Eukaryota > Metazoa > Arthropoda > Insecta > Trichoptera > Lepidostomatidae > Lepidostoma > Lepidostoma basale. Next base: position 565,391 of record JAHDVF020000468.1, on the reverse strand, counting down.
ACGCGTGTATCGCGAATACAAATATCTCATATAATAAAATGTAAGTACGAATGTTATTTTTCATTGTTGTCAATTGTATTTTTTCCCATCATCAAGGTAAAATAACTCTGACTATCTGGCTTCACGAGATATTACCTACATACTTTCTGACAAAACAAGGTATATATTATCAGTTTACACAATAGGCATTAAAATGTTTTCCCTCGAGATAAACAATGGCTAGTTTTTACGCAAAACGTTTCTTAGATAATGGAAAATCTCTGTAAAGCGCTGAGCACGGCGAAGGTATTAGCGAACGAGACAACTGCAGAGAGTCAAATATAGATAAACGGCAGAGAGAAAAATCTGGAATAGGATATTATTTCAGTATAGCACGGCGGGTTTCCTGATCCCGAGCGTCGAGCTCTAACGCATAGCGTTGGTATTAATTTTCCACTGGCGAAGCCCCATTATTTCTTTACGGAGTTTGCCAAGTAGAACGATGCTGATAACGACCGGAGAATACTGCATAGGAAGTGAATCGGAGAATGGACATCTCTGCCGGGCAACGGGGCAGTGCACGCCACCGAGCTGAGCACAGCACTAGCCACAGCCCGTATATTCGCACTTCAAGGTGACGTGATATAGAAACAGGTTATTGCACACTCAATAATATCTTGTCACTTGATATTCAAAAATGGAGCCAAGATTTTAAGCAATAAACAGTACTTAAGAACAAGAAATACGATCAGTTTCACAAAACAGAAAGGACGACGGTCACTCGCGATGTAAACGGACTACGGATTTACGAGAATGCAAAATAAATGGCGTTTAATTGCGCGCGTATTCCGAATATTAGAGAAACACAAAGAACGCCGCACTGCACCGTACCCCGATCGCGCAGACAATAAAACCTTCCAGCGTAACCGGATTTCTCTAACAACTTATAACATAACACGCGGATACGAGCGAGGATGATCACATACGCGTAACACAAATATGGGGCGATTCGTTAACATGTACGCTGCGGGCGGACGGGCGTCACATCGTCGAGAAGTTTTGTTATGATCGCGAGTTTTTGACGTTTTAGGTAATGTCTGTCGTAAGCCCACTTTCACTTCTCGGGCGCGAGTGCACTACTGGCCCCGCCGCGCGGGAGTGCCGAGCGCCGCGCCGGGCCGCCGGGCCATCGGCTAGCCGCGGCCGGCCTCTCCGTGGGCCGTGGGCCGCCAGCATTCCTCGCTCACGCCTCTGGTCTCCCGAGTGGAACAGCCGAACGGTCCGAGATGCCTCATCATCCTACGGCGCACACCGCCCCGAATCTCCAAATTATGATGATACACAATGAACGTGACTTGTTCAATACAATTTATTTTATATTTTCGTTAGTGGCAGTAGCAGTTTATTTTCCATTTGGAATCTAAGCGGATTACTGATTTTTCACAAGTAGAATTTTCTTCCTTTATTAGTTTCTATAACATTATTCTTGCTGGCGGTTATCTCAAGTATATTATCATAAAATTTTATATCTGTACTTTAAATTTTAATTTCTACGGAGCTGACTCACAAGGGGTGGGCATGACATAGAAAATTAACTTCAGGATAGGAATTTGCAGGATTTTAGTACCCTCAAAGAGTCGTCCATAGACAATGAAAGAAAGCGCAATATACAGCCAATAATTGCTAATATTTTTAAAATCTCTTCAATAGTTTTAACAGCTAGGTAGCTGAGCGGATAGCTTGTCTCCATTATTTTGCTGACCGGCTGGTCTCTGGTTCAAATCCCGGGTCAAAATCTTTTTTTAGCAAACGGTGAAAAGTTTTAAAACTTTATTCTAGAAATTGGTTGGCTATTGCGCTTTCTTACTTTGGCTATGGACGACTCTTAGGGGGTACTACAATCCTGCAAAATCCTATCCCGAAGTCAAATTCCTATGTTGTGCACTCTTCTTGTCAGTTAAGCTCTGTGGTCCGTGGGCTATCTATATATGTCCCGACATTCGCCTTATAGCTGAGGAAACCATGGAAAACCTCAGTCGGAACATCACTAGTAGAATTAAGTTTTCTGTTAATTTAATCACCAACTGTATAGTCCAAGTTTACATATTTGGATCATTTGGAGAAGTGTGCGGCTGTGGTGTGCAAGAGCCTCCGCTCAGGGTCGGACCACTAACGGATGCTTAGAGATTCAGTGAAGCGAAACGCTTTAGGGCTACGTAACCCAATGAACATAGAAAACGTGAATACGCATCCAACGTAATAAATGGTAAACTGATAAGGGGATATACTAGATCAGTTTCTAATTCAAAACTGAAACATTATTGATCAATGTTTCATTTGAAATTTGAAAATTTCATTTGAAAAAAACACAATTTTTCCATTAATATAACTTTAGAACAAATTTATGAATTAGGCGCTTACAAAAATAATGATTTATAATTATTATCCTATTATAGTTTTGTCGATCTCCTAATATAATGCTAATTTTATAATTTGCGTGAAACAAATTATTGTTATTTTTTAACCGTTACCCGAAATTACGTATAACTATACACGAAATGAAGAGATATTCTCTAACAATACGTACATTTTTTAGAAATTTAATTAAAATTTTGGCGGTTGACATCATAAATTTCATAGACAATTATGAACCAAATTTGTTTTACAATAACGACAAAGACTACTACGCGTTGAATTTCCTTGAATAACGCTAAATTTACAAACACCTAAAGAATCCCAAATACACCACTGATCGACGAACACATGTATTAATCCCCACTATTCAGTAATGTGCCGGTACCAACTGTAAGCCTCTTTGAAAATATGAATTTCAAAGTGGCTGATATTATTGTTTTGTTCGGTTTTCATTATCCGTATAAGTAGAAGCCGTAGGAAGGTTCGCCAAAACAAGTTTTGTAATAACAGCGATATACAGAGTTAACAGTGGCGCCATCTATCGAATTATCCACGAGAGAAAATGACAACTCTGCTTTGAACGTCAACAGCCGTTAATATATTTTCAAGATCGCATCGCCCAGAGTTTCGGAGATTAATAAAAAAAATCTGCTCTCGACTGCTGCTTTATTTTATTGACTATAAATTAATTTGTTTTAATTTTAATGAAAATACTTAGCCACTGAATAAAATGTCAATAAATAAAACCGGAAAATTAACAAATTAAAATATGCCGCGTGTTTGATGATAATACGAGAAATACACAAATTACAATAAATACCAGTTTTCCATAATGTTAATGGTTTGAGATGGAAAATTAGAACTCACCATTTGGATGTAAGGATTCCATTGATGATTTATTCCACTGGTTTCTCACTTTTCTGGACCAGCTGGCAGGGCTGCGCTTTTCTCTAGATCTTTCCCGTTTCCTAAATAAATAAAAATATTAGTATACCTCTAACACGTTCAACTCAACATCATCTCACTGTTCAATTCTTAAGATTAGAATTTTAATTCTATGATGAAAAAAGGTATTGAAATGAACATAAAACGACAATAGTTATCTTTTCTTGATGCATATTCATTACTGGATGTTTGCGACTATTTGCTCCATTTTACTCCTGTCCTTCGAAGCGTGTATGAGGCTGCTCGCAGTCACCATTCCGCTTCACATGATATTTTTCATGTTCCGATGTTTCCCAACCATGTCATTCTTCTGCGTCCCATGCATCTTCATCCCTCAAACTTACCCTCAATTATCAACTGCAGTATTTGATACTCCTGTATAATATGCACTAGTTATGCAGTTTTTCTTAATTTTATTGAGATGACTAACTGACGCGCGTTCTTATGGCAATGATTATAAATAAACAAAACTTTACAATAAATTTATTTTGTTTCATTCCACTTATTAATCTAGTTTTGATAGGTATCATAGATATAATTTTATTTTCATTATTTACCATGAACTTCTATCAAGAAATTGCAACATTAATATTTTGACATCGATTATATTTATGCAATCTAATGTATCCATAAAATGTCAAATACAGCGTTAGTATTCCAGAAGTTATTTAGAAACTGGAACATACATATTTTCTTAATTTTATATAGCAAAAAAAGTTTAAATAGCACGACAATTCACAATGTACTCTTTAAATATATTTGGAGCCTATTTTACTATTTAAATTTTGATTGTTAAAAATTGCCATGCTGACTGATTTCGAATACTTGATTAAATATTACGTATACTGTAAACTCCATGGGCCAAAAAACGTATACGTATATGTGGACAAAAATAAAATGAACAATGTAAACAACATACACAGTAAAAATAAAATCAACAATGTAAACAACACGTGGCAATTAATAACGAAGATGTCATAATAGGCACTGTTTATGTGAAATTTAAAACAATATACTCGTATTTGTATAAAAGTCTAAATACGTGTATGTTCCAATTTGGAATTTCCGATTATCAGAGTTCAATGATTAAAAGATAATAAAATACACGCGTAAACTTACACTATTCTGTTGTAGCCAGGTAGGGATTCGTCCTGGTCCGATACATCGACCCAGTCGTCACTGCGGTCACTGGAGCTGATTTCGCTAGGCGCGTTCCCGTATATTGTGGCTTCCGACCTTATGGAGCTCACAATCGATCTCTGGCCGTAGATGCTGTTGGTCTTGTGTTCACTCGATATCGTGGATTGACTAAACATAGAAATCGCATCGAAGGGAATGTTGGGTGGCTGGGTGAGATACTTGTCGGGCTTCTGCCGCATTCTTATAACGCTGTGTGGACTCCCCGGTATACTCTCGTAACAGTTCGAAACTGATATTGTGTCGCAAGGTTTGATCGTGTCGTAAATATTTTCTTCGCAGCTATATTCGTCGTAGTTGATTCCGAGTTGGTTACACGTAGAGCTTATCTTGCAATTTTTTGAGCACTGCGATTCTGATAATTTGGATGGAATTCTCTCGTAAATTGATGAAATCTTTTCGTATCCGATCGAAGAGGTAGGGCTACCCGGCTTCGCGGGAACGTACTCCCCCGCTCCTTTGGAGAAATCAATGGAATTCAACGATTTGTCGCTTTGAATTTTCAAATCAGCTTTGGGATATTTACAATACTCGTACCCGTCATCGCTATCGCTGTAGAACTGAATGGGATCGTTTAATTCATTGGGGCAATATTCGTAACTGTGGTTGCTCGAATTGTCGTTATCATTATTGGATTTTCGAAAAGAATAGTGCTCTGTTTTCGGAGGAACTTCTGGCAAAGGGCAATTACTTTTATTGTGCGATTTATTTGAACTATCCATCAGTGAATTTTGCGAATCGGAGAATGAGGTACTTTTGAATGGCTCGAGAAGCTCGTAGTCTTCATCGGAACTATTTTCAAATGCTTGTTTTGTAACAGTAATAGGGTTATCGAGGACCAATGAATTCACTGCTTCAATAACCTCATTGGTAAATTGTATATTTAAACAAGGGGCTTCATTATCAGACTCTTTTCCAGAATAAAGTATTTTTTCTTTCTTTAAATCCTCTGCGATTTCCTTCTTTTTTATATCTAAAAGATCGTCTGTTTTCTTTAATAATGTTTCAAAAGCCGGAATTCCTTCGTCTTGTGATAGTAGTGATTCGCGGTTGTTATTAACTGTGGACGGGCCGACGACATCGTAAATGTTTTCATCTTCAGTTTTGTCTATTTTCACGTCACAGTCTTTTAAATGAACGACATCGGGCTTAGAATTACTCCGCCAAAGAAATGATTCGTTCGGTTTCATCTTTGCGGTAACATTCGGATAAAGTTTATCATCTACGGAAATCTTCATGTCGTTGCTGTCTGTGTTATCTGGAATGCTGTCTGTCTCTTTTCCTTCTACACTTGCGGCTGCAATTGCGGGTTCGATTAGGGTATCGGACATTGTCGAGTCTAAACATATATCAGAAGACGATAATATATGTAATTTAGGTTTATTTAAAAAGGTTTTCGAAAACTTCATTTTATTGTAAATAAACCCTTTTTTAGGTTTAGTTTGATTGTTATCAGTAATTAATGGTTCCGGGGGAGTGTCCGTTGCATTCGTAAACTGTATTTCAACTGAACGAGGTTGTCCCACATTTTTAATTTTTGATTTTCCATCTCTTATAACGACACTTTTTGTTTTTGATACATTAACATTCTTATCTGGAATTAAAGGTTTTTGAGATGAAGAAACAATTTTATTTTTATTCAAATCATCATCGCCACCAATCCTCGTCGCGTCGATTGCGACAATTTTAGGTGATTGAATTTTGACGTCATCACAAGTTGATACCGTTTCATGAGGTTCAAATTTCTGGATTGCAGCTCGAACACTAACGGAATGTCTCGTTGGTGATGTTTTGAAACTCGGCTTCTTTTTAACTACATGTTTTGGTTTTCTTATTTCTCCTGCATCCGAGGCATCCGAATCAATCTTTACTTTCAACACATTTAAATTATTGTTTAGCTTGGAAGGGTGTGGTGAGTCATTCTTCCTTGTCGTGTCGGAGTACCTTTTCTTCAAAGGAGTTTTCTTTTTCGACAAACTGTCCGACCTCGTGGCGCCTAGTTTCCTATGGGGCAGCGGTGACCGCAGGTTGGGTAGTTTCTCCAGCGATGCGTTGCTTGATGACCGACTCTTGACACTAGCTTTTCGTATAACCGATATTTTGTTGTATGTTTTAATTTTTACTTTGACATTATTAGAACAAAGCGTTGAGGTAGGCGAAGAATTCTTATGTACAGAGATAGAAGTGTTATCTTTAGCTTTGGTAATTTTTGGATCCTTAAATACATCTTCATTCTTTTTCGTCAATTCATTATATTTCTGGGTTAGGATGGCAACTTTGTTGGTTGTTAATAAGGTTTTCTTATAACCAGAATTTTTTACTTTAAAACTAATTTTACGTATCGGAGTAATTTCTTTAGAGTTTTTCTTCACTAATTGATTATTTTGGGAATGTCTTTCAGAAATTTTATTTTTCGGATTCAAGGCTTCGTGAACGGTTCCACCCCCTGTGACCCTTGAGTCGGCGCTGTTGCATTTAGATAAATCGAGATTATTCAATTTATTTATTTTTCTTAAACTCGAATGAATCGTCTCAGGGTTCAACATTTTGTCATTGGTACATTTATTTACTTTGTTCTTCGAGAAGATTTCTTTGGAAGAGTCCTTAACACTTTCCGAATACTGAAAAGATGACAGGTAATCATTGAATGATTTGCTGTCAATCGAGCCATGATTCTTATCGAGGGAATGTAAATTAACGGACACGTTTTTGGAGTTAGATTTACTTATTTTGATATTTTTGTGCAATTCATCTTTTGTGGGGATTTCGTTTATTTTTCTCATATGCAGTCCTTTGGTATTTTGTTTTTCAATAAGAATAGTGGAATCTTCTTTTTGGTTGTCCCCTAGATCGATGAGCCTGTGAAAAATGCTCTCCTTTCCGAACGACTGCGAGGGAATCTTTGCGAAAGTCTTAATATGATGATTGAGTTTCTTTTCCAGGTTGCGATGAGGAGAATCGCTGCTGTTTCTCATGGTGTCACTTGACCGGCGGCAGGAAGTCACCTGGAAATAATAATAAAACATATTATAAAAACGATGTAATTTTTCTAACTCCATTTACATACAACTAATATACATATATCGATAATCTTATCGTGCTAAGAAGATGTAAAAATAAGGGTTAAAGTAAAAGTGTTTATTTAAAGGGGATCGGTGATTTTAACTGTTCCACTAACCATCACGCCATCTTCCTGAAGGAATTAGAAGAAAGAATGGACCGCCATACTGTTCTTTCCTGACAAATTTCTTTCGATTCCTCGACAATCCTACTTTGTGTCATGCACGTACGTCGATTTCTCCGACTCCTCACATGGCCGACATTTAATATTTGATTAATTTTCTAATGCCAAGTTTTCCTCGTTCTTCATATATTTCATGTTCTAGTTTTTGAAAGACTAACGGATAACAAGGATTTAAATCAGTGGTATTATAATATAGTATAAAATCTTCAATATGAGCAAAAAATAGCTAAATATTTTGAAAAAGGAATCTGGTGGGATTCAGGCTTGAACCCAAGTTCCTGGAGAAGGAGCCGAGCATTCTATCTTCTAGACCACCACCCGACTTAACATATATTATATTTATCATTTTTACCATGTGTTAAAACCATCTTAATATCCCTTTTAGTATTTTAACGGTTCTAACATAAGAATAACACGTAAATGTATAGTTCTGAGAAAGTGGGTCTATGAACTACCGCTTATCGGACACCCACGGACTGGGCACCACCGGCCCCGCCGTGGGGAGGGGTGGGGCGGCACCCACAAAGGACTGGCCATCCGATAAACAACAGTGAAAGTCCCATTACCCCGTGGGGCCCATCTCGCTGGCACGCGGCACCTCCAATCAGCTCGGCATAAATGGAGCGTTCATGTAGATACAGTATTAACGTAAAGGTACACTAATAGGTATAGCAATATCTTTCCTTAATCGTATTTTGTGAGTGTACTCGTACTTGACCTGAGGGAGGCGCTGTCTCTGTCTTTGTTATAATTGTGAGTTCATCATATTATTTCATTATGTATTATATTATTTACTATTATGTGTTTAACTTATTATTAATAATATTATGGAACGCAGTTGTGTGATGCTTCTGATGAAAACGTCTGTTTTCTAGAAGTTTTCTTTTATACAATGGGAATGCATGTTTCCCCTTGCTATAAGGCAATGTTGTGACATCTGCAAGGCGAAATATGTCATTCCCATACCTAACTTTTATATAATAAACTTTCTAGAAAATAAGCGTTTTCATTTCTATTAAATTTACAATTTGGATTTTTACATGAAACTATAAATATACAATAATAAAAATCATATCACATATTCATATGTTTTTATTAAACGCATAGAATATGATATACTAACTACAGCAGTCGTCTGTTTTATCTAAGTATACTATATTATTATCGATATCCAAGTATATTCGGTAATCAAGTATCTAAATTTCAAGAAATATAAATGCCCAGCGTCCCGTTATAAATCTGACTCTAAGTTAATTGCTTTCAAATCGTACACAATTCTGAAACAACATAAGCCAGATTTCACACGTATAGTCTATTCACAGAGAGATGTATTGAATTCGAAATGAATTTAGAATATGTAATCATAATAACGCAAGAATCTCAAACGTTTTACGTATGTTACTCTAGATTGCCAAATAATCAATTAAGCAGAATACAAAGCGTATTCAATGCCGCTGCTCGATTGATTATGGGGCAACAAAAATACTGCCATATTTTGGAAGTATTTTTGTTGCCCCATAATCAATGAACTTCAGAAGGAACTTCACTGGTTTAAAATCCGGGAGCGAGTAAAATACAAATTGTGTTTGACAGTGTTTGACCCGACACCAGAGAGCGCCAACGTATATTTCGGACCTCTGGGTGACACCCATGCCAACGGAAAGGCAGCGTTCACTTCGATCAGTAGAAACAAATGCAAACAACATAACGATTCCAGTCAGAACCAATAAAGCAAGTTTCTATGATCGTGCTTTCAGCGTTGCGGGTCCGTTGGCGTGGAATAGCCTCCATGTTAGTATTAAGTATGAGGATAGTGACGTTAAATTTAGGAAACTTCTAAAGACTGCACTGTTCGGTCAGTCTTTTCCTAGTGCGCCCTTGGAGTAATTGATTTTACAAAACGGCGCACTTAAAATATGTCATCAAAAATAATAATAATATATAAACACAACAACAACAACAAACCATCACGTCGTTTCTCCGGAAGAGCAGGCAGAGAGAATGGATCGCCACACTACTCTATTCTGACATATCTCTCCAGCATCTCATGATATGGCCATTGGCCAACCTTTAAAATCTTATTAATTTGGTCATGTCATGTTTTCCTCGATATTCTTCGACTCCGTGCTCCATTTACATATATTTTATACTTTATTAACAATCCTTTCATTATCCATGGGTTACAAATGTGTCCAAACCAACGCAGTGATTCCTTCATAATTTTGTTCATAATACTATTTTCCGCTCTACATTCCTTCCTGATATCAGCATTTGAAATTCTTTCGTCAACATTTTGTCAAACATATTTCTTCCATTACGTATATAATAACTATATAATACGGGTGATTAATGTACAACTTGATAAAACATACAGAAATTGTATACAAACAACTATTATCAAGGGAAATTCAAAGTTCACACATGAATCATTTGAGTAAAATGCTTTTATTGTTATCAGTAGCTAATCATTGTACCAAACCAAATATTGTGTTGTAAATTTTCGAATTCAGTTTGATAGATGGGAAATTTTGTTGTAGGAAAACTGATCGCAATATTATGAGAAAACATAAAATTACATATTAAATATTTCTTAAACATTTGATAACATCTTAGCAAGGTGAAACATATCTTTCGCATAAAATATTATAATATTAAAAAAAAAAAAACAGACGCTTTCATTCACATTAATTATTATTTAAAAATATGTTTTACCAAACGCATGAAAATATAATACTTTACTATTTTTACATATACGAGTACTTCGATCATTTACAGCTGGATTTTCAAATATTCTGGTCAAAATTCTTTGGCATATAGAATGGAATAATACTCCTAGCGGCTTCTAACAATATGTTGGGCGACAGCCTTCGCATTGTGTTAATAAGGTAGTTTGCTAAATGCCGAAAATCATTCTCCATGGATGGCGTTAGTGGGTCGGTTGTATAGGTTAATTCTTGAAAAAATTCACAAGTGCAACCAAATCTACATAGATGGCTGACTGAAACTGACACGTGAAGATAAATATGGATTTTGAAGTATATATACATCTTCCAAAAATTTGTCATGCATGATCACAATAACAAAGGTGGAATGGGGAATGTTGTAATTACATAAAGCGTGCGCTTAACCCAACCAATGACAGGTCATAAGTCCTGTAAACACCTTGATCATCCATGTTCAGTTTCCAGTTTACGTCTTCGTCTCTATTGAGATACAATTAAAATTTGTTCTAAGCTAGCCCTGTGTGCGATTGAATTTTTTTTACCGATTTTATTCAATAAAGTTGAACAAATTATACTTTTAATGTGAAATATAAAGTGGACCAGCGCCATTATTTTGAAACGGTCAGGTTTAAATCATTTTGCGTCCGATCCACTTCAAACCATTGAAAAATTAAGCCAGAAACTCGGTTCTTCCTGTTCTACAGTGCATTTATATTTAAACTAGATTGGGAAAGTGCATAAGATGGGTATTTGGATGCCACACGAGCTATCCGCCGCTTGCAAAGAAGCGCACGTGAACATATATGTAGTAGTTCTTTATTATCCCGACAAAAAAACCCACCGTTTTTTTGGCACGACTTGTGACAGGGGACGAATAGTCGATAATTTATGATAATGGAAGGTGAAAAAAATGGCTTTCGCAAAATCAAACACCCATTCCGACAGCAATGCCAAAATTAACACTAAAAATGGATATTTTGTGCGTATGGTGGGATATTCGAGGTACGATTCCCTTCGAGTTATTAAAACCGAGTGAAACAATAACGTCACAAGTTTATTGTTGGCAATTGAAGAGACTCCTCGATCTGAAGTCGAAAGAAAAACGCTTAATTTAGTCAACCGAAGTAGAGTAATACTGCATCAAGACAATGGACGCCCTCACTCAGCAAAAATGACCTGTGAAAAAATCCAAGACCTAAAGTGGGAGGTTATACCTCATCTTCCATATTCACCAGACCTTGCACCGTCTGACTATCATCTATTTCGATCTATGGAGCACTCTTTGAATGAAAAAAAATCCAAAATATGGTCGATGTTGAAAATTACCTCAATCGATATTTTAATTCAAAACCACTAGATTTTTATAAAAGTGGTATTGAAATTTATTCTATTGTATATTGAAAATTTACAAAATAAAATATATGGGAAGAGGTTATAAATAATGATGGCAAATTATATTTCAGCAAAAAAAAATCTTAACAAATTTCAATGACACTACAAAAAATGGTTTAATTCCTGTTCCACCTGATATATATTTTTAGAGCACGCTTTCTTCGTCGATTCACTTTTATCTTGCGATGACACGCTCTGTATATATTATGAACATAATAAGAAAATGCGAAGGTAGTAATATAACAAAAAATCACGATTAAAAACCTTTGGTCACGTTTTAACAAATTCGCGCTTCGGATGACTGCTTCCCATTAAAATATTGAACAACATTTGCCACGTGAGTACGGGGAAACTATCACAAAATGTCGTACGGAACATTGAAACTATAATACCAGACTTAGAAAAGTGTATCGAAAGAGAAATTTTCCGATGTAAAGTTGATGAAAATATTGAAAATTACTGTCGGGGTTCAACATAAATATTTTCTAATTTCATGTGTTTCTGTGCTGGTTATTGTTTTCACTTTTTCGTGGGAAATTTCCCACACATTGTTCCAGCAGAGTGAAGGCACAAGACGCAGGTGAGTTGCAACTAATTATTGTAAAATACTAACAAGAACGCGCGGAGATTTTTAGCACGCGTCGACTGTTTTTGGTCTAAAAGTTCAATTATCGTTTTTTGTGTAAACATGAGACTAACTTTAGTATAGTTTTACATGTTGCATTGGCAATAATTTACCACAATTATCAACCTGCATTTGATCACCTAATAAAGTGTGTTTTTTTAGAGGTTTGGTTTTTAAACTGGCAACATTGTTTCTATAGACCGTCAATTTATCAGTTGACAGTTGATTTGTAGTCAGTACGTTTTGCCATTTCACCATGAATAGACTGACGTCAGAAGAGCGCTTGAAAATTGTGCAAATTTATTTTGAAAATCGTGGTTCGGTTCGCCAAACTAATCGTGCACTACGCCAATTTTACTAACTAACTAACTAACTAACCATCACGCGGTCTCCCCGAAAGGGTAGGCAGAAAGAATGGACTGTCACACTTTAACCGATGCGGCACTCCATCCTTCTCTTTTCGCCCCGCGGGAGACACGGTGTGATGGGTTGCGAACCTCATCGCCACCAATAGGCATCTCCCGCGCACACTTCGATCGTCGAGCAGCCACAAAATAAATGTAAAACAAAGAATATAAAATACAATGATATAAAATAAAATAACAAAATAAAAATAATTTAACAGAAAATGTTCATTTTAGATGGTGCACATATTGTCTATTTAATTTATGTTCCACGTATCCACCGTTTTTTTTTAAGTAATCAGATGTATATACTACATACAATTTTCCCTAATAATAATTTACGGCCAATTTTACGGTTGACATAATCGTCCATCCGAGCAAGTTATTCGGAAGACCATGGATCGTTTTCGCACCACGTACACTCTAGTAGATAATACGAATCCACAAAGACAACAATTGTTGAAAATTGGACTTCACGATTGCGCTTCATATGAGCTAGCCGTGGCGCTCATATGCCCGAAATCATACTGTATTTAAACAATAATGGCCAGAAATTATCTATGAAATAAAGCCAATATCATAGACATTAACATTATTTGAATGCGTTTTTTTTTAAATTTTGAATATGTATTGTATACCTACCTCTAAAAAAAACACCTTTACTAAGCCTACACCGAAGTGCTTCGCCTAGGCTACGGTCACACAGAAAGGCGACTTGCTTGGTGTCTACAGCCACACGGCAAGCAATTAGCGAACCAAAGTATGGCGTACTATCGCGAAGTGATGGCGAATACAAAATAAATTGGAACTTCTGATCAAAGGATTAACACTGATATTGAAGTAGAGAAGTGCTTGTCCGTGTAAGGCTTTGTAAAAGGGTAGACTAGACGTAGACCTATAGTTTGTTCTCGATTCTCTCAGTTAACCATCCCCGAAGTCAGTATAGTTTTGAGGTCACGTGAAGGAATTTCAATGCACCGATATTTAAAAGTATGAAAACAAATGAATTTTAAAATAAATTAATATTAGATAATCCATTGTTTTGGCGGAAACACTTTGATATTTTAACATTATTCACTGTTAAATTAAAAACACTGTTTTAATATCAAAAATCGAGTAATTTTTTTATAAAATCGTCGCGACAGCTGTATCGGTAACCGATGTTACCATCGTCAGGTGTTATAATAAACACAGTACAGTTTATTGTAACACCTGATGACCGAAACAGCTGTCGCGACGATTTTATAAAAGGTAAACTCAATTTTTGATTTTTTTTTAAGTATTAATTGTATCTCAATAGAGACGAAGATGTAAATTGTTTTCTGGGAACAGAATGTGGTGGCCGAGGCGCTTACAGGACTTATGACCTGTCATTGGTTGGATTGAGCGATCGCTTTATGTTTAACAACATTCCCCATTCCGCCCTTCTTATGACCACCACGTCTGACAAATTTTCGATATTAAAACAGTGTTTTTAATTTAACAGCGAATAAATGAATATTATACAATTATTTGTTTGCGATTATATCTTATGTGTATACAACATATTTAAATGTTAGTCTTTTTTCTCCGTTTATCGAAAGTGGTGCATTTTTTCGCGTGGATGGGAAGTGAAATGGAAAGACAGTCACGAGCAGAGGAGGTCCGACCGATGATGTGAAACGAGGCGTTAAATTGAAAATAAAATTATAATATGTCGAGATGGACAATCTCGGCTGACCATCGCAGACTCCGGGCCGCCGCGCAGCGGACAGCCAATTAGATGTGTGCCGATTTTCGGCAAATATAAATCAATGTTTATTGCTATTTTTTACACCAGAAGAGATAAAATTAAATAAAAAAGTGCGAGAGAGATCGATACAATTTTAAATCAAGGTGAAGAATTTTTGTTATGGAAATTGAAGAATTGGGTTTGTTAACATTTTTTGTATGATGGGTAATTTATCTACTAGGAAATTTATTAGAATGTACTCGTATTTCGTATCAACAGATCAATTCTGGCATGGCGGATACTAAAGAAGTATTAATTCAAATATTCAAATCTTAACATGAGCATTTGAATACTCGAAGCTCGTTGATATTATATTTCGATCCCATCTCTTCAACGTCTTCCATACGGATACGAATAACAGAAGGTTAATCATACCCTCTAGGACCGCTTTTCATTGGAGGTAAAGATATATTTATACAACTATCAATTTCAAGACTTTATTTGTCATACCGATCTGTCTGACTTAGCAGCGAATAACGCCGTTAGCATTCACAAAATGTCACAGAATTCAAATTTTTTTTCTATGCTGCACATACGGTGCATAATTAAAAAAACATAATTAGAGTTTCTAGTGCCAACCGTCATGTATGGAAGTGAAGCTTGGAGCTGGCAAAAGAAGGATGAAAGCAGAATAAACGCTGTAGAAATGAGATCACAAAGAAGAATGTGCGGGGAAACGTTGTATGATAGAATACCGAACGATGAAATAAGAAAGAAATGTAAGGCAGATGACTGCATCATGGATAAAATTAAAAAAGGATCCCTGAGATGGTTTGGACATATGGAACGAATGGATGAGAGTAGAATGGTTAAAAAGTTGTACACAAGCAGCGTGAGTGGGAAAAGAAGCCGAGGACGACCGAGGAAAACATGGCATGACCAAATTAATCAATTACTAAAAGGCGGTCACATTCGAAGTCGGAATAATCGACGTGCGTGCATGGTACGATGTATGAATGTAGAGGAAGCCCGAGAGGTATGCCAGGACAGAGGATTGTGGCGATCCATCCTCTTTGCCTACCCCTCCGAGGAAATAGCATGATGATTAGTTAGTTAGTTAATTAATTAGAGTTTTGAAGCGCTTCAATGCTATAATTCGGAACGCAAAATAAGTTACGGTTTCTAGCTCAAATGTACCTAAAGATGAGTTCTTTCAGTATTCACGGATAATGGTAATAATTCCATGACCAAAATCCATTATTAATGCTGCGGCGTGATTAATTTTTGGTGCATCGACATTCACACATGTAACTTCAATGCTCTATCGACTTAACTGGTTAAGGTTACCTGAGCGAATCGATTATAAATTATGTCTACTTGTACACAAAGCCTTACGTGGGCAAGCGCACCCCTACTTTACATAACTTCGCAAGCCAATCGACCTGAACCCTCGGCAGTCAACGGTACGATCTGCAAAAGAAGAATCAACAAATGAACTTCTTGTCCAACGGCGCCGAGATGTTTCATATTTCGCGGAACTTGCTTTTGGCGTCGCGGGAGCGGCGGCGACGGCGTGGAACAGGCTGCCCTACCATATTCGCAATCAACATTGCACTGCATTCTTCTTGGGCATGCTGGGGACCAATAGTTTACAGATAAGGAGGGATGGATGCACTCACCCATTTCTTCATACTTATCAGGGGATTCTTTGAGAATTCCGTCATCTTGGAGGCTATCCATCTTTATGTCAGCACAGACTGTTTTATCTCTCAGAATGCAGAACCAACCTGCCTCTGGTGATGCCGGTGGGGCGAGCAATCAAACTGCTGAGATTGATGTCTTTCATATTCGTGAAAGTACGTTCAGAAGACAAATACTCTTGATTTTGGAGAGTATCTTGTATTCCTAATGTGGAACCATCTCTCATGCGTTTCTGGTAGTATACTATACACATTATATTATTTTACCTGTTGTCAATATATGTCTTAAACTATAATACTTGTTTGTAATATCTTTTGAGAAAATAAACTGATTTGATTTGATAACACAACGAAGGAGTTTTCAGAAGCTCTCTTAAAACTTTCCTTTTCAAGAGCTTTCCAGGTGTGAATCTCTCACGAAAATGGCGCTACAAAAATCATCATATTCATCGTAACAATTAAAAAAATGTTTCATTAGAAAAATCATACACGCGTTGAGCTTCAATATGTGTTATGGTTTGGACAATAGACAACATTTGCGTTTAGTTCCTGATCTCTTTCAGATGTTTAACGTACATCATTATATTACTCCGTGACAGGGGGTCACGTTTCGTACAGAACGTGTAGAACGTAAAACCCGCTGTACTGCAGGTGTGCGAGAGTAGCCGGAGATGTAAAACGAATCAAAATGCAATCAAAAGTTCAAAACAAGTAGGGAATTAGCTAAGTAACGAGAGAAGAAATGTTTTTTTAAGCCAATCAAATTTTGCAAGCACAATTTATTTTTCAATATGTAGTTTTAGAAATTATTTTCAATTGTAATTCAATTGTGAGAACAGACAAGGTTAGTACGCGTACATGTACAATTATATTGAACTTTAATGAGCAGAACACGGCATGTAATGATTTTTCTAATATTCGTATGCGCAAATCATATTTTCAAATGACAATAAAGCATATCATATCAATGATATAAATGATTGATAACAAACCGTATAAATATGTAGTACGTGAATTAAACCAATGTTGAGTATATTTTTCTCGAGATGTTTCGAAGGTATGAAAACTTCAACATCGGGAAATAATATATATTAAAAAACAGTGTTTCAATTTATATAAAAATATGTATAATAATTAAATAAAACGATGTATTTTAACTACTTCCACTTTTGTCTTTATTTCGACAGCGACCGATTTCGCCAGGCTCGCTGGCATCGACAGACTGGTGCCAGATGCCGGCGAGCCTGGCGAAACCGGTCGCTGTTGAAATAAAGACAAAAGTGGAAGTAGTTAAAAACATCGTTTTATTTAATTATTATTGAAAATGAATTTCCATCGAGAGATTAAAGTAAATATTATCTTAAAATAAATATAATATTATACATTTTTTTCTTTGACGTATAAATATCCGTCAAATAAATGCTTTTTTACTTTCTAAATAACGTTAGGTACTTATTGATTACCATAGAATTCACAGGAAAGTTGACTATATTTATTATAAATTTATGGCGTCTATAAAAAAGTTATGTCAACATTCAATGACAGTAAAATTCGAATTAAGTTGACGATAATTTTGAATGAGATGACCGCTGGAGAAAATGATTTTCTAATTTATGATCAAATAACGGCCGGAGGAGAAGTGGCCAGCCATGTTGGGATATTAATTAGACATTGTCAGATGACGGCGCTGTCTATGTCGGGAGTCGAGTGACGGAGATTTTCTATCTATCTTAACAGAGGGAAAAACCAGGACATTGGTTAAACTTAGGCAGACGAATATGTATTATTGAAATCGTTTAACTATGCAGATCGCGAATCGCTATGCTCAGCACATCGAAACTATTGAACAAGTAAAATATTCGAAGTGCCAATAGAATGGCAAACAGAAGAAAACTTTAGCAGATCGAAGTGAGTGTAATGAGATTCCAATTGGCGATCATATCGATCCGAGATACTTTCATCTAATTCCCAATTCTCGACGGTGAAATGTAATATTGTCGTTTAAAATGTTGCATTACACTTTCCCTCTTCAAATGAATGTCTTTTAAGGCTCGAGAAATAATACGCGCACACATAATGGAGGTGCGTACGGAATTTTAATAACACATATGTTTCTTTAGAGCCCAACGAAATATGAAACGTATGCATAATCGAACAAACAAGCAAACAATCACGCCGTCTCTCCGAAAACTTAGACAGAGAGAACCGTCACACTACTTTATCCTGTCACACCTTTCTATAATAGCTTCCTCCATTTCATTATTATTATTTTGTTGAATCGCTCTTTACACCATTACAGCGCGAGCCAAATCGATGTAAATGGTATTACTATTGATTCTCATGACATGTGATAGGTAGCTAATCTATCGCCATTTCATTGTCACGTGAATTCCACACCAGATCAAAGACATTGTAATAATCACACAGTCATCGCCTGTAATCGAACACGGGACCTTCGGAGTGGCAGTCAAAGCACTTACCACTCAGCGAGTCATACACGCACGTCGAACTTGGGCGATCTTTAAAATTTGATTTGATGCATAATCGAAATATAAAATATATTGCGTGAATGATGAAATAATTAATAAATATGAATAATTAAAGCGACGTATTGAGAACGAGCAGTCGTTCAAGATGGAGAAATTGAAAATCGAAAAGCTTTCGTTCATTTCCGTAGGTTTAGAAACTACTAATAAAAACATATGAATGTTGCATTGTGTTGTGATATTAGAATATCACCTAATTGATTGGATATCTGGCAGCTGGCGAGTGTGCCATTCAAGGTTAACCACAGCTCTGCCGACCGCGTGAGTGCGGCCATCGCGCTGGACGCGGACATCTGCTTTTAGTAGACTGATGGACTTCATAGGTCGTAAACAAAAACAAGTACTTTATTCGTAAAAATATTGTCATTTAACGAGTTTAAAAAACGTGTACGGGTGGTCCTTTCCCAACAGTAGATTTTTCTTTAATTCTTGACGCGCATAGTCCAAAATAGGCTACAGATAATTAACTAGGTCAACCAAAAGAATCGTGAGATAATTGCATTATATAGGATGTTATTTTAAGAGGTTTGGTTTTTAAACTGGCAACATTGTTTCTACAGACTGTCGATTTGACAGTTGACAGTTGATTTGTAGTCAATACGTTTTGCCATTTCATCCAGTTGCTCAATAAAGGTGTCGAAAATTGGACTTCATGATTGCGCTTCATTCGAGCTAGCCGTGGCGTTCATATGCCCGTAATCATATTTAAATAATAATGCCTTAAAATTATCTATTAAATAAAGCCAATATCATAAACATCAAAATTATTTGAATTTGTTTTTTTTTTTCATTTTCAATTTGTATACCTGTAAAAAAAACACCCGTATACACATTGTTACATAAAGTGTGTTTTTTACAGGGAAAAATTCAAAATGATAAAAAAAACACATTAAAATAATGTCTTTGATATTGACTTTATTTAATAGATACTTTTAGGCCATTATTGTTTAAATATGATTTCGGGCATATGAGTGCTTCGGCTAGATCTAATGAAGCGCAATCGTGAAGTCCAATTTTCGCCAACTTTATCAAGCAACTGGTTAACTTAAAAACCAAACCTCTAAAAAAAGCACCCTATACTTTTCGTCACTGCAGCTGTATGAGGTATGGTTAGTACAAATGTCTGAAACACTTTTAATATAGGTAAAACACAATATAATAATTTAAAATGAAATTTTGTAACAAAAAATATTTTTTTCAATAAGATACTATGTTCAATAGATACGATCTTGAAATAAGTTAAAACATTTTCTTTTATATACTTCTTCTTGTTGTTCCCTTTCTTTCAAAACATGGACGTTGCGCTGCAACTAAAGCACCCCCGAAGTTTTTCTAGACAGAATTTTCTTATTTTCCCGACACATCGTTTTCCTTCAATTTTACCTTGCATAATTTTCTATTTTAAAAAGATTTTAATCGATAATATTAGAATTTATTTTACAATCTTCAAGATGAGCAGAAAATAGCTCAATATTATGAAGAAGGAATCTGGTCGTGTCCAGGCTCGAATCCATGTCCCCTGGATAAGGAGCCAAACGCTCTATCCTCGTTCAATCACTTGCAGCACTTTGTATTTATCGTTTATCATAACATGCCCGAAGTATTCCAGTTTCCTGCGCTTTATGTTAATGATAATTTTTCTATTTTCACTCGCTGCATTACTTCCACGTTTGTGACTCTTTCTGTCCATGATATTTTTAACATTCTACGATATATCCACATATCAAAGGCAGTCAGTTTTTTGGTAATAACTTTTGTCAAGGTTTATGTTTCCACACTGAACTATTAATACCATATAGAAATTGTCACACTGTCTTTGGTCTGGTATAGAATTCACGTGACAATAAAATGACGATAGATTGGCTACCTATCACATGTCATGAGAATCATCAATATAATAGCTAAAAATAATGCGTGTACAGTAATTGGGTTCAAACGACCTGTTGTATACAAGAAAAAAAAAAGTAAGTCCCATTTTCGATATGTTTCCATAATCTACAAAATCTCAATTAAATAAAAAATGCCCCTAACATTGTTCTTCGCAAAAAATCCTATGTTTTTATTAAAAAATTAAAACAATGCACGTTTTTGGAAGAAGGGTCGGAGTATACCGATAAAATATATTTCCATAAGTGCACACTCTCTACCGGCAATGATGTGTGAAATGCGAGAATCTTTAACAAGGATCTTCCTAATTTGTATGCGCGCAAGCGTGGATGCGCTTTGGCTGCTGATGTGACTTCAATAAAACAATGGTGACACCCAACATGGCTCTTTCCTCCATTGATTCGACAAACAATACAAAGCTATTACGGGCGGCAATCAAGTCAGCATTACTATAACTTAACATTATTTAGGTGACCCAACAAAGCATCAAGACGGGACGAATAACGAGCGATATTAAATTGACACATTTCAGTTTTCTTTGTTTGTTGTTGTGACCGGTAATTCAATTCTGGAATGGTAGACATCTGTTCATTCCAAATTCCGATAACGTCGCCTGCAAATGTAATTCGCAGTCTGAAGAAATGTTTACTCGCTGTAAACAAAATCGCATTGTTAGTTCTATTTTAATGGTACAAAGAACATATTTTTGAAATACATGTCTTTTCTGCACGTTTGTATATGAAAACATTGTGCATACTTTCAACGAAAAAATACCTTATTCACTGATCATTGAAATATTTTTATTCTTCATAATTATTTTAAAACAATCGAATAGACATTGCAGTAACTTTAAAAGGGCCTCGGAAATAGGCAGTAAAATTGTCAACGTCTTAACGCGATTAACGATTTCAATTGCAATTGATGAATCTTTAATCAACGCGTTACATTTTAACCCCAGGCCACTTTGTTGGTATCTGCTGAATTAGTGTGAATTTTTTTAAATTATATATGTCACTGCCCGTTATTCGGGATAATGCAATTATGGGTGCATCAAAGCGTGATCCGGGATGGAACTGAATTCTTAAAGCCTTAACACTCGGATTCAATCAAAATTCTCATCATTTGATGTCAATGAAAAGTCGCAAATGGAAATCGCATCAAATGTCTTCGTAAACGATTAATTGGTTTCATCAATGGGCACCATCGACAACTTTGT
The DNA here is from genome assembly GCA_022606425.2 of Lepidostoma basale. Taxonomy (NCBI): domain Eukaryota; kingdom Metazoa; phylum Arthropoda; class Insecta; order Trichoptera; family Lepidostomatidae; genus Lepidostoma; species Lepidostoma basale. The sequence continues at coordinate 543,407 of JAHDVF020000468.1, read as the reverse complement.
CGACTGTCTTCTGGGCTATATAATGTAAATAGATTAAACGCAAGCTTAATAACAATAATAATAATAAATTGGATAATTTATAAAGCGCCATTTTTATGAATTGCTCATCTCAAGGGCGCTTGAGATGAGCAATTCATCGCTTAAATGTTACCAGACATAACGATTTAGTCAACTTTAATGTTACGAAAAAATATGTATTTTTTTACGACAGACATATCAACGACAAGTTTGATGTTTGGTTAACGCCATCTTAGTTAAGCAAGTTAAAGAGGTTTTCATGTAATATAACATACACAATAGACCTACATATCGGATGAAACGTAAATTCTTTCTGCGAAGTCTCGATAAAAATAAGTCATGCATAACACTTATATCAATAATGTCAATTTCATAGCTCGCGTATGCCACAAAGGCATCCATGCATTTGGAGTATCTATGCATCTATGCATATGGAGGCATCCATGCATTTGAATCTGGAAAAATACTGGAATAGCAGTTTTTGTTATTAGATTATTTCCAAGTATTTGACGAAATAAATATATTTTCTCTTCTAATAATAAAAAATAGACAATTCCAGGTAAAAGTTTATAAAAATCTTTTAATGTTGGAAATTGAAATTTTTTCATTCAATTAGAAAAAAATATTATTAATAGATTAAATAATCAAAATATTGGTAAAAAGTTTTACTTTATTTCAACAGTAGGTAAAATATGCATAATTATTATATAATTTCTATAATTTCTTTAGATTGGAAAAATACGTACTTAATGTTTTGTATTTGAAAATTATGTTATTGGATTATAATGACGAACATAAATGATTCCATTATAGTCTTCACGTAAAAAAACGTTGTACGACACACCAACGTGAGATAGTTTGTTATAATAATTAATATAATTTCTACTCATTCTTCTACTTCTTAAACTCTTCTCTAAACTTGGAATAAAATTAAATATTCATTATATTAAAATCAACAGTAAGAACTACACAAATAACAATAATAAAACAAAACAAAAATGCTTATGTAAACTTATTAAATTCCATATTTATAACAATTAATTTGTTTTTATGATCAAATTTCTGACAGACTTGCATATAAAACCGCTTACAAATTCCCCTCCGGACACCGTCCACCTGGAAGACCACCTAAGAGATGGAGGGACTGCTGGTCCTCATCATACCAGGATACATGATTTCCGTGCCACAGATCGTCAGATCTATTAAAAGAAGAAGATCAAATTTCTAAAGCATATGTTCAAATACATTTAATTTCCTACGAAAAAAAGTTATATGGTTTCGTGGAAAAATAAACAACGTTTATTTAATGAACTCGTATAAGTTACACAAATCAGACACATGTTATAAAACGGTAACTTTAAAAATAATATCGTATCTTCTTTTTCTTGTCCGGTCACAACTGCGTGATGCATAGGGCCTTCTCCTTCATCTAGGTCTATCGCACGCCTGCTGCCTAACACCATCCTGCCGCCTTAACCTCGTCCTATAGGGTTTCGTATAATAATTAATAAACGTTCGTACAACTATTTAATTAAAAAACCGTTGAAACTATTTAACTAAAAAAAGTGTTATTGAATAACAATGACGAACAAAAATATCGTGCAAATATCTAGAACATATGCAGTGTTTGAATATGCTAGTGATGTTTTTATAGATACGAGGACACATGTGTAATTCTGTCAATGTTCACAGTACGCTTATACTAAGATTTTGTATCGAGGTGGAAAAATTTAACCATGCCGGCATCTCGCTGAGTGGCGTGATGGTAAATAAAAAAAATGCAAAGCAATCATCAAAAAATGCGAAAAAAATTGTAAAAAAAATAAATTGCACGTTTAAGATACCGTGTCGAATTAACTTGTCGCGTTATGTCGGTTAATTAAATTTAATTCCATTACAAGAGAAGTGTTTGTAGTTTATCTGCGGTAAGTACCTAATCGTTTAATAATGATGTGCCGATTATTATTTTTAAATTAACACAGTTAGAACGACTGTGTGAATTTCGATGTGAGAAGTAAAATACAATAAAAAAATTAAGAGAAAATATTGAGTTTCTTTAGATTGCAAAAATACGTACTTAATGTTTTGTATTTGAAAATTATGTTATTGGATTATAATGACGAACATAAATGATTCCATTATAGTCTTCACGTAAAAAAACGTTGTACGACTACACCAACGTGAGATAGTTTGTTATAATAACGTTTAATATGAAAGATATCTATGTTTTTTTCCGACATTTATTTTGACCACATGTCTTTGAAACCTATAAAGAAAATATATCACTTTGTAAATATCGTCATTGGCTCTCTCTCGTATCCAAGGAAGACTGTCCTTCTAGGAAGTGGATCCTCATGTGGCTATAGAGTCTAATCCTGGACCTACAAGCTCTGGGGCATCTAGAATAGGTGAAGATGTTGTCATTGGAACTGCCATGGTCTCCTAATGGTCTCAATCTTCTTCTCCTAATCCAATCGGCGACGTTGTCTCTGCGCTGTACTTTGAAGCCTTGCGTGCTTTTCTGTATTGTTGTTCTTCATCTAGGTCTATCTGCAGTGGACTACCCCAGCGTTTATTGTTAATGTTAGTCCTTAGGAGGTTCGCTTTTAGAGGGTCTTTGAAGCGTTTCCTCTGACCTCCCTGTGAACGTTTTCCTTGGGTCAGGTGAGAATACAGTATTTTTTTTAAATTTTCTTCTTCTTGTTCCTCTCCTATCGGAGATGGGACAACGTCATGGCTATTTCTACCCTTGATAAAGCAGCTCTAAACCGGGATGTTGTGCTACAACTGAACCATTCACGAAAGTTTTCTAGCAAAGATTTTCTTCTTCTCTCGACTTCTTCGTTTTCCGTTAATTTTACCTGTTAAATCGAACATATTAATTGTATCAATTATTAAGTTCATTGTAAACAATAAATAAACAAAACGATGTTTTTTTTAAACTATTTCCACTTTTGTCTCTATTTCGTTGCCGCGTTGAGCGATTTCGCCAGGCTCGCTGACATCGACAGACTGGTGTCGGAAAAAAGACAAACGTGGATGTAAATAGTTCTTAAAAAATATATTTTTACTTAATTAATTTACAATTAAGAATGTACATTCATTTTTTGCGTTATTATACGAGTACAACGAGACGGGGAGTAATATGAGCTGTATCTGCTAAAGAAAATGCCTAACAATGCAGTTTGCAATATTATAAGACTGAAATAAAACGCTTTCGATTGTGTTCCTACTGGTAAGATGATATGAAAGGCATTTGAAAATATGTACGGGTTCTTTAGGGGGCTCACCCTGTAGACTTCAAGAGTATCGTGTAACGAAGAAGACAACACCATCCGTTGGATTGGTTTAAAATTTTAATTAGATATAACTTAATACCAAAGCATATATACTGTGACAATGACAAAATAAATATGAAATTAGAACAAAATCAGTAGAAACGAGGTTTCATAGATGAATATGTATGTGTATCTTTATATGAATGCCAAATGCAGACATAATAAGAAGTGAATGCTGTACGAATGAACGAAATAATAAAACGGTCCATTAAGATGGTTTGGAAACATGGAAATAATGAATGAAGAATGAATGGAAAAGAAAGTATACCGGTAACGATGTGAATCGAGCAAGAAATAAAAAAATACAGAGGAAAACGTTGCACGATCGAATCAATTAAAATTTTAATGTCGGCCACCTGAAGAGTCGGAGAAATCAACGTGCATCCATCACACCATATACGAATGTCGAGGAATTGAAGTATGAGAAGAAAAAACAGTGTGGCGATCCATCTGTCCTACCTACTCCGGAAAACGGGGTGATGATTTGTATGTTTAGATATTCTTTCTACTTTGATATGAGACTCGGGGGTTAGATTATAAAAAAAATGTTTTTATAACTTAAAGTAGTAACACGGTTGAATAAAATAATTATGATTTATACAATATTATATTTTTCATTTGGATGATTTATAGATCGCAATTTAAATGCATTAGTCATCCCAAGGGCGCTGTTCTGATAAAATCTTATCACAAAAATATTATTTTATACGATAGAAAACAATCAATATACTGTGAAATTCCATAATGACATTCATTTATTTATTAAAACACTGTTATTTTTTCCACTTGAGTTTATTTTTCTCGATACGATGAAGGTGTAAAACCTTCGAAACATGACAAGAAATATAAAATCGATATACTTTTTATTTGTCATACATTAATAACATTTTTGTTGTAACTTTTATAAATAACAACTTTAAACGAAAATACAATTTTTTAAGACATTAAATTGAAAATAACATATAGATGAACTTGGATATTTTGGCATACTCGTATGTAGGTTCAGGCACTTGTAATAAGTAACAATGAACTTCTATAAAAATGACAATATCGAATATAAACTATTTCGGGTGATAATATTTATGTATATCGTCTACAAATAATGATTACAAATACGCTCATAGGAAATAGGATGTTTTTTCAGTCTTACCGGTGAATGATTATTCTCTCGATTTACTTACATATTACCGCAGAATATTTTTACAACCAAGTGATGGTCATGTTAGGGCAACAAATATAGAAGATGAGTGATGGAGAGAATATTAATATATATTTTATCATTGTCAGCGCATTTGTTGCATGCAATGTATATGTACATTTCGTACATGTATGAGAGGAAGTTGCATTTCCTTTAAATCATTCAATCCCATATTATCGTTTACATTATTATCTTCTTCTTCTTCCTTGTTGTAGACCTATGTGGTCTGTTCTCCAGAGTATTGCTCCTCCTGTGAGGTAGACTCCCAGCTGTCCTTTCAACTTTTAGGAGGTCTTCCACGTGGACGATTCCCATGAGGCTGATCATGTAATGCAATATAGGGGAGTCTGGTGGTGTCCATTCTTTGAACATGACCGTACCAGTCTCTTTTTCGCTGTCTGCTCCATCTTATAATATCCTCAACCTCACATATCTATCTTATTCTGGTGTTCCTCACGCGATCTCTCAGTGTCCTGTCTGTTATCGTCCTCAGTGTCTTCATCTCGGAAGTCTTCGAAGCCATGCCTTTGTTTTTTACTACTACATTACTATCAATAAATTACATGACTATCAATAAATTTGGAATATATTATTTTTGTATCAAATTTTCGTAAGTTTATTTATTGTTTCTTGAACAATGATGTAAAAAAAACACATAAAAATGGTATTAAAAAGGCTAAGAATTTTCAACGAAATATTATGAGGTAACTCTTAAATTTTTATATTATCAGAGTAATAGATTTAAAAATAATAATCTCTTATTTTTTCTATTAAACCACCGATTACTAGCCAACCATTATAAAGTAATAACCTCAGCATGCCCTGAATAAGTTAAGAATTTTATTACAATCGGTCTGCAGTAAAAGTGATAAGGGGTCTAAATTAAAAAAATAATCCATATTCGCCATCACGTTATGTTGTAGATAACAGAATTCACATTTGAATAACTCTTGAAAAACATTGTAATTTTACAACATTTTTTTATACTTTTCATTAATATGTTTCGGACCGCAGACGAAATTCAACAGATTTAAAATATACACTGGGGAAAGATGCCTGCAATGGGAAACATTTTTGTGAAATGTCCAAAAAAGTGTTATGAATTCAAAAGGTATTCAAAAGAAAATATAAATATAAAATAATGTGTAGTTATAATATGCGGATACGTTGATAATAAACTCAAAAGAAATTTTAATAAAAAAAATATTACATACTCACATTCAGTGTTGGCAATGAATAAAAATGAATGTTACCAGTTCTCAAATATCTATAACAAAGAATAATTATCAGCTGACGATGGCGTACGTATAATATATGTATAATTAATAAACGTATACTGTACGTAACATTATGTATTAGGAGTTTATTATTATTCATCTCAATGTATTATTAGTGTTTACTTGCCGGTATAATTGGAATGCAACGTCAATTATTTATTCACATTAGAACTCGAAGGAAAACGTGTATGTACATATTATAATAACACGGAGAGAGGGTATGTCAGCTGTACGCAAAACCAAAGTTTTGTGAAATGTCAAGGCCTCATCGTCATGAGTTTTCTTGACCAGTCAAAAATGCGTTAGACCCACACAAAATTACTAAATATGTAATAATTACAAAAACATATTACATAAATCATATTTAACATAATGTAAAATATAGTAGAGTAAAAAACAAACGTTGAAAATAGATACATTCGCACATATTGTTTAAATCTTCTAAATAACAACACCAACATATACCTCTTGTAATTTCGCTGAGGAAAACAATCAAACTAACGAACATGTTTAATGAAACAATGCAAGAGAGTAATATACTTAATATTGTGCATTAAAGTAGTGTTTCTCAACCTTTTTGTGCCATGCCCCACCTACGCCTTTCTATACTGGATAAGTATCTATGATAATAAAGTATAATGCATGACTCGTTTCGGCCAGAACTTCACATAAGATTTTATAGTAAAAATAAAAGCGTATCTTAAAATTTTCCATCTACTTCCTCTATGTAGGTATAAAACTATGTAGGTATAAAAAAGACCTATAAATTAGGACAATTTCCATCACTATTGCTTAGATACAAATTTTAACACGTATTAGAATATAATTTTTGAACTTAAAGAACTGATTAACCGTGAAACAGTAGTGAGATTCTGTAAGTCTCAACGCCAATGGTGGGCTGGCCATGTGGAAAGAATGCCAGAGGGTAGAACACCACAAATTATATCCAAATGGGTGCCCCGCGAAAAGAGACCGAGAGGCAGACCGAGGAAAAGATGGGCGGATTGCGTGGACGAAGATTGGGAGAAAATGGAAGGACCTGGGGAATGGAGAGAGATGGCCAGAGACAGAAGTCAGTGGAGGACCGTTGTGGAGGAGGCCAAGTCCCACACCGGGATGTAGCGCCGAGAAATGAATGATTAGAATATAATGAAGAATATTTTTTTATGTATATTTAGTTAAATTTCACTGATATCAGAACATAATTTGGAACACTAAGAACATAGATTATGATTTTTGGATTCAAACATTGTCTCTATTTGGGTGGGGCATGATCTGATATTGGCTCAACAAAAAATCAATTTAGCGAGATAATAGATGAAACACCATTCTCATAGCAACGGGCACAGAACAATTTACCGTTAATGAATACATTAATATTTGGTGTGCAAAAAGCTCGATACTCAGATTACATTTGGTCACACGTAGATATTATTCAATGCGCCCACAAAAAACCTCATTGAGACGAATCGAATGAACGTACATTTAGCCATTGAAATATAAATTATAGAACCTGCGTTTGTTATTTCAGTTCGCGTCGGGGAACAAAAAAACTAATATCATTCAATAAAAATCCTGTGTTAATTTTTTTTTGTTACAAGAAATACATATGAAATGTACAAATTGCTAGTGTATAGTCTTATTCAATTCATTTGATAAGTACGATTAACGCAAGAATAAATAAAAATATGAGAACGTATTCTAATATATTTAAAAAAAAGTTTTAATTTAAATTGACGGCCTCCGTGCAATAGCTATTACTGCCACGCCGAAAGTCCTGGCTTCGATTCCCGGCGATGACAGTTAAATGACAAAAAAAATGTTTTCTTTGGTATAAAAAATATACAAACTACCTAGAGTAGTAGGACTGGGCTGGGTAGCCTTCAGAAAAATGTAAGATGTTTTTGAAAACAAACAGGATCCAATTTGTATAAAAAGAAAAATGTTCAGTGCATGCATACTGCCTATCCTAACATATAGTCTAGAGACAAACACACTAACAGCAAAAAGTGTCCACAAATTAAAAAGCACACAACGATCCATGGAGAGTACTCGGCATGAGTCTCAGAGACAAATGAAGAAATGAGACACCGAATCAAAGTTACTGACATCATGGATCGTACAGCTTAAATGAAGTGGCAATGGGCTGGACACATAGCAAGACAGGGCAGTACCCAATGAACATCCAGAATACTTCAGTGGAGGCCATGGACAGATAAAAGGAGTGTTGGGAGGCCTCCTAAAAAATATTGCCCGAATAGCTGGAACGGCCTGGATGCGAAAGGGACAATACAGGGACGAGTGGAGGGAAATGGAAGAGCCTATATCCAGCAGTGAAGGACTGAAGAAGAATATATAAAAATGGGGCAAGCAACGGGAAACTATCACATTAAAGGGCCAAGTGCAATCCTAGGAACCGGCAAAAAGATTACACTTTGTTCCAAACCAATCCCTAGGAGAGAAATTAAAAAAAAAAAAAAATATTAAGTCTTAATTCTATATTGGTTTGTATAAAGATATAAAAGGTAATACAATATGCATATACTTGAAAAACAGCCGTTGTATGTTGATAGTCCGTGGGTACCTAATCCCACCACTCGATAAAAATGATATTTGGACCGAATAACAGTAGAAACCAGAATGCTTTTGATTTTGCCATCCAAATTAAATCAATTATCAGGTTCTGGCAACATTTTTCAACAGTCGCCTAATACTTTCGTAGGTTGGTATGCTCGTACCTACAATGTCGCCACCGGTACGCACTTCTTGGGCAAGAACGAGTACCTAATATGCCAGTCTTAAAAATAATACAACACGTGCAGATATGGCAACGCGTAAGTAGCAGCTATTTGCGTACATGCTTAGAAATTAGAAGTCGTAAATAACTAGGTGTTACATATTATAGACGTAGATGTTACGCTTAATAAAATTGATACCCAAACATAATCTAAGATTGCTCTTACATTAGGATTATGTCAGAGTAATGACCGAAATACGGACTCCAAATAATAATCTGGATAATAAAAATACATTATTTGTATCATAATATGATCACAAGCTCTATATTTTAAATATAGAATGTAAAGATATTGATTTTTTTTAAACTATCGCTTGGTTTGATAGACTTTTTAAATTTGAGAACATTGGCGAATCCTAAATTTATTCGGCTAATGACCCTAAGATGGTGTATATTTATACAACTCGGACATTAATTTTGATTTCAGCAAAATCTTATAATTCTTATTAATATCAGGCTTAAACAAATTACAATATAGTATAGCTATAAAACAAAATACACACACCTTAATGTATTAATTCAATGTTCAGGGTTAGACAGTAGGAAATAAATATAAAATAATTAGTTGTTACGACAGAATTTCCATGTTGATATCAGGAAGAAATGTAGAGCTGTAGAAAGTATTACGAACAAAATTATGAAAGGGTCACCGCTTTGGTTTGAACACATTGAAAGCATGGACGAAGAAAGAATGGTTAAGAAAGTATACGTTGACGATGTTAATGGAGTAAGAAGTCGAGGAAGACTGAGGAAAACATGGCATGATCAAATTAATACAATTTTGAACTACCCTTCCGGGGAAACGGCGTGGTGATGTGTTGTTGTTCAGGATTGAATATTTTGACGCATGTAGTTTTGATCGAGTTTACTAGTCAAGATACAAATCTGTTAATGATATTTGTATATGAATACATGAAATATTATTAATAATTTAAATGTTATTTATGTTTGATATCGTTTTAGTAATATCAATACACACTTTAAAAAAAATTCCATTGTAATACAGTGCAACTATCTGTAAAATGGTAGTACTATTTTCCAATAGTATAGGGTATAGGGTCTTCAATTTAGAACGATTCCACATCAGGGCCAAAGGATTTTTAAAGTTTTTTTAGTACAGCCTATAGCGAATCCTCCGACAGAAAGGTGTGACGTCATACGAGCACATTGCGACCACATTGTATTGTTGAACGACGCGACGCGACGCGTGAGAATTATGTTATACGCGACTCGCAGATGCGGCAAAGTAAGATCGAATCAAACGGGTGGAATTTTTACTACAAACAAATACCACGTTAATGCGTTTTTAAGAGATTGATTTTGAGTTTTGGTCGGATGTACTAAGCCGCGACGAAGATTTGTGTTTTGTGGGATTGGACTCGCTGAGGCCGGCGGGAGGGAGGGGGCCGTGACGCTCGTGTCAGGCACGGCGGCCTTCGGACCCTCCCGCCTCCCCGGTACCTCCCTGGACCACTTCAGGGGCTAGACATAATCCTATTCCAAGGTATACCGAGAGGTAGGCTTGGCTCGTCATGTCTACGTAACCACAATACAATAACTATAATACAATACAGTACGGGTCGATGTGATAACATTTCTGTTGCTGAATATCGGATTTCAAAATATGTTAGTTACTTCTCACGATAATGTGTGCATATGTATTTGTTGTTAACTATTTATTTTACACATACATATACTAATAATTATTAACTTATTACGGTATTTACAATTTATAAGCAGATATCTCAATTTTTGAAATAACACTTCTTTTAGCGTGTTTAGTAAAGGGTAAAATTGAGAGCTGCGCACGCACCCTGTGTTATTGAAGTGCGGCATGATGAAGTTAGCTATCAATGATAAATAGCTGCTGAACATTTTACGCGTGCTAACATGAAAGGAGATATGAATGAAGTTAGTCGTAAAAAGTGTAAAATAGTACTAACGAACTGTCACATTTTATAATAGTAAGGTAATTTAGAATGTTTCGCGCAATATTATTTGTAAAAAAATATATATATAAGAAGAAGGAACCTGTTTCAAATATATTTTAATAGTATTATAATTAGAATATTAGTATCTAATACAAATCACAGTTTTTGAAGTTATAATAAATTTATAAATAATATAAATTTTCCCCACTGTATGGAAAAAAATATTAGTGACAAAACTTCTGATTAAAAACACAAAAAAAAAATTATTCGTTTTTTACGCCAAAGAAGTATAACTTGAAAAGATTGAGAACGTAGAAACATCATATTTATAATTATGAGGTATTTACTTAACTATCCACTAATCAGATTAATGTACTTCTTTCTCCTTGCCCCATTCAGTTACTCGGGGTCGGGTTTTTAAATCATTTGGCACCAGGTATTTCGCTGGTAGGCATCTCCTTTCTTAAGACTTAGAGTCTTCATGTCCCTTCTTCAGACATTCGTCATCTAGGTTTGCGGTCTTCGTCTCCCTCTCTTCTTGGAAACCATGGATTTACACTTTTTAAGAAATGGTAGTGAGATTTTCTCCTCGGAGCCTTAATTGTGATAAATTTTCGGTTATGGTTATAAGCTTGAAACTTCATTTCATATATTCGTATCGCACTGTCTTTTAATCCACTATTCTAGATAATACGTAAAAATAACGAAGTATTTAAAAGCTTGTGAGTTTACCGATCAACTGATCGTCAGTTATCACCGTAAAAGTTTTACATTCAAATGTAATATAGAACTACAGAAATGTTACTCTCCATTGTGAGTTTTGATAATATTCATTGTTATATTTATAATTCTTGATATCATTTTGGGTAATTTTATCATGATTTTACAAATCACCAATGCAAATTATAAATTTACATGTTTTTTTTTCAAACAATTCATCCGATTGAATTATACACACGTAGTCATGGTGGAAAGAAGGAAAAGATTAAATTCATTAAATTAGTAAACTTTCACAACCCATTTAAAGAACTAAACAAAAAAAAACAGACAAAAAGTTGATTAGAAAATTGAATGACATAAATCCAAGATGGAAATATATTTAAGTTCGGTTTTTACATCAAATACAAAACGACATTGAAAAAAAAACGGCATTTTAAAAACTAGGAAATTCAAATTTATAGTTTAAAATAAATAACATTGTATTTATTTGTGTATTTTTACTTTCTTTATACATTCTAGTAATGTTTATTGGTCGGTTTCAACAGCTTCATAGCCATAATTAAATTATTAAGAAGCATCTGATAACTTAATAATAATTTGAATATTGTATAGATATACTCGTATATAGTAAGTCTTTGACTACGAGTGACATGTACGAGTATATAGTGAAAACTAGACCGGTGGTCACAACCAAGCGTCTCGCGAGCTAAATCCGACACTTCCATGAATGACATTTTTTATTTAATTGAATAATTAATAATTGAATTTAATTGAATAGTATTTAGTATATTTAAACACAGAATCAGTAGCATAAAAACTAGGAATCGTGCCTAAAATTAAAAATCTGACATACCCAAACTTTCCGAAGAATTTCAAGGCCATAGTTCACATTAAACATTATAAAGCTTCAATTTTAATACCATTTTTTATATCAATAATAAAGTATGATATATTGTACGATCAGATATACTGTACTTAGATTTAACTGACTTATGAAAAACTTAAACTAGCACGTTATGAGAAACGAGAAATAAAAAAGTGTAACAAATTGAATATCCAATGAAAATTTTAAGGAGGAGTGTCGAGGGAATAAAAAAATCCTGGCTAAAAACCTTCGAGAATGGTTCAGTTGCAGTAGGGGAAGGGGGGGCTAGTTGTTACAAAAAAATTAAAAGTTGAATATCTGATAACTGTTTATTTTGAGAGACATCATATTGATTATATCTTAAAGTACATGTATTAAAATATAATAAAACAATTTACATGTGTTCATAGAAAGTCCACAAAAATAATTATAGCATTTATAAAAAAAAAATCAAAGTGTAACAATGTGCCCCACAGGGGGGCAAGTTGTTACAAGGTGGGGGCATGTTGTTACGAACTAAAACAAAAATCAAACATGTATGTAATTGTTAACAATAATATGTAGAATATATATAATAACATGTAAACTTTGATTTTTGAATATTTAATCGCTTAAATCTATGTCCGAATCACAATTTTGGCATCTAAAATTAACTTTATCGCCATGAATGCAGGAAATGTGAGCCCATTTATTGCATGCGGTGCAATGGATCCATTCCCGTCCAGGTTTAGAGCAATCAAAACTCTCCACACATACCAAACACAGACATTCTTCATGTTCCGAGTCGGAAGAAGATTCCAGTACTTGCTTCTACTTCAGTTTCTTCTACTGTTTTTTTATTTTTAAATGCACACATCGAAATGTTTTTGGTAATTGATTAAGCGACCGGTTTTTGTTTCCTCGAGCTCTCTTCCAGTTCGATTTGGTTCTTATCGACAGATAATATTTGCCGAGGCTTGTTGTATCACACTAAGTTAGATGTGGTTGGACCATTCTCTTGACGATTTATGTAGCGATGTAATGTCATAAAATTTACTTTGTATGCTTCGGCAGCTCTTCGAATAGATATATATTTTTCTGTTACTTCTTTAGCTGCTCTTTTGTAGGTCTCCTCGGAAATTTTACCTCTATTGTTTTTTTTTATATGTCCGTACCATTGTTATATAAAATCTAGAACAATAATAATAAATAGTTTAATAATTTTATATAAATATGCCATTTGAAGTTAAAGGGAAACGTAGTGGGGTTAGTTGTTGCAGTAACAACTTGCCCCCCCATCGTTGTAACAACTAGCCCCCCTGACCCAAAATAAAAACAAATTGCTATAACATTAACACGGAAAGTGTTATTATTTCGATATAATATCTGAATGTAAGCAGAGACATGTAAAGTTTTACCAATTTACTTAGAATCAACTTACCTCTTATAGTTAGTGAACAATTAAACTTCAAAATCAGTCAACGAAAGTTACTTTCAGATACGAAATGCACTATAATCGGGTTTATTTGAATTACGCACGACCGGCAAGAGCGACATCCCGTCGAGCACCGCGGACACAATACCTGGACATACTGTGCGACACATACGCCACAGAACCTAGTAGTGGGGGAGTTATTTAGAATGTAACAACTTGCCCCCGTAACAACTAGCCCCCCCTTCCCCTACAGTATCCAACTGCATCCAAAGTAAAAATAATCATGATGTTGTCCAACCTCCGATAGGAGAGGAACAAGAAAAAAAAGATTATTTGTTCTTAAAACAAAATATTACGTTTCGAACGCTAGGGAACCTTTTATGAAATACGCGAATTAATCGTAATTTGATGTTTTTATTTTTCGTACAAGAACACCATTATGTACTACCACTTTAGCTTTTTAGGAAATGAATATGGAATGTATGAATGGAAGCGAAGCAAGGAACTGGCAAAAGAAGGATGAAAGTAGAATAAATGGAGTACAAATGAGATCTCTTAGACGAATGTGTAGAAAAACTGTGTATGATAGAGTGACGAGTAAAAATATAAGAAGTGAGTGCGTTGCGAATTTAAGTGATATGAAATTTTTTTTAAAGAAATGACATGGAAAGGATGAAGAGAAAATTATTAAAAAAAAAGTGTATGTTAACGATGTAAATGGAACAAAAAATAAAAGAAAACAGAGGAAAACGTGGCACGATCAAATAAATTAAATATTGAATGTCGGCCACGTGAGGAGTCTGAGAAATCGATATGCGTGCGCGACACGATCTATGAATGTTGAGGAAACGAGAGAAATATGTCAGGAAAGAAAAATGCGGCAGTGCATTATTTATGCTTAACCAATTATGGGGGGAAACGGCGTGACGGTTAGTCAGTTTATTTTCCGTAGATCTGTATTCGTCTACGAGTTGAAACATGTTTGAATAAAAAAACGGCATCAATGGTGGAATTGCGCTTGTAAAATTGCGTGTCTACCATCTGCAATAATCGGCATGAACTTGATTTACTTTTATAGGCGATCGTTCATGGCTCTCTTTCGGCAAAAACGTACTACAATGGCGGTCAAGTTCAGAAACGGGGACTGGAATGGCGAGGCGGGCAGCGGAGGCGGTACACACCAAAGAGATAATGATTTATATCCGGTAAACATGAAATAATGTAATTGTCGGGAGGAAAGAAGACGCTTTCATTTTTTTAACACTTGCATTTAAATTAGTGGAATATCTTATCCTCGTCCCATGCTTTCACTTTGACATGATTAATTCAAATGAAACTTCCCTTATTCTCTTCTTCAAAACGATTAACGTAGCCATTATTATGAAAGCGAAAATATTGCCAGAAGTTTTTTTCAATGCAAAATTTCCAGACATTTTTTTGCATTTTTATTTAAATAAAATTACATACATTACAAGTGAAGTTTACAACAAACCGGTTTCGAGAAACAACCATTCTCATTTTATATGGATAAACTATTTGTAACCTATATAATACAACGTTACGTGTCTTCTTTTTCTTCTTCTTCAGCCCGTATTGACCGTCCACTCCTGGACGTAGGCCTCCTCTCGCATTTTCCATTCTCTTCTATTCTGAGCGATCCGCATCCAGACACTTCCCGCACTTCTCCGGATATCGTCGCGCCAACGCAACTGTGGGCGCCCAACTCCACGCTTTGCCGTCCTTGGCCACCAGCACAGCAGTCGCCTTGTCCACTTTTCTTCTGGATCGCGAGCGACATGTCCCGCCCATCGCCACTTGAGGGTTGCGGCCATCTTGACAACATCGGAAACCTTTGTCCTGACTCTTATGTCCTCATTTCTGAGTCTGTCCCGTAAACTGATACCCAACATGGCTCTCTCCATTGCTCTCTGAGTGACTCTCAGCTTGTTGGCACTTTTTTGTGACATTGTGACTGTCTCAATACCATAAGTGATACCACGTTACGTGTACCTATTATTATTATTAATATTTTTTTACTTGTATACAACAGGTCGTTTTGAACCCAATTACTGTATAAATCTATTTTAGCTAATATATTGATTCTTATGACATGTGATAGGTAGCCAATCTATCGCCATTTTATTGTCACGAGAATTCTACACCAGACCAAAGACAGTGTGACAATCACACTGCCATCGCCGGGAATCGAACCGGGACTTTCGGTATGGAAGTCAGAGCTCTTACCACTCTGCCACGAAGGTCGACTTGTCATCCTTGCGCAGGGACCATGCTATAATAATTATATATAAAACAAGCAAACAATTTACAGAATCCGTCTATTATTATAATTATTTTGTTGAATTGCTATTTACACCATTACAGCGCGAGTCAAATCGATGTAAAGGATAAAGCTATCATTCGGATTCTCATGACATGTTATAGGTAGCTAATATATCGTCATTTTATTGTCACATGAAATCTACACCAGACCAGTAACAATGTGACAATCACATTGCCATTGCCGGGAATCGAACCCGGGACTTTCGGTGTGGCAGTCCTAGGACTTTCCGCTCGGCCACGAAGATCCTCGATATTGACGGTAACAAAATATTAAAAATAAATTGTTGTTATGTATTGATATATATACGGTCATCGAATGACCTTTGATCCATCATCTATAATCATATTGTACATATTTATTTTTGATACTCGACTAAATAGCGGATTTCAGTAAAAATGGTTATCCGTCAATGTCAACAAATCTAGTGATAGATAGTCTAATGGTGGATATTCACATAATAATTGCCTCATCAAACTGATAAAAACCATTATAACATTGGAGATGAATGAAAAACTTATTCTATTGATAAAATAGTTATATTTAATGAATTATATTTTAAATAAATTTTAATAATATTCTATTAAATATAGTAGAGTAAAGAAAAGGTATAAACAGGACTTATATGGCCGAGCCATAGAGGGTTCCCTCCGCTTACCCGAAGCTTACGGCGCAGCGGAGCCTTTCGTCAGCTTCACTCGTGCACTCCCTTGGCCCGTCCCCCGTCCATGCGGAACTTACGTTAAAATATATATATGTATATTTGCAACCAAGGGGAACACAGACCACATTTAAGCTACGCTACTCTCTCTCGATGTCCCGCCGTACACACATAGCAATACAACAGCAAAAGAAAATACACAATTGATAAATAAATATGTTAGAGAAAGAATAAAAAAGAAATAGTGCACAGCAGGAGGCACAGGAGGGAGCGAGGAGATAAAATGCAGGATGGGCGAAATAAGAAAAATTATTTAATATGTGGAATAGGGAAGGTAACATAGGAAGTTTATACTAGGTACAATTGAACCAAGAAGGAGGAGGACAAGGCCCGGCATTGCGGGTCAGTCTCCCTTCCCCCCAGCAAGATAATCGGCACCCCCTCAAAGGAGCAAGTGACTTCAAAAAACGGCAACATAAACAGGACTTAGTTAATATTAACTACTAGTTTGAATTACAGAAGAACATCGTTTATCCTGACGTCAGTTAACCGGAACGTCAATTATCCGAACAAGCCGTGAATGGTGAAGCGCAAAAAGACGAGGAAATCTTGTGAAAAAAATCTCTGTTTATTTTTCTAGCACTGTAGAAAAATGTAAGCCTTTTTATGTACGAGTACTACATACATACATTCTTGTTTTTGCAGTAAATTTTTTAATTTCATAATCAATAAACGAGCCGAGGAAAAACAAAATCGATTTACACCTTATTTTGCTAAAATAATTAGCGCCTGTTTGATTATCCGGAAAAAACGGTATCCGGCACACCTCCGGTCCCAATTAGTCCGAATAAACGACGTTCTACTGTATTATTTTTTATTCAATGTGTTTTACAAATGTTTTATAGTTGACACCGTAAAACAACGCCATTTTTTTATCAACGCCAATGCCACAACAACACAACGCCATATACATAACAAATTTTGAATGAACAAAGCGACTAAGCCAAATCCGAAAGCAACCTAACAGATAAATCGAATACAACAAGAAAGTTCTATTTAACATTTAAAAATCGATCAAATATTGACTCTAATTTGTACATGCAAGAAGAACATCATTTGATATTTATTTAAAGAAATTCTTTTATAATCGTCTTCCTAAACATAAGATAATGTGACCTAATGTAATACGAATTTATTAAATACGTATTTCGTTGTCAATGATCAATGCAGTGAAAAGTTTCGTTGACCTCGTAATTCTGTGCATTTTCTCGCTTTTTGTTTGCATACTTCAAGCCGTGAAACTGAAACAGTGTCCTAAATGCAATTATTTCATCATAAACGTGCGTTATTGTTTTGCATGAATCACGCCGTTGCACTCCACTTAGGACATCCAATTACGGAAAGACAATAAAATTATGAATTAAAATTTACTGGAAAGGGATGAAGTAAAAGGTCTCACACATATACGAAAAGTGTCCTTTGAACAATTTAAAAACATACGTCTAGTTAACAGATTTCCTAGAGCCATTTGCGGGATAAATATGAACTTAACATGGGTAAACTTTCACGGGATAGCATGTCTAATGAGAAAACACAATCGGCTCATAACAGTTTACCGACCTTTGCAAACCATTTCAGTTCAGTGATTAACTCATTATGGTATGTGCAATCCTTCTGTCGGCTTTTCTGGTTGAAATGAAATAAACGAATCGGGCATTCACTCAATGATGCATTCTGCACGATATAATACTCTAAGCCTTTTCTAGCTGTTCATTGTTTTGATACTGCAGTCGAAGCATTAACTCATTATATCTTCACCATACTTATAATTCGAACCTTATGCGTTGAATACGCGATCCTTTAGTGGTTCATAATACATTATGGCGGCAGTTAATTAATTATACAATATAAACCGACATTGCAGCCCTTGGTACAATAGCATTTAAAATTTAAAAATCTGTAGCAATATGTGCATAAAATATGTGTTTTACATGGTAGCGTATTCTGTTATATGAAAACAAATGAGTGACGTGTTTTTTTTTAAAGTTAACTATTAGATCATATATTGGCTCGCTAGTTGAAATATTTCATTTAAATAAACTGATAAACGTGGGACCTACATTCTCAGGTGGAAAGCCAATATCGTATTTTGACAAAGCGTATCGCACAGGCTAAGAGCGTCAAGTGTCACGAGCTGATAACAAAGAGAAAACATACGAGTATTATAGAAAGGTCCATAATGTTAGAGTAAAATAGTCATTGTAAGATAAACGCGACAACGATTTATCATGAAACATAATGAGTACAAATTGTGATACGGATAGGTATGTTTATTATGCAGTAAAATATCACTCTTTCTTCTTTCGCACTCCTCATAACTGAGAGATGTGTCTATCCCGTAAACCATTCCCCTGGCTCGCAATTCATTCCTGTCACCGATCAGTCTCCAAGCTGTAGCTATTGAGGTGCCAATCAGCGTCCTGATTTAATCAGACCAGCGTCTCGGTGGCCGTCCTTGTGGTCGCTTTCCCTCTAGTTTTCCCATTATTACGAGCTTTTCGAGGTTATCCTGATGTCTTCGGACTATGTGTCTAAAATATTTTTATCACTTTCTGGGAGCAACACATTAGAATTTAAATTTATTAAAATACACTAGTCAATACAATCATCGCTGTAGTATCTTCATATATCTGTTGAAATAGAACATTAACATGTTATAGAAAAAATGACAATATGTTTATATGGTCAAAACAGAAATGTCAGCGTAGTTTAAACAAATAAACTTAATATGCGACGCTCTCTTCAATTATGCTTACTTAAATGACTCCAAGTCTAGAAAAACCACACAATAAATAAAGCTGCATGGGAATTGGAATGCTGAACTTAGGCTGCATTATTTAGACGGAGTAATTAATACTCTTAACACTAACTAACTAACTAACTAACTAACCATCACGCCGTCTCCCCGAAGGGGTAGGCAGAAAGAATGGACTGCCACACTTTTCTTTCCTGACATATTTCTCTCGCTTTATTCATTCTTTCCATATGTCCAAACCATCTTAATGATCCTTTCATTATTTTGTTCATGACACCATCATTCGCTTAGTAATTTTGGTTTATGTTTTAGAAAACAACTCCATACAAATACAAATGTTATATTTATTGTTTCATGAACACTAATATAAAATTTGTCTTTTTCCTTTTTATATACTTTGTATATAAATCACTTTAATTATTTTTAAATTAAATATCAGACATATTTCGGACAACCCGGTCCTTCCTCAGAGATTTTATAAATCACTGAGGACCGGGTTGTCCGAAACATGTCCGAAAAATCTACAACACAAAGTATGGCGAACATAGAAGAAATAGAATAATATAAAACTCCATATTAAATAATTCATTGGAATGAAATCATATGTTTCCTAAAAAAAATATTGTATTTTACGGGAATAACATAATTCGCCTTACTAAGGCATTATCAAATTATGGATTATTTGGACATTATTAAATGATAATGCTTCAGCAGGGCGAAACATGTCATTTTCATAAAATACTCGTATAATAAAACTTCTAGAAAACGGACGTTTTCATTTGTATTAATTAAAAATTATATACATCGCGGAAATATACAGTGTGTGAGGTTGTAAGTAAGCGGAATATCCAGATGCAACGATCGAGGTAGATGATAGGTACTCTCCAGTCGAGAGCCGGTCACACGAATAATCAAATTGCATAGTTCTGTTCTCTCTCTAAATATAAACAGCGTTTGTGTACATAAGCAAGGTGAGTTACACCTGTGCAGAATTGGCCATTTAATGGCGGTGTTCGCCGCGTCGCGAAGGCATGCGGCCGAGCCGTTGAGAAATCATTTCGTAAAGTTCAAAACATCACCTCATCTCAAACGGCGCAGCTGTATGTAACCCGGAGTAGGAACAGTAGGTACACACATACATACACAATAACTCAGTGTATACAAGAACAAGAAAATACACGAATTTTAAGTACAACACTATCAAACAAACGTATTTGCTTACTTTTAAAAATAGCACATGGTTACTATATTTTTTATTTGCATTTACATCCTCTTCTCGCTTGTATAAATATACTCTTACATATTTTAAACAACTACCTATATATTTTTTAAAATCATATGACGTAAACATTTTATTCACATAACAAGGTTCTTACGTTTTTGTACATTAAAGAAAACGGTTATTACCCCTGGCTGTACCTAAACGATTTCTTGCTGGGTATGCTGGACTACCAATCATTGGAAATTAGACGAACTATCCATTTGGGTGTTCATTTTTTTTCAACTGATTCGTGGTCGAATACATAACTCGCCCTTGTCCCTGACAATCATCTGCGACAAAGGCAACATAGATTATTTCACCTGCCACTGTGTAGAAGCAATTTACCTAAGGTTATGCCCGAGGGCAGGGCAATAATCCTTGTAAACCGCATCTCTTCGGATGTGGACATCTTCCACGATAGTGAGGCTACCCTCAGAAAACATCTATATCTTATATTATGTATAAAATTGATATTTGCTTCTCTTGTTCTTCTTATTGTTTCTTGTTACTTAATTGGTCTTAATTTTTTAATTATCTCGTGTTTTTTTGTGTTTATGTCTATTGTTTATATTGAAATTTTTAAATTTCACAATTGTATTTTTGTTTAAAACTTTTTTTTTGTTTTTGCATTCTATAGTCATTAGCGCTTTGGTTAGGTATATAAAAAATAATAATAAATCAATTGAATTGAATAAACAAATAATAATAAAATACTGATTATAAGAAAACAATCATAATTCTATCTCTATTAGAATATGATAGTGTCAAATTCATATATAAGAAATGAGTGCAGTGTGATTGAAAGTGCTATGAATAAAATAATGAAAGATTTGTGAAGTTGTTTCGGACACATGGATGAAATATGTTAACGATGTAAATGGACCAAGAAAAATAGGTAAATCAAGGAAAACGTGGCACGATCAAATCAATCAAATATTAAAAGTCGGCCACGTGAGGCGTCGGAGAAATCGACGCACGTGCAACGACACGATGATGAATGTTGAGGATCGAGGGAGTATGCCGGGAAAGAACAGTGTGGAGGTTCATTCTTTTTTCTGCCTAACCCATCGGGAAGACGGCGTGATAGTTAGTTAAAAATAATTGTGTATAAAAAAATATGTACCTATTTGTTACTCATAAAATTAAAAATATAAGTAATTGTGATATAAAAAATATTCGATGGCCCTACAGCCCATATAATATAAACATTAATTTGCTTAAATCGCCTTAGAATTAGATACAGATTATCCCCATTAGAGAAGTAGGTAGACGTAATTTAGGATTAACGTATCCAGTATACAGAGCGACTCATTATATATTAGGAACGGACCTGTACGAACATTACGCAGGTTTCATGCTTTTGAAAATTTGAAAGCATTCTGATTTGATGAAATCCGTTATGTTAACACGCTTCATTATTTTCCCACTTCAATTTAATTATATGGTCACGAGAAAAATACACAAGTACTTGCGTACGGGTTTAACAAACTAACAATGACCTTATAAATGAAATATAGACATTATGATGAAATTCACGAATCGGTTTTTGTAAGGCGAAAATAAGAAATCGGTTAAGACACTTTCGTCATAAGCGATTGTGACTACAATTTAAACTAATAACGCAAAAGATTTGTATCGGCTCTTTATCTTTGGTCGTGAAATCTTTTGAAATCAGGTCGCAGGAAAAACTTGAGAGGCCCTTGTAGGGAAAAAATGTCTGGCGATACGGTTTACTTTAAAAAAAAAAATTATATATTACTAGCGGACCCAACAACGCTTCGCTATTGCTATTATATATTCGAGTATATGCATACACAATACCTATAGTAATTAACCAAAAACATTTGAAGTTCGATATCAATTCATTTATGCCATTTAACAGAATACATTCAACAGTATGTTACTCCAAATACATAATGTTTGATACAATAGATGAAATCCATTAATGATTTTAATTTTTGCTTGAATACACGAATGTGTGCTTGAATACAAAAATGTCTCGACAATCTACTGACGATTAACAGCTGTCATTTAATGCGATTCGAGCGCCATCTCTTAGTGACTTACATTACATACAATTAAACACTTATATCAAACTAAATTAGTTCACACCAATATGTACTGTAACGCCCTAAGCGATAAGAGAGCTATTTGCCAGTTGCAAATTTTTTTCATTAAGATGCATTTTAAAAATGTATCAAATTTATTTTTTAAATCTTTGCCAAAGTGATATTAATAAACAGTTATGTTAACATTTCGTCATAATTGGTTTAGTATTTGTTGAGCCTATCATTCTTATAGCCACGAACATTGCTTTTATTTATATATCATAATTTTATGATTATATTGTCGTTCCGGCATATGTATAAATACAGAATGGCACAAAATGACCTTTATGATGTCCCGTAACAGAGCCAATTGTGTCCTTGATAGAGGGCGCTATAGCTCCATCCCGTTGGAACTATAGTTGTGGATGGTTTCGCACAGCTGGCCTCAAATAATTTTCCAACATTATCTGCGGTACCAGCTACATTTTCAATGAAAGGGGGGCAATGATCCTTTTGGACGCAAAGTTAAGCGGGTGTAATTATTACTGAAGAATTTAAGTGGGTGTAATTATTACTAAAGAACTTCCCATGGATTCTTCATAGCATGCAGTTTTGGAAATTGGCGTATTCGCTCATTATCTATGTGAAGATGAAATCGGGATTTTGCTTTAAAAATAAAAATCTAACATTTTTTCATTCTTCAGTTGTGATACACATTCCAGTTTTTGCGTGTTAAATCCAGTTTTCTTAAATTGATGCAAAAAATGAACACTCGAAATAATTTTAATTTATTTAAATACATAATGTATTAAATAACTATCATAACTAACAGAGGTAGGCAGAGAGGATGAACCGCCATACTTCCGTCCTGACATACACCTCTCTAGCTTCTGCTAGATTTATACATCGTGACATCGAATGATGTATTAAATTACTGTATTTAATATAATATAAAAGATTCACAACTCTTATTCAACATTTTGGTAATTTTCAAATAAGGCGGAACAGAGTACCGTAAAAACTGAATTACGAGGATAACAATGTTTTTACTAAAATCTCGTGATGGAGGTCCATCTTTAATTTTATCATATTATGTTTGAAGATTTTTACTTCCAAATGTTTATTATTATTGTGACTGGTTTCGTCAGAGACGTTGACATTAACAAACAGTCTCTCCAACCTGTCAATATCTCGTGGAAGAAATAAATTAATAAATATCATATTTTATAGAAAAATTAAAACTCGTTGAAAATTATAATAAAAATACATCTATTCATTGAATCCTGTTGTATATATATTTTTTTCTAAAAATATATTATAAAATAATATTAACTTACTATTGAAAAACACACCGTTGTTTAAAAATATATGACTAATGGATTGAAATTAAATAAATATAACACAAACGGGTTGTAGATTATTCTCAATGCCATAATTAATCAGATATTTAATCCCATGAAATAAGACATACAGCTAATTACTTGTATATATTTAATCATACCAATAAATAAGGAATACAAAATATATTATAAACGTAAGAAACAAAGCAAATAAATAAGCAGTTCTAATGATATATTAATTAGAAAAAAAGTATATAATTTATGATAATAAATATCAATTGTCGATCTGGCATTTACTCTCTAAATAACATTAAAAAAACATTTAATGGATTAAAAGACAGCTACTTCCGTCATATGGTGGTTGATTTTGATACAAATCATTTTGCGTTAAAAATATTGAAACAGAATAAAATAATTGGACAGTGTTGACACATCCCCTGTATCCAACAATACGGTATCACTCTCAAATTGGAGAATAACTGGATTTTTTAAAGAAAAAATGGTAATTCATTAAAATCGAATCTTATATTCCTTATAGAATATAATTCATGTACAACATTCAATACATATAATATTTACTGCACTAAGTTCGCAGATCACATAATTTTTTTTAACCTTTTGAGTCCCAATGGGACGATATGACCCGAACAATATAAAATAAAGGGATTAAAAGGGTTAAATATATGTTAGTGCTCGTGGTCTAGGAAGGAACTTCTGGAAAATGACATATAAACAATGAGAAATTAGGTTGTATTATTTAATATGACAAAAAATACTACTTCATACTATTTATTAGGGAAATCTGAAGTGGATTTAAATTATTTTTTATAATAAAATGATCTAAATTTAAAATGAAACGAAGCCATAAGACACCGAAGATACAGCTTTATCGAATATTTTACTGGATTTGTAGGTATAGAATATATTGCTATAGATAGAGCACATCTTGAACTAGCGATATGAAACTTTGAGAAAATAACAATCTGGGGATCTTCACAATGCAAAAATGATAAATTTACAT
The DNA here is from genome assembly GCA_022606425.2 of Lepidostoma basale. Taxonomy (NCBI): domain Eukaryota; kingdom Metazoa; phylum Arthropoda; class Insecta; order Trichoptera; family Lepidostomatidae; genus Lepidostoma; species Lepidostoma basale. Next base: position 518,365 of record JAHDVF020000468.1, on the reverse strand, counting down.
GCAAAAAAATCTGTTTTCTTCAAAAAGATTACCGGTTGGAGCTGTGCGCTTGTGGTTTGGGAGATTTATTCCGAGAAACAAATGAAGACGGATGGAAAAGGCATTTGACCTGCAGTGGACCAACACAAACTGAAATAAACAATTTAAATCGCTCGCAGCAGACGCGAATTCAAAATGAAAAACGGTAATTTACAAGCGACATTTTGTGCGAGTTCTGGAGTTTTATCCGTAAGAAAGAACCTTAAAATAAAACAACGGAACTAATAAATAAATAAAATACTCGATCTCGGGTGATGGAAACAGCCAATGATTCGTGTTATTTGCGTACGTGGAATACATAAATCATAAAAATACGGAGTAGTGTAAGTAAAGTAGGTGTCTACAGATGGAGCTGTAATATAAGTGTGTGTTGCCACACTCATAACAAAAACAAGTAGGTTCCGACTCTTTGCAATTATGTACCACGCACAAAGGTCGACGATCCCGAGAGGATATTTTTGCCCTGGCGAGAGTTTTATAGGATTCTAACTGTACACGTGCAAAGTATTTACATGCAAAAAGTTCTGTTTTCTTTTGAAATTCAAAAGCAATACGTGCGCAAAATACGTTTCAAATATTTAAATAAAGGAATGTTTAGTTTTGGCACGTACGTTTTGTTACAGTATAAATTATGCTGTATGGTGCATTTATGTATACTTCCTAGTATCAGTACACACATAATTAATTAAATAAAAAAACTCGTGAAATAATAAGAAGAAAGATTGAATGTAGAATACTTTCTAAACATAAGTAAATACGAGTAGTATTAACATAGTGATAAAATGGTGCTTATATATCAGATAAGGCAATTAATTCTAAATGTATACACGTTATGATATGTTTTGGTCCCCATTTGTTCCCTAATTTTGAATTTTTTTATTGAGATTATATATTATGGAAATATTAAAACGGCGTATTTGGTAAATGATCAATAAATAAATAAATAAAACAACAATTCAGAGAGAGAGAGAGAGAGAGAGAGAGAGAGAGAGAGAGAGAGAGAGAGAGAGAAGAACCGTGTAAGTCTTCTCACATTAAATATCAATTAAAATATGGTTAAATAATTTATACGTATTATTAAAAAAAACTAACTTATATTTATTATTATTTAAGGCTATTCAATTGTAAAACAGTCTTATTAGTACCATCTCATCATAAGCTTGCTTTATCTAAGTTTGAAAAGAAAAAAAATACGACAAAAAAATCTTAACCTTTCAAATATAAACCAAAGATCGCGGAAGATATTTTTTTTATAATAATTTACATTTAGTAACTAGGCAGTTCAGACGGCCTTTCTACAGCATATCACGCTGTATCTATTTCGTGTAAATCAGTAATTAGATAAAGACGTGCATTGAGATAAAAGTGAAAGGATGTACGACAGAAGAAATTTGTAAAGAAAAAAAAACTAGAATCATAAATCAATGATAAATAAACGCATCGCTAAAATGATGAATGTTGTTTGCAGGGAAAAAATTAATGGAATGTAGGTTGGTGATTTGATTTTAGAAAAAAATATATACGTGCGGGTATATGGGTTCCTATGTTGATAGCGATAATTGTTGGCCTTCGTATTGTCTGCAATATTTCGATATGCCTTTCGCTACAACAACTTTCATTGTTCGATCTTTCTCTAAAGATATAGAAACACGCCTAGCTACAGAAGTAACAGTTTAAAATGGCGGACAATTTGGGTAGTGAGCTTTGAGCTATATTTACATCGATTTTGTAAAATGGAACCGCTATTTTGTCCATACTAAGGTATTTAGTATTCATAAAACGGATGCGGTTAGGCTAATTGGTAGAGAAAACTACGTCAATCACTATAACTTACACATAGTCTGGCATTCGGTAATAAGATTGGCCCCAGGCGTCTAAAAATGGCTGTTTTGTCTTTAACATTTTTCTAATAATATAAATTATAACCGAGATAAAATAGTACAAAGTATAGTGATACAAAGAATGGCGTTTTGTTACTCTGGCTATCTGAAAAATATCGCTACAATTATGGGTGTTTTATTTTACCTACAGTTGTCTTAAAAGTGTAACGAACCCGAGGCTTGGTGAATGTTTGAAAATTTTTTATAAAAAAAAAAAATAATCGTTGTTTTGTAAAGTATCTATTAAAATTCAAGTATGTAAAAAAACACACCTGACGTTTGAATGATAATTTAGTAGTTAGAATAAGATTGCAAGGGAACTCTATTTTATACATTTATGTATACAAAATTATTGTGTTTTTTCTCGATATGAACGTGTATTTTATCAATATCAAATTACATTTACACATTATAAAAAATATGCCTTCATACCCCACCAATATCACTATTTTACGTAAAAGAAAATACGAAAGAAAAGTCAATCGAAAAGTATGAGAAACTTGTAACATAATTTATGTTATTATTAAATATTATTAAATATTAAGGAAAACTATTTTACGTTTGAAAAAACCACAGCAAGAGGAGGCATAAGAAAACATAGGATTTCCTTTGTGGTGTTGAGTGAAAGATTTTTGCCAATGTCCATTTGCTAAGTTCTCTTGCACTAGTGGAGGCTTCGCATTAAACATTAGAACACCACTTGTTAAGCAGAGATAAATCAATTTCCTGCGGTAAAATTTCACTAAACGACGTTGAACAAATTACCGTATGCTCATTACATAGGCACATTATCTCTTTACAATACAATCTTGTTGAGTTATTGACTCAAAACATAGTATGATTATTTTATAACAGACAGAACGATAAATAATCAATACACGCAACAATTTTGGTGAAATTTACGTACATACATGTCTCATTAAAAACTACTCAAAAATAACCAAACAATATGAAGCTATTTCGCAAGATTGTATACAATAATGTGTTGATTTTTTGCTAAGGCATTATCAAATGTAAAATGGCCTAGCGAACCGAAACTTGCCACTGCCACTAAATACGAGTATAATGAAACTTCTAGAAAACATATTTTATTACACGAAACACCGCAGTTCGACTAAAATTTGTACGAACTAAAACGAGATTTAATCTCCTCTGAAGTGAGTTTATTTGCCTCGATGATTATTACATCTCGTAGATAAAGGTAAAATATAATCGAAACATGTTAACATCCGACGAGACATGATTCCTGTGTCACAGATCGTCAGATATATCAAATGAAAAATAACGTTTTGGTGAAACTATGAAATTCGACATCGTTAGCGCCTTGTAAAATAATATATTAAAAAGGCTTTTCCAATTAAACTAATCTCGCTTCATTTTCTCGAATATCTAGACATACATCAGTATCCAGACATAATTCTCCAAAATTCTCAACATTCATACCACACATAGATTTTTTACAAGTGGTCTCTCTGTCTTTCCCTTTGCCATTTCGCACTTTAAGTGGGGTCAGTCCCCCTGACATGAATTTTCCAGGTTGCTCTGTCTTGAGTCACCTCCTTGTTACTCTACATTTCTTAGGCGCGACCTTGATAGATAGTCCTCACGTCACCGATGGTCGTCCTCTGCCCCTTTTGACTGTTGACAATAAGGCCATCTTCTCGACACATGACGTGACCAAACGATCTCAGCCAGACTTTATCTATTATACAATAATAATAATAAAATGATAATTTAATATGGGATATGCTCGTTGCGGACTTTGTCCAATCTAGTGACGCCTCAGACCACATGAGCTTCTTTATTTCGGTTACGTGAAATTACAACTTTTTATACAAAGGCAACATTTTAAATTTGAGTGATTTGTTGGTGCCGGGTTTACATCGGTCTTTAATGATTATGGACTGCACTTAGATTATTTTAATTTAATGTATTTAAACAACCATTAGGCAAGGAAGGTGCCTCCACATATGGTATTACTATAACTCTAACATCCGGCCTCCTGGAAAATATACAAGTCGGCCAAAACCTCCACCACAATGGCAAAAAAAGAGAAGAAGTATGGTCCTTTTTAGGGCCATCCCTACAAAACTAGCTAGCCATATGACACAACGAAGATCATAGTGATCCTTTGGTTATTTTGTTCTCAAACTGTATTCATACGTTTGTAACATGCTAAGTTATCAACTTGAAGATACGTGACCAACAATGACCAATACGGTTGGTAAAGACAAAACCCGACCTTGCCGTGACTGGGTATAGATTTGCAACATTCCGGGTAGCATACTAATCTGTTCGGCACGGTCGGTGACTGATGCCCTACTTGGCCAATGCTCTTATACAAATCATTTAGCCATGAAACTCAGGTCAAATTGTAGACAAGAAAGTCCTCGTCGAATGGTTTCTAAAGCGGATTTTCTTCTAAAAAAAGTAACCAGAAAGACGATCTATAAAAAAGACTCATACTGGAAATGCAAATTGTATACAATATTAGTTTTATAATATCCTCTCTAGAATGCGAGAAGGTACAATATACTATTTGTTACTGACATAGCAGAGTTGGTATATTTGACGATACCCCACGTTGGTACAATTATTATAATCAAAAGTTGTTCTTGCATTATGCACATATGGATGTATATATTTTCAATTTTATATTGTATAAAAATGAAATTCCACAGTGTTAACGCCTTAACTTTCAATAAAGTAAAAATTCTTCTTCTTCTTTTTGACTAAATATTTTTTACAGAATAACAATATCGTATACGACATGTTTCTTTTCCTTTCAACACACTTCTTCCACCCTCAGGAATATTCTAATTATATAACTAGGTTATATATTTACACCTGATGATGTGAAGAGGTCACCTGTGAAACATGTTGTGTGTAAAATTTTTATTCTGTAAATTAATACATAACAGTGGATAAAACAGTTTTAATAATTCTATGAAAAAATAAATTAAAGTTAATAAGCGAAAAAAAATATAAAAACTAACTAACTAACCATCACTCTCCATAATGGGTAAGCGGAAAGAATGAACCGCCAACGTGTTCTTTCCTGACAAACTTCTCTCGCTTCCTCAACTTTGATACATCGTGTCAGGCATGCACGTCGATTTCTCCGACTTCTCACGCGGCCGACATTCAATATTTGATTTATTTAATCGTGCCACGTTTTCCTCCGTCAGCCTCTATTTCTAGTTCCATTAACATTGTTAACATATACATTCTTTACCATTCTTTCTTTATTTATTTTTATTTTTTATTCTTTTATGTATACAACAGGTCGTTTGAACCCTATTACTGTATACAATTATTTTTTTAGCTATTATATTGATTCTCGTGACATGTGATCGGTAGCTAATCTATCGCCATTTTATTGTCACGTGAATTCTACACCAGACCAAAGACAGTGTGACAATCACACTGCCATCGCCGGGAATCGAACCTGGGACCTTCGGTATGGAAGTCAGAGCTTTTACCACTCTGCCACGAAGGTCGTGAATTCATTCTTTACATGTGTCCAAATCATCGTAATGATCCTTTCATTATATTAAAACTAATTTTGGAATAATATCGTGTTTTGTAGTTTACGTAGTAAATTAAGTTTTAGAGATCATTAATGGGGTATACAAAGAAAGCCTTTTGTCTTTGGTATTATATATGTGGAATGTAGACTAATTGCTGGGAGAGTCAAGGAAAACGATTGTGTGATGTAATAGCCATAATGTTAGACCGGAGGCCATCATTGCTTCAGGCAGAAGAACAGCTCTAGTTGGCAGCTCTTAAAGAAGTAGTCCATCACGGTAATACTGTTACGTCCATCGCTAATGCTTCAATAGCCGTATAATTAAACGGGTGAAACGTTACGTTTATCTCAAAATTCAAAAGTGAAATGATTAAAGACGAAGATTGGTGTTTTGGGATCAGAATAATATTACAACAATAAAAAAATTCATAACTATAAATGATAACTAATTAATTTTTAATTACAAACTAATTAACTAACTAACCATCACGCCGTCTTCCCGAAGGGGTAGGCTGAAAGAATGGACTGCCACACTTTTCTTTCCTGGCATATTTCTCTCGTTTTCTCAACATTCATACATCGTGTCATGCACGCGCGTCGATTTCTCCGACTCCTCACATGGCCGACATTCAATATTTGATCGTGCCACGTTTTCCTCGGTTTTCCCCTATGTCTGGTTCCATTTACATCGTTAACGTATATTTTTTTACTATTCTTTCTTCATTCATTCTTTCCTTATGTCCAAACCATCATAATGATCCTTTCATTATTTTGTTCATTACACCATAATTCGCACCGCATTCACTTCTTATATTTTCATTCGACACTCTATCATACACAGAGTATCACACATACGTCTAAGAGATCTCATTTCTACTGCATTTATTCTACTTTCATCCTTTTTTTTGCCAGTTCCATGCTTCGCTTCCATACATAAGGGTCGGTAGAAGAACACCATTGTGCACTGCCATTCTAGCTTTTTTGGATAGGTTTTTGTTTGCGATGACAACTTCAAGTGCACCATTCACTTTGTTGCCTGCCCCAACCCTTCTTTCAATATCCCTCTCCACTCGCCCATCTCTTGTAAACATACTACCTAAATGTACATTAAACTATGATAAATTTATATTGCGTTTTATAATATCTATATATAAATATCGAGAATGTATAGTCAAGAAATGAAATGCCGCATTGAGCAAGCACGTGGAGTTTTCGTGAAGATCCTGACCAATAAAGACCTTTGCCTGGATCTCAAAATGCGTACTGTCCGTTGTTATGTTTTCAGTGTTGTTATGTGGTATGGAAGACTGGACACTGACGACCTGACAGAGAGGAGAATACAATCATTTGAACTCTGGATATACAGAAAAATAAATAAAATAACTTGGAGCGACAGAGTTCGCATTGAGATTGTTCTCCAACGGATGAAAAGGCATCTGGAGTTGCTCGACAGTGTAAAAACAAGGAAACTGCAATACTTTGGTCACGTAATGACAGGAGAAAATACCAACTCACAGAAAATATCAGGAAGAAGAGGACCAGGTCGGAGAAGAATCTCTTGGCTGCATAATTTAAGATAATGGTTTAGAAGTAGCACCACATCGCTGTTCAGGGCCGCAGTCAACAAGGTGGAAATAGCCCTGGTGATAGCCAACCTTCACAGTGGAGACGCCACTTAGAGAAAAAGAAGTATTAGAATATTAAAAAAAACTATTTAAAAAAGTTTTTAAGTTGTACGTGCGAACGAGGATATTGCAACATTACGGTAATGCGAGTTTATTCAAATCGACAAAAATCATCACGTGACCTTAATTTGGAACGAATAGGAAAAAAAGTAGCAATGCTTGAAATCGTAAATCATCGTTTTGTGACTGTGATACGTGCTACAAATATTGTTTATATGTATCAATACATCATCAGATGTGATAGAATGTACAGACGCGTGTATCGAAGGTTTAATAAACCAAACAGGACGTGAAATAAAATGATGATCGATGATCAAAGTGAACTGCCTTAAAAGTTTGACGTCACTCTAAATAAATGAATACCGATGACGTAATATTAAGGTGAACGGGTATTTATTTTTCAAAAGTTGTTCGTTGTGATTTTAGACTCCTCGTATTGTTCAAGTCAACGGCAACGGCTACAGTACAAAAGCATAGGCTTAAGCACTTGTTGGCGGGGATCTATAAAACTTGTTCATTTATTATCTGCAAATAAGTTTTTTTTTCAGATATCCTAGTATGCAAATCTCATGAAAAGAGAAATGGTATTAATATGGAAATTTATTTGTGAGAGTGGGTTGCACCGAATATCTGAATACTGTGATAATATGATTATTTTTTAACAAACCAACATTACCCAAAATAAAATGCGCAAATTCTAGGTTTTATGATTATTTACGAGATATTATGTACAATAATAACGAGAATTGATTGACAATTACAAAGAAAACCCGTGGGAGATAATGTGGAGGAAGTAGAGAACGCCGGTTTTGCATTAGATAAAAACGAATTAATAAGCAGTTAGATATCACGTAGACACTATGAATAAAACAATGTTCAATTAAACAATACAGAATTCAGAAATGCTGATGTCAACAGCAAGTAAAGAATAGTGATTTATGAATATGTGTTTTGTTATATTTTTTTAAAAGTAAGTCAATCGAATTGAGCAAGCGTGTTTTGTATTACTGTACGAACATTTAATGGAAGAGACTGAAAGGATATTGTTAATTGACTTTTAAATTAACCCACGCACGTGGGACAGTATTGAATAATACGTAGTCCATACAGATTGATGCAATTATAGAAACTAGACTAATGTTTCGCAAACGTTTTATGTTCCATGTCCCACCTTAACCTCTATAAAAATTGTAAGCTCTCTAAGTAACATATACACAATTTTTAATATCCAAAAGTTCAATTGTTTACTGAAGAAACTTTATTGATTAGTTTTGGGAAGAAATCATGAAATCATGAAAAATAAATTCATGAATACAAATGAGAACGTCGGTTTTCTAAGTTTTTAATGGTTCATAGGAATGACATGTTTCGCCTATCTTGGGCATTATCAAATGTTGACGAGCTTCGTGGCCGAGTCGTAAGTGCATTGACTGCCACCCCGGAGGTTCCGCGTTCGATTCCCGGCGAGGGCAGCGTGATTGTTACACTGTCTTTGGTCTGGTGTAGAATTCACGTGACAATAAAATGGCGATGAAGATTAGCTACCTATCACATGTCACGAGAATCACTATGATAGTTATAAATACCATTTAAATCGATTTGGCTTATGCTGTCATGATGTAAAGAGCGATTCTACAAAATAATAATAATAATAATGCCTTAGAAAGGTGAAAAATGTAGTTCCCGTAAACCATAATAAACTTCTATAAAACAGACGTTTTCATTCGTATTAAATATTTAATATGGAGTTTTACATCATTGTTCTAGAAACAATAAATACACGAAATCCAGGCAGTAATAAATTTCAATGAAAGATTTTTCTATATTATTTTAAGTAAAAGTAATAATGTATGATTTAAATCTTGACGAAAGATATTTTATGTAACGTTCCAATTAAGCCGAATTCTTTTTACAACAAAATATCATTTATGGCACTTAATACACATTCAGCCAAATATGAATATAGAAAATAACAATAGTTTTATTGCACAGTTGCTTGAATACGGAAATTAGAATTTCGATTCCATTTTCTAATTTTCCCCCATAACAATCAAAATGCCCCCCTTTGGGGCACGGGAACACTGATCTAGACCAAAGGTTCAAGTAGAAGATAAATGAGGAAAAAGCGAAATACGATTTTATACTAGAAAATTAAAATAATCCAATAAAATCAATCCAGTGCGTAAAAACGACAATTTAAGATCTAATGAAAATCATCAGTTGTGCATTTTTTTTCTATGCATACATCGAAAGAGAAATTTTTTAATTCGTACGTAAAACATCGAAAGTTTAAGTACCGCAAAAACCGAGAAGACTGACTGTGTACACCTTATCGCAGGATTTCTCTACTTTGACAGTAAAAACATTGCTCTTTTAGTGTTTGGCGGTCTCTCTTTCTCTCTCGGTGGCTAATTTGAAACAAATATTTGGACAGTGACCAGTAAAAGGTATCTCCGGATGGCCGGATCTAAGAAGTGTGCCGGATACTAATGAACGCATACGCCTCCATTGATTCTCGTTGACGCGACACATCTCCGAAAGGAAACAAACACCATATTTGAAGACGATGATATTTCATTAGATGGATTGTGTGTATCGTGATTAGAAAAAAACACACAACGTACTTGACTCATTGCATGCAAAAACGATACATCGTCGATAGCAAAACTATCAAGAAATGTTAACTATCTTCTATACATCTATATACGAGTATAAATGAAGGCTCCTCTTCTTCTCCTATTCTTTGAACTCAATGGACTCGGCAACCAATTGACAGATCTTGGTGATAGTTCTGTTCAATAATATTACTTCGGGGAAGGTTTAAGAATGCTTGAATATTGGAAATATTACATATACAATTTTAAATAAAATATATTTTAAACAAATACATATTTAGTTTGAACAACCAAAACCTCGGTACACTGAGGAAGGTAAAACGTTTGCCTGAGAGATTAGTTTTAGAACAAAACATATTGTATACTCACAAGCATTGTGAAATTTAACATATTATAAATGTGTGTTTTTTTCATTATTTTCAATTTAACTAGACTGAGCCATAGCAACGTATGGCCGGGTACAGCTAGTCTATCTATACAATCGTCTTTGCTTATATTAATACTTTCTGTGCGACAATGCATCAGTGATACAAAACCTTTTTTTAGCGTTTATTCAAATTGTTATGTAAAAAGTTCACGAATAGCACAACCACAAAAAGGTTTTGACAACTGCAAAATATAAATCAAGAAGTCCGTCTCGCTCGCAAGTCAATACGAACAAGAGAGAAAGATACAAATCATCGTGTAGGCGGCCCGTTCTCTTTCATGCATAAACAATAAAGTAAATAATTTATTTTCTCAAAACTTATTACGGGTGGTCTTCTTCTTCATCTTCGTCAGCCTTATACAATCATAGTAGCCCTTAAAACTGCCTCATCTTTCATATTTCTCTTGTCATTTTGGTGGAATGTATGACTGATACTGTAGTGATACCACTACAGTATTTTTCGCTAGAATTTAGAAAAACGTAGCAACCAAAGGGTTAAAGAATTTTCATAGTACATAAGAATTATTAGCAGTGTCATATCAATTAGTTTAAAAGATGAATCGAATTAAAGGGATTTAATTGTGAACAATTAAAATAAAATCAGCAGAACTGAGACGAAATCCAAAAACGCATTTCACAATTGGGCATTAAGACTAAAATAGAAAGTAAGGTTTACAACCAGTTGTTAAGCTGCAAAAGAAAGTGCAGACTCATGCAGATCATGCAGGGCCAGTAAGAGTGCAAATACGCGGAAGGTTCAAAATCCTTCGGTGATAATGCGGAGAAAATACGTTTCCCCTATACTTACTGGATCGTGAGACACTTGCTGTTACTCTTTGCCTATCGGAACTACCGTTTAATTCACGCGCCTACAGGGTGCTGCTAGCTTCCAGTGGTGTGCAAATAAAACACCATCTATCTAATATGATTAATGCTTTTAATGTAACTACCAAATGAGTGGCCAAAATTATATTACAATCAACTAGGTACTAAAGTGGCATGTATCATAAAATTATATTGTATTGTGCTTTGGTAGCTATTATAACAAATAAAATGATGGTAATTTATAAAACTTTCTGATAGTAGTGATTTGAAATTAAAGACACGCAAAGAGACAAAAAGAAAATGAAGTACCCACTCTCAACTCGGCTATTTGGATAAAAACATACGTACGACTATTAGCACTCGATGACCGACCACACAATTATTATTTTAAATCGCGGAAGTCGAAAAAATATTTACTGCCATTACGTGATGAAAGGATTGTTTTTATTGTTTGAAAAATGATGTAAAAATCCGTATTTGATTTCTTCTATATTCACATTATAATTACTTAATTAATATTTAATAATGAAGAACACACACCATTTCTGGAAGTTTAATTTAATTTAAGAGAGTGACATAGGACTTTTTCAAATGATTGTGATATAGGCAATCACAATGACACTTTTATATGTTTTAAAGGCGGGCCACACTGTGATAAACACAAACATAAAATTTGTCTTGTATAGGGCTTCTATCTCATTCTACGCCGGGTAAAATAATGCGAGGAAGAGAGATAAACGTACCATGTTTGTTGAAAGGATAACCGTATGCAGAAACATCCGCGGTTTAACTCATGGTTTACTAAAATCGACGTTTTTACTACGTCTAGAACATGGTTTAAGTTTGAGTAATAACATTCAGTATATAAATTTTGGTTTCAAACCAGCTTGTTTATCACAGTGTGGCCCGCCTATTAGCAATGTGATGTGTTATTTATTTATTTATATTTAGAGTAACATCAAATATGACACAAGTAATACATATCACATGTTCTAATAAAATAAAATATTTTTAAATCCAATAATATTCATTTATAGTTCAAATTGTTAAAATGTCGCTGTATGCTTACTCAGTTTAAATCTATTCATATATTTTTCATTTCTGACTTCTTTCGGAACATCCTCATACTTCTTCAGTGCTTTATCACACTAGTCTCACCCTTTCGTTTTCTTAGTCACACCCTTCCATTTTTTTTGTTGCATATTCACTTGCTCCATTCTACCCTTGTCGCTCGAAGCATGTATAATAGTAATAATAAATAATTTAAAATAACTTTTAAAGCGCCGTGTTTGTTATGTAATCACCTCAAGGGCGCATTAAGACGTTTTTAAAATCTAAATATGAACGCTGCATCTGATTGATATTCGCGATCGATTGGAAAGTATTATAGAACAAAATATGCAAGTTTTAAATTGGGTATGAAATATGAAAAATATGGATTTTCAGCTTAGATCTGAAGTCTAAGGTATGGGGCTGGCCAGTTAGTAATAGTACCTTCCACTGTCTGATGTTCCTCAGACAAGATATTCTTCTGATTCCCACGCCTTTTATTCCCCTGATTTTACCCTCAACTCTTAAACATAATAAAACAGACGATTCTTGTAAAAAATTTACGTTCTCATTAAAATTAAAAATAATCTAATCCAACTTTTTTCAAGTACATAAGATTAGCAAGAGTTACGACTCCAACACCGAAGGTCCCGGGTTTGATTCCAGGCGATTGCAGTGTGATTCTCACTGTCTTTGGTATGGTGTAGAATTCAATGGCGATAGATTATCTACTTATCACATGTCATGAGAATCAATATAATAGCTAAAACAAATTGTATACAGTAATTGGATTCAAACGACCCGTTGAATTCAATAAAAAATAAAATAAATAAACATAAATTTATAACAAAATGAATGCGGAAAACGCAACAATTACAGCTGACCCAGTATTTATCTATGCATTTGTGAGAATAACACTTCTATAACGACTGGTGCATAAAAATTAGCACATCACAAAAAAACAACAAAATAATGCAATCGTTCAGTGCACTTGAATGTGATAATGAGATCGCGATCAGATGCTGTTATGGAGCCGCGTAGGACTTGCATTCCGGGTCGCGCTCGCCTCTCCGGGGACCTCCGATCGCGGGTGACGTAAGAGTTACTGCAGAATCTGCCTTTGCCGGCTTGGGAGCCGAGGACGGAGAACACAACCTGCGCCGTGGGTAGGTAAATCGGTACCTACATAACGCCAAGTAGCGAAACCACCTGCGCGCCTCGTTTTTCAGAAGAGGATGCACATCTCGCGATAATTTCTCGCGGGGTTTTCCTGTTGGAGGCAGCGGAGCAACATGATGCCAAGCTATTAAGACAACACTTAGAAAGGGTTTAACTCGCACGCAATGCACTTACTCAGCTCCATCACGCAAACTGACTACCCTAGAGCATTCACTGTATATAGATACTACTTTATTTATAATTCAAAACATCATTTTAATTTTTTATTATTATTATTTGTATTTAAAATAAAATTTAAAAAAACACTGTACTTTGTTTTTCAGCACTATGTGGTTTTTTTAATTGCCGTCTAGTTTCGCTTGTACCCAAGCTTCCTCAGGGCTTCGTAATAACAGCTGTTATTACGAAGCCCCGAGGAAGCTTGGGAAAAAACAAAGTACAGTGTAATAATTTAATTTAATTTTAAATACAAATAATAAAAAAATAATAATGTCTAACCACAAAGTGAATGCTTCATACGAAGAAAAATATAACATTGATAAATTTTTAATGAATTAAAATAGGTAAATAATACGACTAAGAATACTGTTTCTTTACAAGTTTTATTATAATTTATGGGAATGTCATGTTTCGCCTTTCTAAGACATTATCTAACAAATTGGATAATGCCTTAGAAAGGCGAAACTTGTCATTCACATCAATTGTAATAATATTTCTTGAAAACATACGTTTTCATTCGTATTAATTATTCAATTCACCATTGTTCAAAAAACAAAAAATAAATTAACATACGATTTATTCCAATTACGAATTTATTTTTCTCAACATGTTTCGAAGGCTTACACCGTCATCATCGGGAGAACGATATAATCAACTGTTATCATTAACATCATCATTGTTCTCTCGATGTTGAATGTGTAAGCCTTCTTCTAAGTTGAGTTTATTTTCTCGACATAAACTCAAAAGTAGGAAAAAAAACAGTGTTTCAATTAAAAAAAAATCGTCATTGTGGAATTCCAAAGTTAAAATAAAACATTGATTGATAAAAAAAAAATAATAATAACAAAAAAAATACTATAGACGGTTTAAAAATGTGATTCCCAAAGTGGTTTATATAGACCCCCAGGGGTCCACGACAACTTGCAGGGGGTCTATGACAGTTACAAAAAAAATGGGGGGCCACGAGACGGTTCAAGTTAATTGAAGCCGAATATTGAAATATTGAAACGCAAAACGAATATCAAAATCTTCGGCGACCTTTCGGCTTGGCTCACTTGGGGAAAATCGTTGGCGACCTTTTTTTATAGCTCGACAGCGACTTCCGGCCAGTAGGTAAAGGATTCGGCGGCAACCTTCTTTTTGCAACCAATTAGGAAAGCAGGGGGTTTACACGAATTAGAAAAAATCGCAAAAGGGTCTACGGGACAAAAAAATTTGGGAACCTCTGAGTTAAACCATTTAAAGTTGGAAAAATTTTATATTCCACAATATTTACTTAAACATTTCTCTAGCTTCTCAACATTGGTATATCGTGTCATGTACGCACGTCTATGTCAGAAAATAACAGTGTAGTGGTCCATTCTTGATGCCTGCCCCTTGGTGATGTTGAGTGAGTTAGATTCGCTTAATACGTTATTAATTCGCTATTATATAATATAATGTATGAATATGTATGCAAGATCTTCCACAGGTTCATTATTATTGTGAACGGTTCCAACAGACTGGTCGTATGTCATACCAAAGGTCACTCTGTCGATGTTAGCGACTTGGTGATTAGCAGTGTGTAAAGCATAAACCCACCTGAGATTCCAGTAACGCGTGATGGCAGTATTATTCTCATCAGCGAAGGCAGACCATTCATTTAGAGAACTGTAAAAGAAAAACGTACATCAACGGGTTTCTATATGTCATTGCCAAAAGTTTGTCACAGCGGCTAGAGTGAGAATGGGTTGTTGAATTAATAATCAATCTTGAATAAATTAACAGGCTTATAAGCATATTTTGCTTTATATGTATGTAGAATGTTTTAAAAGAAATGTTGAAGAACTGATCATATATCAACAAAACATATATAGTATAGCATGTAGGAGCTTCATATATCGTGTGATGCACGCACGTCATTTTCTCCGACATTTCACGTAGCTGACAATTTTATATTTGATTGATTTAATCATGCCACGTTTCCCTCGGTCTCGGTTGTCTATGTCAGGAAAAAAACTGTGGCGGTTCATTATTTGTACCCGAAGATGGCAGAGCATGGAGTTAGGCGTCCGCAGTTGCGTTGACGCGATGACATCCGGAAGAGTGTGGGAATTGCCTGGATGCAGATCGAACATAATGGGAGTAGGCCTACGTCCAGGAGTGAACGGCAACAATAGACTAAATAAGAAGATATGTAGACGAAGAAATAAATGGGTTGGGTAGAGACGGAACCTTCAAAAGAGTGTTCATGTAACTATTTAAAATGTCAAATTATTAATTAGAAGTTTATATTCCAGAAACAGGATGGAAAATTAAAAATAAAATAAAAGAAGCCACGTAGTGATTTAGGCGACAGAACGGTTCATAATCTAGGGGACTTGTGTTCAAACCTGGACACGATCCGGTTCCTTTTTCATAACAATGAGCTATTTATACTCACATTGGATATTGTATGATACATTCTAATACCACTGATGTAAATCCTCAATGTCAGTTGTTTTTAAAAATTATTATGAAGTGAAAATATCTAATTAGGTACCGTATTTGTCCGATTATAGGGCAACCGTCATGTTTTAATCTGTTATTTGGAATATAGTATATTTTGACATACGTACCAATATGTTTAATGAAAATATTGACACAAAAAAATACTTAGAATCTTAAATACCGTCCATTTAATTTAAATGTGCAATAGTTTAAATCTATTGATAATGGGTCTCAATGGAAGTTTGTTTCTAAACTTGCAAGATTCACTCACACAGAGTAGGTACCTAGTAACACGTTTTTTAAAATATTTTTTCCAGTAAGTGTACGAGTATGTCCTATTAATACATATTTTAAGAACCAAAGATATACATGAAACACAGTACAAAAAACACATAAGAACAACTGTCATAAATAATTATGCGTCTACATTTTAATGTCACCATTTCGTTTATTACGAGTAGAGAATTTATTGTTACCTAGAATATTTGTGACTCGAATATAAGACGAACCACCAAATCAACATATCTCATTTTTAAATCTAAACATTGCCTTTTAGTAAGTATTCAATCTAAGTATTTTTATGGATGTAATATTCTATAATGATATTAATAAACCAGTTGTTTCTATAGTGTCGACAATTAATTTTTCGCTTCAATAACCATCATGTCAACGGCCACGTTCGACTGTGAGATTTGACAATAACGTTTTGATGGGAATAGGAGAATGCCGAGCGGAGATGTAGCTGGTCTGGTTCCCGTTAGAGAGGCCAGCTTTGCATTCTTAGGCGGTCAACATGCCCGTAATTTTACAAGCGACAGAAAGAGTAGTCAAAGAGCACTAATTCATACTTTGAATGGAAACTGTGAAATGAAAAATGAAGCGCACTTTAAGAATGAATACTTTTTCCTAGATACATAACTAATGGTGATTCATGTTAAACTGAAACGAGATAAACACAGTAACCCAAATTGAAGGACAATAATTAACAACGGTGATTGTACGTACTCGATGCGGTCAAATGCAATATTTAAAATTTATTGTTACCTATGTAGAATGTTTTGCGAGTGATTATAATGCAATTGTTTGTCATGCCGGAACTTTTATTAAATAGAAAATTAACTTGTACATTTAATTAGTCATAATTCGGCCATGAATCTGTGTTATTAAGTCTTTTCAAATCAATAAGTTTAACTAATTAACCATCACGCCGTCTCGCCGAAGGGAAGGCAGAATGAATGGACCGTCACACTGTTCACTATTCATACATTGTGCCATGCACGCCCGTCGATTCCTCCGAATCACGTGGCCGACATTAAATATTTGATTTATTTGATCATGTCACATTTTCCTCTATCTTTCTCTATTTCTAGTTCCGTTTACATCGTGAACATTTTATTTTTACCGTTTTTTCTTAATTTATTATATCCATGTGTCCAAACCATATTAATGATCATTTCATTATTTAGTTCATAACACTTTCATTCACACTGAATTCCACTTCTTATATGTTCATTCGAAATTCTATTCTATAAGATTATACGTAATTAAAAAAATGAAAACCCTTTGTCTTTTTACATGGATAAATCTATAAAGATCATTAAATCATGTTTATTTTTTAATAACAAAATATGTTTATTTTGAACTAGTTCATAAAATGGAGCATTTTCTACGATGACGAACTCTTCTTCTTTTTTTCAAGATGATTAAATCATAAAAATGGCGCTCTATAAATCATCCAATAATTATTATTTTATATTATTATAATCAATATGCACGTGCGACGATGGTCGTTATTGGTCACAATAATATGCTGCATACGTGCATAAACTTCGTTTTATTATTCACAACAGGAATGATAAGGAAGAAGTTGAGACCAGGAAGAAATATTCCATGAGTCATACATAATCTGCGAGTGTTTTAAATAAAAAATAGCACTACATAAAACAGCGGTCTACAATGCCCAGAGATGGCCATTTCAACGGGAAGTAAAAAAACGGTCTGTCCAAATTATATTGTGGCTATTTTGTGCAGATCAAAATTTAAACAGTTGGTTTAAATGATTCCAAAAATTGAATTTGTACACATGCCTACTTCTCCGAATACTACATTTTAATATGGAAATATTAAACACACAACAGTGTGGGCGAAGGCATTTTAGGCACCAGATAATATAACGGTTAAATCCTGAACTTTTACGAACAACATGAGATTCGCAATGTTTGAAAAGATGCTATTAAAACGGTTTTAGTAAAATATTTGTATATACACGTGCATATATAATAAAGAAATTGAGAATAATATTAACTTTATTTATATAATAGACATGATTGTCGAAAATTTTGAAATGTTCAAAATGGCGTAATGTGATGGAGTAATGAGTAGGGCTCGGATTTATATTCGCTAAAAAAGTTCAAAATATTATTTTATATGTGCCAACATATGATTTTATATTCTCTAACCTTATATTTATGGTTAACTGAAAAAAAAATTATGCGTGACAAACTATTTTTTTTATCGTACAATTACATATTTTTATATATTTTCGGGGGTATGACACAGTCGATTTTTTACAAGAGTTTTATTTAGAGGGAAAAACGAAATCTAGAGCTTTTAGATCGTGCAATCATAGTTTTTCGTTCTTGTTGAAATTAGATCGCTCACCAAAGGCGAAAATAATCGTACTTTTTTTACCAACCCTTTGCACTCTGTGGGGTAAACAAGTGACATAAACCATTTCAGTTTAAAACACCTTCAAACAGTCTCCGGCTTTCAACGTATAGGCTGCACTGTTTCATATCAGAGTGCGTATCTTCTCCGCCATATCCAGTGTTCCTTGCCACAACAGTAACAAGTTCAAAAAGGAGACTACGCACAATATGGCCAAAAATATTCCATTTAATTGCTCATACCCCGAGGACCCTGAAATGATCTTAAATATTCGCTCTACCCTGAAATATGCTTTTATATTCCCTAATAACTAGGGCTAAAGGGGATATATACTCGTAGATCTCAAAACACCAAAAACGGTGTCTTTTTGAAAGCGAAGCCCAGGAAAAAAAGACCTTTTTTATGTTAATTCCGAACCCTAGTAATGAGTAACGGAGTAATGGCTTAAAATTTTACACTGAAGAAGTACGTTTGGAAAGTGCAAAAAAGTAAGTGAAATTACAATATTTTCAAAATGTTTATAAAAGAAGTAATGTGTGCTTACAATTCATAATAATAAAAAGTTAAATGAAACTACACGACATTTATTTTTGAACTTGAATATAAGTCAAAAAAACATTCTTGTTCATTATTTTTTATGTGTATAATTATTAAATAATCTACTAAAATCTGGCTGCGGTTTTGTTGGCATTTTCTATCGTCCGAGGGTTTAGTCACATAAACGGACAAAACAATATTTTCCTGCCACAGAATGACTAACTGAAACCGGTATAAGTGACTAAGTATTCAACGACTGCGGATACCCGGGTATCATAATAAGAAAGAAGAAAGTTGAGATGAATCAATCCATTATCAAACTGTATCTCTTGTCACGGAGTATTGGGGGTAGGGGCAGTAACCGGATCCAAGAGTAACGTAGCCACAAAATATACTTACGTAAAGAGAAGACAGGTGATTATAATATTGTCTACAAGCCATCCACTCTGACTCTCGTGGTGATTCGTGAGATCGAGAAACCGAGGCGGAGATGAAGCTGCAGGGAATGAGATGGATACCGAAAGAATGTCGATCGTTGACCTTACGAAATAATGCCCGAAGAAAGTTACATGATGTGCGTACATTCAAGAGCACGGAGATTATACATAATACACTCCAGCCTGAATGTGGCCTGATATCATTAAGAGAGATTCCATTGCAACATTATAGTATAAAGCGTTAATTCATTAGCTTTTAAATAGTGCAACTCTTGACATACTTGTAATGCCCACATATACACGTCTTCAATTTGTATCCCATCTAATAGCATATAAATATTAAGCTTACATTTATCTAAATAATAGTAAGGAGATATTTCTTTTTATTAAATACACGTACGCATAAAATAATGAAAGGGACATAAAGATAGTCTGGACATATGGAAAGAATGGTGAAGAAAGCTTATGTAAGCGACGTAAACGGAACTATAAATAGAGGAAGACCGATGAAAACGTGGTATGATCAAATCAACGTAAGGAGTCGGAGAAATCGACGTCCGTGCGTGAGACGCTGTATGAATGTAGAGGAATCAGGAGAAGTATGTCAGGACAGAACAATGTGGCGGTCCATTCTTTTTGCCTACCTCTCCAGCGAGACGGTTAGATAGTTAGGTAAATTCATGTTATAGAAAATACCAAAAAATACAGAAAATACCAAAAAATACAGAAAATACTACATTTCTCGCAACGGTATTCGTTATATATATTTTTAAACTTCATAGTTATGTATACATATTTTTTTTTGTAAGCTATAGAATCCATAATACATAGAAGTAGGATGATACATGAATATTTTGACTTGAATGTCAACACAAAAAGTCGAAAAAATTTAAAAAAAAATTATTCGATTTTATATTGTGTATGTTTTGCAATTTAAATTATTTAAATATATGTATTGTTTCTTGAAAAATATTAACACATTATTTAACATTGATAAGATATATGTTTCACGTCAATCGCTAAAATATAATAAAACTTCTAGAAAACGGTTTCTTTGGATAATACAATATGACTTAAGTGGAATATCAAGAACAAAAAAGGAGTCATTGTTATACAGTTAGGATTGTGTTGATAATAGGAACATATCGAAAATGGGTCTTGAAATAAATTTTATTGGTTGTTAATAATATTTAAAAAATAATGCATTAAAATAGCATTATTGTGTAGCTACCTACGATAATGCACTTTTAACCGGTCAGCGAAGAAAGTGTTATAATTTGTAGTCGCCTATTAATAAATGCCTATTCGAACAACTTCCATCTCTTTTTTCGTACTAAGACGAATAAAATTACTTGTCTATCTATGTAAGTGAGAAACAGAAACATTAAAACCAATATTTATGGGAATATCTTTATAGCGGATGTGTGAAAGAAATGCTGGATAGTGAGAATGAATGTGAAAATGTTAACGGAGAGTAAGATATTATAATTAAAGAAAGATGGATTTAAGGAAATGTATGTTTATGATAGTAGCAAAGATGAAAGTATCATAACTAGTATAAATGATAATACAGAACATATAAGCATGAATGAGATAGACAGATCTGTGAAAGCAATGGAAAGTGGAAAAGCTATTGAGTATTATCTATTGTAGAATTTATTCCAAATGTCAGCGAAGTAGTTTCTTCGTGGATATGTAAAGTTTAAATTTAATCAGTGGTTTAAGGAGTGATGTACGCTGATCGACTGGAGGAGAGCTTTAATCATCCCTCTGTACAAGGGGAAAGGGTCGCGTGTGTAATGTGGGGACCACAGGGCTACTAGTATTTTTGAGTGTCGTTGGTAAAGTCTATGGCAAAATTTTAATAGAAAGAGTAAGAAAGACGACAAGTGACAGTTTGGGATATGAAAGGCGCTTTTATGAATGGCAGAGGATGTAAGGATCAAATGTTTGCACTTCGTACATTGACAGAGAAGTTTTTGTGCAAAAACCACAAACTTTTATTTGCCTTTGTCCCTTTGCAAAACGTATATGATCGCGTTGATAGAGTCCAATTGTGGAAAATTTTGTCTGAGAACACATAGAAAGAAAGAATGAAGGAATAATGATAAAAAGAATATGTTAACGATGTAAATGGAACAAGAAATAGAGAAAAACCGAGGAAAATGTGACACAATCAAATTAATCAAATTTCTTCGACACCTCACGTCGCCGGCATGTACGAGTATGTATGTAAATGAATCGAGAGAAATATATCAGGAAAGAACAGTGTGGGGGGTCAATTTTGTTTGCCCACCCCTTCGGGGAGACAGGGTGGTTGTTAGTTATTTAGATCTCTTAATTTGACTAGCTTATTGCTTCAAAAACATATATTTTATATTTCATATGGTACGTGATGACGACCTTCGTGGTAGAGTAGTAAAAATTCTGACTGCCATATCGAAGGTCCGGGATTCGATTCCCGGCGATGGCAGTGTGATTGTCACACTGTCTTTGATCTGATGTAGAATTTACATGACAATAAAATGGCATTAGATTAGCAGCTATCTTTCACATGTCACGAGAATCAATATAATAACTAAAAAGAAATTGTATAAAGTAATTGGGTTCAAACGACCTGTTGTATAAAGACGAGGATAATTTTTTCATCGTCACTTACCCTCTCGGCGTATATAGTTTCTAAGCAAAACTTTAGAAAATTACTACGTATAATTATTCACATAGTACACTGTGCATAATCTATTTTTATATTACCTTGAGGATTTTAAATATTGAAACGTGATCACAATATAAACTGAAAGAAAAAATCGACAAAACGTGACATTAAATATTTCCATCAATTAAACGTGCTCGAATGTAAGTCTTAAAACATAGTAATATAAGCTAAACGACAGGTCAAATTTAAGTTTAAAAAAATCATTATAAATTTCAGTTGATATTAAAGATTCATATCCCGAAATTCCAACAATATTGTAATGAAATAACACTAAAATATTTCTATGATCGTCAAACTAAAAAAACTCATATCATAAATATCCGACTGGCCTATTTGTACATACGTATTGTGCTTATAGGCTGCAACACACACGATGCCATTTAATGGTCCATATATCGAAATCAGGTATTCTGTATTCAACGGCCGCCATAAAAAATAATATATATCACACCATTTTATTCATGACCCCTTGTGCGCCGAGAAAACTTTCGATTCAAACAAAGCCCAGATTCGTATGGGAAAAAAATCGATAATGATATTATAATTGAACATTCTCTTTGAATTAACACTCAGCCTTGTACTTTATAATGAACTCTGCTTCGTGTGTGGTGTATTGATTTTACTATTCAGATAACATATGGGAAAAAAATCTAATGAGTAAATATTTTTATTTTAATTAACTAAAGTTATAATTTAATTAACGGCATAGAATTCGATAATGATATTTTTTTTAAATCTTAACTCCCTTCTTGTTCTAAAGAAAATAATTTATTTATTTGAAAACGCTTCGAAGAGTCTATACCCGCGTTCTGGATAAGTGGATGTTAAACATTAGTTTGCGAGACATAAAACGTAATGAATAGGTCAGAAAAAGGACCAAAGTTGCAGATAAAATATGCAGAATAGCTTTGTTGAAGTGAAATTGGGCCGACCAAATAGCGAGAACAATGGATTATCAGTGGACCAGACGCATCCTGGAGTGGCGACCGAGGACTAGCCATAGATACCCAAGCAGACCACAAGTAAGATGGTCTGATGACATTAAAAGAGTGGCAGGGGGTCAATGGCATACTCGTATATTAGTGAGGAATACAGAGTCGTGGAAGTCGGAAAGAGATGCATATGTTCAACGATATAATGATACCAAAATCATCGGAAATAATACATAATATAAACTTTTCCGCAGTTAAAAACAATTGGAACGAACAGCTGTTTTGATTCATAAAAATTCAACATATAAGGATACCTATGTTATTTCTAACGGATGTTTTTAAAATATGGCATAGAACACACATTGAAATCAAAGCCCACGATAGTTTATTATACCCCACAAATGTAATCACTATTTTTTCAAACATATAAGAACAACAAAAATTGTGTTAAAGAGAGGCTGTACATGACATAAAATCAAGTGGAAAATGTGGCTTCTTTAGACACATCAGTCGTAATAGGTTATTAGATTGAAATGCGTTAGAAGATATTTGTGAAGGTTCTCTAAGCCACTAGCTGCCGGGATAGATGAAGAATAAATGACAAAGACATCTGCAACAGTAAAGTTTCCGGGGTCCACGATCTTCCGCAATGAGGCTAATGACTTTAAATTAGTTGAACCAAACATTGCTCGAAAAAAAACAACAATTTAAAGTATTTACTTATCTTTTATATTTAGACAAATCAAACAAATTATCTAAATGGCCCGGATGATTGGAAATAAGTGGAAATAAAAAGTGGAATTAATGGTAAAACGAGTGATTAGATTAGGTATGATTTATGCGCTATAAAAATGGATCAATTTCTTCACACGTCAACAATCATTAAATATTTTATCAAAGTTAATCAATTAAGGAAAACATCACATTATTTCAAACACAATAACTAACTAACTATTACGTCGTTTCCCCGGAGCTTTCATGCTTTCCTTGGTCTTCCACGACTTCTCTTTCCACTCATACTGCTTGTATACAACATTCTTCTCACATCCAAAATTCCTTAAGTCCGAACCATTTAAGGGATCTTTTGTTATTTTACTTAGGATCAAATATTTAATTGTATATTTTTAAAACATAAATATATCATTCAACGCATATGACATTGCAGTTACTTCATTGCATTCTGATTTATGACTCGTATAACCACAATTAATTTTTACCAGGTTTAGATACTCTTTGCCAAAGTTTACTAGCTCACTAACTGACTAACGGTTCTAACGAAGGTAGGCTGAAGGATCCCAAAAAATCTATCATCATCCTATCTATATTAGCACCACCCTTAGGATATACAATGTTTTCTTGCCATTGATAGGAAAAAGAAGTAGAAAACAATTAATTTGTCATCGAGTTATTACAGTAGGAACATATAATACGAGTACATTCGTTTCGGAATATTGTTTTTTGATTATTGTTAACAAAGAATATAATTCAATCACAATTCTAACTTTTTAAGTAAATAAATACATGTACATTCATCGAGCGATTAGGTTTTACGCATATCCTTGTATACGTTATATCACAAAGTTACAAAACTGATTAACAGTTTTTTTTACTCGTTTGTCACATTATGACCATAACGATTCCTCACTGCACAGCGGATTATAGTAATTAGATACAAAATTATAATAAAACCTTGAAAACCCCAGTTTAAAACCGTCAAATTATCACACAAAAGCTAAATTATTAGCTTTGTTGACAAAAAAACGGGTCTCGAAACTCAGCAAGGCACAATGCGAGGTTTGTTGCCCACAAGGTTAAGAAATTATGAAAAGTAGTTGGAAACAGAGGTGTTGAAATAATAACGTTTAGAGATCAATACAGCATTCAGTAAAAGTTTTATTTTGGACCAGCTTGAGAAAAAATATAAACACATTTGAATTATTAAAACAAAAGTAATCATTAACTAACAATAAGTAAAGAACTTAAAATTAAAATAATGTGATATGCAAACACGTATTTTTTTCCGACCTCTCATAATGACGGACGTTAAAAATTAAATTGATTTTGTTATTCTATGATTTTCGCGGCCTTTCAAGATTTCGTTCTTTATCATCATTTATATGCGTCCACACAATCTTTATTATTTTTTATTAGCATTTAATTCAATATCATCTTTAATTCTATTTGTTTGGAATTAATAAAATATTTTGTATTATTTATAAAATATAGGTACATATAAAAATACATACTACAAATGTAATAATTTATTTAAGTTTTTTGTAACACTTGATGATGCCAACATAGGTTAGCCAACTATCGCGACAAACTCATAAAAATAAATTGTGATTCAACTCCATCCAGGCATAGCTCCTCTTATCTTCCCCTCGGGAACAGACTTTTTTATAAATACAATCCCAACACTAACTGATCTTCCATTCCTTGACAATAATGTAAGACTTTATCATAAACCCTAAATCCCCCCTCGCTATCTTTCGGAGGGACACTCCGGGCATTTAGCCCCATAATAAAACAACTACCAAATCACATTCCAACAATGTTTCCTACAGACGTAAGAGGAATAGCCATTAGAGCTGAACCTCTGTAAGCCAGAAGATCCAAGTCCAAATACAAATAACAGTGTTTCAAATTCTTTTAATGGGACACATTTTCCGCAACGAGAAATACGATCCGCTGCACCTCATCATAAATGGGAAGATCGAGGGTAGACGCGGTGTGGGAAGACCCTAGATGTCTTGGCTCGAGAATATCAAGGAGTGGACCAGAGTTCGGGGGGTGGGGGAGTTGTTCCGTCTAGCACAGGACAGAAAGGCCTACGCCAGGGTGATAGCCGACGTCGGTAGGGGGGACCTGACATGGTAATCAAAGAAGTATAAGTAGATAATGTGGAAGTATCATAGTGTTTCGGCCAAAACAATGGATTATATAATTTATTTAAGCATGATTTAGGTAATGTAGGTACATGACCAATTACTGATTATTTTTAAACATTTGTACATTAAATGCGTTGCCTGAGAGCCATTAATTAATTTATATTTTAGGCCAAAATCGGTTACATACATTTATGTTATCGTTGACACATTATTCAGTACATAGTATATCCAACACACAATGTATAGTACAGTCAGAAGCAAATGTTTGGACAGAATTGCCCTGATAATCATAACAACGAAAATCCGATGTAACCTTCATAATTCATTTCAGATAAAAACTCAGGTAGAGAAAAACATTTTTTATTTATTCTAATGTAACTCTTTTAAATACGATAAATTTGTATGGAATACAAAGTTATACTGATGGTGATTGGCGGGATATAACATCATTAAAAAAAACGTGTAATTGAAATATTATTACTAGCCTGTACGATCATAATGTGACAGTATTGAACCTCTTCAATAAAGGAATTAAATTTTGATAACATTATAAGGATGTATATTTAAAAAAAAAAAAAATAAGTGAAGCCGGAAGACGCGAGAGATTAAAAACAAATGTCAAATGCGATTATTTCCTGATTTTTATAATAATGTAATAATTTTAGATAAACTTAAGGCGTTAACACTTGGAATTCCATAATGACGAATTTTTATGAATTAAAATACCGTTTTTTTCCACTTTTGAGTTTATTTTTCTCGACATGTTTCGAAGGCTTACACCTTCATCATCGGGAGAACAATATAAACTCCCAACGTTTATATCGTTCTCTCGATGATGAAGATGCTTTCGGAACATGTCGAGAAAAATGAACTCAAAAGTGGAAAAAAACAGCGTTTTAATTCATAAAAAATCGTAATAATGTAATAAATTAAATTTGGTAACTAATTTATAAATAAATCGACACATATGACGAAAATTAGGCAAAATATGGTAATTCGTAAAACATTAAAATTACGACAATATTTTATACATATATTTTATTTATAGTGTGTATTAAATGCATATGAACATATTTAAGCAGCTACTTAACTAATTAAATAACCATCAAGCCGTTTCACCGGAGGGATATGCAGAGAGGATGGATCGCCACACTGTTCTATCTTGGCAATAACTCTCGCGCATCTTCTACATTCACACAACGTGACATGCACGCTCGTAATCTAGGCAGCTACTTAATCATTAAAAAATGTGTAGGTACCTTAACATGGCAATATACTTTTGACATTTCATTTCAATGGGTCTTTCAAATGGATACACTGAAAAAGAAAAAAAATACGCGAAATACGCAAACAATGCCGATAGCACAAATCAATGATCATTGCGAAAAGCTGATTGCTTGAAAGTAATATGGGAGCGGCTATGGATTGGCAGTGTATTGTATACCTTGTCAAAGTTTTTTTTACAATGGCTCATGATAGAATAGGCACTGTGAGAAAAATGAATAACAAAAGGAAAAGCAAAAACATCTCATGAGAATACGCCGTTACTAGCGAGCGGAAGTAAAATATAAGATGAAAAATCTACGGAATTTCGTAAAAAAAAAACTATCAAAATATATATATTTACATCATCATACTATATCTCGGGATGGGTCAGGTATGCTTGTGAGAAATGACGACCTTTGTGTATCAAAATAAACGGTGATTATATCGAAAAATCAAAATGTCTGTAGGTCTGTACATAACTACACATTTTTGATCGACACCATGACCTTAGTTTAAGGAGTCAAGTGTTTTATATAGAACTAAGGTAGCTAGCTACTCTCAATTTCCAATATGCATCAAATTGTTTTTTAAACAATTTCAATAATATTATCTTCCAACATATTAATTATCTTAAAATAACAACAGTTTTATTGACGAAAATTTCAGATGCACAAATACTTGGTAAAAAAGTTATGGAAACGTAATTAAAATTTCACTCGATAATGTATATTTTGACCAAAATAATATTATGAAATTTCTTAGTTTACCATAAAATAAAAATGATACAAATCAAGAATATTGGTGAGATTGAAAGTATTATGAAGAAAATAATGAAATGATCATTCAAATGGTTTGGACACATGGAAAGAATGGTAAAAATAAAGTATATGTTAATGATGTAAATGGAACTATTGTAGAAATAGAGGAAGACCGAGGAAAACGTGGCATGATCAAATAAATCAAATATTGAAGGAAGGAAATGTCGGAGAAATCGATGTGCGTGTATGATACGATGTATGAATGTTGAGGAATCTAGAGAAGTATGTCAGGAAAGAAAAGTGTGGTAGTCCATTATTTCAAAAGGCGTGATGGTTACTTATTTAAGAATATATGGTACATCAAATACAACAATAATAAAACATTTTTAACGTTTGATTGACTTATGTACATTTTTTAATTACAAAAAAATTCACCTACAAAAATTAAATAATATTCTTGAATTACTGATTAAACATTGAATAAAAGGTGATTCTTTGTTGAATTAATAGTTATGTATTAACTGGAGACAAAATCAATCAATCAAAATCAAACAACATTTTATAAACAATTAATAATATAAAAAATACAAATGAAATAAACAACAAAAACATTAAACATCGGTACCTACTCACAACACATTTAAAGCATTTTCGACGAAAGATCGCTAGAGAACCGGCATCTCTTACCTCATTTGGCATTTGTTAAATAATTTGAATGCTCTATAAAAAACACATTTCTCTGTACTTTCAAGTCTTGGTCTTCGGAGTCGGAATCTATCACGACCTCTCGTCAAATAATATAGTACTTCTCTGAAATTGAGTTAAGTTAAAACCATGAAAACATAGTTAATGATATTTGAATTGCGAAAAAATAATCTATAAATCTAAATAACAAAATTATTATTCAACAAAATGTACAGCAGTAAATAAAGAGATATTTTAATTAGAGTATTAAAATCTATTATTTACCCACCTACATTCAGAAAAGAACTTTGAAAGCATTTAGGCACATTAATGGAAGGTAATTGAGAATTGAGCGAGCGACGCTTTGTACATATAACAAATCAAGTAATAATGACTGCTCGGAGTGTAGGTCACATCGTCACACGAGCTCACAGCTCCAGCACAAGGCTGCGGACTGTCGAAATCGATTTCTGATGAGAATATCTAAGTAGCCTTACGGATTTACCGAAAATTTCACGCGGTTGGTCAATACTTGTTTCTGATTCACGCTTTGTCAATATGACCGTCACTTCGTGAAAAATAATATACATAAATAAAATGTAAACTAATTAACTATCGCACCATTTCACCGCAATAGTGGGCGGAAAGGCTAATTATTATTCGTCGCCAATCGATTTCTTTCTTTAGAACTTTAGATTGCATCACGTAGGTACTAAAAAGGTTGGAAGCGTTCGAGATGTGGATATACCGCAGAATGCTCCGTATACCGTGGACCGATAGGGTCAGTAATGCAGACGTACTGCAGAAAGCTAGAACCAATAAAGAGCTGTTGTCGAGTGTGAAAATTAGAAAGGTCATGTGCTAAGGGGAGAAAAATACCACCTCCTTCGACTGATATTAATGGGTAAAGTGGAGGGACGTCGGGGAGTTGGTAGAAGGCAGCTGTTCTAGTGGTGCAGGATAGAGATGCCTTTGCTGCAGTGATCGCCAACGTTGGGGGGACCTGACACGGCACCAAAAGAAGAAGGTTTAGTACCTTCTTCTTTATTTTATTTTTTTATTTCAAGTAATTCTTCTGCTTGTTCCGTGTCACGTAGCTCAACGTTGGCGATCCCTGCAACGAAAGCATCCCTGTCCTGCGCTAATTGGAATAGGTTCTCAACTCTCCTCATTCCTCAATCAAATGCCTTCTGCCAATTCCCAATTGCCCCTCTACCTTCCCCATGATTATTAGCCGAAGGATGTGGTATTTTTCTCCTCTTAGCACATGACTGAAATATGACACATATCTTATCTTCACATTCGACAATTGTGCCTTCGAAGTACCTGCCCAAAATTTAAAATATATTTCAACTTTTCGTTGGATACATTGTATCAAGCCTCGCACCGCGCGCTCTACACAATGTATCAAACGAATTTTATACAATTCTTTAATAACATGTTCTTCTGCTATGCATCATGTTCTGATATCAAGATTCCGAAGTTGATTGTATCATCCTTCAACTGACACAAAATGTATATGAATCACTTTGTGGTCGCGCGTTGTACTTGATTACTTTTTTACCTATTGCGATATTAACGTATCTTTATCAAGGCAATTAAGAATAGTAATTACTTCAGTAATTGTTATTGATACTGATGAAGATACGGTAGTATGGTTTTGATGATAGTATCGAATCGAAACTGGTTAAACAATAGTCAAAAATTTAATATCAAAAGTAACTGCAATTAAAAACCAAATATTATCAGTGGTCTTAATATAAATGAAAATATAAGTCAGACGTATAATATTTCTCCGATCTCTTGGACGAATGAGTAGAAAATCTGTATATGATAGTGTCCAATGAAAATATAAGAAGTAAATGCAGTGTGAATGAAATTGTTATGAACAAAATAATGAAATAAACATTAAGATTGGACACATGAAAAGAATGAATGAAGAAAGAGTGGCAAAGAAAGAATATGTTAACGATGTAAACGGAAATAAAAATAGAGAAGACCGAGGAAAACTTGGCACGATCAAATAAATCAAATATTTAATGTCGGCCACGTAAAGAGTCGGATAAATCGACGTGCGTACATGACACGATGTACGAATATTGAGGAAGCGAGAGAAGTAAACATTTTTCGTTAATTGAAATCATGTCATCTTCACAAATCCATTTGTCTGAAAAACATTCATAATGCATCTTTTTTTATTAGCAGGTTTTCATATATTTATCTTAATACTTAAACATACATGCTGTTAAAAATACATTTTGATAATATGACAAAAAAATCTTGATTTTTATAAATAGTGCATTTTAATAAAACGTGTCGATGAATTTATTATAGCAGAGTGCGCTGGGAACGAAGTTGCGTACACAAAGTAAACAATGAAGAAATAACATTTGATTTGCACCGAAGATTGGACTTCTTTTGTTATTTCCATTATTTCTGAAAACATTTTGTTCGATTATCAAATATCATTAATTTAGATAAATTACTTCATAATTTAAAAAAGAGTTGTGGCAATATAGGTCCAGACGTAAAATATATTAAATTCAAAGTGAATGTTGTTAATGAATCGTTATCTATAATATTTATAAATTTATATTTTGCTTAGATTCAACGTATTTTCTAAGAGTGGTTATAACATTTGTATATTTAGATTTAAATGGGTGCAGATGCAATTAAAGGCAAGAATCGTTCAGCGCCCCCTGCCTACAAAAGTTTTTTAGTAATTTTATGCTAATATTTTTACATGGATAATAATAATAAAATTACAATTATTGCGCAAGTGCTAACGAACCTTATTGATTTTAAGCACCTTGTAGTAAATTCTATATTTGGAAAAGTAATTAAGCAAAAGGTGTGCAAGTTCCAAATACTGAAACATGAGGCAGATGGATAAAAAATGCATAAACTAAGAGACATATATAAAGTTACTTGACATAAGACGAGATTTTGATAAATTATAAATATACATAAGGAATTTATTACCGTATTCTGATTCACAGAGGAAAAAACTTATTTGGTTTTAACTCACACGAAACGTCATAAATGTTTGACATTCGGGAGATAACACTATTGATAAAAAAAACTTCACTTGTCGATGTAAACATACACAATAACAAACACAAACACGAGAAATGTACTAAAGTTATTAATAAATGTTTGAGATTGCAAAATACAGTTGCTTTAGTTTATCTGCTAGAGTAAATTATATAGTTCCAGAACATCAAATACGCCACACCAACACTCAACGGAACCGCTCGCGGAACTATTCGTATTTGAATGAGCGCCGAAGAGCGATCATAATATTTACGATTACCGCCGCACCGCGGCGTTCCAGTTGATTTGTTCCAAACTTCACATCAGAGATGAAAGATGTTACTTTTCAATCATAATTGTTCAACAATAAAATTATTGTAATGGTGCATTTTATGTAAACAATTAATTCGTTATCTGTTTACTTTTGAATACATTTCTTTATTTTTGTTTAAATGTTTTCAAAGTATAATATTCCGCCATTAATTCATATTTCCCGCGTAGTGAAATTCGTTTCCTGAATGGTGGTAGAATTACGTGCGGAACATATTGTCACTAGCTTCAAATGCATTCGTTTCCATAGGAACCATTTATGAAACTATCGATGGAAAATCCGGAAAAATAATATAAATGAAGCGAAAATTCGATCTTGAAAAAATCAGCTATCGAAATTTAAACGTTTATTCAATCTAAAATGTATGCTTTGAGGTAAGTTAATTTGGTGTTGTAATTTTTTGTAACATGAGTATGAAAGAAAATCTTATTTGTAAAAAAGATATAGGTGTAAATGAAAGTATTATGATATTTTCTTTCAGTACATATTATTTTTTTATAGTGATCTAAATCCAGTTTCGAGGTGGTTGGATGTGTCAGGATCTGTTGGTCAAGGAATAAACACTTTACCAATGAATATTACTTTCACAGACATTTATTGTGACCAAGATTACAAGTTACTAATTGGAGATATTGGATCAGCAAATTCAAAACCCAAATTAAAGGTTTATTTAATTTTTCTAAAATATAATTGCATTTAAAATATATTTTAAAACATAATTAGAGAAATTAATAATTTATACATATTTTTCGTTTCATTGCTCGAACTTATATTTTTAACCAATAGATGTCAGTAATAACAGTTTTATTAATTTCATGAATGTTTTAAGTTTAAATTATCTATGATTTTATTTTTTATTTTAATTTGATTATGTTTTCATTTTGAATATATTTAAATACGATTTTAATGCTCTCAAAATATTGTTTAATTGTATTTCTTTATAATTCCCATTGAAATGTCATATTGATAAAATACCTTTGAAATTAAATATAATTATTTAAACGAAAGGGAAAAAAATATCAAATCGCGTTGGGTAACTAATAATTTAAAAAAATTGACAGATACTTTATACTTGTTATCAAAAAAAAGATATATAGTTACAAAGATACAAAGGAGATAAAAAAAAACGCATTTAATTTTAGGTATTTAAAGGAACTTCTATTGTCAACGATATAATGTTACCCGATATACCCACATCACTGGTAAGCTTCTACACAATTGAGAGCGTCCCAAGGAACTCTCCTGTCCTCGCAGTATCCATGGGTTCCAGTGTTTACATTTACAAGAATATGAAATTGTTTTATAAATTTTACTTACCACCACTTGAAGCACAGCCATTAGAAACTGATGTTTGGAGACAGGTGGGAAACGTTTTTTTTTATTCTTATATAATTTGAAATAGTTAAAACCTTCATTTTAAAGAATTTCTCTTTCACAATTAAAATTATTGAATATTTGGGTTGTAGTAATACCAGATCTATATTTTTTTAAAGATTTTTGTAACAGAGTCTATGATATAAATGGCTATGTATAATAGAAAAATAAGTTCTATTTAGAATATGATTGGCAATGAGATATTGCAATATTTGGTAAGAAAGCTACACATAATTAATATGTAATATTTGTTATTAAATCTATTTCTTTTTACTCTTTTTATTTTAGTTCATTGATGGAATTCCAAAGCGCGATGACAATATAGAACCCAAAATAGACATTTTGCGTTCATTGCCTTTTGCCTCTCTCACACCTCATTCTCAGCATTTACTATCCTTACCAAAAGAAAAATGTCTGCCTTTTATAAGTCAACATACAGATTTTCCTATGCCGAAGCTTTCGATTGTCACTTGTCTGACAAAATTGAATGTTAATTCAAAGGAAAAGGACAGTGTAGCCTGTTTGGTGCTGGGAACAGAAAATGGTGAAATACTGATTCTTGATCCACAAACATTTTCAATAATACATCAGGTATATTTTTGTACTAAAAATAATAATATTAACATGATTATAACATTAGTTGGTCATATCTAGATTTTGGGGAATAAATAATTCCATAATATTTTGTACTCACTTTGAAGAAAGAGACTGTTTAGATTTTATAAACTTTAATTACAAAGAAGCATTTTCTGTATAACAACATTTAAAGATATGTAATTTCACACGTTCTAAAACTACAGTGTTGAATGTCACATGTTTCAAAACTACAATAAGAATGCATACTACATAATCGAATAGTTATTTCAATATTTAAAAATTTGTTACTATTATGTATTCATAATTTAACACCGTATATAACAATATTTTCCCCACAATAATGTGGTAAGACATAATCCTTTTTATGTCTTAATATGGAGTTTATGTTCCAGGCCAGAGTGAGTGCTGTAAAGGCAACACCTACACATTTAGAGTCTTGTGGTCTCTTTGATGTTGAGTACAGTATTGTTATTGCTACAAGGTAATATATACTTATATAATAACCATTGTTTTAATATTAATTATTGTTTTGTACATTGTTTCGAGAATAAAAAAATCTAGCATAACATAATTATCTGTTTAAGGGAAGGATTTATCTGTGTACTGAGAAGGGAATGGTTAGAAGGTAAATGTTTGGTGCAAGTATCATCTTTAGTTGTTGGTTTAATTATAATTCCTGGTGACAACAGCATTGTTATAGCTTGTATGGATAAAACTCTGCACTGTTACACTAAAAAGGTAATTTATTCAGTGTTTACCTGTGACTTGACATGAAGTTATGTTTTTTCAAAATATCTTCTTGATAAGTCAATTTATTGTTTATTTATTTTGTTACTAATGTGAATTGGTCCACAAGAAATTTAATAAAGAATTCGAACTAATTATTGGTGCATTAAAGAAATGATATCTATTTTCTTTAGGGCAAAAAGAATTGGACGATTTCTCTACCTAATCGCATTACAAATATAACTTTAGTTCCACTTCTCCATCTCGGTGCAAATTTGATTGGAGTTGCAATGATTGGTGGTTTGGTTCAATTTTATAATGGAAAAAATTTGGTGGATTCAATGCAAATGCAAGGTACTTCTCATCTCCGTTATTAAGTTCATGTCACAATGCTTTTGTAATAGAAAAGGGGGCTAAAATGTCTTTTTTAATTTATAGATACAATATCCACTATGAAGTTTGGGCAGATTGGTCAAGAAGAGCATGTGTTGGCAATGATTTCTTCAGGTTTACCAATATGCAAATACACAACTTGTATATTTATCATATAAGTTTTTAAAAATACGAATTTGTTACATTGCATAAAACAATTTTTAGATGGAGCTCTCATATTAAAGATTTTGAAGAGGACAGCTGACTTTAATTTATTTACAAGTGGAAATGTGCAGAAAACTCATCCCTCATATTTAGCAGCACAGCAAGCTCGACCTCTTCTGGTTCCCAAAAAATCTAAATTGTTTTTAGAACAAGCCTCGCGTGAAAGAGAACAGTCTGTTTGTGAGTCACAATTGTTTATCTATAAAATAATAAATATTATACTATTAACTCATTAAAAATAATTTTTTTTTTAGCAATGCATGAAACATTTCAAAAAGAACTTTGCCAACTAAGATTGACTGTAGCGAAAGCAACACTGGATGCCATGAAAAATGCTAATTGTTCCTTGAGTTCAGGAACTACAGAACCACTAAAATTATCTGCTCAGGTTGGTATTTGTATATTTTATGTCAAGTATTGTGTTATTAATGTATTTATTTTGTTAAAAAACTTATTGATGCTAACTATTCATAATTGATTTATTTTTAAAGGTACAAGGGCTGGGTCCGGTCTTCAAAGTACATCTATCAATTGAAAATCTGTCCTCCGATGCAGTGGTTACTAATTTATCATTATTGTTGACAGCTGATAACAGATATTACAAAATATTTTCCCCCTTCATAACAGTATGTGATATTTGAATATATTTCTATGACCAATTGGACAAATGATAGAATGATAGATTATAAAATATAAATGATGTGATTAAAGTTTAGATATTTCTTCTATGTTGGCCATGTTTGTTTATACAACACTAACTTTAAATTTTTTTAAAATTATATATCAGACATGTTTCGAACAACCGGTTCTTCCTCAGTGATATTATAAAGATACATATTTAAAATATTACAAAATTGTTTACAAATATGATCAGTTTTGACAGATTTTATGAAGATTTATTTTGGAACGTTTATCCTTTTGTTATAACAAATATTATGAATCAATTTAAAATTTAAAATAATAATTTAAAGTTCTTATTGGGGTTCGGGTTATTACTTACAACAAAGGAAATAAATGAAAGATTGGACGTTAATTTTATTTGATTGTATATAATATTTTCTTTATTTTTAATCTCACATAAACATTCAGCTTTCTATTCCATGTTGACCCGCTTAATTAATATACCACTTTCTTTAGAAAATTATAATAATGAACTAAATATAATAAAAAATTACAATAATAATTTAATTGATAATATTTTAAATAGAAAATTTTTAAATAAATTTACTAAAGCAATCTTGTATTCTCCAGCTCCCATCAAAAATATTTTAAATAATTATCAATGGCGTAGATTTATATATATTATAATAATAATTTAACAAATATAATTTCAAAACAATCCCATGTGACATCAGACCCACATTTTAAACAAACAATAATTTATGTAAATTCATAAAAAGATAATAAAGACAGGAAAGATACATTTTCTCAATTGGGGATTTATAAATTTAAATGTAATGATTGTTCTATTTTATATATAGGTAAATCAAGGCGTAATTTTAAATTCAGAATTAAAGAGCACATAAGATGTCTCTCTAATAATAATTTTTCTAAATTTGCGAACCACTTCGTTGAAAAAGATCATTCATTTAATAAAGATAATGGTGTTGAAATAATAATAGAAATATAACTTTGAGCAATCTCAAAATTTTAGAAATTAAAAAAGCAATTAAAAATAAAGAAAATATTATAAAAATTATCAAATAAATTTAACATCAAGTCCAATATTTTATTTATTTCCTTTGTTGTAAGTAATATCCTGAACCTCAATAAGAACTTTAAATTATTATTTTAAAATTTTATTTGATTCATAATATTTGTTATAACAAAAGCATAAAAGTTCCATCATATTTGTAAACCATTTTATAATATTTTAAATACGTATCTTTATAATATTACTGAGGAAGGACCGGTTGTCCGAAACATGTCTGATATTTAATTTAAAAAAAATTTAAGTTAGTGTTGTATACACAAAGTATACAAAAAAGAAAAAAGACAAAAAAGAGTTTAGATAACTTAATTACCATAGAGCAATGCAACACTTCGTGTCTTTGCTAGTTTCAATACAAGGGATTGGTTTGCAGAAAAGTGTAATATTTTTTTCTGGTTCATATGATGCCATTTGGCCCTTTATTGTGGTATTTCCCCATTGCTTTCCATATTTTTATATTATACAACAGGTTATTTGAACCCAATTACTGTATATAACTTTTTAGCTATTGATTCTCATGACATGTGAAAGGAGCTAATCTATCGCCATTTTATTGTCACATGAATTTTACACCAGACAAAAGACAGTGCAACAATCAGACTGCGATCTCCGGGAATGGACCTGGGACCTTTGGTGAGCCAGTCATAGCTCTTGCCACTCTTTGACGAAGATTGTCCAACACTAAATGCATTATATATCTGGAAATATTAATTCCGTGGCACAGGTTAATAATTTGTACCTGTGCAGTGATAAAGGGTACTGTTATCGGCACAACGCTATACACAGAAGCCCCGCCGTAACTCAAACTTACCTTGGAAACCGTTCTCGCGTCCACATGTCTGCTAGCCCGTTCTCCCTGCTTGCTCATCTTATTCCTTAATGGGTACTTCATCACAGATGAAATCCTCAATTTTCTAGAAATTTTACTATATATCGTGTGATTGACATGTTTTACCTGGTAATAGAACTATGTACTATGTATTATGGCAATAGTACTATGTTCTATGTATTATGGGAATAGTACTATGTACTATTTATTATAAAAATAGTACTATGTACTATGAATTAAAGCAATACTACTATGTACTATAAATTAAAGCAATAGTACTATGTATTATGTATTATGGCAATAGTACTATGTACTATGAATTATAACAATAGTACTTGTACTATGTACTACGTATTATGGCAAAAGCACTATGTACTATGTATTATGGCAATAGTACTATGTACTATGTATTACGGCAATAGTACTATGTACTATGTATTATGGCACTAGTACTATGTACTATGTATTATATATTATCAAATAATATAAGGAGAGATAAAGTACCCTGAAGAAATTCCGTTTATTTTTGTTCTGATAACCTGTACATTAATTATTGAGTTTAAACATAGTAATATTTGATAAAATTAAATTTAGTGTTAACTTTTTTCAGGTTCCAATGCTTATTGCCGGTCATCCCTATACATTTATATCAAAGGTTGAAGATTTGTTTTACATTCCGGATTCAACAAACTTAGATTCTAATGATATTGAGGAGTCCGAACAAGATCCTACATCAAATATGAAAGTGATTCTTCTGAAGCAAGGACAAGTACAACCACTTTTAGCAGCGACCATCAATATTCCTTCTACTGATCCCCTTATGATACCATTTGGTTAAAATATTTATAATTTTGATTGTAGATATACAACTCCATAACTAATTATTACTTTTAAGTGGTTAAGTTTCTAGTTTTTTTATAAGACTACTGCCACACAGGTAGAGCCTCGCTTGGTGCCTAGAGCTACGCCAAGAGGTGACATTTTCTAGAAGCTAGCTAACCAACCCACACCATACTATCTCGATGGCAACACTGCATGCTTCACACCACACTATGTGAATCTATAGATAAGGAAATCACCTAGCTTAGCAATAAGATTAGCTCTTCGGTGTGGCATTAGCCTTAGAGATTAGAGTTATCTAGATTATCTATGGAATCTAACGTAAGTTTAAATGTTGATTTATCGCATCTAAATAAATACTAAATACTATAATATTACACAATCTGTTTTTTTTTTTATTCATATAATTCTGATTTTCAAGCGCGGCGTTCACTAGCAACAAGTGCCCACTGTGTAAACAACCTCTGCATCTGCATGTCCATATGTGCAAGTTGCAAAAGCTATAAAACATGCGGAAGACAATTTATTCTTCTTCCTCTATCAATGGTTGAAGTAGTTTTAAATGTTATTGACCTAGAAGTCCACCACCCGGGTAGCACTTCGGGATGCTCGAGCCAGCTCCTCTTCGGTGCAAGGACTGCACTTGTGAAGAGTGTTTACCCAGTGACAGCCTTTTCCTTTCGGAAGTTTTCATTTTAGTGAACACTTTGCCTTATGTGTCCAGGTCAATAATGATTAATGACTGATGATTGAAAATTTTGAATACCGAGGTATTTATTTAAAAAAAAAAACAATTGGGTTATCTTACTTGTAACTATATTATGTTTCAGGTATATTTTAAATTAGTTTCTAGTAAAACTCTTTGTGTCTTTTGTTAGGTCATTGTAAAGATTCATTCCATTGTTCAATATCCTCGATTGTCCTGTCTTTGTTCATGCATTCGGTAAATGATATCTGTCACAGTTCCTGGTCCAGTGTCTGTGTACGTCTGAGTTTTGGTGTTACACCTGCTGATGTCAACGTACTCGTACATAGGTTGATGAAATAGCTGTCGCGTAAAATAAAATACAATTGTGATACAAAAAACAAAGTTATTTAATTTAACAGTTTAAAATGTAAAGTTATCATAGTGTTTCGGCCAAAACAATGGACTATCTAATTTTATTATTTTATTTTGTTGTCTTTGGAGTTTAGCAACGTCCTTTAGATTTCCTGTCCCCCAGAAGGGAATCATTTACTCGTATGTCAGTCGGCTTTTAACATATGCTTCGTACATCATAACTTTTCTTTTCTTGGTATTTAATTGTTTATTTTGTAGAAGAGGGAGTATAGTGATGCTAATTTATTTGTTAGGTTGTCTATGTGTTTGTCCATTTTATTTGTTTGCCAATTGTTAGTCCGAGGTACTTTACACAGTCGAGTTTGGCTATTGTAATTTTTAATTTTTATGCACATATTATTTTTGGTCTTTTTGTGTGTTTCAAAATGTATGATGTTACATTTTTTTGCATTAAGGTCAGGAAGTTGTTGCTTGTCCAATTGGTTAGTGTCTCTATATCTATGTTAATTTGTTTACAGGTCTCATTGTCATTGTCATTTTTGTAGAATATTGCAAGATCGTCTGCATACATAATTATTTTCCCTGTGATTTTGAATCTTATTATGTCATTAATGTAAAGTATATAAAGCAGTGGTCCTAGGATGGATCCTTGTGGCATACCAAATTCTGTCGTTGATTCGTACCTTCTCATTCCTGTCACTACTGTTTATTGTCTTATTTAAGTGAGATAGCATTTGAACGTATTATAAGCCTTTCAGTCAATCATTGACCAGCTGGGTACCAAGGCAAGTGGGTATCGCAGATGTGTTCTCAGAGAGTGCTGAAATATTTTGGACACATAGCCCGGAGAGATCAGGACAACCTTGAAAAGCTCATCATCATGGGCAATGTGGAGGGAAGGCGACTACAAGGACGACCACCGAGCCGCCGGTCCGATCAAATCAGGGATCTGACTGACCTCTCATTAGCTGCAGCCTGGAGACTGACGGGTGACAGGAGCGCATGGCGTGCCATGGTCAATGGTTTACAGGATGGACACGACCCTCAATCATGAGGAATACGGCTGAGAAGAAGTAAGCCTTTTCCCTCACCCCCGGCAAATGCCAGTTTGTCAAGTACCTAGTATATGTCCAGATGCACGGTATCAAATGCTTTTGTTGAAGTCTAGTATTAGTCCAATTTGTTGCTTTAAAAAATATCACTCAATCAAAAAAATCATTTCAATAAAAAAAAATCACATAAGTTATCCATTTTTTAATTCAGCTCAAAACCATGTTATGAATAGCATTGTTTTTTTTTTCCTTTAGAATAAATGTTTGAAATCGGATGTTAAACAATCGACAAAAATGTGGTATTAATCATTCAACTATTCGAGAAG
Source organism: Lepidostoma basale (assembly GCA_022606425.2). Classification (NCBI taxonomy): domain Eukaryota; kingdom Metazoa; phylum Arthropoda; class Insecta; order Trichoptera; family Lepidostomatidae; genus Lepidostoma; species Lepidostoma basale. The sequence goes on along the minus strand of JAHDVF020000468.1, from coordinate 477,087 downwards.
TCGAACATATTTAACACGTCATTGAAGCCAGACGAAACGTGTGGCTATTATATTGGTTTCGCTTCTTTAAATCCTATGACTCACTCCTAGCGGGACCGCCCGATGACGAATGAAAGTATAACACAACAATTCATAAAATTCTAAATGAATTTAAAGTACTAAAAATTTTCATTCTATTTTGATTTTTCAATAATGTAATATCAAAAAAATAAAAGCAGGTTTTATTAATGTTGACATTTCAACACTGAAATATTTAAATTCATAATTTTAACTAACTAACTAACTAACCATCACGCCGTCTCTCCGAAGGGGTAGGCAGAAATAATGGACTGCCACACTTTTCTTTCCAGACATATTTCTCTCGATTCCTCAACATTCATACATCGTGTCATGCACGCGCGTCGATTTCTCTGACTCCTCACATGGCCGACATTCAATATTTGATTTATTTGATCGTGCCACGTTTTCCTCTGTCTTCCTCTATTTCTGATTCCATTTACATCGTTAACATATAGTTTTTTTTAACATTCTTTCTTTATTCATTCTTTCGATATGTCCAAACCATCTTAATGATCCTTTCATTATTTTGTTCATAACACCATCATTCGCACCGCATTCACTTCTTATATTTTCATTCGACACTCTATCATACACAGAGTATCCACACATTCGTCTAAGAATAAATTTTATTTTATGAATATTTAGCTCTGATCGGATTAAATATGTATTTTGCTTTCGCCATTAAACATTTTAAAAAAATAAGATTATTTAATATATTATGCAGAGAATCGTTTTATTGATTTAATTATATATCACATTACGTGCATCGTCATCTCCGATTGACGTACTATATAATCTGTATCGTTGCTGTGTCGGGACATCTGCTTTTTGCCATCTGTACGATGTTCAATAAACCTGCATTAAACATTTAGTTTCTTGAAATAAGTAATATTTTAATTTACACTCGTATGCAGTATGAATCAAATAAAATTGAATCAATCATTAAAAAAAACTACGAGAGTAATAAAACAAACGAAATAATTCATAAAAATGTGGTTATACCACCCTACCTATTTGAATGTACGTGATACGTTCACTTTGGCTGTACCATTATACGATATCCCGTATCACGTACGGGATTGAGAAAAAGTAATTTACCTAACATGTACAAAGTTTTAGGGATACGCGCGTGTGCCATCAAAACTTAAGCACAAGTCTTCATAAATATGATAGTTTTACAAGGGGCTGGCGAAGTGTGCGGCCGAGTATTTGACGTTTCGTAATTTAAAATAATAAAATTAGTAAATAATCAAATATCATTAATAAAAAACCTGCTTGTTTCTCGGAAAATAACCCAAAGGTAGGGCGGTTAAAATTTTTGACCACAGTTTTTTTTGGACTACCGCCTTCTAAAAACAAAAAAACACCCACCGGTGGGTATTATTTGGTGGGTATTTACGGTGGGTAGTACCCCTTTGAGAACCACTAATTTAGACGAATGCTTCTAATTTCAACTTTTTTTATAGGAATTAAAACTTCCGCAAACTTAAGATCTACTCGTAACTTACACCCATTCAAAATGTTCTAAATTGAACTAATTTGAAATGCACTCTACTAATAATTATATGTGATTGACTACTGTTTTCACAAATATTATTACGCAATGAAAATTAAAAAAATATATGTATTGTGTGAAAATTATTTATCTAGTATGTACCTAGAAAATATAATTTATTTTTATTAATTAGGTGGTCTACGTGGACAAAAACAATCAAACACAAAAATCATTATTCATCACTCATTAGCAAAGATTAAAAATGTTCATATCGTGTTTTACTCATGCATATTTATATATCACATTGGTACACGTACTTTAGGACAGGTAAGTACTTTCATTTAATGTATATACGTGATTCCAGTTTTATCATTTCCGCAGTGCTGCATTTAAAATAAACGAGGAACCTATTTTAATTTGGGGTATTAAAAAAAGTTTTCATTATCCCGATAAAAAAATGTGTGAATAAAATATAAAGGAAAATATGACAGATATTTCAGATTAACTAACGAACTATTACCATCACGCCGTTTCCCCGGAAGGGTAAGCAGAGAGAATGGACCCCCACACTGCTCTATCCTAACATACATATCGAGTTTCTCTATATTCATACATCGTTGCATGCATCGTACCGTGGCCGCCTTTTAGTGATTGATTAGTTTGGTCATATCATGTTTTTCTCGGCCGTCCACAGCTTCTTTTTTCATTCACACTGCTTGTATACAACTTTTTAACGATTCGTTCCATACGTCCAAACCATATAAGTGATCCTTTTTTAGTTTTGCTTTTAATGCAATCATGTGCCATACGTTTCTTCTTTATTTCGGTATTCTATCATACACCGGTTTTCTGCACATTCTTCTCAGTGATCTCATTTCTACGGCATTTAACCTACTTTCATCCTTCTTTTGCCAGCTTCAAGCTTCTCTTCCAAACATATCAGTAGTGCAAAAAAATAGATGGACGTGCATTACACTATATAAATGTAGAGTAGCCGAAGGAGTATGTCAGGAAAAAAAATGATGCGGTTTATTGGTAATTGAGGAGTGAATACATGTCGCCCATTTTATGGTAAAAAATAAATAAGTTTAATTAAATTTTATGGAATATTCGTTAAATACCCAATTTATTATAAAATGTCACCATACCGAAGTAATCCAATTCCTCCAAACTTTTTCAAAGATAATTTCAAATATAATAAAATAAAATAAAAGTTTAGTCGCTTTAGACAAGGTTTCTATTTTGAGTTTACAGTTACGAAAAACAAAGAAAGAACTAACAAAAAAACAAATGAAAACCTCAGAGTGCGCACCTGTTGCCAAAGCGCACATTGATCTTCGAATATTTCAAAGTCAACAGCGATTCAGTTACTCGTTGGTCTTAGTCAGTACGTAATAAGCGTTTGGAGCGATAGTACGTTTATACATCCTCAACAGGTAATTTTGAAAATTTTGTTTTTTTTATACCGGCAAATACAACACTGCTAAACTTTATGTTTTATAATATAAATTACTCTAAAATATAATGCTATTGCACAGTTTTAGAATTTAGTGTAATTTATTACTCCCGTTAGAAAGAGTGCAGTCATTTATAATATAACAGTTTTTTTTAACCAAGCCAACTCAACTTTTGTATTTCATTCCCAGACGTTAGAGAGAGATATTTTACCGTTAGATATTTCGCTAACATTCACTGTTAAAAATCAGCATAAAATCTAACAGTTTCATTGTAGGAATTTAACTAACTAACTAACAATCACGCCGTCTCTCCGAAGGGGTAGGCAGAAAGAATGGACTGCCACAACTTTTCTTTCCTGACATATTTCTCTCGATTCCTCAACATTCATACATCGTGTCATGCACGCGCGTCGATTTCTCTGACTCCTCACATGGCCGACATTCAATATTTGAATTATTTGATCGTGCAATTTGTAGGAATTTAATTTTTAGTTTCCAAATTTTCGAAACGTCTTCACACGTTACAAAATTATTTTTTGGTCAAAAATTTACATACTTATTACCTGTTTAATAGATTGATAAAAAAACTTGTTTAATTTTTCATTCCAGAACTCAACATTCACCATGTCTCTGGATGAGGTAAATATAAAATTATTTCTTATCTAAACAGATAAAACGCATGAATTTTCATGATTAGTACAAGTGAATATTACACAAATCCACCTATTTTTAATTGATGTATGTTATCTTTTATTGGTTCTTCCGTGAAAAATCTATATTTATTTATGAAATCAAAAATTAGAAATCATATTTTTCGTACAGACATTGAATTTTTTTAAAAATCGAATGTAAAAAAGAACAAATTTGTTTTTAATTTTATTTTTAAAATATAATTACTCGTTATTAACATATATTGAATTTTACCAATGTTTTAACCCGTTCTACGAAAAAATTTTAAAACTTGTTTTTAACATCTTTTCAGTATTAGCATAATGAGTATTATACCCATGGGAATACAGTTTTACTATTGTATGACTAAATAAATAAATTTAAAAAAAAACATATTGGTTTATTCCAACAACACATTCGCGACACTTTGAGAAGTAAATATTAGGTATTTTAATCACAATGTTTGATTACTTTTCTAATCCCAGAATATTAATAAAAAATACCAGTAGGTATTCGATTTCATATATTCAATATTGTATTAAAACCCATTTGTAGGTTATTCATGATCCAATATTTTTCATAATGCAAATGTTGGTCTTTCAATTAAAATTTCGTACACTCATATTTTATGAACGCTGTACATATACTGGTAGGTGACTACATTGCTTGTATTTACCTTTAACCAACTCAATAAACTGTACTTCCTAGAATCGAGTTTGAAGATGGCACAAAGATCAACAATCAGGTACAAATAGTGAATGTTTTAAATATTAATTTTGCATGCTATTCGATTAACACCTATAGCAAACGCTTATAGGGAGAAAACTAAGGAATACATCTATTTTCGTCATATTTCTTATGTAATATTGTAGTTATTACTTTTTTTAAACTGAAAATCATTCTTAAAGTATCAGGCTGTGTTGTCATGTAATTGTTTCACAATTACACCACAGACAATAATTGATCCAGTCCTAATAGCTAACTTAAATACTTAAAAAAATATATTAATCATATAATATATTAAATACATAATATACTTTTTGGATTTGTGAAGTTCAAAAATTTGCAATTTCACTTTAAATATTAATTAACCCAAACGATGTTTTAAATTACTACTTCCACCTCTGTCTTTAATTCGATAGCGACCGGTTTCGCAAGGCTGGCAGGCGTCGATATACTGGTCAGTCAGCCCGGCGAAACCGGTCGCTGTCGAAATAAAGATAAAAGTGTGAGAAGTTATTATAAACATCGTTTTATTTAATTATTATTTCAAATGAACTTTCATCAACGAGATTCAATAAAATCATAAGATTATCATTTCTATCTAACATTTATAAAACGAATGTTTTCTAGAAGTTTTATTGTAAATTATGGGAGCGACATGTTACCCTTGCTAAGAAATATGCCTTGAGTGAAATATGCTGACATTTGTTAAAGGTTAAGTAATGATGCGTAACATGTCACTCTTATAAAATGAAATAGGCTTATAGAAAATAGATGTTCTCATCAATAATCATTATTTAATTTGAGATTTTATTTCATTATTGTTCAAAACACTATACGTCATATTTTTATGACTTTTTCTGAGATGAGACATTATTTCATGAAGATGTTTTTTTGTCAGTACACGCAATAAGTTTATTTACAAATCTGCAATTTTAATAATATTTATGTATGTACGTGTTTCGAATATTCTACACTCTACATTGGCGGCAACACTTAAAATTTTCCTTGTCTCTACACCCCATTTTCTTAATGCTAATTTTCAGCTTGACTCTACATCTATGAATATAAATACTGTTTAAATATAAGATTACATTTATAATTTTGTAGATACTCATGAATATTGTTATTTGGTTTTCTAATTTAATGTTTTAGTAAAAAAGTTTTTTAAACTAAATGACATTATATTTATTTTTTCGGCATTATTTTATTATTTTACAAAATTTAATGACTGTTCCTTATCGCTATTTGATTCGGAGTTTCATAATTTTTTTTTATCTATTTAAATGACAATTTCAATGTATGCCAATAAAAAAGATAAGAAAAACTGATTAAAATCGAATGCAGTTTCATTGCGTCTGTAGGTAGGGCCTTTTGAACCCAATATTATTTTCTTTGTTGCCCCTATTTCATAGCATCGCTTCCAACAAATAAATGTGCATTTTAAATAACAGAATTGGGGTTAAGACGATTTAATATTTGAATATTTTAAATTGACAAAAACGATATCACGATGACGCAACTTTTTACAATGTGCAATATTAGTGACATGAATGATGTTACATTTTGAAGTCTTACAGACACTTTTGTGGTATGGGTATCGAGTTTTCAGATTAAGAAATTCTTCATGGAAAAAAAGACTTCAAATAATCAACGCGCGTACAGTTTATATTATTCTTATAAAAAATATATAATGGTTGTTATGTTTTTGAGTAACTATTAATATTCAAATTGTATCATACACTAAAGAAAAAAAATAGTAAATTAAGAACATAAAGTAGCACGAAAATGACAAAAAAAAATTATATGTTAGAATTGTATTACTTATGTGTCTGTGTGCAACTGTAAGGTAATATTTTTTTGTAGATGCTAAACTTTTTGATCTTTGCTCTTTGACGCCGACATATCAATGTACGAATGAATGCAAAAATTACACTGGCACGTGAAAAACAAGTGTAGATAGTAATATTTATATGTCTGTCACATATTCTCTCCACTGTCAAAGAAAGTTCTATTTCAAAACTAATATAAACAAAAAAATCGATAATGCTATTATGAATGTTGATAATAGTAGGTATCAGGCATTTGAACTTAAGTTTATAATATTCTTAAAATTAAGCTTATAGTCATGTATAATGCTTATAAATAATTATCCTATTAGTTAATATCATTTCTATTTGTGCGCATGTTTTTAAAGTGACACCGGTGGGAAGAGCAATTAGTCTGCTGAACGCGGTCTCCTCGGAGATCGACGTCTTTCATGTTAGTGAAAGTACGTTCAGAAGGCAAATACTCTTAATTCTGGAGAGTATCCTTTCTTCCTAATGTTGAACCATCTCTTATGCGTTTCTGGTAGTATACTATATATAATATATTATTTTACCTGTTCTCAATAGATGCCTTAAAAATAAATTTTGTAATGTCTGTTAATGAAATAAACTGATTTGATTTGATTTGAGCTCTCACCCTTCTTCTGCAAGTTCCATGCTTCGCTTCCATACATAAGGGTTGGAGTCAGAACTCCATTGTGAACAGCCATTTTCGCTATCCACTACGTTATATCCACCTAATGGGTTTCCAATGCGTTTGTTATTTTTATATTGACTTAATCGTGTCACAATAGATAAATCAGTGAATCGGGATTAAACAACATTTTCATATTTGAAACATTTCACTTAAACAACACAAATCATGGAGGTTAATGATTAATGTGCATGATCAGAGGGCATTGTTTGAATTCAATGCAGTAACTGACCACATGCAATCTTTTTGTTTATAGTACTGACGATGTTCACGTACTTTTATGGGTCATGGTCAGTTCGATTATTTTCAGTACAGATTTTACAACATGATTATGCATTGTCCTTAGTGGTTTTAATTTCTAGCCAATTATCTTAATATAAATAGATTTTTATTTCTTTCATACAATTTTTAAAAGTGTATTTAGTTACTTCTGCAAATATTTTTTTACAGTTAGATAAAATAACATGTCATTACATTACAATAAAACTGTTAACACTAGTTAGGGATTCAGTATTTGGAGAATTAAACCAATAGTATTCATCTTTTATTATTTCACCTACATTGCATAACACAAACATGAATTTGTTTAAGAAATATTAATATAACATTAGGGTATTTTGCAGTATCTGTTTTTTTCATAATATTCAGTTCTATCAGTAACGTCAACTTTATTAAATTTTTAATTAATATTAATTTCCAATGTTACTTATTTGATAGGATTGATACATCAATAGCAAAATGGTTTACAAGTTCAGTTTGAGTCAATATTAAAGTTCGATGAAAGGAAGAAAGGATTTGGTTAAATGAGTCAGTAGAGAGTCTGTAGAGTAATGAGTATAGTAGCGGTCGGATTTTAGGTTTAATAAACAATGGCATATAAATATGCAGGATTTAATTAATGAATGGGAAAACAAATTGTCATTTGTTTGGAAATTAAATCAATTTATTAACAAGCTTTCTTGCGATGGTGATTTTTTATTTAAAAAAAAAAGCACTGTTTCCCAGCATTATAATGTAGGAGTTAGGTAGTAATACTAGAATTTATTTTACAATATTCATATGAAGAAGAAATCTGGTCGTATCTAGGCTTGAACCCAAGTCCCCTGAATCAGGAACCAAGCGTGCTGTCCCCTAGATCACTACCCGATGTAATATTATATGCCACCACGTACTCCATCAGATAAAATGGCCTCGTGTAGGATGCCACCTCTCACCATCACCTCCCCATTCAGACATTGCTTCCTTTATTATTCCCTCGGAAACAACATTCACTCTTAAATAATAAGAGTGATCCCACCATACTCTACAATGCCAATCCTAACTGGACTTCCATTAATGCAGCCCAGACCGATAAAAAAAAGACTTTAGCATAGACCCTAAATCCTCCCTTGCTCTTTTTCGGAGAAGCATTCCGGGCCATAATGATTTAGACCTCGCATAAACCACAATTCCAACAATGTTACCAACAAATGTAAGAGGAATAGCCATTACAGCTGAACCTCTGATCAGAAAATCTTCCAAGATTAATTATAATTTTAGTTGTATATTTTTGCTTACAGAAATTCAATATTGCGGCCGACAAAGCCAAGAGTTTTACCAAAAGGCCAACTGATGGAGAACTTCTGGAGATTTACGCACTCTTCAAACAGGCTACCGTTGGCGATAACACAACAGGTAACTAACTATTAAACAATGCTATACTTAACTCAATTTTGTACAATAATATTAGACAAGAAAAAAAATGTTTAGATATAATAATCACACGATAATTCGTTTCTTGTTAAGCACATAGTCATAATAAAATACTATGGTATGTTAAAAGCAGTTGTAACTCTACCAAAAATTAATAAAATTGTATATTGAATTATTTTATTACACAGATAAACCTGGAATGCTAGATTTGAAAGGAAAAGCCAAATGGCAAGCGTGGCTCGACAAGAAAGGACTCTCGAAAGATGCTGCCAAAGAAGCCTATATTGCTAAAGTTGAAGAATTATCCGGAAAATACGCATAACACAAATTGCACTTATTAGTGTACTACCTTTTGCAAAAAATCTTTCTTATATACTTTGTAAATTTATACGTATTATAATGTTTATATTTTAATTGCTTTGTTTTATTTTCGCGCCTAAAATAAAAATTTTCAGCGACTGGTGGGACTCTGCTTAGACCCATTATTATTTTGAAGTGGGAATCTGTGTACATTCCGCCTACCCACCTTGTCTATTGATACCATAAAGTAAAGGACTATTAATAAAAAATATAACTTGTTATTATGTGTGACATACATTTTAGATTAATACGACTGTTTGATATATGATTATTACCAGATCTGTAACATATTATTTAATAAATTGAACGGTACATTAACCAATCAAATAGTTAATACTTAACAATTCAATCAAAAAGGAAACCAAGGAAATAACAATTCAAACATGGGAAGTGTATTTTGAGGACCTATTCAAGGATGTTAATGCCACCATAATCCCACCGATTGAAGAGACACAGCAGATCGAACTCTGCCTCGAAGACATAAATAAAAGTATAAAAAATTTTTAAAAACCGGAAAACACCTGGCATTGATGAGATCCCCAATGAGCTCATCAAGTATGGAGGAGATAAACTGTCAGAGGAATGTCGCCTACTTTTTAACAAGATACTGTTTTCATCACGAATCCCAGAAGAATGGAAAACTAGTATCACTATACCGATATTCAAGAAGGGTGAAAAGTCCAAACCGGAAAACTATAGGGGAATATCGCTTCTATGCTCAACCCTAAAACTCTTCACGAATATCTTAAAAAATAAAATGGAGAACGTTATCATCAACAGAGAAGAGCAAGAGGGATTTCGAAAAAATAGGTCTACAACTGATGCCATCTTCGTTGTAAGACAGCTAAAAGAGAAGGCGATCGAGTACAATAAGCCAGTTTTCGTATGTTTCGTCGACCTGACTAAGGCATTCGACCGAGTGAGACTTAATGATGTACTGGATGTCCTGTACTGGATGTCCTGTTGAGAAGAAATGCAGCTCACAACGTCATAAATATCATACGAGAACTCAATACAAATACCAACACTAAAATAAGAGTAGACGGAGAACTGTCCAAACCCATAAAAACTTCAACAGGGATAAGACAAGGAGACAGTTTGAGCCCATTTCTTTTCAACCTCATTATGGATGAAATAATAGGAGGTATCACATCACTTGGTTTGGGATACTGCATAGGGAAGGATGTAGTAAGCGTCATATGCTACGCGGACGATGCTGCACTGATAGCAGACGAACTGCAAAGACTTTTAAATAGATTTCAGACATCGGCCGCCAACTTCAATATGATGATCTCAGTTGAAAAAACAAAAACCATGACATTCTCAAAAGAACCCTTAGGATGCAGGTTATCCTTAAATGACAGAATGCTGGAACAGGTTGCAAAGTTTAGATATCTGGGAGTGGATCTGTTCAGTCAAAATGATCTTGTCAGTTAAACAATAGGACAAGTCAACAAGGCTTCGGCGGTATCAGGTTGTCTCAAGGATATAATATGGAAAAACAAGTATATGAGAACTGACAGTAAGGTCAGAATATATAAAACCTGCGTAAGGCCTATACTGACATATAGCATTGAAACCAGAGCGGATACGACAAGAACGAAGGCTAAAGTACGGGTGGCAGAGATGAGGACGCTGAGGATGATAGCAGGAAAGACTATTCGCGATAGGGTGAGGAATACGGCCATCTGCGAGATCTGCAAGGTGGAGGATGTCGTGAGATGGGGCAGACAACGCAGAAGATACTGGAATGCGCACGTGCAGAGGATGGATCCCACCAGAATCCCACACGTTGTGGCGCATCAGATTCCTACCGGCTGCCGTCCCCCCGGAAGACCGCCGAAGAGATGGAGAGATAGCTGGGAGTCAACCTCCCAAGAGAGGCCAGCCTGATTTCAGGAACAGACCAAAGGTCTATAAGGAGAAGAAAAAGAATTCAATCAAGTTTAAAAATTAAGACCGTTGTTGGTCGGCTCTCTCTAAAAATTTACTGCTTTGAATTAACAATAATATAATACAATTAATTAATTAGAAGATTCCAGTCTCATAAATAATAACAGTAGGTATACCGGCGTTTATAATAGGTCCTTACATATGAAATTGGCGTTTTGCCGTACTGGCAACTTTGATCTCAAATATCTTCTCTTTGGTTAGGAATTCCAAATTCAAATTTATACAGGTATTTACTCAAGTTTGTGTTTCGAAAATTATAATTCATTTGTTTTTTCTTCAATTGTTTTTTTTCTTTGCGTCACTCAGATTACAAAATGGAAAACTTGAAATATCGCGTTATTTACGAGTACGAGTTCCACCGTGGCACCAGTGCTGCAGAAACGGCTCGAAGGATTAATAATGTGTATGGCGACGGTACCGCAAAAGAAAACACAGTGCGTTTTTGGTTCCAACGTTTTCGTTCTGGAAATTTCGACCTGCAGAACAAGCCCCGTAGACGGCCGGAGACCAAAGTTGGCAATGAAGAATTGAAGGCTATTGTGGAAGCGGATCCATCGCAAACCACGTCCGAGTTAGCTGCAGGCTGCGGTGTTAGTGATAAAACTGTTTTAATCCACTTTAAGCAAATTGGGAATGTGAAAAAGCTTGAAAGGTGGGTACCTCACGAATTGAGTGAAGCAAATCAACAAACGCGCGTTGACTGCTGCGTTGCATTACTCAACCGGCACAATAATGAAGGGATTTTGAATCGAATCATTACCTGTGATGAAAAGTGGATCCTGTATGATAATCGGAAGCGCTCATCGCAATGGCTGAACCCTGCCGAACCGGCCAAACCATGCCCCAAGCGAAAATTGACTCCAAAAAAGTTACTTGTGAGCGTTTGGTGGACTAGTGCTGGTGTCGTTCACTACAGCTTTCTTAAATCTGGCCAGACGATTACGGCAGATGTCTGATGATCTATTGTCAGCAACTGCAAACCATGATGGAAAAGCTAGCTGCTAAACAACCGAGGCAGGTTAATCGCTCTAGGCCACTGCTGCTTCATGATAACGCTAGACCACACACTGCACAACAGACGGTTACCAAATTAGAAGAGCTTCAATTGGAATGTCTAAGACATCCACCGTACTCTCCGGACCTTGCCTCAACAGATTACTATTTTTTTCGAAATTTGGATAACTTCTTGCAAGGGAAAAAATTCAACTCCGATGGGGCAGTCCAAACCGACTTCAAAGATTTTATTGATTCCCGTCCGAATGGTTTTTTTTAGTAAAGGGATCGATGAACTACCTATGAGATGGCAAAAGTGCATAGATAGCAATGGTACATACTTTGATTAAATAAATATATTATATTTAAAAAAAATCAACTTTATGTTCCTCCCATACAAAACGCCAATTTCATATGTAAGGACCTAATATTCTATATCTATGAAATATTTAACATTTTAACTGGGCAATTGCGGTACCGATTTTTGTTTTATTAAGATAACACAAACTATGATACTTGGTAAATTATAACAAGAGAAACAAAACTTTCCGTCATATATATTTCCCATATCCCGTTCAATAATATGGTGGATTCTGATTGAAGAATAAGGTTTTAAATGAGGGTTCACCCAAAATTAGACGGATTTGAATAGAAAGAATTGTTAATTTGAGTAGAATCTATACTTTACTTTTGCCTAGATTACTTTTCATTACATGCATCTTCTATCATCCTTAACAACATTAACGTTGACGTGTTAATACTTCGATACCAATCTGTCGCTTGATAAAAATGAATGATGAAGTGAAAAAACGAATCAGATCCAAAACAATTCTTATAGATCACAACATATTATGTTAACGGCAAAATACAAATAAAATAAAATGGAGAGACTTAATTGCTTATTGCTGGCCAGCGATTATAGCTAATTATATCTACATTTTATATCATCTGGCGCTCACACCAGGCCCCCGTCTCCGGAGGTAGCTTGATCAACATCACGTGGGTCCTCCCTCTCTTCGACAGGTACGACGGTAGCGGTGATTTTTTGTCCTTAGCTGATATCTCTCGTCTCTGCAACATAAATACAGATTTGTAGCGGTGGGCGACTTCTCCACCCGGGAACAATATCCATTTCATTCAATATGGTCCAAAGTAACGCGGCCCGCTGTTGATGAACTTCACTCCTGATAGATTAAGTGAACTTTTATTTAAAACGGGGTGCTTTCACACAAATCTGATTTTCGCAGAAAACATTATAGTCTAAGCTTAATAAGATGAGGGACGCACAGCTTTCAGTTTCATTTATATGAACTCACTTTACTATCTCATGGACGGAGATATTTCTTTCTACGTGATCAAATACGATATGTGCACGACGAGATGCAAGTAGATCCTGCTGACTTCAGCAAAAAAACAGCATTTGCCAATATAGAAAGATTATATGTATATTTGAATATTATTTCATTCATAACATGCTCAAGAAATATAGTGATAATAAAATGAAATTCAATATTTTCCAATTAAAGAATGTCTTTATGCTTATTCCAAGAATATAGTAATCTGGATCTAGCGGAAACGAGGTAATGTGAAAAGGCCAATAAATGTACAAAATATAATACAATATAATACCTTTTGACCTTTATGAATAGAATATTTAAAAAAAAGCCCCCCCCCCCCCTCCTTTCATTAAAATAATTCAACTCCCAATAAAAGAAAAAAAAACGCATTGCTGAAGAAAATCAACGGATTGATATAACTCAGATATGAAATTTTCCTCATTATTTGATAATCATCAAAATGAATCCCCCAATTTTCACATAATATTTACGAAAATGCAGCAATTTATTCATTTATACAATTTTTTTTTAAGTTTCGCGTGTGCATATTGACTTTATTACAAATGTTTCTCTTTAGGTTTTGAACGTTACTATACCTGATGACTTGTTGCTAACTTCGTGTATAATTAGTGTCAGACTAGTTAGACCTTGCGGTTGGAAGTTTTGTTGCTAGTTGTCACTCGTGTACTTCCTAATCGTTCGTATATCATTACCCGGTAAGTTTCATAAGTTCTATTAAATATTTTGCAGCTTCAATTAAATTTATATCGTTCGCCAAAATAGGTTCAAATCTTATCTTATTACATATCTACACTTACGGCAGTTGATACACTCTGATTATTTCCTCAGTCATCGACCTTTAAGCCTTTTAATTGCTATTTAAATTACACATTAATATTTTACTTTACTGCGAATACTAGGTTGTTGAATAAATTTCTATGATAATTTATTTTCAGTTAAGTCATCGAACGCACCATGTCTCTTACGGAGGTAAGTAATATGCATCGTAATTTTCATTGCATTTATGTGATTTTATAGCACATTTTATATATTTAATTTTGAATATCAGTAAATATAAGCAAATTTGGTTAATTTAAATACTCTTAAAATAATCTGAAAGATTATGATTACTGGGTAATAAAAGTTCTATGATAACAGCTTCTGATACGGAGAATATCTTAATATTTTTTACGTTTATATCTAGATTATATAATGTGGCAAAACATCATATTTGGAATATAAAAATTATTTAAATCTATAAACCGTTAAGAATTAAAATATTTTTTGTTTATGACATTATATTTTGTTAGTATTAATTATTTATGAAAATGTTTTAATTGTTAGTTCATTATTTTTTTTTCCTGGAAAACTATTATATCAGTGTCTAAATATAATGTACAAAATTTTATATCTTTTGAACAATTATTGAGTATTTTCAATCTGTTTTCATAAATTGAGCTGGTATAGTTGGTTTTATAATATGTTTAATTATGAAACATATTTATCATATAAAGTAAACATGTCTATTATCAGTTGACTTTTATCTACCTTTTTAATGTAATAGCCATATTATTATCTAGTGTTATTGCATATTAACCTCTGTTAATACAAAGCTAATGTGCCGTTTGCTGCAAAATAGTGAAATGTATTTTAAACATGCATATTAATGAGGTAAAGTTTTCATTAGCAGAGTTTATCTAAAATCAATAACAAGGTTCTTTTGATTCTATATTCTTTACACGTATTCTAATGAAATCATACTCAGTATTTTAATTTCTTTTCCTGTAAAAATTAGACAAATTGAATTATCATGACCATAAAGGGCAGGAAACTGGAGTACTTCGGGCATGTTATGAGAAACAGTAAATACAAAATGTTGCAAATTATCAAATTTAAAATAAATGGAAAATGAAGTCTCGTGAAAAGAAGAAAAAAGTTTCGGTTGCAGCGCAACATCCCTGTTTAGAGATGCTGTTTCAAATGTAAAAATAGCCATGATGTTGTCCCATCTTCGATAGGAGTGGAACAAGAGGAAGAAGATTGTTGAAAATTCTTGAATCTACATATTATGTTTCCAAAACAATTCTTCGTGTATAATTTTAAATGGATCAATTAGTTTGGTTTAGTTTATGTTTCTATATTTATAATAGTAAACACGATTGTTTAGTGGTTTTACTTGGATTTAATTTATATATTAGGTGTATAAATTTGCTTCCGCCGTTTTTTTCCGAAATTCGAGGCTTTATCGTAAAAAACTGGTTATACATTTATGATTAAAAGTATTGTCCATTGCTGGCCACTACTTTCTCCCATCTTTCGGGCAGCATACGAATCCCGCGTTGAAAAAACTGGTCATCTTTTGAAGCGATCCACGAATCGATCCAATTTTTTACTTCTTCATAAGACCGGAAGTGCTGGTCAGCTAGGCCGTGTGCCATTGATCGAAACAAGTGATAGTCCGAGGGAGCAACGTCTGGAGAATACGGCGGGTGGGGTAGGACTTCCCATTTCAAAGTTTCCAAGTATGTCTTGACCACTTTCGCAACATGGGGTCGAGCATTGTCATGCTGTAAAATCACTTTATCATGTCTCTCGTTGTATTGCGGCCGTTTGTCTTTCAATGCTCGGCTCAAACGCATTAATTGCGTTCGATAACGATCGCCTGTGATTGTTTCAGTCGGTTTTAACAACTCATAATACACTACGCCGAGCTGGTCCCACCAAATACTGAGCATAACCTTGGAACCGTGAATATTCGGTTTGGCCGTCGACGTGGAAGCATGGCCGGGATATCCCCATGATTTTCTGCGCTTGGGATTATCGTAATGAACCCATTTCTCGTCCCCAGTCACAATGCGATGCAGAAATCCCTTCCGTCTTTGCCTTGCTAGCAGCTGTTCACAAACACACAAACGCCGTTCAACATCTCTCGGCTTCAACTCGTACGGCACCCAATTTCCTTGTTTCTGAATCATTCCCATGACTTTCAGGCGTTTTAAAATGGCTGGTTGCGTCACTCCCAATGATCCTGCCAATTCTTGTTGCGTTTGACACGAGTCTTGATCAAGTAATGCCTCCAATTCTGCATCTTCGAAAACCTTCTCTCTTCCACCGCCATGCTGGTCTTCGACGCAAAAATCACCGTTCTTGAAGCGTTGAAACCACTCTCGGCACGTTCTTTCACTAATAGCGGCCTCACCATAGGTATTTGAGAGCATTCGATGAGCCTCAGCCAAAGATTTCTTCATATTAAAGCATCAAATTAAAACCTCCCGCAAATGACGAGAATTTGGCTCGTAAGCTGACATGTTTAATCGGGAATAACTTTATGATGCAGACACAAATCGACTAATATTTCGATGGCGTTATGTTTACAAATACTTTAGCTTATTGTATGACATCTATGATCTATTTATTCCAACTACCACTTACCGCTACTGCCATATATTGCAAAACGGCGGAAGCAAATTTATACACCTAATAAATTATATATATTGTGACAAATTTGTTGTGACAAGCAGTTTGAGAATGCCCTTGCAAGACGAAACAAATTTGTCACAATTTATATCAATTAAATCCAATTAAAACCACCAAACAATTGTGTTTACTATTATAAATTCATAATGGAATTTTACAAAACTAATACCTCAACCATCAATAGAATTTATTTTAATTTTATAATTTACAGAACTTTGAACGAGCTGCTGAGAATGTGAAGAAACTGAAGACAACTCCGGATAATACTGATCTTCTTGAGATATATGCTCTCTTCAAGCAAGGTTCCATCGGAGACTGCAATACAGGTTTATTACATATGTTATTATAATATTTCTACTGGTCAAAATATGTATCTCCCAAACTAAATTAGAAATAGATAATAAATAGTTAGTTTTTTTTAGATTAACAATGAATTTAAATTGCAAAGATTGCGTATGTGATAACAATACTTAAAACCTTGGACTTGGATCTTCTGGCTTACAGACGTCTGTAGGATACATTGTTGGAATGCGATTTGGTAGTTGTTTTATGATGGGGCTAAATGTATGGCCCGGAGTGTCCCACCGAAGGAGGGCGAGGGGGGATTCTATCACACTACTCTTATGTGTGAAAGGGAAATTTGGGCAAAAGCGGCAAAAGAAGGACCAAAGTAGGAAAATTGCTGTAGAAATGAGATCACTAAATATAATATGCGTAAAATATCAAACGAAGACGTAAGAAGGTTTAGATACGAGTATATGGAACAAACGGAAAGTGCCATTGAGGTTAGTTACTCATGAAAATGGTGCTATAAAAATTAGCCTAATTATTATGAAAAAATGGTTAAATTTTTGTATACAACCTGTGTGAATTAAAACATGTATCAATGAATGATAAGGAAAACATGGTATGACCAAATTAATCAATTTCTAAAAGGCCAGTATGTTAGTAGTCTGAATATTCGATGCACAATCGTCTCACAATGTATGAATGAAGAGGTAGGGAAATATAATAACTCAGTTATTATATTGCCTTGATGAAACTTGGGTACAAGCGAAGCTAGTAGACATCAATTATAATAACCATACCTTGGTTAAATACAAAGTGTTTTAATAGTTTATATCCATAAGTTTAAAATGTCTAACCACAAAATGAGTATGAAAAATATGAGGGGGATTCGATTTAAATTGAATTAATAAATATTTTTCCAGTGTGTAGTATTGCTTGAGTCTGTCATGATTCGACATTGAATATTTATCACAGGCTTTGGGAATTTCACCATCTGTTCTTTCTCGTTTTCTGATAACCCCATTTTATTAAAAATAACATCAATTCAATACCAAAACAAAATCAATAATGTTATCTCTTGTTTATGATTTCTAGAGAAGCCGGGCATGTTTGACTTCAAAGGCAAGGCCAAATGGGAGGCGTGGAATGCTAAAAAAGGTCTGAACTCGGATGAAGCCAAGGAATTGTACATCAAAAAAGTGCAGGAGCTGATTGACTCAATCGGCTTGGCATAAATTTGAAAGTCATTTGGAATATTTTTATATTTTTTCATTATATACTGTGGTCTATTTCGATACTTGGCGACATACTCATTACATTATTTTTAACTATAAAATATATTAATTGATTTAGTAAATCTCAGGTTGTATTAAATACGCATATAGATACGAGTAGATTTTCTAAAATTTTGTAATAATGACCAAACACATTTTTGTACTATACATGGTGCTCTTCTCCTTGAACCAAGTCTGATGTGTGGCAGTCTATTTGACAATACATCTAATTTACCTCTAAGTCCATTCTCAATTGCTCAAATTACAATTTAGGTTTACCCAGTTTATTTTTAGTATATTTATTTTGCACCCAATTAAGTAAAAAAATGGTACTCATATTAGTAAGTACCTGATTATATTATATCAGTTTCTCACCAATAATAATCAAACCATTCACATATATGTTGACTTTTTTATTTTTATAATTTTGAGGTGATTTAAATCAAATGCAAATTCAAAGTAATATTGTGGTGAATGTAACATTATAATAATTTCTCACCTTATTTATGTTTAAACAACCTTTGAATTCATTTTACATAATGACATGTTGTGTTTTACGTACTACTTTTATTATACAAGTGTGAATAAATAATTCAATTGACATTACTCTTCAATTCAAGGGAATGAATCTTTTGTTGTCCTACTAGTTAAAGTTATACTTCAAGCTTCCATTTAAATAATAATTACTTCTTAATTTTTTATAAAAACTTCTGCGCGCTAAGAATAAAACCATTCGATCAAGTGTTATCTCATTTAATGAATTTATACAACATTTATACATTTAAAAAAAAAATGTATTCTTATACTGACATTTTTCTTAAAAATAAGTATAAAAACCTAATTTAACAATTATTGTTTATAATATAATACAGTTTGTTGAATTTAAGTGCATTTATTTTTTATTGTATGTTATAATGTAAATGTATTGTATTTCAAAATAAATTCTTATTATCATAAAAAAAAATTTTTTTGCTGTAATGAATTGAAATTTAATAATTCAATGAAATGACCAAGTTTTTTTTTTCATAGATGCATTATTGTGAAGATGAGAAAAAGCCCTATCTTTAATATTTTTAGAATTTTCTAAACATAATTGTTAAAGCTTTTTTTTAATCTATTTTAATTATTCTGAAACAAAATCGGACAAATGATCTAACTTTGTTTTGCTTTATATTATTGTTTTTTTTTTTAAAGAAATATGTTTTAATTTCACTGACTCTTTGCATTTTTATGTTAATGTTATTTGAATATCTATTTTACAAATAAAAATAATTGTATATCAATTTTTTTGGTTATTCTTCTCTCACCAAACTCTGCAGTGCAAATGAATTAGGCAGCACAATTTATTAATATTTTGGAGAAAATTTCAACCAGGGCTGCATTGATTGAAGACTAGGTAATATAACAGGATATAATTACTTCTTTTGCTTTATTTAGGACTCTGTCCTGGAGCCCATTCCTAGGATGTAATTACTTCTATAGATGATTTTAAGAACTGCTTGAAATGACATCTGTTGAACAAACTCAGAACTATATTGATCTAGAACCAGCAAAGGACATTATACACATCTATATCTAGCACACAAACTATCTTAGTTCAATTATAAATATTATGTTTTTGAAGAATTTTTTTTTGTTTTTTCTATCGCACTTTGCACAAATTCTCAAGAGGGTGGTAATCGGGCGATAGCGGGTTCACAAACATTTGGAGGGCGGTCAGGTGGTATAGGGGTCCGCGTTGATTGCTCCTTGTAAAATAAGTTAATAACATGCCCAAAGTCAAGTGACTTTGGTCATTTTAAATCATCCTTTGCCCGTCTGGCAGTAAGGTATCATTGGTCTTTACATTATAGAATGTCCTGTAAAGTCTCAAAAATGTTTAGGAAAAATGTTTCTAGTGAAATCATATTTCAACCTAATAAAATTATAGTATTGAGTGTGAAAGGTTATTATATCTTTTTTAGTTTCAGTCCGAGAGATTGGCTTGCAGTAAAGTGAATAATTTTTTGCTGGTGCCTGGGATGCCATTTGAGCCTTTAATGTGGTAGTTTCCTGTTGATTTCTTCAATCTATATAAATAAACGCGAAATATTTAATTAAAAGGGGTCTTACAATTAACAAAGTTAAAGTTTTTTTATAAGAGTATATAGGGAAGTTATTGTTTTGTTTGATTGGATCCTCCTAACTGAAAAAAATATGTTTTAAAGAGATAGCGGGAATACGAGGAAGTTAACAGATTCCACTGAGGAGGAGGTGTGATCTGCAATTAAGCACCTAGAATAACCATAAAGCTGTAAGAACAGGCCGACTCTCTGCAGAACTCATTAAATACGGTGGCTCATGAGTTGAAACACGAATTCTTAAGCTTATACTCCTAACATGGCAAAAATAACAGATCCCAACGGAATGGAAAACCGTAATCATATGTTGGCTGCACAAAAGAGGTAGCAAGATGGAATGTCCCATATATAAAGGTATAGCACTTCTACCGGCATGCTACATACATGGTTTTGTCATATATACTAAGACAACTGTTTGAAAAGAAATGGGAGTACGGTTAAGATATTTTCAACCTTTTTATCGACTTCAAACATGACAGCACCTACCGGGATAGTTTATGGAATATTCTGAATGGATACAGAATACCGGATAAGCCCGTTAGGGTTACAAAAACATGATTCTCTCAAGCGCTGCAGTGAGAGTCGAAGGGAATATGACCAAGGGATTTGAAGTAATGACCGACTTGAGACAGGATGACCTCATTTCCCTCATGCTCTTTAATATTGCTTTAGAAAAAGTCTTCTTCTTCTTCTTCCTCTTTTAATCGATCTGTGGATCTGTTTTTATGGAGATGAGGTCTCCTGGGACACAGAACTCCAATTGTCTCGCCATCTCTTCGCAGATCTTCCGGGTTGGCGAGTTCCCATTGGCACGTTGTTTGCGGCTGCTTGGGGGAGTCTATCGTCGTTCATTCGTTCTACGTGGTCGCGCCAGAAGTGTCTTCTTTTCGTGCCCCATCTGACAATATCTTCGGTATCGCAGGTCTCACGTATTACTGTGTTTCTGATTCTGTCCCTCAGTGCTTTACCCAGAATAGCGCGGAGTGTCTTCATTTCGGTGGTTCGTAATAATGCTTTGGTTCTATTTGTGTCAGCCCTCGATTCTATACCATATGTCATTATGGGTCTGATACATATCTTAGAAAAAGTCATTAAAAGTATTCGACAAATGCAATTGGGCACTACTCTTGGTGGTATTCACAATGTCTTTGGATATGTAGATGATTTGACGCTGACTGGTGATAGTACAGATGACTTAATAGAAATTTACTCAAAGTTAATGATTAGATCAGCCGAATTTGGCTTGCAAACCAATACTCGTAAGCCCAATTAGATGAGTGTTTCCAAAAATAATAATGGCCTATCTTGAACACTGAGGGATATTTGCATGGTTGTGGATGTGGATGTGGATGTCGGATTGAATAGGCACCAATGCTGAACCGGATAGACCAGTGTAATTAAGACCTTGTCAAGATCAGCCGTAATAAGACCTCTATCTATGAAAGCCCAGACAGCCCCCAATGGATAATGTTCTGGAGGATGAATAGGAGCAAAAGGCGCAGGATCGAGGAGCTTGGAATAAAATAATCAAGGAAGCCAAAACTCTTCAAGAAATGTACAGCCATATGAAGTAAGTAATTAATTATTTTATTTTATTTTATTTTATTTAAAATCCAATATTTAAGAGATTTATTATTGAAAGTTGACAATGTTTTATTGATTTATCAAAAAGATCTATCCCAAATCATAGAAAGAAAGAAAGTCAACTGTCATTTTACACATTTTTCTTGATTATTATTTTCAAATATAATAAATTTTTTAATTGTTTGGTCTTGATTTTAAAGCTGATAAGATTAATCAGTAAATAGTTATTGTATACAATAAAATCAAATATTATGAATTTGTAAGCGTGGATAAATATTATGATGTAATTCCATAGCTATAAATCTTAAATATCACCTTTACTCTGTTGCTTGTAGCTATTATCATGATTGGGATAAAGCAATAAGTTGCAAGACAGATATATTTTCCATGTTCTACGTTTCTGTTTGTAACTTGCAACACTTGAACAATGCGTGATTGGGAAGTTTTTATTGGATTAACTACAATTTACTCTTTGTACAAATTTTCATTGAAAATAAAAACATGCATTTTTTCTGCTTGCGATAGACGTGCAGCACGCGAAGATATTTTCTTTATCCTCAATCACTGAGATTCTTTACGTACCAAACTTTTTTCTCGCCAAGCACATCATTAACGCCTTTTGATTTACCGTTGCGTATGTGCTGACGTTTTGAATGTCCTCTTTTATGAAATATCGACTCTGTATAGCGATTAATGAGCAATCAGCAATCGCGGACCATTAATGGGCTCCGTCCTTGTAATTAATTATCTACACATTGTTAATTGCGCTCATCCGAGAGCAGATTTATGACAATTATGTAAGCTGCCGTAATATCTGTTTTGCGTAGAAATACACGACTGAAGTACCATATTACGTCATATCGAGGTTTCATACACGTTCAATTTATTATGTGCCTTGTAAATAAAGCAATAAATAATCAATTTACCTTTATTTACGCATTTAAAAATCTTAAGTATTTAACAAAATGGCAGGTGGAGTCACACGAGATAGAAAGAATCACTTTCTTTTTTTCTTTTGAAGCCTTTATTATGTTATAATTAATTATTACATAAAATTATAATTAATATAAATGTCAATTTGATGGCAAATTTAATAAAAAAATATATGTATTTTCGTCTACGTTTACAAAATAATCGTTTTTAAATACGACAATGATTTACGTTCTGTAAATTTAATACACCAACTTTTATCACCAATTTTTCAAGTAATTAACGCAAGATTTAGGAGTCCGATCATTATTTTTACAATCATATCTTTAGGATAAGTAAATTCGTTAATTATTTATGCTTAACTGTGTGTACAAACGCAAATTGGAATTTATGTACTTGACCACACTAGGTCGATGACTTTTGTAGTTTTGAAATCCGTTAGATAAGTATCCGACGTAAATTAGGCAGTACGTTCCAAGTCAATTATTCATAAAATATATATATTTTTTAGTATTCATGCTTGAACCTAAAACGAAGCTTAAATATCCTTTATCGATGCTCTGTATATAGTTCATAGGTATTGCTTTTAATAATTTTAATATCTCTATGATAATAAATCTTGGATTAAGATTATCAGTTTGAACACTTAAATACACTTTTTTTTTTTACAGATTTT
Source organism: Lepidostoma basale (assembly GCA_022606425.2). NCBI lineage: Eukaryota > Metazoa > Arthropoda > Insecta > Trichoptera > Lepidostomatidae > Lepidostoma > Lepidostoma basale. The sequence goes on along the minus strand of JAHDVF020000468.1, from coordinate 453,476 downwards.
CAGTATTTCTTTGTTACACAAATATGCATCAATATAAAATATAATTATATATAATAATTAGCTTTTGGCACCAGAAAAAAGTATTTTATGGAAAGTGGATATATAATATATTAAATCATATATGATTATGACCCTTATGTATGGAAGCGAAGCATGGAACTGGCAAAAGAAGGATGAAAGTAGATGGTTTGGACATATGAAACGAATGGACGAAAGAAGAATGGTTAAAATGTTGTATACAAGCAATGTGAGCGGAAAGAGAAACCGTGGAAGACCAAGGAAAGCATGGCATGACCAAATTAATCAAATACTGAAAGGCGGCCACATTCGAAATCAGAAAAATCGACGAGCGTGCATGTTACAATGTACGAATGTGGAGAAAGCTAGTGGACGGTTTCTAGTACTCAGTAAATATGTAATGATCGTACGTATAATATTATAACATTTTACATTAATTAACTGACGGATATCCTTATTTTAATTATTAATGTCATTCGTATTCTAACAAATCTCACATTTTTTGTTATTAGAAATCAGAACATCATTTTTTTTATTAATATGTATATCGTTTTTAGGCCAATCTCTGATTTGACTTGTGTTTTGGTAACTATAATATACTCATATTCCAACTATGCTACAACTAATTCCATGTCTTAGGCTGATTGATAGCCTTTAACGGAGCCAGGTATCTAGGTACATATATTTTATAGGTCAGTTATGAGGTTATGTTTGGTGCGAGCATTTAACAAAACAATTTTCGTTTATTTTTTACATTGTTAATTTCTAGTTGCGTACTTACCCAAAGACCTTTAGCCTGAAGTAATTTTGATTGACAGATAACTGGTATCAATACCGAAAATGTTATTCTAGCTAGAAATGCGAACATACTGTGTATGTACATTAGGGTGTCCCTTATTTTTCAAAGTTTTAATTTTACAACGCATAGGCTATTGTTTTATTCATTTGGGCCTAAAACATTCGAAAACAATTTTATTCCTTATTCGGAACAGTGTAACCCGTGCCGACTTACGCGCAAAGATGTCCCATACAAATTGCGTCACAGGAGCGGCGCGTTGTCGTTGTTATTATCATTTAGTCTCGGCTTGCCATGTAATATCACGGATTGTTTTATATTTCGAAGATATCAGTGGAACTAAGAAGCAATTAAAAAGGTTTTTTCTTGGTTAATGAAGTAAATCACCAAATATCAGGTGTAAACTACCATACAATCGTCAAGTTCTCGCAGTTCTATTTTTCAACATACGTGAAGTTAATTTGACTGTTAATGAAAGCGCAAATCTTGTCATTCTGGAGTGCAATATATTATGAAAAAAGGCTAGAATACCTACCAGAGCTGTTCCTAATTATGTTAAGAAGTTAGTGGATCTTTATCAGGTCTGACGAGAACTGCAAAAAATAGCAAGAAGATTCAGGACTTACATAGGCGCCGCGAAGAGAACTTTCAACTTGAATTAGATCATTTATTCGATATCGCACACCCCGATGCTCTTAAATGTACTGTGATACGACAGCATCTTATACAGAATGCTTAAATGGAGCTTGTGTGTAAAAACTAGAAAGAGATTTGTTACTCTTTGCTTGCCGCCATCATATATACGAACTGATGCTCAAAAGTGCGTCTGAATCGCAAAATCGATTGTACGAGATGATTATAGCGAACTCATTGAGCTTGCTATTGTTTTTCTGGGTGAAGGCAATGAAAATAAAATAAAAATCAGACCTGAAATCAGATCAGATCAGATCAGAAATTTACTCCTTAAAAATACGTTTACTGCAGTCCCAGTTTAAAATATGCGCTAAGGACAAATAAGCTTTACGAGATGTTTGTTTATTTATTGTGGCAGTTTATGTGAAGCCTGGCTTGAATGTGGTTTGGCGATAAAAGCTCCGAATCAAGATTTTTGTTTTTTAAGGACCGACCTTATAAGATTACGAAGGACAATTTCCAAAGCGGCTTTAAACAAGTTCAGTCAACATTTGTGGTACTTGTCAGAGGAAATAGCTATCCTCTTAATTTTTGATGAGAACGTTGATAAGCAGACCAAAGGAAACATTGTAGAAAACTTATAAAAAGAAAGTTTTGGTGATTCGGGAAAGATATATGTTCCATCGAAGGAACAGCTGTCTGACTCTCTATATGGTACGTAAATAGTGTTTAATCTAGTATTTAATTTAGAACTTATTTGTTTTATTTATAGGTACTACAAGTATTTGTTATCTTGTTTATTGGAAATATTTGAGTGATTTTGTTTCCGTCAAGAGTAAAGATTTATTTTCACTATTGAATCTTGATAGTAGTTTCCTTCAAGAAATTGTATCTTCATAGAAAGACAGCGCGCCGTTTGTGAAAGCTAAAAAGAAGGTTACTAGCTTAAAAGCCGTTAATGACACAGCTGAAAGAGCTGTTAATCTAATGACAGACTTTCATGGTTTGACTACCGCATATGAAGAACATAAGCAGTACACATTATGTTCAGTGCAAGAACATAAAAAAATTTACTGTAAAAAACTGGACTGTAAAAAAAGAGACTTCGAAGAGGAAATATCCAAGTAAATAAATATAATTTTGGATCTTTTTTGATAATTACAAGAAAAGTATTACATAAATATACGTTTTCATCAATATTTATCTAACACAATGGTTTTAAGTGATCATCTACAACTACATTTAAGAGACACCAAAAGCAGGTATTTTCTAATACTTTGAGGCCAAGTCGGCACGGGTTAGAATTAACGTAGGAAGTTGAAATTCTGTATTTGGGTAACTAGTAGGCTATTAAACAGAATTAGGGGGTATGCGTTTCAATAATCCAAAAAAAAAAAAATTTTGCCCATATAAGGGACACCCTAATGTACATACTATATGAAACAGAATGTATACTAAAGCTAACACATTTGATAATGCCTTAGCTAGACGAAACATGTCATCCCCATACGAGTATATCTATTTATATAAAAAATTAGGTTCCGTATGTTTCTGATCGGAAATCTCGGAAAGTAATCGATGGATTGACTAAATTTTTTTTACAGAACATTGCATTTTATTAGAAGAGAGTTTCTATATACTTTTCATTCGGAAGTTCCAATGGAACATTCTTAAGCGTTTCAAATCGTTATAGTTAATAACAGTTTATCAATTTTTGGCTAAAATTGATAAAATGGCAACACTTTACAAAACTTTATTTTCCCTACAATAAAAAGAATTTAATCGGATTTAAAAATCGAATGACATTACTACATATTTTCACTCATTTGTTTTCTATGTGCATTTTAAATTGACTGAATGACAGTTCGTAACTATACAAAACCTACAAAAATCTGATTAAAAAATCGTCTTAAATCTGACAAATTAAAATATGTCACTGTGCCTAGTAATATAATAAACCTTGTAGAAATCAAACACTTTCATTCATATTAATTATTTAATATGGAGTTTGAACACCATTTTATTTTCAGAAAAATTAACTGACTATAAAGTGGAGACCCCGTGAAGATAGAAGAAGAAGAAGGAGACCCCTAACGCGATGGTCTGATGACATTATAATAATTGCTGGTGACTGGATGCAGAGGGCACAAGATAGGAATGTTTGGAGAAATATGGGGAGGGCTATGCCCAGGAATGGACGACGTCGGTTGTATAGGTAAGTTAAAAAAGTTGTGAAGTTCCAAAAAGAACCGTGATTCCCAAAGTGGTCTATATAGACCCCCAGGGGTCCACGACAACTTGTAAGGGGTCTACGACAGTTGCGAAAAAAATTAGGGCTCCAGTAAATGGGGGTCCACGAGATGGTTCAAGTAAATTAAAGCCGAATATTGAAACGCAAAACGAATATCGAAATCTTCGGCAACCTTTTATTATTATTTTTAGCTCATTTGGGGAAAATTGGACGATCGAAATCGTTGGCGACTTTTTTTTTACACACATCCGACAGCGACTTCCGACCAGTAGAATTCGGCAGCGACCATTTTTTTGCAATCAATTCGAAAAATCACTTAGGAAAGCAGGGAGTCTACATGAATTAGAAAAAATCAGCAAGGGGTCTACGGGACAAGTTTGGGAACCTCTGGTGTACACCCTATTTCATAGAAAAATATGATTTATTGTCACCATTATAAATATGTGTATAAGTCATCGTAGTGATGTTTTTATTATTTTGTTCATGACCCAGTTTAACCTGAATTCTTTTTTTTTATACAACATATCGTTTGAACCCAATTACTGTATACATTTTTTTTTAGCTATTACTATTTTAGCTATTTTCATGACATGTGATAGGTAGCTAATCTATCGCCAAATTATTGCGTCGTGAATTCTACACCAGACCAATGACAGTGTTGACAATCGCACTGCCATGGCCGGGAATCGAACCTTCTGTATGGCAGTCAGAGCTCTTGACACTCTGCCAAGAAGGTCGTCAAAAAGGTAGTCGTCGTTTGTTCATGACGCAGTTTGACCTGAATTATTTTATTATATCGGAGATTGAAATTTAATAATGCAAGCATTTAAAGCCGTGCCACACTGTTTTAAACAAGCTCTCCACATCGGTCTGCACCGGCAGTTTAAAACTGTGTAGACACTTGTTTGAAACCAAAATTCGTTTGACCTTCAACAAACTTTGTGGACGGACGCGCATAGTATGCGTGTGGATCCACCGTTTAAACACGCATTCCACATGTGGAGAGCTTGTTTACAACAGTATGTGGACGCTACACCAACCGTGGGCTCCACAGCCCTCCACCAAGGTCACCCCTGTGGAGTGTTTCAAACAGTGTGGCACGGCCTTTACCGTGTCACATTTTATTTCAAACTTTTTTAGCAGTTTTATATTTCACTCCCATACCGATGTTTAATCGATATTTTATTTTATGCCGATTAAGAACACCTCTATGCACTGTCATCATAGCTTTATAAATGTATAAATAATTGTGAACAGCATATAGAAAAATCAAAGCGATCAACAATTCAATAGCTAAGAGTTAGTGCCCTTAACGTGCGTGATTACAATTTTAATATAATCTACACTGACCCTGAATAATTTCTTCATTTAACTACTCTCCGTTTAGCTGGGATGCTGTTCATCTGAGGAATAAGATGTCACGATGTGCTGCGGTGACTTCATGGATAGTATTAATAAATTTATCATAGCAATACGTAACTCACGCGTTGACGTCATATTGCGGGATGATGCTTTTTATCTTATTACAGTTGTAAAATATTTTTGGTTAAAAACACAATTTAAAATCACATAAACAATACTTAGCACATAACAGTCTCGCTAATTCATCTTGGGCAGTATATCGTATTTTTAAAGTTTATAAGCTACAATGAACTCAGGTTTCGAAAAGACCCAGACGCGGTGAGCTTGGCAGAGATTGTATCTGTCTTTTTGTTTAATTATTTTATTTATTTATATAACAAACACCGACACACTTTAAGTTAAATATTATAGAGACAAGAAAAACTTTTGAAGACGTTCTTTCTTCACAGAATAAAAAAAAGCTAACTAACTAACTATCACGCCGTCTCTCCGAAGGGATAGGCAGGAAGAATGGACTGCCATACTTTCACCGATGCGGCACTCCATCCGTCTCTTTTGCCTCCGCGGGAGACGCACGTCTCCTGTGCACACTTCGATCGTCCAACGTCCACAAAATAAATCTGAAACAAATAATACAAATTCAATGTTATAAAATAAAATAACAAAATAAAAATAACTCTTCACATAAACGAAAAACTTATATAATTTCAACGTCAAAATAGCAAGTTTGATGTTGAAATTCAACAGCAATTCAAAAAAAGTTATCCAAAAGAGAGTATTTCCAATTTCGCTAAACCGGCAACAATAAAGATATTACCGTTAATATTTTGATTATCTATCATATATTTTTTTAAGGCTACCATTTTCTTATTGTGTATTTATTAAATGTAATCTTGCATTTATTTGTTATTCATTATAATATCATAAATACATTTATATCATAAATATTTATATAATTTTAATTTCTTCAAACAAACGTTTTGAACCTGTAAAATATTTTTTTCATGTGAATTAAGATTAACCTCAAATCATCTTTCTTCTTTTTATTCCCCTTACGTCTGATTGCATCTCCGTCCTCTTGGGAAGTGGATCACCAAATATTTCGCCATCTTCTCGGTGGTCGGCCAAGTGGTCGGGAACTCTCCGGTATGTTTGCTTAAATATTTTATGCTTAAATAATTTTATTATTATTACTCATTTCAAATAACTCGCTGTTACTTGTTTTAATAATGTTTAAAATAATCATTTTGGTCATAAAAACTGGGGTTTTAATAAAAAAGTAAAGGAAACGATGTACGGAAAACAAAAAAGTTTGATACAAAATTTCTTTATTATTATGTATTTAGTGTGCTTCCACTTGTGTTTATGTTCGACCGGTTTCGGCAGCTTCTGGTTCTGGTTCTTCCAGAAGATGGCAGCAAGCTGCCGAAACCGGTCGAACATAAACACAAGTGGAAGCACACTAAATATATAATAATAAAAAATTTTGTTTAAAAAAAAAAATTTGTTAACATTATTTAAAATGAACTTCTACCAAGAAATTTCAATTAAAAACATTGATTATTTGAAACGATGTACATTATTTATATGAAAATTAGCGGGTTTCTCAAGTTTCATCAAGACATATTGTACATTTTTACAAATCACATTATTAATAATGAGAGGTAGGGACGTCTGTTTTCAGTACTACTGTTTTAATTTTTCCTATTCGTAAAGAATATTAGTCGAAATTTAAAATTTGAACTATCGGAACAGAATGTCATTATGCGTATAGTTTATATACATGGAATAGTTTGCAAAATATGACATTACGAAACCAAATTCTCGTAAGTGTGTTTTACATGAATTTTTGACATGAAAATCACGAATATTTCCTAATTCGTTAACGATTTTCTCACAGGTCTGTTCCTATGCGTGTCAGGGGTTTTGAAATACGAAAAAAATATCGGAAAATTTATTACCATTGCATTATCGCAATGTCTCAAGGAATTTACACGACATTATGGCAAATTTTCTTCCGTAGTATGCTGCTATTGGTAGTTTTGATAGTATTACGTATAAGTAAGGTTCGTTTATTCAGCGCAATGTCTGTTTTTTTTTTGCTGTACGATTATTATGTATTATAGATGTTAATTGACATTTTTGAACACCCATACAGGAAAAATATTGTTTTTTTTTATTTGATTAATAGTTTAATTAAGTGAATAAATTTCTTCTATATTTGCCATTACTTTGTATTGCGGATTCATAATTGAATAATATACTTTACTTTGTAACACAGCACTTTATTTTTTAAATACAAATGAAATTAAAAATTACACATTAACTCAAACATGTTTCGGGACACAGAAGCCCACACTAGAAGCCCACTAGTGACACCCTGACCACATAAATGATTAAAATTGACACCCTGACCACATTCATTGTAAAATTTTACACCCTGACCACATTCATGATAAAATATGACACTCTGACAATAGTTTTACTACACTAATGAAGGACTTCTGTGTCCCAAAACATGTTTGAGTTAATGTGCAATTTGTAATTTTATTTGTATATCAAAATAAAGTGTTTTGTTTCAAAGAGAAACATATTGTTCAAGTCAATAAATTATAACTATATTCTTCTTCTTCTGAAAGTGTCGTGTCAGGTCCCCCCGATGTTGGCTAACATGGTAGCGAATGCTTTCTTACCACAGTGATTTATTGGGAAGTGTTACTGGACTGGTTTACCGTTGCCATCTTCAGAGATTTTTTGTAAGGGTCATCTTCCCTTAGCTGGTGAGTTTCTGTTTAGTGACGCTGAAGATACGTCTGCTAAGATCTTGATGGTAGGGTCAAATATCACATTGCTCGTGACTCGCGGGATCACGAGCATCATTCTAGGACGTAAGGTGGCATTCCACATCGTTTTATTGGTACTTCGTTCTTCTTGTTGATTCTCTCCTATCGTAGGTTAGACAGCATCATGGCTTTTTCTACCCTTGATACACCAGTTCTAACCAGGGTTGTTGTGCTGAAAATGAACCATTCTGGAAAATTTTCTAGCCAGGATTTTTTCTTCAAGCATAGATGTCTCTTCTTTGGTTTATAACATTTTTGTTATAATATGTTTATTGCGGTCAGCGCTTCATGGGTACCAAAACCATTCCTGAACCCAAACAGAGTATCATCCAAATCTCGCTCATATTTCAGTCTTATTCTGTAATATTATGAAAAAATAAATTATTATATTGTATTATAATAGTTAACATTTTGATTTATTATTTTGCAATGTAATAGTGAGGTCGAGGAGGATATTTTAAACATTATTATTTGATAAAATATTTGAAATAATTGGTACAATATATAGATTTCTGATTTCTAGTACTGGAGGGAAAATCGAAGGGAAGAAATCAGTCAAAATTTTCCGCTATGATCTTGATGACATTTTAATCTGCACTTTCTTGTCAAATCGGCGTCAAAAAGGGACTATAATTTTTTTGCAGTGAGTATCGCTCGATAATTCAAATGTGACGTAATACTCGTACAAGTTGTAAATACTCGTTAATTTGCTATACTGTATACTCGTATAACGTGCAATGCTCGTGCATTCTAGCCAGATATGAAATTAGTTTATGGTCACGTGACGTAGATCCATCACAGCTTCTGTTTGAGCGTTAAATTATTCGATGGCCATCGTATGGCGCCACGCTATGGTCGTGACTGACCCGTGGCTGGCAGCTTACTGTTATCTGTTCTTCTTACCTCCTATCTAGTGAAATGTGTACCTACACATCCCGTAGTCTACATAATATCATAATATCAGGATTTACATCCACAAACATCGAGTGACATGTTTTAATAAAACTTGTATTTCACTTTGTCAGAATTTACGCTGTTTATTTAAATCGGTGAGATCTAAAATCCACCTGCACACAAGAATAATATTGTACAATTATTAAGCATAAATGTATTGCACAATTAAATAGTGTGTACTAATTTAGATTTATTGTATCTTGAAGAATAACTCGTAAAACTCCATATTAAATAATTATTACGTATGAAAACGTCTGTTTTCTAGACATTTTATTGGATTTTATGGGAATGACACATTTCGCCTTCAAATAATTAATATTTTTAATTGAAATTTCTTAGTATAAGTTAATTTTAAATAATGAAAAATAATAAAAAAATATATACAAAATTTCTTTATTTTAGTGTGCTTCCACTTGTGTTTAACGTCGACCAGTTTCGGCAGTTTGCTGCCATCTTCTGGTGTATTTTGCCTTTCAAGACATTATTAAATGTTGATTCAATTTTGATAATGGCTTAACAAGGTGAAACTGTCATTCCTATTAAATATAATAAAGCTTCTAGAAAACAGTAATTTTTTATTCGTATTAATTATTCAATATTAAGTTTTACATCATCAAATGTCAGGGGTAACTTTTCATTCCCATAAAATATTATAAAACTTCTTGAAAACAGACGTTTTCATTCGTATTGATTACTAACTTGAGATGGTACCAAGAAAAAATATTATTTTTAATTAAACAAATGATGATTAATAATTTTCCTAAGCATCATTCAATCATGAGTCATTTTATTGCGGCCTTTTTATATCTCATTATATTACTAATTCCACAAAAATAAGTTTAATGGCATTCGAAAGTATCACTTACCATTTATAATCAGAAATAATTACCAGCAATCATCGACATTCACATGCAAGCGCTATTTTTTGTGACAATTGTTTCTTGAATAATGTCTTGTAATCGGTGTACAACACGCATATTATGAATCCTTCAGGTGGTGATGATGTTCATGAATTACATATACATGTAGAGTAACTTAAATACTTTTTAACGTTTCGGGAAATGATTCACAACGAAAAATCTCCTAAGAACAGCTAAAATTTAATTATTGGATTCTATCATGGGTATAATCCTTAGAAATAGGATACTTAAAGAAGAGATATACAGAACCTGCAAAAATTGATGACAAAGTGAGATTACAGTTTTGGAGGGTCCACATCGAGACGATGGACCCAGTGAGGAATGGCAAGATAGTGATGCACGAGAATCCAGAAGGCCGTCCATCACCAGGACGACCACAAAAGAGATGGCGAGATAGCTGAACGTTTTCATCACAGGAGCAAATTTGATATCTGTCTAAATAAATCGCAAGACCTACTTAGAAGAAGAAAAAAATAAATGATTCAGTAAAGATGACTTATGTAACATGACAATTATTAAGGTTTTTTGGTAAATTACACGACCTTCTCCAAAACGCCAAATAACATGTGAGCTAAGTGTAGAGAACCAACCCATAGAAAGGGTCTGTACCTACAGATATCTAGGAATATACCTGGTTGGAAAAATATGTTCCCAATTCTACAAGGCAGCTGCAATCTTTAGTGGTCTAAAATCCACACTTTGGAAAAATAAAGGTATGGAGGGTAATTTGAAAGTATGCGTAAGACCAATAATAACATATGGTATTGAATCAATATCAAATATGTTCTGAAGACTTCCGAGAATGATAGCAGGTAAGACACTAAGAGATCGCGCTAGGAACAGCAGAATAAGAGTGATATGTGAGGATACGAGAGGATATGAGAGGATATGTGAGAGGATATGTGAGGATACTCGTATAAGATGGAGTAGACAGCGAAGGAGAGACTGGCACGCTCATGTCCAAAGAATGGACATCACCAGACTCCTCTATATTGCACTACATAATCAGCCTTATGGGACTCGTCCTTGTGGAAGACGTCTTAAAGTATGAAAGGATAGCCGAGATTCCACTTTGACCGAAGGAGCAACCCTCTGGAGAATAGACCGCATAGGTATATAGCAAGGAAGAATAATATATTGTACACTTCACTAGTATTATATATAATATAAGTTAATAATTAATGTAATATTGAGAGCAAACGATTAATTCAAAATTCTTTATTGATTACGCATTTATCAAGTGTGCCCCTTAACTCTGGTCCACTTAAGCTGGAGCCAGTCTGGATGTATTAATTAGTAATAAATGAACTCAGGAACCGAGTTTTCCTGTGTAGAGCACCGAACCGGTACAAAACATTACCGGCTCTCAGTTATCACTGTCAATGGTTTGCCAGATATGGGAAATGATTACCTGAAGTAAATCGTCAATATCAATATTTTAATAAATATAACTTGATGCTATTAAAATATTAATTAGGGGAAGAGTTGAAAGGAAGTTTGCGTTAATTTAAATGATATCATTGATATCAAAGATTCATCACTATTAATGTTTCATTAATTCTTGTAAAAGGTTTTCAAACTTATAATATAAACACATACGTTATAACACAACGGTGATAAATTTAAAAATGTGTAATATTTAGTTTCATACAATACTTTGTGCGCTAGAAAATATGATAAAACTAACTTATCGATACGACAAATCAAGATTAGTTAATCTTATTTGTTAAGAAAAACGGATACATAAACAAAATTTATTATATTTTATTGATGAAGCATTTACTTGGCAACTATCCGATATAAGATAAAATAGATAGAAATAATGTAGTTTTCAATGTTCCATATACTTTGTTAGTTAAACAAGACCGATTTGAGGAAAAACCGTAGAATTAGGCTTATTTTTATAGCGCCGTTTTCGTAAGTAAATCATCTCAAGTGCCCTTAAGGTGAATTACTCACAAAAATTACTCATAAAGGGTTTGTTTGTCCGCTTTTGAAATAAACACCTAATTATAACGTTGAAGAACCCTAGATATAGCCGTATTTTTTTAGAAAACCAATACTACCAACGTATTCAGACTATCTCGTGCTCTCGGAGAGTGTTAAAATATTTTGGTCACATAGCCCAGAGAGATCAGGAAAACCTCGTTAGGCTTATAATAATGGGCAAAGTAGAGGGAAAGCGACCACAAGGATGGCCACCGAACCGCTGGTCCCATAAAATCGAGGCGCTGACTGGTGTCTCGACAGCTGCAGCCTGGAGACTGATCGGCGACAGGAGCAGCGTGGTGAGACATGGTGGATGGTTTATGTGATGGACACGACCCTCAGTCATGATGAATACGACTTAAAATATGAAGAAGACCACAAATGAAAAGAACGGAATAATCCTATATTAAACAACATTTACTTCAATTTCGTTGTCGATGACAGATGTCTGTTTTGATACTACACTATTCACGTATGTTTTTTTACTAGTCTACGTAAATTTCGCATATGCACAGGAATATATTTTTTTTAAACCTGCACCTTAAATTGAAAAATTAATTAGTTGGCAGAAAGAACCATCTCGAACAATACGTAATGACTCTGGGTGTTCGATCTCAACCAACCCTATAATTTTGATATGCCGCCCATATTCGCATAGGTAAACCATAGATATATAGAAAAAAACGAGAAGATTCCACGAACCGAAGACGTGCCTACTTAGTTCTTGTGCAAAAAATAGTATTAAGGTGATCTTTCGGAAGGACGAAATTGGTCAATTTAGCACTATTCATTTTGTGTGCAGAGTGGTATATTATATACATTTACCATATACTCGTACACAGGATACCTGCTTACCTTTTGATTAGAGTATTATAGATTTGATGCGGCTAGTTTATTATTTAGTGTGTAATTAAAATATTGCATTCTTTGTCGATAAAAAATATGGTTATAAATCTATAGTTTTTTTTAATGCACTGAAACGTTTTTTGTTTCAATTAACTTTTTGTGCATATTATTTATTTACCAAAAGCCAGAATCTTCGTAATATTAAAAAAAAAAACATATATTAATAATCTTGTTTTAGTTAATACGAGTATATTGCACTTCTATTTCAAAAGTGATACAATTATAAATTATAAAATCACTTTTTCGTCTTGTCCCACATTAGAAATAGTAATATGAATTTTTTTCGAGTATTTTAATATGAGATTTCTATTACATACATGAATGTATATGATGTAAAATGCCTAATAGAAATATTTACTTTAATATGAGTTTTCATGATGTTAAATACGCTAGTTAAAAATAAAATGTTAAACATATTTTGTTAATATTTTAAAAGCGACACTAGTCGAAAATGTGAATTTGACTTCTGTCACTTAAATACTATTGCAAAATGTACAAGTTAACTCAAATCAAGAAGTTGACGTTGCCTAAAAATGCTAAATTAATTATTACAATTTATATTAATATATTTCAATCTAAATCATAAATGTCGCGCAAGTGAGAGTCGGAGAAATAGACGTGCATGCATGACACGATGTATGACTGTTGAGTAGACGAGAGAAGCATGTTTGGATATAAGAGTAAGGTGGTCCATCATTTCTGCCTTTAAAAAAATGACGTGATGGTTAGTTTACTTTTTCAGTTTTATTTTTAATTTGATTTTTTTTGTATAGTCTCGATAATCATAATAAGAAAACACGAAGGGTACACGAATATTGTGAATGCAAGAGAGCGAGAGAGGAATACTTTGATTCCCTCCGAAAGTAATTAGAAATGCACACGATGCGCATGCCTATGAACGTTTCTGGATAATTTGGAATTTTGTTCTGATTATTGTTGTATGACAGTAGTGTAGAAAACAAAAGGAGAATAATTTTGTGTTGTTAATTGTGAATTTTTAGCGCGTGTGAAAAAAAAATACATTTACATTAATTAATTACATTATTACTGATTATGATTGTACAGTGAACCAAGTTTTTAACGGGTAGCAAATGTTTACTTCCGTGAATATTTCAAGGGTTGCAAATATTATAGTTTATTGAATTCCTTAAAACTTAAATATTATTTATAATATATAAAACTGATAAAAATGTTATATAGAAAATTTTAGGTGATATCTAAAACCAATGTGGGTTTGATCCGTTCGTAAAGAAGACGATAATCCAAATATTAGATATTACTCGTATACGTATATACTATAAAAAAATATTTGTTTATCTAAAGTCCCGTAATCATTTTGTATTCTGCTATATTTTTGGTCTGTCTACGCTTCTATTACGCTGTGAAGACTGCAAATTGCCAATTTGGAAAAAAACTTATCTTAAATCGTGTCTTAATCTATGCGGAGTCTAGCGTGGGACTTACATCACCGGGGACTATTGATGGATTTATGGATCTTCCGGAGTATCACAGAATTTTTAATCAATATCATTCTTAAAAGGTTCAGTTCTTTTACATTAAATGTTGTAAACAAAAAATCATTTAGCGGTAAACACATATTATCGTAATTAATACGAATGAAAACGTCAGTTTTCTAGAAGTTTTATTATATTTTATGGGAATGACATGTTTCGTCCTTCTAAGGCATTATCAAATGTATACATTTGACATTTGATAATGCGTTAGAAGGGCGAAACATGTCATTCCCATAAAATATAATAAAACTTCTAGAAAACCGACGCTTTCATTCGTATTAATTATTTAATATGCGAGTTTTACATCATTGTTCAAGAAACTATAAATACATATTTTCGTGTTTATTACGTCATAACGTAAAATCATGTATTTATGAAATAAACCATATACGTTTCTTAATTCGCGTACTTCGCTTCGCTAGTTACAATCCAAAGGAATGATTTGTAGCAAAATGTAACATTTTTGCTAGTCCTTAAGATGCCACTTGGGTCTTTTAATGTGCTGGTTTCCCGTTGCTTTCCACTATTCTATACAACAGGTTATTTCAATCCAATTACTCTACATAACTTTTCAGGTATACATTCTCTTGGCGCGTGATAAGTAGCTAGTCTATCGCCATTTTATTGTCACGCGAATTCTTCACCAGACCAAAGACAGTGTGACAATCACACTGCTCACACATACAATCACGTTCGCTGGGAATCGAACCCGGGACCTTCGGTGGGGCAGCCATAGCTCTTTCCACTATGCCACAAAGGTCGCCACTTACTTATTACTTTCTTATTCAGCATTACTTTAAGCTATTATGCAAAATAAATAATACTTCTTTGTTTAGTAGTTATTAAGAAAACAATAAATTAATTCTGTTTTTCAGAAGTTGTTTTTTGTGTTTTGTTACGTTTCTGTCGATCGAGTGAATTAAATATATTGTAAATCTAGTAAAAACCAAGCGATCTTACTTTTAAATGTTCGATATATTTAGAATCGAACTAATTTGTATGCACATAGTGTTGTAAGACATTGAGATTAGTGTTTATATAATTCAACTATCGATTAACGTATATTTATAACGCAAACAGTAACACACAAATTTTAAGGGATGTATTTAACTTTAACATAATTTGTTAATTAAAAAATATGGATAAATAAAAGTTTTCCTTATTTTTTGAGTATTTTTAAATGTATTATATGGTTTATGGTTTAATTTTCATAATAATTAAATAGATAATAACTTTATTTGGTATATTTCACATATTGAGTAATGAACTAACTAACTAACTAACCATCACGCTGTCTCCTCGAAGGGGTGGGCAGAAAGAATGGACCACCACATTTTTCCTTCCTGACATATTTCTCTCGATTCCTCAACATTCATTCATCGTGTCATGCACGCGCGTCGATTTCTCTGACTCCTCACGTGGTAGACATTCAATATTGAGTAATTAACTTAGCAAATATACTTTTAACATTTTATCGTGCCATCTTTCCATGAGACTTGTAACTTAATATCGTAATTAATATACGAGTATTATAAATATCACATAGTCACTTTATTATTGCGAAGTTAAATTTTTATGTCAAGAAAACACTTTTATTATTTACATCATCCTTCATAATTATATATTATTTGTTTGGCAATCCTTTAATAATTATAAGAAAAGGTGACTTCCGCGAGTATTTGAAAATAATTCTTCAATAGCTGTAATTTTTCCTTGAAGATATCTTGCATATCCGACATAAAGGGTCTCCTTGACTTTATTCTATTGAGGACACTTGTACAGATGCACGAAGGAACTGAGATAACAACATATCACTTATCTGATGAAGCTTCTGATTTTCTTCGCTAGAGTCGCCCTTGCAGTTTCCCGCCAAGGATCAACGTTGGCGGAGCTTTTAGGTCAAAATCTGCGCGGATTGAACGATAACACGACAAGAAATCAGTTGTTATAACAGCTTCCTTGGAAGCAGACGTCTATTCTTTAGCAAGTGTGCAATTAATCTGTAAAAAATATTGTTTTCAACATGGCTGTCGAATCACTTATAAGCCTCGCTCTTATATTCTTAGGAATTGCGGTGTCTGAAATGGTCGTAGCAAAAGCTTATGCCGATATTCCCGGATTTGGAAGGAATTTGATTATCAGGAATTTACCACCAGTTCCAGATTTCCAGAGTAATTTGTACGAAGTTTATATGGAACCCTTCCTCTATGTGAGTATTATTTTTTAATGGTTTATTTGTAATGATAAATGTATTTATTTATTTATTTGAAAACATTAACTTAATTATTTAAAATAATGAACTATAAGCTGTTTCTGTTTGAAATATATTTTTGAATATTAGTTAATCAATAATTTTATAATTAAATTAATTGGTTATTAAAAATGTTTAAAAATACTATATAATATTTTTTCAACGTAATAATTATTCTTTATCTAAATATCAAGAGAGCTCAACGCGCTTGTAGCACAAAAACCTAAATATTAAATCACTGAATCCCATTTTTGTTGGTAAATTTTTATTTCAAACACTCATATTCAACAAAATAACGACCTTCGTAGCAGAGTGGTTAGAGCTATAAATGCCATACCGAACGTTCCGAGGTTTGATTCCCAGCGATGGCAGTTTGATTTGCACAATGTCTTTGGTCTGGTGTAGAATTCCCTTGAAAATAAAATGGTGATAGATTAACAATCTATTACATATCAATCAATATAATAGCTAAAAACAAATTGAATACAGAAATTGGGTTCAAACGACCCGTTGGATAAAAAAACATTAAAAAATTAGAAAAATAACAAATATATTGTAAACAATAATGTTAAATAGTAATTAAATAAAACCATGTTTTTTAAGGAACTACTTTCACTTTATTCTTTATTTCGACAGCGACCGGTTTCGCCAGGTTCGCTGTCATCGACAGACTTTCTGTCGGAATAAAGAAAAAATTGAAGAAATTCTTTAAAAAAATATTTTTATTTAATTTCTATTTAAATGATCTTCAAGATATTTCAGTGAAATCATTAGATTATCTTTATAATATACAATTTTCTTTACTCACTACAATTGCAGTCAACATCATAAAAATTTACTTAACAACACTTTTCTGCAACATCCATACATTGTATAATTGAATGCAACTTGTGATGAAAGACTTTTAAATTACTGATAATCATTTAAACGAGTGGGGACGGAATTTTATTTTTGGTTATCAATTTTTTAGTTGAAATTAAAATCATTAGGCCAAACAAATACAAGTTTTTAAGATAAAAATTAGTCATTGAATGAAATGAGTCATGAAATCGTGAATATAACTGTTTTGTCTATTATATGATTACTTCATGGGTTTTTTGTAACTATAAGTAAGTTTTGTAACTTGTAAGATAATCCACGTGTTACAAAGGAATATGATGTATAATAATAGCGTATTTATATAATCATATCATATATCAATCTAATACATATGAAGTTACTAAAAATAAACATTTAAAAATTTTACGAGTATAAAGTATAAGGATCATTTAGATGGTTTGGACATATGGAAAGAATGAATGAAGAAAGAATGGTAAAAAAATTATATGTTAACGATGTAAATGGAACCAGAAATAGAGAAAGACCGAGGAAAGGTGGCACGATCAAATAAATCAAATATTGAATGTCGGCCATGTGAGGAGTCAGAGAAATCGATGCGCGTGTATGACACGATGTATGAATGTTGAGGAAGCGAGAGAAATATGTCAGGAAAGAAAAGTGTGGCAGTTCATTATTTCTGCCTACGCCTTCGGGGAGACGGCGTGATGGCTAGTTAGTTAGTTAGTTAAATATTAAAATCGTTTAGAAAAACAGTATAATCCGTTATTTTATTTTTCTTTATCGGGACTAAAAAGTCTCTATATGTTTTTCAGGAAACGGTTTTGTTTAAAATTATTAACGGTTCTTATTTTCGAAATTGTATCTGTGTTTCTGTTAAAAATAAATATAAATAAAAAAAAAATTATTACGTAACTTAATTATTTGCGTTTTAAGTCGGTATAGAAACAGGTTAGTGAGATATTAAAATATTTCCAGAATTCGTTGAAGTTGTAATGTATAAAAATTAATATCAATTATATAAAATATAAATTATCTGACAACACAGAAACAAATTATCTAATACAGCTACTACAATGGTTTAACTTATAAAATCGTTCTTAACAGGTTTTAAATAAAGGTTTATATTTACGTTTTATTTTTAATCGATCTGAAATAAATTTACCGTACCAGAGTTCTGCATTTTTTGATATTGTTTTATACTCGTATATGACGACCTTCGTAGCAGAGTAGGCTACGGCTTCGATTGCCACACCGAAGGTCCCGTATTCGATTCTCGGCGATCATAGTTGTTTGATTCTCACATTATCTTTGGTCTGGTGAAGAATTCTTATGACAATAAAATGGCTATAGATTAGCTACCTATCACATGTTGTTAAGTCAATTTAGATGTACCCTTTACATTGATTTGGCTCGCGCTGTAACGGTGTTACGTGCTATTGAACAAAATAGTAATAATGATAATAATATAATAATAATAATATGCATATATTGTGTATCTGAACATTCTTTCTTCACTTATGTATTCTCGTCAAGTTTTGAAGGAAGTTCTCTTTCACCATGCACCATGTTTATATCGTTTTCATGATGGTAATTATTCTAACTTTCAAACACACAGATATAAAATAGTCATGTGCATGTATGGAAAAAATAATGTTTTCCTACATATCAATTTTTTAAGTTTCTATCCTAGGGATTAGTTTGTAGCATGTCTGACATCGTTGCTCGTTCTTGAGATGCCATTTGGATATTTTAATGAGGTAGTTTCACATTCCCTTTTGTATGGAAGTGAAGCATGGAACTGGCAAAATAAGAATGAAAGTAGAATAAATGCAGTAGAAATGAGTTATCTTAGACGAGTGTGTGTTAATTCTGTATTTGATTAGAGTTTCAACTGCAAATATTAGAAGTAAATGCAGTGGGAAAGAAATTTTTGAGGACAAAATAATAAATGGATAATTAAAACGGTTTGGACATATGGAAAGAATGAATGGCAAAGAAAGGATATGTAAACGACGTAAACGGAACTAGATATAAGGAAAGACCAAGGAAAACGTCAAATGTATCTAATATTAAATTTCGCCCACGTGAGGAATCGGTGAAATCGTCGTGCATGCATGACACAATGTATGAATGTTGAGGAAACGAGAGAAGTCTGTCAGGAAAGAACAGTGTGGTAATCCATTATTTCTGCCTACCACTTTGGAGAGACGGCGTAATGGTTAGTTAGTTAGTTAGTTTTTAGTTTTTCCGTTGCTTTCTTCATTAATTTAAAATTATAGAATTCCATAGTGTCAATGCCTAAAGTTTATTAAATAATATTATAAATATATGTAATTTAACTAACGTCCGGTACCCACAAATACATACTCATATGCATTTTCTGCTTGTACTAATTACTGAATAAACATACTGTTTGCTTGTGACAAACAGTCTAATGAATAACTTATTAAGTCAATACCACCAACAAATAAACGGATAGAAAAGTCTTGTCATTTCAATAAATCTACAAACGGAATAATCATATATAGTTGACATAAAACGATGTTCATAAAATCTCTGTGATCCCTGTTTCTATAATTATATGATTATATGAACAATTTATAAGCATTTGTGATGAATTGGTTGAAATTGTTCATATGCGTGATCGATCAAAGCATATATGCTTGCAAAGTATTCATTTTATTTTATTTACATCTTAAAGATTATCATATTATCGTGCAATACTAATTTTTATTTGAATGATCCTACAATAAAAATTCAAAGTTCTGTCCAAAGAGATATACGTGTAAATTATTTCTATATTTTTTTAATTGCCTGTTATGAATTGTTCAAATAAAACCTTGCAAATTTGTTTGAAATTTGAAGTGTTTCTTTCATTAATGTTCCCCTTCATTAATAATACCCTTCATTAATGTTATCGAAGTACTTAAAATTACTTAGGTAAAACCAATACATTCAAAATAACCATTTTAGGATTTTATATTTTTAACATCAGAACGTTTTCTAGGTTGTTCTTTAAGCATTTCATTATGTGTAATAAAACTCACAAACGTTAAGCCCAACAATGTAGTTAATAATAGGTGGAGCTAGCCTCCGGACTGATACTCCCGAAACACAAGATAAGACAATAAAACTCATTTTTATAAAAAAAAAAATCCTGCCTCACACCGAGGATTTAAATCAATTATGTTACAATTCATTTTATAATCTACAAACTTAGCAGTAATAGTTCGTTATTGTGAAGAAGGAATCGGTTTGTAACTAGGCTTGAATCCATGTCCTCCGGATCAGGATATAAACACTATATCCCCTAAATCACCATACGACCATTAATATATCACACACTCGATTATTAGACACATTAAAAACAACTGTAAACAATAATTAACCTGCCATTATTCCCGCGTTTTTTTTATTATCAGTATTTATGATAAACGTATCAACTGCTAACATAACACCAATGGTTAATTGATTTTTTAACATAAGTATACATATAATGAGAAGTTCGAAAATTGCGCTAATTTTGCGTATGTTTGATTTGAAATGGTAATTGTACTTCTTATTATAATATATCACTTAGGTGGATCTAACAACGGCGTTTATATCTACTTTTCTTTAGCCGTTGTGGTGGAAGGTTTACCCGACTTTGTGTCGTTTCCAGGGAGGCGGGTGTAATAGTAACACCACACGTGGAGGCACCTTCCTTGCCAACAATATTGCAATGAATAGATTATATAAATGATAAAGATTCTCTTCTTATTTTTCTTCTTTTAAAACATTGGTCTGTTCATGTAGTTAGGTTGGCCTGTCTTAGGAGGCTGACTCCCAGCTATCCCTTCATCTCTTTGGCAGTCTTCCGGGGGGACTGTAGCCAACAAGAATCTGATGCCCTACAACGTTTGAGATTATGGAGGGATCCATCCGTGCGCATTCCAGTATTTTCTGCGTTGTCTGTCCAATCTTACGATATCTTCTACCTTTTTGCGGATACCCGTGTTCCTCACCCTATCTAAAAGAGTCTTTCATGCTATTGTTCTCAGCGTCCGCATCTATGCCACCCTCACTTTAACCTTCGTTATTGTGGTATCCGCTCTGGTCTCAATGCTATATGCTATAGACCTTACGCAAGTTTTGTACAATGTATTAAATATTATCTTATCTAGTTGTATACTAAAGATTATATTTATATATTTAAAAACAATCATCTTTAGATATCATTGTTTTGATATTAGCTACCCATTTACAAATTTGTTTAGTTGTTCAATTTGCCCACTTAACAAATATTGCTACATTATTAACTAGTCCTCACACATTGTTTACAAGAGTGCGAGTATTTTGAACATAATCAATTACTTGTTTACATCGGCTTGTTGGCGTGTACCTGCTGGGACTAAATACAAGAAAGAAATAAAAGAAAAATACGGTGTAAGATCATCGGGTTATTGATTGAACCTGGAAGTGTCGGTCATCCTTGAGAAGGCCAAGGTGACTCGACAGAGCTGACCCCGCCATTGTGGTTTATGGCGGAGTGGATTGAGGTGATCAAATCGGTGCTGATGTTAACTTTTAATTCCCTCACGATTTCACCAAAAAAAGGTTTTGCTGCGTCGATTATGTAATCAATAAAACATTCTGCTTAGGGTTGTTGGCCGCCGGAGGACGGGCTCGATGATAATAAAAATATTACGTGCTGTATTGTTTATTGCCAATTACATCATTCATATTTTTAACGTCTTTATTTGAAAATTCTAGAAATATATTTAGTTGTGTATTTTTAAAAACAAGGTGCTCCTAATATTTGGGTACCTATCTTTCTTTAAAACGTTTTATTTTATTTTATTAGAATTATCTAAGGTACTACTTTTTATAACGCAAACATAACTGAAATTTTTAAAGACATAGGGTTAAAGCACCAATGAATGACCGTTTAAGGTTCAGCTTGTACTGAAATCCACATTAAAGGCATTAATTTCATTATTTCAGTGTACAAAATAAAAGAAAACAATAAAAAACACATAGACTTCTCTAAATTCTCTAACTTTTTTATTAAAATATGAGTATTACTATTAAAATTAATATTTCTCTAAAAAAATAGCACATCAGGTTATATTGATACAATACATAGATTTTGTTACATTGTCACATTATGTAACACCCTAACATATAAAAATATGTAAATATTCAAAGAATTGCATAAGAAATAACATTAAAAAAAACACTTACCACACTTTTCCTTATAAAAAACTACTAACAATCTCAGAACAACAGCGGGAAGACGCACTTTTACCGTTTGACAAGGCACAGTTCAAAACTGATAGTTTTGTTTATTACCAACAGTTGTCTCTGCCTACCTCTTTTGTCATAGTTTCTTGGGATTAAAGTTTTTTGACTGGACACATAGAGCAATTCTTATTATATATTTTTTTATTAACCAACGGTCATTTACTGGGGGGCGGTCAAATACTGGTGCTTCGACCCTATTTAAGATTTCCAAATCATCATTTGTGATTTTAGTAATCATCCGTTTTTGTATAATATAACATCGTATATTTTACATATACACACCAATAGTTTACAGATAAGGAAGGAGGGTGCAGACTTACCCATTTCTTCAGACTTATCGGGGGATTCTTTGAGAATTCCGTCATCTTGGAGGCTATCCATCTTTATGTTCCGGATGGTTATCTTCGACAGCGTCAACACAGACTATTTTGTCTCCCAGCATGCAGAACCAACCAGCCTCTGGTGATGCCGGTGGGGAGAGCAATCAAACTGTTGAACATGATCGCTTCGGAAATTGACGTCTTTCATATTCGTGAAAGTACGTTCAGAAACAAATTCTTTTGGACAGGACTTTTTTTTTAAGAAATATTTCTTACAGAAACTATCATAGTTCTTCTTCTCAGTCGTATTCTTCATGATTGAGGGTCGTGTCCATCCTGTAAACTATTGACCATGCAACGCCATGCGCTCCTGTCTCCAACCTGAAGCTAATGAGAGACCAGTTAGCACCCTGATTTGATCGGACCAACGGCTTGGCGGTCGTCCTTGTGGTCGCTTCCCCTCTGCTTTGCCCACGATGATGAGCTTTTCAAGGTTGTTCTGATTTCTCCGGGCTATGTGCTCAAAATACTTTAACTCTCTCTCAGAGCGCATCCGCGAGAGTCTTGTCTTGGCTGGTCAATGATCGACTGGTATGTTCTTCTTGCCGTCCAGGGTATACGCAGCGTTTGCTGCCAGTACCACATTTCGAAAGCATACAATTTTGGAGCTCTTCGATGTTCGCATAGTCCTAACTCATAGTAATCAAGCACCAAAAGATGTACATATAGAAAATAGTATGAGCACCTATATACAGGTGTGATACTCTAGTATGTATAAAAAATATAATGTATGAGTTCATGCTGGCGGCGTCTCGTTCTACAAGATGCAGATGAGTAACATGGCTATTTCTTTGAATTCATAACAGTTAAGATTCGTGCATCTAGTTAAAAGGAAAAATCTCGTTCTATTAGAGAACATATTTTTTGCAACTACTTACCAGAATGTAACCCCGCGGCCCGTGATGGCATGGCGAGCCTTGTGTCATCATTAGTAGATTCATAATTTATTTACGAGAATGTTCCACACAGATGTGCAGATACACCTCCATGAAACACGCTCGCGAGCATGTTCCCAAATAACATTTTGATCAACAAGTGTCTATGTATAATATTTTTTATTATTATTGTTGTGATTCATTGTTACAAAAAATGTCTGTCGAAGATTTACAAGAGATGTTTTTAAAGTAAAACACAAACTCCAATAAAAACTCGTATTTGTATAACCTTCCAATATTAGTGTGTAAATATTTTTTGTAGGGTAAGCTTAGGAATGCGACGTAAATAGCAAATAGATCAAATGTGTTTTATAAGAATAAAAACGTATTTTATTTCTAGAAGTGTTATTTTTGTTTTATGGGAATGACATGCTTCGACTTTCTAAGACTTTATCAAATGTCATGTGATAATGTCATACAAAGGCGAATGTCATTCTCATAAACTGTAATAAAACTTCTAGAAAAAAAAGTTTTCATTAGTCTTAATTATTTAATATGGAGTTTCATTGTTGAAGGAACAATAAAGAGATCAAGTTTATTTTAAGTTTTATTACTTAACTAATTAGCTTACTAACCATCACGTCGTCTCCCTGAAGGTGTAAGCAGAAAGAATGAACCGCCAAACTGTTCTTTTCTGACATACTTCTCTCGCTCTCTCAACATTCAATATCGTGTTTTGCATGAACGTCATTTCTCCGACTTCTCACGTGACCCACTTTGATGTTTTTCTTGGTCTTCCTCTATTTCTCGTTCCGTTTACGTTTATTTATTATTATTTCTTCATTCATTCTTTCCGTGTAATTAATGTGACCATTTAATTATTTTGTTCATGTTATTATTCATTTAAATTAATTATTTTCTCTTTTGCCACCTCCTCCTCTTGCATGTATAGGTTACAATAACACTACTTACCAGTTCACCACAGTAAACAGGGAGTATAAGACATACTATAGCATATTTAATTAAATTGATTATGCACTGCTTAGTGCAGAAGACTTAGGGTAACACGAGAAAAAAAATCCAGAAATCATTAATAATATTAATTCCAAGCGGTGGCAATTCTAAAGTAGAAATATAATTCGTATATAAGAGCCAAGTATCTATATAATTGTTTCTTTAGAACAAACGTTTTTACTGTTATATTCTTAATATCTGTAAATTGAAAGCATCAAATGTAAATGATGTATTGTGAAAGTTTTATATTTAAGCAGACGCGTTGGACTTAGACTAACGGATACAACTATAATAAATCAGGCAGACAGGACCTATCCCAGGTTGTAGTTCTTATGATAATTACTTATTTTAACCGATACTTGTGTCCATATCTATTATCGTTAAGCCCGTTGACCAAGAGCTAAGATGGTTTAGTTTAGCTTAGCTCGTATAGCTGAAATAATTTTTCATACTTGTGTTCACACCGAATATCATGTCACGAGTATGATAAATTATTCCAGCTTTATGAGCTAAGCTAAACTTACTTAGCTCAGCTCTGATCTTCAACCGGCTTTAAGGTCGCTTGAATGGAATGATTTTAAGGATGTCGATATGCTCAAACTTTTCTAAATACGCTTCTAACCTTTTCGTGGCTGGTGGGAATACGTATTCCCACTTTCGAAATTGCTCTAAATAGATTAGTGGGAATTAAGTTTACTATGTTTGTTCACTCCAGTCATCTAGCGCCATTATTGGGTATTATGATAAAACATGATGAGGTTCGCAACCCATTACACCGCATCTCCCGCGGGGCGAAAAGAGAAGGATGGAGTGCCGCATCAGTAAAAGTGTGACAGTCCATTCTTTCTGCATACCCTTTCGGGGAGACGGCGTGATGGTTATTTAGTTAGTTAGTTAGTTATGATAAAACATTTACCAGCTTTATCGGTTGAACTTTTACTGGCAGTTGAATTTTATTAATACACTTGTTATTTTGTTTTTAAGTGTCGTGCGTCAGATACGTTAATTATTTGACAAAACTTTCAAGTAATTAAGGATTTGACGATTGATTTTAGTTGTATAGACATTTATTTCACTGTATGATATGAACATAGCTGATTTGATCTGAATTTCATAAGTGGGAATGTGATTTATTTGTATAAAAATCATTTAAATGTTTTTTTACTTAAAATAAATTATTAAAAAAATATGGATATATTTCTTTCATACCCACAATGAGTATTGTACGAAGTATCAGATTCTACTCGTTTTTTGAATTTCCGATCTATTTAAAATATATATATTAATATTAATGATATTAGTCATTAATATTTGCATTTATAAAAATGAAAAAAAAATATATACTAAAAGGAAATATAATATTTGAGCACGAAAGGGTGAAGTAAGATATAGTTTTTTAAAAGTCATTTTGCAATATCGAATTGCAAACATGTTTGCCTTTAATCAAATGTCCCCTAATCGCATTCACATTAATTTAAAATAACACATTCACTTTTAAATGGTAAATGTATTAACTTAAGTAGAGTTATAAAATTAGCTCCTGTGAATGAACTTAAAATATAATACTTCATTTCTGATATATATCGATACTTGCATAATTAATCAATAATTCTCAATGATAACGCG
Organism: Lepidostoma basale; assembly: GCA_022606425.2. Taxonomy (NCBI): domain Eukaryota; kingdom Metazoa; phylum Arthropoda; class Insecta; order Trichoptera; family Lepidostomatidae; genus Lepidostoma; species Lepidostoma basale. Next base: position 427,021 of record JAHDVF020000468.1, on the reverse strand, counting down.
TTTATGTCAAACAAATAATAATGTTGTCTTTTAGATTTTATAGATAAAAAATTAAAATGCCTATGTTTAAATAAGTAATGTAAAAAAAATATGAATTACAAATGGTTTTTTAAATGATATTTGATTTGGATATAATTCATGACATTACTTCCTAGATAAACAAACATTGAAAAAAATATAAAATAAGGACATATTATTTATAGCGCTATCATGATTTGTTCACCTACTACAACCAATTATTGTTGTATATGATATGTAAGAGATAATGTTTAATATAAAAAAACTGGATCTAATTAGATTATCATGTAAGGAATGTAAATATAATATATTCCATTCTTTCTAAGTATGTTGTACATAAACAGTTTTATTAATAATATGTTGACAATAGAAATACCTAATAACCGATATAATTTATTATTATTTGCCTATTCCAAATTTGAAACAATTTTTCTGAAACAATCATCCATTACAACATTAATTATGTCTTTGAAGAAATAAATTCGTAACAACTAAATGACTTTGGATTTATAAAATTAAGTTTTATATTTTATTAAATTTATAATCGAGTGCAGAGGGGAAACCACAATCACAAAAAAAACCCGCTCAGAGTGTTAGAAATGAAGACCCTCAGAAATATATCTGGCAAGACACTACAAGAGAGGATAAGGAATACACGGATAAGAGGATATGCGAGGTCGAGGATGTCATTAGGTGGGGAAGGTAAAGGAAAAAGATACTGGTATGCACACGTGAGGAGAATGGATCCATCCAGAATCCCCTTCATTGTGTTACACGGTCAGCCCCGTGGTAGACGACCCCCGGGCAGACCACCGAAGAGATGGATCGACAGCTGGGAGTCGACTTCGCAGGAGGCCAATTCCTCGCAAGAAACAGGCCACTAAGCCTACACTAAGAATAAGAAAAAGAAGGAGAGAAGTTTTACATCCCATGATGATGGAAGCAATCAAATTCCCAAACGAAGTGTTTAACTCGCAAAACATATTTCATTGTGAAACACTACAGTTTTTATTGTTTCTCAAAATTATTGTAATCACAACTTACGATTTTCTACATGTAAAAAAAAAGCATTTATTTCAATTGTGTTAAATAATACAAATCATAATAAAAGATAATAAAAGATGCATATAGATTTTTTCGACTAAGTCATCTTTTAGTTCCAACTCGTTTCAGCAGGTCGCTGTTTTTGTCTGGACGCAGGGTTTTATCGAACTAAACTAATTTATTTTAAAACAATATTGTTTATATTAACAATGAACTTAAATAGCGAAGCTTCAATAAACCAATATTAATAATTGAGGGTTGAAAAAATGTGAGTAACTCTGCAAAGTGATTGATAAATATAGTGTAGTTAAAATTTCACCTTAAAGGTGCCACCAGACGCCAGAATAGATTGCCATGGAGACGCCATACTACTCGCAGAAGAGTTGACGATCGAAGTGTGCGCGGGAGATGCCTATTGGTGGCGATGAGATTCACAACCCATTACACCGCGTCTCTCGCAGAGGCGAAAAGAGAAGGATGGAGTGTAGCATCGATTAAAGTGTGGCAGTCCATTCTTTGTGCCTACCCTCTCGAGAAGCCGGCGTGATGGTTAGTTAGTTAGTTAGTTAGTTAACAAGAAGATCTTTTGTGAAACGTTAATTGCAAAGACCGATCTGAGTATGATGTAACCTGGTCCGACTAATCATTAATATTTTAATCAAATTTTGGTCATATGCTAAGGGGAGAAAAATACCACAGTAAAGTGGAAGGACGTCGGGACACTGGTTGGTTGGTGGGCAGTTGTCCTGGGTACGGAACATAAAAGAATGGACAGGAATGACAATAATTCAGAACCTGTTCTAAGTGGCACAGGACATAGGTGCATTTGCTGCAGTGATTGTCCACCTTGGGAGGACCTGACACGGCACCTAAAGAAGAAGAAGAATCTTATAATACCGTGATTAAATATTTAATATAAATATTTTCTTCAGGACACTGCTAGGCCGCCACTCCAGGCGCTGGCTGTGATAGGGGGCGATGCGGAAGGCACGGGTGGAGAGCTGCTGCTATCCCAGTGGGCTCCTGGGGGCCCGGTCCTCATCGAGGGGAACGTCACGGGGCTCACTGCCGGCGCCCACGGCCTTCATATCACGCAAAGAGGAGACCTGAGGAACGGCTGCGAATCTACAGGACGCCATTTTAACCCTTTCATGGTAAATAGACCATCTCATTTTCAATTCTTAATTTGTATAATTTGCTGAAATTATTTTAATACCATTATTTATTTGACACATTAACCAGGAAGTGTTGTGTGTCATACAAGTTGAAAAGTTGTAAAGAATATTTTTTAATATAAACAATGGATAATTCTTAAAATAATTCATTACAGATAATGTATTTTTACATCTAGTCATAATTCAATCCAAAATTTATTTGAACTGGCTCACAATCTGAGAGACAGTTATTTTTGGCTCCCCTAATTTCTTTTTAAAAATAATTAAATTCATTTTCTTCATTTTGTATGAATGTACACGTATCATTTATTGTATTTGTAAGCTCAAAATCAGTACGTGTGCATTAGAACATGCTTTAAATAAGTAATACCACATGTAATTATTATAAATAAGTGTAAGTATGAACAGTAAGCAAAACGAATTCTTAAACATCCTAAATATTTGATGCTGTATGTTTTTGTCCCCTTAAAATTAAAATTCATACACTGATTAAGGGAAGTTAGTGTCCCGAAACATGTTTGTGAAAAGCGCTAAAAAGTATTGTGATAATCAATGTTTACAAAAAGTTATTCAAATGTGAATCCACAACACAGAGTGATGGTGAATATAGAAGAAATCCTTAAAGTAAGTTTAATTACTTATTATGCACCAAACGGCAAAGCAATTTTTTTCTTTACAACATTTGATTTGTGTTTGTGGTAGTATACAGGTATTCTGTTTAACCGTCGCGTTGCCATGTGGTCAATTGAGATTCCACTGCCAATTTAAAGTTGATTTTCTTAAAACCTATGAACCCTAATATTATAAAAAAACCTTCATCCCAAAAAAAAATGTTTTCTAAGACTGCCCTCACCTTCATTCGTGTTAAGGTAGAATTTGTTTTGCTAATATTTACAACTTTATCAAAAGTGACAAATACTTTCTCGCTGTTTTGAACGTATTATAAATCATATGTTTGGCCTTTTCAATAGGTACGTAATAATACCGACTGTGGATGGAAACGCAGCACGCAACTTAATAATATCAGAACTCTGAAAATATTAACACTTTACCAAAAGGGACAAATATTAATACGTACTCGTTGTCTTGAACGTACTATACATTTTGCCTAGGTGCCTTTATCATACGTAAAATCTCGTAAAGTCTCGCCCCGCCGGCCGCAAGACAAGTTTATACTTGGTGTCCAGTTGCTCGTATGCTGTGACGCATTCCATATCAGAAATCGCATGGTTCCAGAAAAAAATGAATAATGATATGTTTTTCAAATAATCCATGTATGTTATAGATATCGATCTATTCCTAATGAAATTCCCTACAAGATGACATATATTAAATTTTGATTCATCGAGTCATATGCTTGATATTTAGATAAAGTTAGCGGTAAACTGAATTTACCACATGGGAGCGAGCGTTTTGTTTTGAACACGGTACGTTAAGGGTTAAGGGACCCGCTTTTTATCTTTTAAATTGAAATTTTCTCTATAATTGCTTTATTTGTTTTTATTGAATACATTGGAATGTTTTTTCTATAATGTCTTTGATATTATAAGTAAACAAATGATGAATTAAAATGAAAATATTTAAAACGAAGTGCATTATTAATAAAATTCCCTGAATGAAATATGTACTAATGAATGTTTGTTAATTGCCATTATTTAAATATCCACTTCTATTGTTTGTATCAGTAAGTTGCGTGACCCGATCAACGCACTATAAATATGCTAGTTCACTATTGTTGGCTTCATGGCAGATCATGCGAATTTTTTTGAAATCATTGATTATTATTTGTCATTAAAATTCTTTATATTTCACACACTATTCATGAAGTGTCTGTTCTTTTTGTAATACCTACCGTAAATCGACACCACCTTTAAAGTTAATACGCCCGTTGATTATCACCGCAGGCAATTATTAATTAAACTTTGATAAGATGCCATTACTTGGTGATGTGACATATTTATTAATAAAATCAAACACTTTTAAATTAATATAAACCACTTTATTATCTCAGTCACAAACACTACAGCCCCGAGGAAGCTCGCTACAGAGTGAAACCGGTTGTCGCTACTAACTCAATAAAGTGGTTTATACTTTTATAAGTCAAAAGTGTTTAATTGTATTTAAAAAATATATATCAATTGGTTCTTAATCGAAGCGCTTTTCATTGTTTAATCCCCCCATCTAAATCGACACACGTAGGTTGTGTCAAGTTGCACAATCTATAAAGCTTGCAGTAAAATGGACTTGCGGAAGTTGTCTTGGGAATCACGCACGAATCCAATACCTAATAATTTATATTTAGGTGCATTTAAAAGAAAACCCGTATGCATGAACTCAAATATAAAATCTAACATTATTTTAGGAAATTTCTATAAAGAACCAATAAATATTTTCCAAATAGAAGAATAAAAGTATACAAAAATATTCATGTAGAATTAAAAACTTTAAAAATATTAATATGTTTTCTTTTCAACGTGGTTGAATTTGCGTAATTATATATTAAATATTAATCAGCAGTAAGAGAAAATATAATACAATGTTTATTTTTACATACTTAAATATTTCATTGATACGAATGAAAACATCAGTTTTCCAGAAGTTTTATTATATTTTATGGGAATGATATGTTTCGCCCTTCTAAGGCATTATCAAATGTAATTGAGACATTTGAGACATTTGATAATGCCTAAGAAGAGCGAAACATGTCATTACCGTAAAATATAATAAAACTTCTAGAAAACTGACGTTTTCATTCGTATTAATTATTTAATATGGAGTTTTACATAATTGTTCAAGAAACAATAAATATATCATTGAAAAAATGAATATTCCTTATATTTTAATTTTCTTATTCTGAAAGGTACATTAAAAAATCATTTAATTTACTTAATTTATTTTATAAATCATCCAATTTTATAAATCATCCAATGAATACAGCTATCAATTGTGAATAAAATGCTTTATTTCCAGCCATGTAAGAATAGTTTATCCGCTCTTATAAAGCATGTCCACTTTCTATCCTCCTCTAACTTCACGTCTTTGTTTTATTTATGAGCGTCATTAATTAGTTTATCGGAGCCGAATGTTTACTTTAAAAACGTATCATAAATATTTTATGACAAAATTTATTAATAAGAAAAAAATATATATTATAATTTCTACTAAGCCAGTAATAACGGAGTATATGTAGGATATTGAAATTAATTTTATTGATTTCTCGTATAAACGTCGGATGTCGTTTGTGTTTAATGGATGCGTAATTGATATTGACGGATGTAGGCAATAAAACTGATCTTAATTATCTCGCAATATATTGAACAAAGTATATAATACTCGAACAAATATGGAAATTTTGTAATTAATGACACGAATGCCTGATTCAACCGTTTTTATGTATGCACCAAAGGAAATGCATTTTTTCAATCGTCAACCTACGTTGACATCATCAGGTGTTACAATAATATATAAAATGTTAAATTTTCGTGACTTTACGAACCTTCATGTGTATTTGTTCCTATCTGGAGTTAAGCTGGTACCTAATTATTTTAATTAAAAGAACGGTTAGTTACTATTTATATGAGAAAATATTAAAGGTAGAAAACATAATAATAAATAATAATAATAATAATAATCATATATAATAATAATAATAAAAACATTAATAAGATGGAACAATTACACATAATATAGAGTCAAAAACGATGAAACAAAATAAATTAAAGACGATAAACAATAAAAGGAAGTAAATTACATTAATAAGAAAGGTGACAAAAGTTGATGGTAGTATTACTATTTTCTTGCTAGATTGTATAGGGGAAAAGTTTTCAATGTACTATATACTAATGGGGAATAAGCTGGAATTTGGTTATTCATAACATTAAATTTAAATATGTTTGCCATTAAAATGTCAAAATTTTCTAATTTCTCTAATTTTTGAGGATTATTTACTATGTACAAAAATGAGTTTTTGGTTTCAAAATGATGGTAAATTTTTTTTTAATTCAATTTTCGCCCTTATTTTTCAGCATCGGCACGGGGGTCCAAGGGACAACATCCGTCACGTGGGTGATCTTGGCAACGTGCGCGCGGGGGATGACGGCGTGGCCAGGGTGCGGGTGGTGGACGGGCTGATCTCTCTCACCGGTCCTCGCAGCGTGGTGGGCCGCTCCGTGGTGGTCACGGAGAGAGAAGATGACCTCGGCAGGGCGAGCTCGGAGGATAGCGCCCTCAACGGCAGTTCGGGCAGACCCGTCATGTGCGGGATCATCGGATATTTATAAAATATAATACAATACTCTTATTATTTTTTTTATAAATTTTGTATTTTCACGAATTCCATAAAAATGTACGAAAACACATTTTTTTCTTTATTGTGTTTATTTTACTCGACATAATCATCGAGAGAACGATATAAATTAATCAAAATTAATCAAAATACAAAAATATGACAAATGTGGACATAAAATGAAGCATACTCGTATATAAATAGCAATTAATAATTGATCATAGAAGATAAATGATATAAATATAGTCCATTGTTTTGGCCGAAACACTACTTTAACATTATAAACTGTTACATTTAAAAAAAATGGTATTATGTATCACAGTTGTATTTTATTTTACGCGGCAGCTGATGATGTCAAAATAATGTTGACGAAACAGCTGTCGAAATTCTTTTTTTTTAATTTTACAGTTTATGATATAAATATACAATATTAATTCCATTTTTGTGTTATATTTTGTCTTTTATACACTGATATTAATATTTTTACATGTCAAAATATCTTTTTGGTTCTGGTATTATGTAAAAATTATTTAGTTTGTTTATTGTATATCGTTCTCTGGATGGTCATAGTATAATTTCATTAAAACTTATCGAGAAATATAAACTAATTATTGAAAATAGTTGTGTTTTAATACATAAAAAATACAACTTTCAATTAACTTTGGCCAATTCCCGCGTTTTTAATTACTTCCAATGGCGATACAATCTTTGTAGAGTCTTCTTGTTCCACCATCCAAAATTCATCGACTAATCTTTCATTAACTTCCAACTCAAATATTTTCAAATCATCAATATCGTCAATATGGCATTCGTTTTTCTCCTTTGATCTGACTTCTGTACTTACATTGCTGGATTGTGTTTTTACATATGTTTTAACCCACGATTCAGAGGCATAATAATATCTCTTCTTACGGTGACTTTTCCTATTACAATATCACTAAATCTTATTCTTATTTTCTCCACCTAAAAAATAATGGTAAAATTTCAAATTTCGAAATTATTTAGGTTTCTTAATTGGAATTTTCAAAATATTATATTAAGGTAAGGTTCATATGTACATATATAGACTTTCAAATCCTTTATCTTTATTAAAAAAAAAAGTTTTTCCTTTGTGTAATATAGGTACGCGTATTTTGATCGATATTCTGCTCTAAAATAAATTTAATGATTTTTCTTTCATACATATTTTTACTGTCTTCTTTTAAATGCTGTCATTTATGTATTTAAAATATGTTTTTTAAAGTTTAATAAAACATTTATCTTTGTGGCATAATTTTTGAATGTCGATAAAATCTTTACTTATGTTACATTTTTGAAATTTATATGTATTTTCTATTTGTATTTTTATCACTAATTTCGGAAATGTATAGTCTTAAATAGACGTTTTCAATCAATATGTAATTATATTCTAAATATGTTTACTTTTTATTTTTTCTACAATTTTTGTACAATATTAATAAAATTATATTCTAGAATTTTTTGTTTTTTGATTTATAAAAATGTACTAGTATTTTTAATGGAAGGAATTTAAAGGAGCTATCTATCTACGATATTCTGTAATGGCTGTCATTTTTTCTTTAATCATTTGTTTGATGTTACCATCATTATACTAGAGACGTCTATTGAATGAATTATTTAAGCAAATAAAATCTTCATCTAGACAATGAAATTTTAGTGAGTCGGGAAATATTCTACGTTTAAATTTAAAAGCACGATAATAAACCACACCCAATCCTAGTACTTGAGTTGCCTCTTGGTGTCAATAAACCAAACAATAAATTAACGCATTATCAAAAAAATGTAAATAACGAAGTCTTCGATGGAATGCTACTACACTAACGTTTAATCATTTATTATTTTTTGTATTTGAAATAAATACTTAAACAATGATTTTTTTCCATTATACGCCATCTTTCTTCATCGACCAAAGAATAATTAACTGAAAAATATTAATTGTCATTTTATGTCGAATGCATAATATGTTTAAATATTTTTTACTACTTACTAACATTCGAATCTTAGTATCAAAAATGATACGCAATACGGCATATGATATATTGTATGCAATACGGTTCAAACTGTTCTAAAATAAATACTATAAATATGATACTAACAATATATGAGTAAAATCAAAATTTTAACTAATATATTATATTTTGGCATCTAATTCACGCAATGTGCTTGTTTATAAAAAGTGTGATCTTCCTCTTCTTTTCTTCTCCTGTTGTTGGTTGATTCATCGTCCTCCTGGGATTTAGACTCCAAACTATCTCATGACTGGCCACGTAGTCGGGATATCGTCAACATATTGTAATTGTTATATATTTTTTCAATATAATTTATTTATGTAGTTTGAAATCGCACATTATTATTTAAAGATTTTTGTATCGTTCGCCTGATTTAAGAAAACAATGTATAATACTGAGTTTATTTGAGAAGAATGGAAGGTGGTATTTTACTTACGCATTGAGCATTTGTTGCATTGAGCATTTGAGCATGTGAATAACATGTTTGATATCTGAAACGAGAAATAAATATCACACAAAATTATTTTTGTAATATTTTCATTTTTTGAACTCAGAAAAACATATACCTTTACCAAGTAGAACAATAATTACTTTAGATTTAGAATTCTTCTTTATTCGGTACCGTGTCAGGTCCCCCCAACGTTGGCGATCACTGCAGCAAAGGCATCCCTGTCCTGCGCCACTTGGAACAGGTTCTGAACTCTTGTTATTCCTGTCCACTCTTTGATGTTCCGCAGCCAGGACAGCTGCCTTCTACCAACTCCCCGACGTTTAGAATAATCACACATAATTATTCTTAGATAAAATCTTTTAAATTTAATATTACATAAGTCAGTTCACTGGTTCCTCAACGTATTTAAGCAACCGTTTTCTTTTCCACGAAAAATATACCAGCGCCTCCTTGAAGCTCAAATTTAAATGGGTAACATAAAAGGATGCAATGTGCATTTCTCAATTACATTTTATAAAGCAGGAAAATAATGTGAAATTATGTCATTATGACACAATTTCATACAATTAATAATTTATTAAATTGTACCGAAATCTCGTTCAATCATTTTTTTACCATCTGGATCAAGATATCAATTAAGTCTAGTGGACTATAAATATAAACAGTGAAGCAAAAAGGTCACGCGAGGAAATAGATGCATTGTAACATTTTATCTTAGATTTATAAATGACAGAATCGTGATCATACATAAATGCAGTAAGGTCGCTCCAGTTAACTACAAATTGCATTGAGTAAATACTTCAAGTTTAATGGATCTTTCTAAAGATAACCATAACAGTGATTTGCACGTACGGTCAATAAATTCATTGTTACTAATAAATTAATACCCTCATAAAAATTTATATGGTTTTTATATGCACATGTTTCATCTTTTAAATAAGAAATCACTATTTTTAAAATCGATGAGGTAATAGTTCTTGAATGAGAATAACAGAACATAAATATTTGTTGCTTCCTGAACAATGATGTAAAACTTCTTCTTCTTCCTTGTTGTAGACTTATGTAGTCTGTTCTCCAGAGGGTTGCTCCCCCTGTAAGGTGGATTCCCAGCTGTTCTTCCATATTTTAGGAGGTCTTCCACGAGGACGAGTCCCGTGAGGCTGATTATATAGTGCAATATAGGGGGTCCGGTGGGTTGCATTCTTTGGACATGACTGTACCTGACCGTCATTCGCTATCTCCTCCATCTAATAATATCCTCAACTTCACATATCTCTCTAATTCTTGTGTTCCATTGTGTGAACGCACGAACAAAGACAGAACAATCAAGGATATTGAACAAAGGACTGAAACTATACAAAAACCTACCAAAAGACACAAGGAGTTGAACTAGAAATCAAGTAAAAATATACAAGTCATTAAGAATATTTATTCCATAATGTCACGCCGTTTCCATGGAGTGGTAGGCAGAGAGGTTGGACCGGATACAGCTCTGACGTGACATAACTCTCGAGCTTCCTCTACATTTATACATCGTACCTTGCACGCTCGTCAATTTTTCCCAACTTTCTTTCGTCGAATTTAAAAATTTGGTCATGCCATGCTTTCCTCGGTCGTCCTAGTCTTCTTTTACCACTAACACTGCGTGTATACAATTTCTGCTTGTAAAACTAACTAACTACCGCGCCCTCTCTCCGAAGGGGTAGGCAGAAAGAATGAACCGCTACACTCTTCTTTCCTGGCATACTTCTCTCGATTCCTCAACAATCATACATGGTGTCTTGCACGCACGTCGATCTCTCCGACTCTTCTCGTGGTCGAAATTCAATGGTTGATTTTTTTTCTCTATTTCTAGTTCCGTATACATCGCATACATCTTTTTTACCCTTCTTTCTATATTTATTCTTTCTAAGTGTCCAAACCATCATAATGATCCTTTTATTATTTTGAGAAATCGACGCACGATCGTGACACGATGTACGAATGTAGAGGAATCGAGAGAAGTATGTCAGGAATGAGCAGGAGGCGGTTTATTCCCTCTGATTACACTTTCGGGGAGACGGCGTGATGGTTAGTTGGCTTTAGTTTTAAATTTCTTATACATACTCCTACCTGTAAATGTAACTCTAGAATAGGTAGGTCAGTATAATAAAATATATAATTTCGATGATTTAACTGAAGCATTGTGAAGCGTTATCCATATTACTTATGTGGTAGTTGGTTTCTTGGAGCCATAATCGCTTATTTTAAAGCACCCGGCACTACACAAAGTGGACCGTTTATATTGTGGAGATTCATCACTAGCTCCTCATAGTGTAGTGAGATTCCGTGGAACAAGGGCAAGTGAGAAAATAAAAGTGTAACTGGTAACTTTGGTGGAATCTGTATTATTTCTGGAATTTCTAAATTTGAAAATTATATTATAATTAATACGAATGACAACGTCTGTTTTCTAGAAGTTGTATTATATTTTATAGGAATGACATGTTTCGGCTTACTAAGGCACTATAAAAAAATATAATACCTTAGTAAGGCGTATAACAAGTCATTCCAATAAAATATAATAAAACTACTATTCAATTCATATTAATTATTTAATAAGGAGTTTTACATCAGCGTTCTTGAAATCATAAATATATATAGATTATTTGAATAACCTTTTGAAACATTGTATTTTCACAACACTTTGAAAATACAGGGTTTTCAAAAAGTTATTCAAATGTGAATCCGCAACATAAAGTGATGGCGAATATAAAATAAAATATAAAGATTAGGTTAATTTCAGGGATATAATGATTTTTATGTAAATTCATAAATTATTTGTCGAAAATGTAAAGTACTTACTTCAACATTATTATAAGATTTCTTCTATATTCACTAAAACTTTGTGTTGCGGATTCATTGAATAATGTTTATTTATTTGTAAACAACACTTTGTTAAAAATTTAAACTTAAAATAATATCTGCTTATTTTTGTATCTGTCAAAACTGACCACATCATAAAAATGATTAAATATTTATTTTGTATATACAAAAATTAACTACGCTTTTGTGTCTGAAAAATGTTTGTTAATTTAATATATTTTTTTAATAAAGTGTTGTTTACAAAGAAATATACATTATTAAATTTTTTTTACTATGTTATAAAATTTTGTAAGCACCTCTAAGTTATTTTCATTATTTCAAAGTATATTTTAGATGAGGCGCTGGTAATTTTTTTTTAAAAAGGATTAGTTGAAAGCAATAAAAAATAAGTTTAGTAACGTGTAATTTGTCTATGGAAATTCATTTTCAAAAGACATATATTATGATAACTGGGTTAAATCTATTTAAAAAAATCATACTTGGTTACGGATCAATTTTTACTGCTTACAAACGTGAACATATTATGTAGAAATAAATTTGTCTATTTTTTTTTTTCAGAATCAAACATGTTTCGCTTATTTTTGTTGGTATTAACTGCATGCGCATTGGCCGATGCACAATACGTAAGTAAAAAAATAGCCATCCATGTTAAAAAAAACATTTTCTTTTCTTATACTGGTCGTAGGCATCTAGGGCCTGTTTTTGCTGAGGATACCGCCTTATACGAAGTGGACTCCCAGCTGTCTTTCCATCTTTTGGGGGGTCTTTCAGACATCCTTTTCCCCTCTGGTTTCCCATGTAAGGCAAGGTGTGGTAGTCTTTGGGCTTCCATTCATTCCACGTGGTTTCTCCAATATCTTCTTGTTTGTCCCCACCTCATCTGACAACATCCTGGATATCACACATTTCTCTGATCATGGCGTTTCTTATTCTGTCGCGTATCGTGTATCGCCCTGCCTGTTGTTTCTGTGTTTATTTGCGAATTAGTGTAAAAAATAACTCATTTACATATAAGTTTGTTTCATCATACAGAGGAAGTAAGCAAAATGCTCGATTTAAACTGACTGGCAATGAGGAAACATTTTTTTACACGTTTTCATTATTTTAGTTATTTTTATAAATAATTTTCAAAATAAATTTCCACAATTTGCAAGCGCTGTTCTAACGTCAGTCTATACATGGTAAAATGGCAAAACGTATTGACTACAAATCAACTATCAACTGTCAAGTTGACAGTATGTAAAAACAATGTTGTCAGTTTAAAAACCAAACCTCTAAAAATATCACCCTATAGTATGCCATATTTGACACTATTAACAAAATTAGTTATCACTTAAGATTCGGATGTAAGTAAGTTGAAAAAAGATTAATTAATACATAATTTATTCATGACTGCCTTGAAGGTACCATGGTCTGGTATAATTCACGTGAAAATAAAAATGGTGTTAGCTACTAGCTACGTATCCCGTATCATGAAAATCAATAGCCTAATTTTTTTTATAGTAATTGGGTTCAAAAAAAGCATGGAACTGGCAGAAGAAGAGAAATGTGGTAGAGATGAGACCCCTAAGACGTATGTGTGGTAGAACGATATACGACAGAATCTCAAATGCTCATATATAAGAAAGGAATGTAGAGCGGAAAAATGTATTATGAACAAAATTTTGAAAGGATCGCTGCATTGGTTCGGACATATGGAGCGCATGGATGGAGAAAGAATGGTTAAGAAAGTATGCGTTAATGATGTAAATGGAGTACGGAGTCGAGGCAGACCGAGGAAAATATGGCATCAAATTTTAATGGTTGGTCATGTTAGAAGTCGGAAGAATCGACGTGCGTGTATGACTCGCTGTATGAATGTGGAGGAATCTACAGAGATGTACCAGGATAGAGTAGTGTGGCGGTCCATTCCCTCTGCTTATCGGGAAACGGCGTGATGGTTTGTTGTTGTTGTTGGGTTCAAATAATATTTTGTACACAAAAATGTGCAATGCAACGGGAAACTACTGCACTAAAAGGCCCAAATGCATAAGAAAGGTCATTTCCACAAAATGTCATTTTCATAAAATAATGTTTTTAGAAAACAATTTCTAGAAAACAGACGTTTTCATTCGCATTAATGATTTAATATGGAGTTTCATTGTTCGAGAAAAAATAAATAACGATCACGTGGTTAAGAGTTGATAAAAACTAACTAACTAACTAACCATCACGCCGTCTCCCCGAAGGGGTAGGCAGAAAGAATGGACTGCCACACTTTTCTTTCCTGACAAATTTCTCTCGCTTCCTCAACATTCATACATCGTGTCATGCACGCGCGTCGATTTCTCTGACTCCTCACATGGCCGACATTTAATATTTTATTTATTTGATCGTGCCACGTTTTCCTCTATTTCTGGTTCCATTTACATCATTAACATATAATTTTATTTAGTTGATATGATCAGGAATACTAGTACCAGAATCCAGTCGCACAATTCTAACTGAATGACCCTTCAGGAGAGGCGGGCCATCGTGAAGGTGGCCGGGCAGACGGTGAACGGGAACGTGACATTTATCCAGAAAATGGATGGTGCACCGGTCCAAGTGCTGGGCACCGTCCTCGGCCTACCTAACGGACTCTTTGGCTTCCACGTCCACGAGAAGGGAGACATCACCGGAGGGTGCGGATCTGCTGGGCCCCATTTCAACCCCTACAAGGTATTGAACATTTACACAAGTGATAATTAAATAAAACATTTTTTTCATAACTAAAGCCACTTTTTGACATTATTTCGGTGATCTGTTTCGCCAGGATGACAGGCATGTACAGACTAAACCTGTCTGTCAGTGTATGCCAGTCTGGCGAAACCGGTCGCTGTCGTAATAAAGACAAAAGTGGATGTAATTATTAAAAAAACCCATCGTTTTAGACAATCCATTGTTTTGGCGGAAACCCTTTTTAAAAAAAAAATACTAATACCAAGGATATACAGCAGTATGTGAGCAGAAAATAGCTCATTATTATGAAGAAGGAACACAAGAAAATGAGCTCATTATTATTTCAACATTACTATTAGAGTTAATTGTAACATCTGATGATGTTAACACCGGTTAGCGAAACAGCTGTCGAGACAATTTCGAAAAGAAATATAATCAATTGTGAAATTTTATAACAGCATGTTTATTCAAACCGTTAAAGACTATTTTATTTTATACGAGTATATATTTCATTTTCATTTAAATTGAATACTCTTCAAGAGATTTCATTAAAATCGTTAGACCATTAAAAGTATATATTTGTTAATGTTGTAAATTGTAAATAATGAAAATAAAATTAAATATTTCCTTTATAATATATATTTAGTTGAATTCCTGCAGCTGACAGCTCCGTCTTCTGGTCTGGTTAGACCAGAAGACGGAGCTGCCGAATCCGGTCCAAGACACAAACACTAGTGGAATTTAACTAAATATTCCTTTAAATTATTTTTCAACATTTATTTGTTTTCTATATAAATACTCGTAGTAGGGAGAATTAGGTACACGTATTTATACTTGTGAAATGTACTTAATTATGGATAACCCATTTTAAGACGTGTGATGAGGACGTTAAAATCTTTTGAAAGAAAATTATTTTAGTGAGTAGTTAAAAGGAATAGTTTTTTCCAGTAAATTCTGTTACTAAATAAAACAATTCAAATATACAGAAAAACCACGGAGCCCCTGTGGACACAGAACGCCATGTTGGAGATCTTGGGAACATCGAGTCTAAAAATGGAAATGCAACTGTGAACATTATTGATAAACTCATCTCGCTGTCTGGACCCAACAACATAATCGGCAGGGCCATTGTGGTCCATGCCGGGAGAGACGATCTCGGGAAGACCAGTCATCCCGACTCCAAGACCACGGGCAACGCCGGGGCAAGGGTCGCCTGCGGAGTAATTGGCATCCTGTAATTCTCGTCAATTATTATACAATATTTAGCCGCATTTACTATTTTATTTATTGCTTTATTATTTATCAGAAATAAAAAAATGTTACTGAAGTATTTATTTATTATCGTTTAAAAATGAGGTATGGTTAATAAATCTGACACTAATTTACTGTTTTTTATTCGAAATTTGTATAATATAATCTATTTCCACTCGATAATTAAAATATCAATGTAAAACTGAAATCTTCTATAAGTTGCAAAATCGTGTTTGTTATACGTACATCTTAGGTACCTATGTTTAAAACACATACACAGTTTTATAAAATAAATTGTCGGATGTACCTAACAGCATACGGGAATAAATTAAAGGTTACAATTTAAAAATTTATTTAATAATTGTATTATAGAAAAGTAAAAACAATTATTTATTTAGAATACTTTCTCTCATCTATCAATACGTAAATTACAAAATGTATGACTTTTACAAAAACCCACTAGAGTGCGAAGTCTCAATACGTGATGAGTCCATTTAACAAGTAACCCAGTTCAGATATCTCGTCTTCATGACCTACCAGGAGAAGTAATGCCTCATATATTATAGATAAAGTTGCATTTGTGGTGGGCTCCCTGAGAGATGTCACAGGAATAAAAAGATATGAGAACTGAGAGCATGATACGAATCTACAAGACCTGTGTGCGACATATCCTCACATTATAATATTGAGTCGAGAGCGGACACTGTATAGATCCAAAGTTTGCTGAGAACAAAAAAATATTACGTGTTATTGCTGGGAAAATCTGCGTGATCGTGTAAGTAACACCACAGTCCGAGAGGTCTACGAGGTTCAAGACGTCGGCGTCGATGATACTGGTTAAAACATGTCCAGGGATTGAATCCCACAAGAATTCCATACACGGCTCTGCATGGAAAACCAGATAGATGGCGCCCACCAGATACATCCCCAAAACGATGGAGTTCAGCATCATGTGAAGAGTATCCGGTAATAACAGATTCCTAAGTCTACAGCAAGTTAAAGAAGAAGATGAATAAAATATCAAAATAAAACGATGTTAAAAATAATGCTTCGAAATTTTTAGTTTTATATGACAATATATTTTTCTTGTAATTTTTGTTAGTTTTAATATAAAGTTTTCCAATTTGAAATTATTAATTAATTTAAAAAAATATCTAGATTTTCTATAATATTTTATGGGAATGACATGTTTCGCCTTGCGAAGGTATTATCAAATGTGCTAATGGATTTAATTGAGTGATATGAGCTGTATTGATAGATGTATAATAAATCTATTATTCAATAATAGTCATTTTTCTGGTATCCATTTTTGTTGTTGATATACTAGAGACATCTTTTGAATGATTCATTAACGCAATCAAAACTTTCATATATATTTATATAATAATACAATTATTACGTATAAATTCAAGTAAGCCGTGATTCACATATACGTATAAACGTAATTAAAAATACGTGACATCACCAAAAATCTGAATTCAAACTTACCACAAATTATTGTACCTATTATGTCATGCCCGTTAATATACCACGCCCTATCTACTTACGTTGGCTCTCGGTGACCCCAAACCAAATAATGGACGCATTATCAACAATGTAGGAAGTCTTCAATGCAATGCCACTGCACAAACATTGTTTCTTCTGTATTATTTAAGTATTTGAAACATCTACGTAAACATTGTCTTTTTTACTCCACGCCATTGCTTTTTACATGCACCAAAAATAATATACCGAAGAATAATACAAGTAGTTAAAATTTGATGTCTTGTGGTTTTGTGATAAAATTTGAGTAGCACACCTTACGGTGGAATTTCGCACTATTTTCACCTTACTACGAAATATTTGAAGGCATAATAGAAAAAGATTAAAAACAACAATATGCTTTGAATATTACACAAGTAAAACGATACGCACATTTTTCAAACGGTTCTAATTTTGTTTGGTGCTGAAAGTAGGTCACTCGTTGCACTCGATACTAACTCACCTGTTGATTTCGCTGATTAGCTGGATCGGTGGATCCAAGTAGATCAGTTAGCGCCATCTGTGAACGCGGTTCGACGTGTCGCTCAATACACCGGCGTGACAATATTGTGAAATTAAAAGTTTTACTCAAATACGATAAATAGTTTTAGTTAGTGAAGTGCTGTGATAGTTTAGTGCTGAAATACTGAAATATACAAAAAGCAGGTAAAATTTCAATAGATTAATTGATTCCTTTGGTGTGTTCGCCATCACCTATCAAGCTATTTTTTTCTTATTGTTGATGCATGACACAGAATTTTGGATACAAGGGGCATTGTTCGCTCTGTTTTATCCTAAAAATACGATGTTAGGGTTAGAATATTGATTAACAAACTACATAAAGGAAATGGGTCTGGCGTGTTATATATAGAAACCCATAAAGTATGTATTCGGCAACCTTATTAATATAGCTGTACATAGAGTATCAAATTGATTTTCATAGAAACGTAATTGAAATCTGTTTATATATAGATAGCAGAAAATTTCACGTTGAATGTGTCTACAAGAATATGTAACATTTTTATTGTCATTATTTAATTATATGGATAGTAATTATTTTGAAATTAATATGGCACTTATTAGGAAGATAGCAACAATACATTTCAAATACTCTTCTTGCGTTTACAACATGTGACATTATATTGTGAGAAGATTTAACGATTTATTGACATTATGTAGGTAAAACATTGTATACACTTTACATTTATTTCAAAAGTTGGTGCAACAAAAGTGCGATGGAGATGTTATCCAAATATTGCTAGAACATATTTTTTATTACTAGCTTTATTTTTTTGTTTTTACATCACTTCATTCAACATTTTAAACTACCAACTAGTTTCGCTTCTACTGGAATTTAGTCAAAGTAATAAAACAATCTAAAAAAGTGTAAAATCATATATGTATTTTTATTTGTGTATGAAAAATATGACATCACAAATTGGGTGCATCTTTGATCTGTAATTGATTTGTTTAGCCTTTCCAGAGCATTATAAAAAATTGGTATACATTATTGTCCTTGATGTTTGATGTTTAGATGTTGAACCTATAATTAAAGTTTTCATTAAATTAAATTTAAAAACAATTTTTTTGTAACAATATTTTTGTGCATAAAAAAAACAAGGTTCTTTACAAAAAGCAAGGTACAAAACAAAGTGAAGGCGAATATCGTAGAAATATTTGAATTATAATTTTCTGAACTTTAAAGCATTGTGTTTTTATAATCTCCAATGATATGCTTGTGGATTTAGATCGTTAGATCAGAGAATTCAAAAACGTCTACGTGATGCAGCCTATCTGAAGACTCTCCTAAAGTCCATGATTATGTCCAGAAACACCAAACTGCATATTTACAGCACCGCCATCAAATCAGCTGACAATCTGAGTCATGAACATAGACTTTTAGAGAACCACATAGAATCTTCTGGTTTGTGAATAGGATTATAAGAATGAATCTGAGACCCAGACCTGGGGTTGCAGTGGGATCTTAGAAATGTGTACCAATTAGCCATGTATGCCCAGCCCATAGAGAGCAGTAATGACCCTGTATGCATCAAGACCAGCCGGAGTAAGACCTCTAGGAAGGACTTGATACCACCTTATGTAGTTTTAAGTTAAGCTGATCACGTGGAACTGCTGGGAGCAAAAGGCGCATATCTTATAGCTTGAAATAACATCATCAAGGAGGCAAAATTCTTCAATATCTTCAGGAGTTATACAACGATGTGCGTGTTTTTTAAACAAGCTATGTCTTCTTCTTCTTCTTCTTCTTCATTGCTGTAGACGTATTATTTTCTTGCGAGGTGGATTCTCATCTGTCCTTCCATCTTACAGGAAATCTTCCACGAGGACATTTCCGTGAGGCTGATTATGTAATGCAATATAGGGGAGTCTGGTGGTGTCCATTCTTTGGACATGACTGTACTACTACCTCCTTCTCTGTCTACACCATCTTATAATATCCTCATCCTCACAAATCTCTCCTTTTCTGATGTTCCTCACGCGATATCTTAGTGTCTTGCCTGCTGTCATCCATAGTGTCTTAATTTCGGAAGTCCTCAAAATGTTCCTACGGGCTATGTGATTTTAATTATTTATTATTTGTTTATAATATTAATGATTGCGAAAGTCTCTATCGAATTTCAATCTGAAGACGAAAAATTATATTTATTCCTGCTCTGTGGAGTGTAACTCCTGTGTTGCACATTAAAACAAAAGTAACTTATGGAGTAGTATATCAATAAAAATGAGATTCCTTATTTTATCAATATTGTTTCATATTAATAATATATTTAACGCCGTCATTCTGCGTCTAATTTCTAGGAAAAATCTTTCAAAATTATATATTGATTCACAAGGTATGCAAATATACACACTTTTATTTTTATGTGTATATAAGAGCATAAATTAGCTATAAGTGAAGTCATCATTTTCTTGGAAATTCAGTTAAAACTGACAATCTAGACTTTGGCATACATTTTTTTGGCTTTGTAGGCATAAAAACATTTATAACAACATAATAACATTTATAACAATAATAACATTTATAACAATAATAACATTTATAACAGATTACAGCTTTGTTATACAAGTGATTGCATAAATATATTTACACTCGTGTTGTCAAAATTGAACAAATCAAATTAAGTTGTTTAATTTATTGTGGCTACAAGTAGGTAGATGTTTCATATCGTATTTTATAACAGAACAGAGATAAAGTGTTGACTTATTGTGACATAACTAACTAAATAACCGTAGATATAATGGACCCCCACACTGTTCTTTTCTGACGTACTTCTCTGGCTTCCTCAAAATTTACCTTCCTAAATTCCTCCGACTGTATCCATTAAACCGCTCAAGATTGTCGTTTTAAAATTTTAGTGGTGATACTGAATTTATTATTTTCTTGTTGAAAATCGCGAATGGTGAATTTAAGAAAATCGTAGATTTTGTTTGACATTCAAAGTAGCCTTGTATACCTTTTTTTTACTAAGGACAATATCAAGATCATATCTTTGTTGGCATTACCTTAAGGTTACTCTTGTACCTTACTAAAGCTGATATTTTCAAGTAAAACAAGTCTGTGAATGTTCACAATAACACGGATAGGCAATAGATAGGGAGTTAACTTCAGTACATATTTGCAAGAACTAGATCATTGCCATGGGCTCGTTTAAGTGGTAATAAAAATATTCGTTGCCCTCATTGCAATGACCGGTTCAATAGAAAGTATTCTTCGACAAGTCTCCAGGCATTTGAGATCATTGATCTATTCTTATAACAAAACTATCTTTTAAGTAGGTACTGTTATCGATTTTTAATTTTATTAAGAAATGTTAAGGGATCATTCTGCTTTATAATTTTCAAAAATCTCTTTTTTTTACATTTTTCGAAAGTATATATATCTAAGAGTATTGTGTTGACTGATCGAAGCAGTCTAACTATATTATTTCACAACCTTTACGTTGCTTAAAAATAAAAAAAATAAAAAGATACGTCTTTCGATGTGCACATTGATCAAACGGCTGGTTACTACAGCATTATGCTCGTGGTAGCATGTAATTGGCCTTATTTTAATTATTCTAAATGTTTTATTAACTAACTAACTAAGTAACCATCACGCCATTTCCCCGGAGGGGTAGGCAGAGAGGATGGATCGCCACACTGGCCTGTCCTGGCATACCTCTCGGGCTTCCTCTACATTCATACATCGTACCATGCACGCACGTCATGTTTTATTATGCACGCACCGTACCATGCACGCACATGTTTTATTATAGTGATGTTATTGATATCGCTGTATATTACCCTTAATAAATAAATAAATAAATAAGTTTTTTCCTAGTTTTCTCAATGCTATCGAAATATTTAAAGTGCAAAGATTGTAGCGGGGAGAGCAAAATATGGGGAGAGAGGATAAGGTTTTTTGAGCTGAAGGGATTTTGAATGGTGCAGGCACCGCTGATTGACTGTAGGTAAAACTTTTTCGTTAAAAAAACTTTAAACGCGTTTTTCTCAAAACTATCTTTTATCGTTCGACGGCGTTGATTTCTCCGGAACCACTGAACCCAATCTTCGTGATTTTTTAACCACATATTCTTCACAGTAATAGCTTCATCGCAAACTACAATCAAATAAAAATTTTGATTTTTACTATTTTTTAAAAATTAAAATCAGGGAAAAAATCGTATTTTTTTTTCATCTTAAAATGTCCGCCATTTTGTTATTTATAAATAAATATTAATTTCCGTAGTTTGCGCTTGAGCCATTGATAAACTGAAGCTAAAAAAAAGATTTCGATTTTGTTTTAGATGAGCCTTAATTGAGTTATCACCGCCGCCAGCGACATATTAACTTTTTAAGGCATTCCGTTCGCCGGTTGTTTATGTTAGTAAATAATAATCATAATAATAATAAATACATATTTTTTATGTTTTTCGAAGTGTAACCGTTGAACTTAACAACCCTTCTATCAATATCAATAATATTATTTTCATAATAAAAAACAGTGGGAAATAGAGGTAAACTGTGGGAAATATTGTCGGAATATGGAATAAACACAAAACTGATCACGGCAATTACATCGCTGTACATAGAAAGCACTGCTAGTGTCAGAGTAAATGGGGATCTTACAGCCTGGTTTGATATCAATAAAGGTGTCAAACAGGGGTGTGTAATGTCTCCATGGTTGTTTAATCTATATATGGACAAGTGTATGAAAGAGCTGAAAGGGTTGGAAGCAGGTGCAAAAATGGAAGATGTTTCAGTAAGCTGTTTGTTGTATGCGGACGACGCTGTGCTACTTGCAGACAACGAGCACGAACTGCAAGCCCTGGTGTCTAGGATGTATGAGGTATGCAAGCGATACGATTTGATGATGAATGTGAATAAGTCTAAGGTAATGATTTTCGAAAAAGAAGGAAGCATGACAGTGTGCAACATTAGTGTAAACGGTGAAAATCTGGAACAAGTGGATGAATTTGTTTATTTAGGAAGTATGTTTACAAAGGATGGGAGGGTGGAGAAGGATATTGAAAGAAGGGTTGGGGCAGGCAACAGAATAAATGGTGCACTTAAAGTTGTCATCGCAAACAAAAGCCTATCCAAAAAAGCTAAGATGGCAGTGCACAATGGTGTTCTTGTGCCGACCCTTATGTATGGAAGTGAAGCATGGAACTGGCGAAAGAAGGATGAAAGTAGAATAAATGCAGTAGAAATGAGATCTCTAAGACGAATGTGTGGCAAATCTGTATATGATAGAGTGACAAATGCAAGTATAAGAAGTGAATGTGGTGCGAATGAAAGTGTTATGAACAAAACAAGGAAAGGGTCATTAAGATGGTTTGGACACATGGAAAGAATGAGTGAAGACAGAATGGCAAAGAAGGTATATGTAAACGGCGTGAACGGAGCTAGAAACAGAGGAAGGCCGAGGAAAACGTGGCACGATCAAATCAATCAAATATTGAATGTCGGTCACGTGAGGAGTCGGAAAAATCGACGTGCGTGCATGACAAGATGTATGAATGTAGAGGAAGCGAGAGGCGTATGTCAGGACAGAACAGTGTGGCGTTCCATTCTTTCTGCCTACCCCTCCGGGGAGACGGCGTGATGGTAAGTTAGTTAGTTAGTTAAAAAACAGTCTATTTTTCGAGCGTCTAAACCAGAATGATCCCTTAAATCATTTACATTTTACCGACGACATTGTACTCTTGAGCAGAAATCCGGAGGAACAAATGCTAAAATAACTAAATAATATTACCAAGTCTGTAGGTCTGAGTATGAATTTGACAAAGACCTAGGTGATGGGCACAGAAGGGCTTAAAATCAGCGTTGATGTCAACAGAATCAAGTATGGTAGGAACACTTACCTGGGACGCAATATTCTCAAAAGAAGAATCGAACTAAGCATGGTAGCTTTCTGGACAACCCATTTTTAAAATATCGATCAACCTGGAGGAAAAAATGATTGAAAAATGCGTGCTACTGGTTTTCCACTTACGCCCTCGATTCTGTAACAATGTAAAAAAAAAGTTACGAAAAACTACGAGTCACCCAAAAAGCCATGAAAAGACTCATGTAAGAAATAAGAGAAAAAACAAAGGTCACTGACATCACGATCGTCACGGTCATCCACCGTGTAGCAACTCTATAACGGCAATGGGCAGGTCACAAAGCCAGAAGCTCGGACGAAAAATAACCAAGAAGACTGCTGAATGGGAGACTGTGGACCTCTAAGAGAAGTGCAGGGCGACCGGTGAAATGATGATCTGGACAGACACATCGGCGCAGTCTGCACAATATAGAGTGACGTGGAAGCGAATGGAAGAGGTCTTTGTCCAGGATTGAACTGGAATTGACTGAAAAAAAATAATGAATATTTCCTAGTGATACTGACATTAAAAAATTAAATAGATTTATTTATAGTTTTTATTATTTACCAAACAATCTAAGTTATACTCTTTGATAAGACGTGGTATTTTGGGCTTCTATAACATATTCACTGTTGCACTGTTTGTCGCAATTTGGATATGATCATTATATTATGTTATATGCCAATTATTAAATTTCATGATTCGAAACTCTGGAGTAAGAAGGATTTGCCATTTTGAAATATATTTTATGCTATCAAAAGAATACATGTGTATGTGTCACTAAAATCTAAAAATGAATGAATTAACCCTTCATTGCATGGTGTAGTATTTTGCAACAAACCGAAAAATTTATTAATATTTCTAAAGAATATTTTTATTTCATACATATTTTTGTTGTACCGACATTTTCATCTACCTATTAAGTTACACAAGCCATCGCCAGGGGCGCTAGTTTAAAAAAATACAAATTTACTTTGATATTTGGTAGAGGGTTGACCTCCTTCGATTATTGCCATTTATTTGAGACACATTTCGAGTTTTAAAAAAACGTCATTTTCAAATTATTAATAAAAAAATCTACCTTTCCAGATGAGTATTCATATCATGTTAAAACATTTATTAAGTGTAACAATAAAATATTTTAAGAAATATTATCAAATTTAACTTTCCAGTAAATTTGATACAAACATATTTTAATCAATAGTGGCATATAAATAAACTAAATAAAAATTTCCCCATATGTACGTACTATTTTGCAATATTTAATACTATAAATATTATTTTTGTTAAAATTAAAAAAAAATCATGCATTGAAGCGTCTTGTCAAAAATCTTGGAAAAGAAAATTTGGTCAAGAGATATGTGGCTAGAAAATCATATTATTTTTAAATAAAAGTATCGATAAGAATCCTAAAAATCATGAACATAAACAAAACTTCATTTTACTGTCCTGACAAATAAGCCATTGACGGTGTACACATCTTTATCTAAATGACACAGAATTTAATGTCGCGGTATCCTTCACAGACATTTGTGTAAAAATATTAAATAATAAATACTAATTAAAACGTCTGTTTTATAAAAAAATTATCATATGGGAATGACACGTTTCGCCTTGTCGACATCAAATCTCATACATTTGATAATTGTTTAACAAGGAGACACATGCCATTCCTTTGATATAAACAAAACTTTTAGAAAACTGACGTTTTAATTCGTATTAATTTTTTAATATTCATTTTGACATTATTGTTCAAAAGAAATAAAAATTATATAGCGACATCTATACCACATGCATAGAATCTTTTGAATATAACTGCAGAACTTGTTCCATCAGTTATTTATTTTTGAAATGTTAATTTAAGAAATCTTTGATATTAACTCGATAGATGGCGTTGCTCGAATAATATAAGTTCTTCCCGTTTGTTGTAGTACTTAAAAGTTTAATGTCAATGTGTTCGCATTAATTATTTATATTAATAAATTTAAATTTAGAATGCTCATACAAACGATAAATCTGAATTTATTGCTCAATACTTCCGATTGATATAAAATTAAGATCACATCTAGGAATATGCCTTGAACTAGTTCTTAACTCTAATTTCCACATCATTCGGTAGCTTCGAGTATTACTAGTTACCAGCCTAGGTTATTGGGTAGGTACCTCAAAATTTAGGATACCTATCACTCAACACTTCAAACGAGAACGTGATTAATTAATTAATTCTAACGAAAAGCAGAATATTAATAATCGTTATTATATTTTAAATTGCCCGACAGCCAAGGATATCGAATATCTTTTAATGTAATAGATCTAACAAAATCACAATTACATTTTGCATGTATATTAAAATAAAATATTTTATCTATGGATGATTATCTCCTTTTCTCGGTGTCATCTCGGTGTGCCTCCTAAACGTTGACTTTCATTTGAGAGTAGGCATCTCTCTCCGTGGCAGCTCAAAAAAGCTTCTCACCATTTTTTTAAGCCAGTCCCGTACCTCGTGTTTCAGAGCCAGGAGATTAAAGTTAATATTCTTTCAATTTGCTCTCGAAATATTTTCTACAGATCTTCAACTGTTACTTCTTATTGTAAGGCTGAATGTGGAGTCATGGACACAAAATTTGTGGAGTATTTTAAGAAACAAAACTTTGTCGTACTAAATACAAAATTTCGTCATTATTGATATAGCTATAACGAGTCTAAAAGAATATCTATTTTGTTATGTAAGAATCGTTTATCATTCAGCTAATTTATATTTATCAATTCATATTATTTAATGATATTATAATGACGGTCAAGACACTCATTTTCTTCAGAATATCGTTTTTATTATAAACATTCAAGTTGTGTAAATACTGACCTATTTCTCTTTGAAATGGTATATATTAATAATTTCGAAAAATTTCTAATTAATTAATGGTTGTAGCTATTGTTTTGTAAGACTTCATTATAAATTATGATATAATGTAAACGCGATTATTTTGTCAGTTTCACAGAGATTTTATTTATTTATTTATTTAATATAAATACATGTTTTTTTAAGACTAAAATAAAAATATTTAAAATCTATTGCTTTTTTGGCAAATATAGGGTGTTTTTTTAGAGGTTTGGTTTTTATACTGGCAACATTGTTTCTACAGACTGTCAATTTGACAGTTGATAGTTGATTTGTAGTTAATACGTTTTGCCATTTTATCACAAATAGACTGATTTCAGAACAACGCTTGTGAATTTTGAAAATCATGGTTCGGTTGAAATCACTACGTCCATTTTACGGTCGACATAATCGTCCATCCGAGCAAGTTATTCGGAAGACCATGAATTGTTTTCGCACCACGTACACTCTAGTGCATAATACGCATCCACAAAGACGACAATTGTCGAAAATTGGACTTCACGATTGCGCTCCATTCGAGCTAACCGTGGCGCTCATATGCCCGAAATCATATTTAAACAATAATGGCATAAAATTATGTATCAAATAAAGCCAATATCATAGACATTAACATTATTTTAATGTGTTTTTTTTTTTCATTTTGAAGATGTATTGTATACCTCTAAAAAAACACATTATACGATGTTTGCTTCAATGGAGATACGAAAATAACGCTCGTTTGCGCCTGGTACAAAAATCTTTTCTCGAAACAAGACCTGAATTTGATATCACTTGCATCGTCTAAAAACGTCATTAAGATTTTAATAAAATGTCATTATTTTGAATGATTTGCTAAATGTGATTAGTGTTGTTCAATAGATTAAAAAAAGTTCTATCTATAATGAAATAAATATTAATTGTATCTTACTAATTTAAATGAATTATTTAATGTAAATGCTAATACAGTATTATATAAATAAATAATTTCAGAGAAAATATCGCAATATTTTCGAATATCGATTGAAAAAGCCAATAGACCACTTTAAAAACCATCACTTTCCGGAAGAATGCTCTATTCGCTTAGATATTATCATAGCATCTGTGAATTTTGCAAGCTTTCATCAATGGATTCCGTGACATAACTCAACTTTTCAATTCAAATTCTAATCAACCAAACCAGAATTTTATACAAATGTTTTTGAAAATACCTACATATTGTTACCTAAAAGCAATGAACTCTCAAATGAATGTAGGCTGAAATTTTATTATGTTTTTTCATTATGTTGTGATTCCGTCCATGCTATTGTCTGTCGAAACGGTCAACACTTTATTCTGTATAGTGTATATAACATACTGTTCTATATATTGGACACTATGTCAATGATATCACAAATATGCATACCCATTTCAAAATTACTGTAGGGGTTACACTACCTTGGCGCTCGGAAAAATAGTACGTAAATAAAAAAAATATTTAAACACAGCCTTTATATGAAATAAAATAATCTTTATTTTATACATGTACATTTTATTTACATAAACAATTTACAATATAAAAAAAAAAAGCGGAGATACAAGCCGATATTTAGAGCCCTGTTTTGAAAATCTTTGCTGATGGTGTACATCATAGGTTTCCAATCTTTTTGGGCCACCACCCCCTTTACAAGAAAAATAAACGGTCAACGCCCCCCTCCATTAAAAGTTATTCCAAATGTTTAGAAACACATAGTTGAATTTTGAAATATTATTAAATCTTTTATGTATCTAAAAACGATAAATAAGTTTAATTTGCTTTATTAGTAGGTACCTACGTAATTAGCGTGTTTTTTTAGACTATATTTTTTTATCTGCCATCGCAGTCTATTTTTTCTGGGTCTTCTACGCCCCCCTGAAAGTCTCAAACGCCCACAGGGGGGCGTTATCGCCCACTTAGAGAACCTAGGGTGTACATGATTTCTTTATAATGCATTTTCCGAAATAAAAAAAACAATTTTATTATTATTAAAATTTGTAATAGCTATCGATTGACGTAGGGATATACATTTAATTTTTTTTGTAGAAATGGCAGCTGTTAGAAAAAAAACTCTTTTTTTTTTTCAAATTTTAAGATTATAAAAATTATAACTTTTGAACATGACACCCAATCAAAAAAAGCCTACTTTACATTGTAGACAAAACTATAGAAAATAACTATTGTAAATTTCGACCAAACCGGGTGAGTAGATAGGGAGATATCGTGTACACCGTTTTGAAAAACGTAGTTTCGAGAAAAAGCTATAGAAAAAAAAAGTATGACGTGATCGTCTTTAAATAAAACATTTTTAAAAATTACATTTATTCTTCGATTCCCGAACCGTACATGAGGCTTTCTATTGTTGCTGTGATGTCCTCTGATTCCTTTTGATCTCCTCGTTTTTTTTCTTTTCTTTTTTGTATATTTCAGGGTGGTGTAACTCCTTAAGATATTATGGCTCTCAGTTGCAGATATTATGGATTCTGATTTTTTTTTACGTTTTAATAATCTGAATTTCAAAATAAATTTTATTCGTCTTAATTTGCACTTAATTAAAATACTGATTGGATTTTACAAAATAAAAAAAACCTAACTATGTTATTACAAACCATTACTTATATTTGAGATCGTGCATACTTAAAAGGCGGTTAGTTATTATCTTTTTTTTTTAACAAAACGTCTCTACCTATCCCAGATGTCTGCGCTAGTATCTTAAACCGATCTTCGTGCTATCTTGAACTAAATCCGTTCACTTTTGACGTAATGATTTAAATACTTAAATAGTTGAGATGTGATTATTTGGCTACGATTCGTAAGCATCGGTGGTTCAGTGGTAGAATGCTCGCCTGCCACGCGGGCGGCCCGGGTTCGATTCCCGGCCGATGCATATGTTTTGGTATTTTTATTTCTACATACTGATTAGTATGTTAATCACTGCATTAAACTATTAAAATATTTTAAAAGTTTTTTTAAAAGATATATTTCTTAAATTTAAATTTTCTAAAGAATATACCAGCGATTGAATGAGATCTTTCAGCGAGGCCAACGACATACATGTATATTCTAAAATAACGTAATGAAATTTGAGGTTTCTGTTTACCAATTATACCAAGTGTAACATGTTTGTTTTATTCGGTGATTTATATTTATTCTGTATGAAATTGACTTAATCGTCTTACTGTAAATCAATTTTTTTTATATGGCCGAGCCACAGAGGGCTCCCTCCGCTTACCCGAAGCTGTTATAGGCGCAGCGGGGCCTTTCGTCAGCTTCACTCGTGCACTCCCTAGGCCCGTTTCCCGTCCATGCAGGACTAACGTTAAAATAATAGCAATGATAATAATAACATATGTATATTTGTAACCAAGGGGGACCCAGACCACATTTAAGCTACGCTACTCTCCCTCGATGTCCCGCCGCACACACATAGCAATACAACAGCAAAAGAAAATATAAAATTACTATAATTCAAATTTAGTCTATTTATGAAAAGACATAACAAACAATGTTACCGCGATTAAAACGACTTGGCAGCTCCTCCATTCACACCAGATGTCCAGCACATCTAAGCCGTTGGAGTTTTATAAATTTGACGACGTCTGGTTGGTTGTAAAGTTCGTATAGCTCAGAGTTATACCGGGGTCGCCATATATTATTCTCGCAGATTGGACCAAAAATTCTTCTTAGGATTTTGCGCTAAAACACCCTCAACCTCTGAGAATCCACAACACTCAGCGTCCAGGTCTCCGCTCCATATATGAAATATAATATATAGGTCCTCGTATTACCAGGAACGCATGAGAGATGGTTCTACTTTAGAAAGACAAGATACTCTCCAATATCAAGAGTATTTGGCTTCTATATGTACTTTCACTCATTTGAAAGACGTTCATCTCTGCGGAAATCATGTTCTACAGATTGATAGCTTTTACCAACTGTGTCACCAAAAAACAATTGTTTCTGGCGGCCAGTAGGAATAACAATATATGCTGGCGCTGTCAGAAATAAAATATCTGTCAGGAACAAAAATATCAACATCCTCTAGCAGGACTGAGTTCTTGAAATGTCTCTTGATGAATCTAAACAAATTGATTATGAGAAACCAATCTCTTCGAAGCTGCAAAGAGTTGGTCCCCAATATTCACAATAGAAAGGCCGTGGGATAGAGCCACGTAAGGCAACCATACTCACTCTTGTAGAGATACCTCAGATTTTTTCCTGAACCATCTCCAGCATCAGGGAATATCTCGCCTCGTGAGGACTCCATATCACTGAACCACTTTCGAGTCTGCTCCGTAA
Organism: Lepidostoma basale; assembly: GCA_022606425.2. Classification (NCBI taxonomy): domain Eukaryota; kingdom Metazoa; phylum Arthropoda; class Insecta; order Trichoptera; family Lepidostomatidae; genus Lepidostoma; species Lepidostoma basale. The sequence goes on along the minus strand of JAHDVF020000468.1, from coordinate 396,123 downwards.
ATACTATATATAATAACATCGTTGCTATGGAAAAATAGACAAATAGGTTGGATCGCCACTTTATTCTAACTTCTATAGAATCGTCTCTATTCAGCTTATTATGAATGCTTTTTTAACTCTTAGAAAACACACAGCTTAAAAATACATCATTTTTCTTTTCCGATAATTTATAAAGCGTTGTTTCATCGTTATAAGTTCTGTGTAGTTCAAATTATAGTATGACTATGGAGCCAAAATATAAACTGCAATTTTTTTATCATTCTGTAACTTCGTATTACAATATTAGTGATATTATACCGGTTTATGCATTTACCAGTTCTTACATTTAGATCGAGTTCTCAGATCAGTTTAGCCGACTATAAATTTGAAAAGTGAACCAAAAAAAGGTCACGTGAGAAAACAAATGTATATCATCGTTGCATTTTATCTTCGATTTTTAAATGGCAGATTCGTGATCAAATGTGAATGCAGTAAGGCCGATCCAGTTAACCGTGCAAAACGCATCAAGGAAATCCTTTTATTCAACTATAACTATTGAAAATGTAATGGATCGATCAGAATTTCAAAAGATTACCATGATTATCATAACGGCAATTTGCACGTACAGTCGATAAATTCAATGCAACTTAATATTATTAATATTGCCTTCACAAAAAATAATGTGGTCACTTAAATCACGTTTTTTTTTACCCTTCATTATTAGAATTAAGAGTTCTTTTATTATCAGTTACAGTACCTACCTGGTGGTAGGTAACACACCTCGGGCCTAAAGGTGTGTTTACACAGTGCGAGCTAGCGTGCGAGTTGGCATAGACAGTAACTGTCCTGCAGCTACTGTCTTTGTGTAAACGAATCATGCGAGTTACTGTCAAGGCGAGTATGACAGTAACTGGAGTGCGAGTTACTATAAAATATTTTGTTTTCACTGTCCACTCGCCTTCCCCCTCCACACCACACGACGTATGTCTGTTTTTTTAAGTGTTTTTGAAAACGTGTTTTTCGTTTATTAATATTAAATTTCGCAACATGGTTGAAAGATGATCCACCGAAAGAAATCTGCAATTTATGAAATTGTACAAAGATAAGGAAGCGCTTTGGAAAGGGATTTGAGAAAGGCGGCATTATAACGTATTGCCAAAGAAATTGAATTAGTAAATTTGACTGATGTGTCAAAAAAAAATTTAAATTTACGTTCAACATACAACCAAGAAATTCCATTTTTTTGTCCTTCTCTCGGTGGCTGACCAGTAACTGTCATTTTCAGCTCTCCGTGTAAACAGTCGAGGTACAGGCAGCAACTGTCATGGAAGTTGGCATGACAGCTGCTGCCTACTCGCCAGGCAAGCTACTCGCACTGTGTAAACACACCTTAAGAAAGAGACTGTTGGGTATAATCGGAAAACTTCGGCTTTGTAGAGCGTCAACTCTGCCGCACGATGGAGTAATTGATTTCACAAAACGGCGCACTTAAAATATAAATCATCATAAATAATAATAATACGAGGGCGGTTTGATAAGTCAGTGACTTTTTGCATAAATCGTATATTTTTCAGCAAAAAAGCATTATATTTCTCAACATAGTCTCCTTTTAGCTCGATACATTTTGTCCAGCGTTTTCCCAATATTTTTATTCTTTCCAAAAAAAAGATTTTCTTAAGGCCCTCAAAATAGGCGTTTGTTTCAGTGATGACCTCTTCATTCGACCCAAATCTCTTACCGCCCAGATATTTCTTCAGGTTTGGAAACAGGAAATAGTCACAGGGGGCTAAATCTAGAGAATATGCTAGATGGGTTAGCAGTGCGAAGCCCAATTTATGGATTTTTGCCATGGCGAATGCACACGTGTGCACCCGTGCATTGTCTTGATGGAACAGCACTTTTTTCTTCCTCGAATGCGGTCGTTTCTGCTTCAAATCAATATTGAATATGTCTAAAAGCTCTGAATAATATTTGCCGGTGATCGTTTTATCCTTTTCAGGGTAATCGATGGGAATACACCGCGTGCATTCCAAAAAACTGTGACTATGACCATGTTGGCCGACAGACCCACCTTGGCCTTCTTTGGTGCACGTTCACCCGGAGAAACCCACTGTCTTGAATTTTCCTTAGTCTATGGTGTAGTATGATGGATCCATGTTTCGTCTACGATAATGAATCGGCGCAAAAACTCGTTCCGATTGCGTGTGAACATCGCCAAACACTCCTTTGAAGTGGTCACACGGTTGCGCATATGGTCGAGTATGAGCAATTGCGGCAGCCATCACGTGGATAGCTTTTTCATGTCCAAATATTTACGTAAAATGTGATGTACCCACTCAGTTGAGATGCTTATAGCCTCAAACACCTCACACACTTTCATTCTTTGATCGTCCAATACCATTTCATGGATTTTATCGACGATTCCTGGCGTGATGACCTATTTTGGGCGACCTGAACGTTCGGCGTCTCTTGTGCTGGTACGACCACAACGTAACTCAGTAAGCTACTGCTTAACCATTGAAATTGATGGTACAGAGTCCACATAGTATTTATCAAGCCTTTTCTTGGTTTCGGTAATGGGTTTTTTTCGCAAAAAATAATTCTTAATCAGCGCACGAAATTAACTTTTTTTCATTTTCGTTACAATTCACCAGATTGTTTGCTTTCAATGGCTGTAAAATACGAACAAAATGGCGCAGCCGTCTCAAAATTGTACAGTAGTCTATTCATAGATGGTAGTTGACGAGAGCAGTGTTACATTTAATGTTTCTTGCTCAGGAAATTCAAAAAGTCACAGACTTATCAAACCGCCCTCGTAGTCCGAAGCCGGTTTAAAGGGGTTCTACTGTACCAATGTCAGTCGGCCGGATGTATTTTGCCATTTCTTTATGGCTTTTAGTTACGATCGAAAAATGTATCAAATTATTTTTATATAATGTACAATATATCGAACCACATCACGTTGTTTAATTTAATGTTAGTTTTTGCTATACAATATGCTCTAATGTAGGCAATTATAAACAATGAATCATTTTTATTTAGTCTCTAGGACTAGTTTTTAATAATCTGTAACACGGTATTTGACGAATATGATACTGGAGAATAGGTAGGTCAGTATACTGTATCACGCTGTAGATGGACATTTGACCTTTGATACAAAAGCAGAACTCCTTGAGTATCAATGTATTCAGCTAATGTAGATTTTTCAAAGTTGATCTATTTATATAATGGTATTCAATTAAAATTATAAATGTTACACTTCCTAATTTTTTCATTTGCTCACACAACTAGCAAGATATTGCATGATTTAAAATATATAAACCGAGAAATATTTTACTAACAACAACAGCAACAACAAACCATCAAGCCGTTTCCCCGTAGGAGTAGGCAGAGAGAATGGACCGCCACACTACTCTATCCTGGCACACCTCTCTAGCTTCCACCACATTCATACAGCGAGTCTTACACCCACGTTGATTCTTCCGACTTCTAATATGACCAACCTTTAAAATTTGATTAATTTGGTCATGCGATGTATTCCTCGGTCTGCCTCGACTCCGTACTCCATTAACATCATTAACGTATACTTTTTCAACCATTCTTTCTCCATCCATGCGTTCCATATTTCCGAACCAACACAGCGATCCTTCCATAATTTTGTTCATAATACCTTCTTCCGCTCTACATTCCTTTCTTATATCAGCATTTGAGAGTCTGTCGTATATCGTTCTTCCACACATACGTCTTAGGGACCTCATCTCTACCGCATTTATTCTGCTCCCATCCTTCTTCAAAACATTGAATTATCAAAGTTTATATTTTATTAACTTTGATAATTCAATATTTTGGCGGCAACACTATTAGGTATATTTCAACACTATTATGATAACTGTTTAATTTCGAACTCTTTTATAATATCAAATATTATTTAAATTAAATTTTATGAAATTGTCGCGTATGCTTTGCCAAAAACTGTTAGCATCATCAGGTGTTACAATCAACTGAGTTGATGATGTCAACATTGTAAGGCGAAACAGCTATCGTGTTAATATCCGGACGTCAGTTAGCCGGAACGTCAATTATCTGGACAAGCCGAGATGGTGAAGCGTTCTGGACCGTGACCTACGTAATCTCAAATGAGGATGATGAAGGAACGAGTCAGTCATCGAGAAGCCTTTACAGCATTAGAAACTCTCATGGTTTGAAGAGCGAGAGTAAAGCAGCTCAACTCAATTGATTTTATTAAACGAATCCGCGATTTAGCTGCAAAAAAATACACGAGGAAATCTCGTTAAAAAAAATCTCTGATTATTTTTCTAGTATATTGTAGAGTAATATTAGCATTTTATGTACTGCATACATACGTTTTTGCAGTAAACTTTGTAATTTCATAATCAATAAATGAGCCGAGGAAAAAAATCGATTTACACCTTATTTTGCTAAAAGAATTAGTGCCTGTTTGATTACCCGGAAAAATCGGTTTCCCGAACACCTCCAGTCCCAATTAGTCCAGATAAACGATATTCTACTGTTTTTAAAATTTTCGTATTATACTGGTAAGTGTTCCAAATTAAACAGTTAATTTAATACCTTACGCTACAATGCGTGGTTCAAAATTGCTTAACACCACATATTTTATTTAATAAGAATTTCTAATTGCGTGAGATATAATAATTTTCTTCTTTAAATCTAACAATGTCCACTTACTATTTGGGCAAAAGTAACGTACACTTAATTTCGTAATTATTACATAAAATGTTCAGTTCAAGTAAGAATTTTGAAACAAAAAACAACACATAAAAAATCTTACATGTTTCATGATGTTTTTTCCAGAATACATTGTCATTGTTTCATTGTTTACAGTGGTAAATTCTATGGCAATCCACATATTGTCCATTGTCCATTACGAATGCTTCGGTAGATTTGTAAATACGGTAATGTATTTTTGATTTATACGGTCGTCTTACTTGTTTAGATTAATATTAAATTAAATACGTCTGTAATCTTTGCATTATAAACGACATAACAGTCGAAACAATCAAACAGTTAAAAAACGAATTTTTATAATTGCTGGAATTTCATTCTTTATTCAAAAAGTTCAAAGATTTAATAAGAGTGATATTTTTGTGTGGTGTTTGAAAATTCCCACGCGTTGCAACCGTCATTATTGAGAAAACCATTGCATTTGAGTGACGCAGCATAGCGTTACGTGAGAATAGAAAGTATGTCTCTGGGAATCTCAATAACAGGCACATGAAAAAATTTGCGTTCGGTTTATCCTCAATATTACAACGTATTCTGAATCAGAATTCAGGCAATTCATTTCTTAAGCGATTACTTGTTCCCCAATCACTCAGCGACGTTTTTATAAACGCAAGTCATGTGAGTATCTAATAAACAATAATAAGAAAAAACAATATTCTGGGAACAAATTGGCGTATTGTAATATATTTTGCAATATAACGTAAATCAACACTTGACTGTATGATAAATTGAAAACAATGACATGTTTTATACACTTTTCTTAGTGATTCTTCGATTTCGGTAGCAATACCGTCCTTTTATGAATATCGTTCAAGATGGCGGTGTTATTGAAATCGATTGCATATTAATATAATCAAATTTGACATTCGTTGCAGAATGGCAAGAGGTATGATTGCCACACCGAAGGTCCCGGATTCAGCAGTGTGATTGTCATAATGTCTTTGGTCTTGCGTAAGAAATTATGAATCAAAACCCCAAAATCTAAGTAATCATGCTCCCGCATAAACCAACAACCCACCAAATCACCTTCCAACAATGTTCCCATCAGACGTAAGAGGAATTGCCACAAGAGCTGAACCTCTGTAAGGCAGAAGAGGTTTTGATTCAAAATTTATTACGCAAGCCCGGATTCTGGGCTTCTGTGGGAGTACAACCACTGCCTATCACATGTCACGAGAATCAATATAATAACTAAAAAGAAATTGGGTTCAAACGACCTGTTGTATAATTTTTTTAAAGATTTTACAATTAATAAAGACGAAGATAATTTTTTCATCGTCACTCCGTATACACCCTCTCGGCGTATATTATTTCTAAGCTAAACTATAGAAAATTATTACGTAAAATTATTCACCTAAGTTCACTGTTAATAATTTATTTTTATATTTCCTCGTGATACGGATATTTGATGAATATCTTTACGAATACACTAGAATAAAATACCTCTTACCCTACAATAAAATATAACTTCGACAAAAATGCCGTCGAAAGTCCCTAAAATCAATTCTCCCTTCAGAGAAACACTCCGAGATCAGAACAGATCAAGCCCCCGCATAAGTCAATTGCTACAAAGCTGAGCCTCCGCATGCCAGAGGATCCAAGTCCAGACCATGCCTTATATTTTTAAATTGGTTTAATCTGCATTCAGATTTAAGCTTCATTATTCTTCTGAGATTAAATGAAATTAATGAGTACTATTTTCCTCCAATTTTTAGATATTTTATTCGTAAGCAACTATCCTTTCTACGGCTGCAATGTTTTTGATTTGATTTTTATTTTCATCTCGTAACGAATTTCTACAAACAAATTGTACGACGCTTTGTCTAGAAAACTAGCTGAAGAATTTCTTGATAATCTTATTATATTATTTTATATTGCAATAGATACTGTTTAATTTAAAATTATGACCTTCCCATAGTTACACTTAATGGAAGTGACATCGATCTTATCATAAACGTTTAAAAATATAGATTAAAGTCACGTCCGATTTGGACAGTACAAAGAGAAACTTTTGTAATTTATATAGGTAATTCTTAATTTCAATAAAAAAAGTTTTATTGTAACGCTAAGCATACTGTTAAAAAAACGAAATAATCTGTATTAATATATTTAATTTATTTAAGAAAAGTAAAATAGTTCTTCAGGAAATGATAAACAATGTGTTTAGTGTTGGTTAGTTTTTGCCCCTAGTTAATTCATAAAAATAATAATAAAATATTTAAATGTTACACGACATTTATATAGTTTTACACAATCAGCATATAAGCATTGCTAGTTAGCACTAAGTTATTCGTATAATAAATCTAATACCTCTGAGCGACTGTTTTTGCAACATTTAAAAAGTGTATGTTTCGCTCTCGATAAATCTTCTCAGAAGGCCTAAGTCGCTATTAGGCTGGGTGGGTATCTAACTACTGTACAGATGTAGATCAGGTTTGGGGCAAGTAGGCCCCGGATTATTGCAACATTTAGAAGGTCACTTATCCTGTAAACTTTAATAAAGAATAACAAAGACCGGTTCGTCGAGCGCTCCTACCCACGTGACTCGTAAACTGAATGTTATCCGAAGAAGTTTTCATGAAGCCTCTAGACAGGTCAAGTACCGAAAGATACGTTTTAGTAGCAACAAAAAACGATTCATTTGATATTATGCACTTTTTGATAAGGCTATAGGGATACATATAACACTAACAAACATACCATATACAGGTATAAAACTATTAAAATATATTTTTTAAGCAAATATCCAAATGCAATCAGTCTTTCTCGTTAAATATAGGTATGTGAAGATAAACTATTATGACGTTTTTCATAGAAAAGCGTAATATTTTATCACAGATATTTGTTTATTTTAAGAATTGACCGGTTTCGAAACAAAAAATGAATGGTTGCGGTAAAATAGGCACTAAGTACTAAAAAAAAAATACAAAAAACCAAGTATACAGTTTCGTTCTATATTTCATATAGAAAAAAACTGTATACTGAGTTTTCAAAAAAAAATGTTGGTACTTAGTGCCTAATTTACTGCAACCATTCAAATGTTTTATTGGCCTCACGAAGATCGGTCACTAGCGAAACTGGTTGGCTCTGAAATGAACAATTATATAATTAAAAACATAATATGTCAAATCACAAATGTACAGCTTCCTATTAAACTTCCTCCTGTATACGAAATAAATAAAACGATTTAATTAAGATTAATTAATGTTTAACCGTTTCGCTGTTATTTATTGTTTCTTGAACAATGATGTAAAAATTCTATATTAAAATTTTAATCCGAATGAAAACGTCTGTTATCTAGATGTTTTATTATTGTATTTTTTATGTGAATGACTCGCCTGGCTAAGGTATTATCAAATGTCAATTTGCATTAATGCATTTGACAGGAGAACACGTCTTTCACATAAAATATAATAAAACTTCTAGAAAACTTATGATTTCATGCGTATTAATTGTTTGGTTTGGTAATTAACACCTAGGTCGCTAAACAAACGTTGTTCTATCTATCATTGCTAGGCGGTACATTTTCGACAACGCATTTTGAATAAAATATCACATTTTAAACAATAATTTCGTACAAACCAAATCATTGTAGCAATAACTGGTTATTTCAGTATCTTCCTAGAATATTAACGACTCAATAAACACAATGATATGCACGACTTATTAATCTGACTAAAGTCAGTCGCCGTGGGCAAAGAGTTTAGAAGCTATGGGTTCTACACTGGACGCTATTTGAACTCTTCTAAAATCAAAAAAGATTTGATTACTTACTTGATTCTCAAAAACAATATTTTTCATTTTATAACCGTACTATTTTGATTATTTTTTCTCGAGCTCAAAGATATACGATATAACGACATCCGTGGCCGAGTGGTAAGTGCTTTGACTCCCGCCCCGAAGGTCGTCCCGGGTTCGATTCCCTGCGATGGCAATGTGATTGTCACACTGTCGTTGGTCTGGTGCAGAATTCACGTGACAATAAAATGGCGATAGATAAGCTACCTATCACATCTCACGTGAATCAATATGATAGCTACACCCTTTACATCGATTTGGCTCGCGCTGTAATGATGTATAGAGCGATTCAACAAAATTTAATATAAAAATAATAATACACAATTATGCACTAGTATGTTAAAACGTATCACTCCCATAAAATATGATAAGACTTTAAGAAAACGGACGTTATAAAATATTTAGAATAAATTATAAAGTAATTAAAGCGAGCATTTTTTAACTGTAAGACGTTTTTTAATGTCCAATAATGGGAATTGGAACAAGAATTATACCGTTAAATGATATGGTAAATATTTGTTTGTTTCAAGCTTCAATATTGCAAATTATATTGAAAACCAATTCTGAAAAATTCTCTATTAAATATTAGTTGTTAATTTTTTTTATACATAATCACATAAAAGCTAGTGATTCTAACAATGCGAATGATATTCGGTACTGAGATAATGAAAGAAAAGGTGTCAACAAATTGAAAATTGGTCACTCTATTAGATATTAGTTGTTTAGATACAATCACATAAAAGCTAGTGATTTTTACACACAATCACATAAAAGCTAGTGATTTTTACACACAATCACATAAAAGCTAGTGATTTTTACACACAATCACATAAAAGCTAGTGATTTTTACCCACAATCACATAAAAGCTAGTGATTTTTACACACAATCACATAAAAGCTAGTGATTTTTACACACAATCACATAAAAGCTAGTGATTTTTACACACAATCACATAAAAGCTAGTGATTTTTACAATGCGTATAATATTCGGTAATGAGATAATGAAATAAAAGGTGTCAACAATTGATAATTGGTCATGCCGTTGGAGAAGCATTTATCTTGAAGAAACTGACCTTGTTCTTACGCCGACCTTGAATCAGGTAATTTAACTTTGAAATCCTTCCGAGAAAATCGCGTTTGTGTTGACAGCGCACAATGGCTTACTTAATTTATTACTGACGATGATATCTAACAATAAACAAAGAAAAATATAACTTAAATCATTTAAACTAAAATAAATCATTTTGAACGTTTTTTGCCTTGCCTTTGGGCCTGATTTATGCCTAAATATTTGTTATTGTTAATGAAACAGCAATAATATTTTTTTGTATGATCATGTTTCGTGATGTCCGTTTATAATAATTCTCCCTCTCTTAGCATTTTTTTGTATTCATTTTATGTATGTATAATAACATTTCTGTAAAGTAGGGTTCTTCATTAAGCTTCTGAACAAATCAATAACCCTTTTCAACAATGTTCCCATCAGACGTAAGAGGAATACACACAAGAGCTGAACCTCCGTTTATCAGAAGATCCAAAAACGAGTGAGATTTCTCCCACATAAAATATGCGTTATATTCGAATTTGAATTTTGTTGGGGCGTTATCAACTCAGTTGATAATATCATAACAAGGCGAAACTAGTGTACTTCTGAAGATAGTATAAAATAAAATATAGAATTGCCAACAGAAATCTCAGGAATATTTTAAAAGTATATTTGGGATTCATTAACAAATATTACAATAATAAAGGAATATTTATTTCTTAATCAATGAGTAACACATTGTTATTCATCTTCTTCTTTTTATTTATTTAGGACTGTGTCCTGTTATTTCTCGGAGCCTGTTCCTGAGATACAGATGTCCAACTGTCTCGTCATCTTTTAGGTGGTCTTCCTGCAGGTCGATTTCCTGTTGGTACTTTATTTGCGGCTATATTTATTACTCTTTCAGAACATGTTCTTTCCACATGATCTCTCCAGTAGCGTCTTCTCAGTCTTCCCTATCGCACGGCATCTTCTACATTGCAGATCTTTCTTATTTCAGAATTTCTTATTCTGTCTCGGAGTGTCTTCATTTCTGTGGTTCTTAGGAGACTTTTTGTTCTGATGGTGTCAGCTCTCGTTTCTATTGCATATGTTATTATAGGACGTACGTATGTCTTGTAGATTCGCAGCTCTCCTTTAGCATATTTTTATTTTTCCATACAGCATTCGTCAAGCAGCCAGCCACAACGGCGGCCCTGTTTGTTAGCTCACTTACTTCTCCGTAGAGGTCACTGCTGCTTGATACATCAACACCTAAGTACTTGAAATGCATCACTTGTTCTATTATTTTATTATCTAATGCCAGCTTGCATCGTACTGGTTGTCTTGATGTAACCATGCTCTTTGTCTTGCCTATGGAGATTTTCATGTTGAATGTTTGAGATGATACGTGGAATTTGTACAGTAGCCTTTGTAGATCATCTTCAGAGTTTGCTATTAGCACCGCATCATCTGCATAGCATATTATATTTATTTTTTCGCTTCCCATTGTGTAAACATTGTGTAACCTAAAACATTGTTATTGAGATACATAATAAGTTTTTTTTTATTCATCCCGTTGGTTGCTTGTGGAACGCATATTCTATTTAAATATGGGTTTGAATAGATTCTGACGGGTAGATTTACCATGGGCTATGTTGCCATGACACCAGCAACAACAGCCAAGTCTATCTCTAGGATTTAGAGTGGTCTCTCAGATCCCACGAACCCCGGGCAATGTGTCCACTAGCATTACCATCAAAAATAGCAAACAGAGAGTGGACAAATGGCAAATATCCAGCGCCACAAAAGTGGATTCAACCGGCTAAGGGAAGGCAACAGAAAATCCTCCAGAGAAGGCAAACGGAAACCACCCTGGATATCATTCCTCTGGTCATCACTATGAAGAGGAATCATTTACTCTAAAGAGATAGTCCTAGATAGATCCTGAAATTCCACATAAAGAAAATCACAAGTGTTTTTGCATCATAGTATTTTTTCCAGAAAATATTTCCAATACAATTTTATGCGATAGCTTGAGACATTTTTATTTCCGTTTATCAATTAACACCAAAAGACCTGACAGCATGGAAAATCTTATCGTCCAAAGTGTTCTATATCATATATATTTTATCTAATTCGATTAATGTAATATTTATTAACAAACATACATACAAAACAACACAGAGTTTACTGTTACACCTGTGGCATACTAGAAGTTCGAAGAATAGCGACTAAATAGTGACAAATTCAGTAATTTGTTAAGTTTTGTTTTGAAGACTGAAACCCGCATGTTATGTAAGAACCTACTTACTATAATCAGGTTTTATATAACTGATCTAGTCATTCAAGCAGTTTGTGAATTTGTAAAAGTTGAACGCCTCACGAAATACATTTTATTTTTATATCAGAGAATGAACTGAAGCATTGTGAAGCGTTGTCTAAATTACTAGCATGGTAATTGGTGTCTTGGAGCCAGTGCACTGGGATTCATACTCGCTTAGTATTTTATTAAAGCGCCCGGCACTACACAAAGTCGACCGTTTATATTGTTGAGATTCATTACTAGCTCCTCAGTGCGTTGTGGGATTCTGTGGAACAAGGGTAAGTGAAAAAACAAAAGTGAAATGGTCTACTATTGGTGAAATCTGTGTTCAGTTCTTTCAATGCTCGACTTTGCTAGTTCTCGTCTTTAATGTTTACTAATTTAAAAAAAGATATCCCTTTTTTGGTATCTTAGTAAGTAGATCATAACGAATGTTTTCTACCTGTTTTATATTATAATGTATTTTTAAATGTGACATGTTTTGCTTTCCTAAACTATTATCAAATTACATTATTGATAATACTCTAGCAAAAGCAAAACATATCTTTACACAAAATATATTATAAAACTTCTTGAAAACAGCGTTTTATTTGATATTTTTCAATTAATATCGAATTTTACATAATTGTTCTAGAAACAATAAGTTCACATATTTAAAATCGAATAGTGATCTAGGAGACAGAACGCTTGGCTTCTGATTCGGGGTATTTGAGTTCAAACCTGGTGATGGATTTCTTGATCAAGTGATCACATGGTTTAATTTAAAAGTGTAATATCCATATTTTAAATCATTGTTGTTAAATTTAAAAAAATATGTACATAGTATATCTTATTTCAAAAATATTTTTTTTTTTTTTTTTTAAATTAAATCAATTTGTATTCAAATTACTCTCATTATTTATTATAATTCTTGGTTTATGTAATTTTAAAATAAATTATCTAAGAACTAAAAATAACATAAAACTTAATAATATCCATTATAACGTGATTATAAGTTGAAGCTTGTATAAAAATATATCAATATATGACCATGTGCACATATATGATCATGTGACTTGTGCAAGGAACATGTAACCAGTGCAATGCGGTGCAATGAATTCTGTGATATGAACGCAAAACTGGTTTTGTTCCTATGTATTTTAAAAACTAGACATACTCATACTTACCTTTCTTAACGATCCCGGCGGAGACTAGGAAAGGGATGGTCGAGTTGAATAAACACATTTTTACTTATTAAGGTATAACAAGGTATATCAAGGTAGGTAAAATTTCAAATGCGTTTCTAAAACAATTAAAATTACATTTTAAACAACCAATATTATAATAATTGTTTTGTTTAATTCTACTGCAGTGAAATAGATTAAATTATTTCTGAATTAAAATATTGTTATCACACTTTTGAAAATTTTAATTCATCATCGGGAGAGCGATACAAGTGTATGTTAAACCTCCAAAACATGTCGAGATGAATGAACTTAAAAGAGAAAAATATAGTTTTAAATCTATAAAAAATTAGTCATTACGTAATTTTTCAGTGTGAAGGCCTTAAGTTTATCCAAAATTTAATTAGCTTTGTTTATTTAAGTAGTGTAATACCGATGACGGAAATCTGTCAATTAGATAATTTCGAGCTCGCCACATTTTATAGTTATTTTTGCGCTTTTGAAGTAAACATCGACACATGACGTCGAAAAAGCAGTTTTTAAAGAAAAAAGTATGCAATATGTCAACATAAATAAACTGCCACTACTATTTCTATGTCGATGACAGATACTACAATACTAAAATACTAGTCTGTGATTCTACCATACTATTTTTTTACATCAATAGTGCCATCGTCTGGTCATCATTATTACTTAACAGTAAATTCACGTTACATACGGTAGTTAAATAACTTATGTGTAAACACCGGACTATGTCAGTATTGTTACCAAAACTAGTCAATTATAATTTCACAAACCTAATTATTTTATATAAGATAAATTTGAAGCGTAAATACTACGGAATTTCAAAATTACATACATTTTATAAATCACAGTTTTTCCGGTTAGTTAAACGAATTAATATGAAAAAATTAATTAAATGTATTAGACTTCAGTAAAAAGGTATATGTTAAGAATGTAAATGGAACTATAAATAGAGGAAGATCAAGGAAACGCGGCACGATCAAATAAATCAAATATTGTATGTCACGTGAGGAGTCGGAGAAATCGAAGTGCGTGCATGACACGATGTATGAATGCTGAGGAATCGAAAGAAGTATGTCAGAAAATTGTGGTAGTCCATTATTTCTGCCTACCTCTTCGGGAAGACGGCGTGATGGTTAGTTAGTTAGTTACTTAGAAATGCATTATTGTAAATTCACAGAAATTAAAAAGTTTATTTTTGTAATGGATGACTATGATGATGATAAAAGATAAAATAAAAATTAAGGAGCGGTTTGCAAAGGTTTTTTTTATATTTACGAAACGATATTCAAACATGTTCCCAAAAAGGATTCAGTTCCTATACCAACAAGAGTTTGTAGAAAAAAAAAAAAAACGATATAAAATGTAATAAAATGTTTCTTCAATAAATAATCTGCCTTGTGGATATTTATATAAAAGTTCATTGATTTCATTATGAAATCGAAAAAGGCCCTCGCTCCAGATTTGAACCGTCCCACCTCCGTCAAATACGATTATCTGCTCTTGATTTTGCATTACCATCACGTTTATCACGTTTGCGTTTCTGATGTAACTGCGTTTTGCAAATGACCAGCAAGAATGGTCTTAATAACTAAGAATACGACGAAACACCTTGATTATTCTAACGAAGACATTGTAGCAAATATATGGACGGTTTAATCCTATAACTTACCAGCTATAAATTTGATATTTATTTTTTCGAAATATAATAACACAAATAATAAACGATAGGTGAGTTTTAATATTTAGTATTATATCTCGTGAAGAAACCATTTAATCTTTTATTTTGCGACAGCTGCGAACAAATAGCTGTCGTGATAATCTCATAAAAAGAAATTATAATATTTAGGTATATTAACAGCGTTTAAAAATTAAAATATGTGACAAAATATTCGTTTAAAAATCTTATTACTATTGTTACCTGTTTAATATTTGTATTTCTTGAAGCACCAACACTCTGGAATGC
The DNA here is from genome assembly GCA_022606425.2 of Lepidostoma basale. Lineage (NCBI taxonomy): Eukaryota > Metazoa > Arthropoda > Insecta > Trichoptera > Lepidostomatidae > Lepidostoma > Lepidostoma basale. The sequence continues at coordinate 381,078 of JAHDVF020000468.1, read as the reverse complement.
CGTAAACCTACGTCATTGGGAAAACAATGTTCAGTTTGTGTTCATTAGAAAAGCGTTTCATTTTATATTTTAGAAGTCATAATTACCTGCTTGTTTTACTTAGCAATTTATTATATCCTTGCAAGACAGCAAAAAATTGCTTCGAAACTATTAGATATTTGTTTAAATAAATAAGTATTTATACATTTGAAAATCGTGGCAGAATGGCAACAGTGACATGAATGCCACACCGAAGTTCCCAGATTCGATTCTCGACGATGACACTGCGATTCTAACACTGCCTTTGGCTGGTGTAGTACTCACGTGACAATTAAATGGCGAGAGATTAACTACCAATCACATGTCATGAGAATCAATATAATAGCTTTACCCTTTACATCGATTTGGCTTGTGCTGTAATGATGTATAGAGAGCTATTCAACAAAAAAGCTGCTGATTTATTGTTTTTTGAATATCTCTATATCAAATAGATCTATATCAAATAGATCTCTATATCAAGTATATCTCTATATCAAATAGATAATAGGAATGAAAAGTCTATTTTCTAGAAGTTTCATTACGTTTAATTTGAATTAAATGTTTGGTAAAGTTGCCTTTGCATTGTTAAAACATTTGATAATGCCATCAATTTGATAAGGCGAAAAATATAATTCCCATATAATAGTGTATATTTATAGAATTCGTATTCATTTATTATATATTATTTATAAATGGTTCTGAAAAAATAATTTGAGAAATTGCGTTGTAAATTTTATTTATTGACCTGTGATTTAATTTGACCTGATAAAAAGTGTTATATCACTACACTAACGTTCGAAATGTTTTGACAGCATTTGTATTGATTGAGAGTAAATGTCACGTTGCTCTGTTTACTTTCAACATAGTCAGTTTTTTAATCGACGCTTGTTACCATCATAAAAAAACTTACATATTTTTTCTTTTAATAATCTTTTATTTTTTTATTTAGATTTGAATTATATTTACACTTTATGTATTTGACTCAGAAAATGTTTTTATTTATTTATTAATTGATGCGAAAGTAACTTCAGAAGTAAAAGTATTTTTTATTATACCCACACTTCATATTTACATTACAATTATAACTTGAAACTTTGAATTATTTTTACAGCCAAGCACATTAAAAAGGTTAGCTGCTAAATATGGTAATTTATGGACAGCGAAAATAATCTGTTTTTACATTTTACGAAACTTTTTAGAGATAATTTTAGAGACGGATCCTAAAATCTCCTTGCCTTTACTTTACATAATCAGTACTATATTGACAAAAGCACGCTATGTATGTTTTAAAGTTCTTGGGAAGGGTGTTCTGGAATAAAAACGTTATTTTTAGATTCTGCTTTTGCATATTGTGAAGCCAACAAGTATGTATCCTTCTAAACACCATCCTATTAACGATCTTAATTCAGAAGGTGGAGAAAAACTTATGTGTTATTACTGCATCCGTTGATGGAATAAGTCGTATTCCAAAACTAGTTATGATTAAATTTTAAGCTGTATATAATAATGCACGAAGAAGTTTTTCAGCAATTAATTATGAAAAAATGAAGGTCTACCATATATTTACAAACTTCGCAAATCAATGATCTTTAAATATTCTTTATTTTGAAATTTTTTACTTAAACTGAAAAAAATGATAATTTTCTTATATTTGAAACATAGTTATATATTTTCTTCTATATTCGCCATCACTTTGTGTTGTGGATTCACATGATATGAATAACTTTTTGGAAACATTGTACCTATTATCACAACACTATTTTGCACTTTTCACAAACATGTTTCAGTTCACAAAGTTCCCTTTTTCAGTGTATGAATTTTTCATACACTGAAGAAGGGAAATTTGTGTCCTGTTTGCGAAAAGTGAAAAATAGTGTTGTGATAATACAATGTTTCCAAAAAGTTATTCTTAGTTATATACTCTATACAATGAATATGTGGTACCTAAATCTGTATCGATTCTGATAAAATCATTTATATTATTGTATGGGTTTCATTATGTAAATAATTTTCTGATATAAGGTACTACAATATGTTCATCATCGGCTTCTTCATATATTTTTACAGTAGCGTGAAACCCCAATTGATAAATATGACCTTAAATGAATTACATCATATTAAACTGCCCAGGGCGATCTGTATGGATAAAGAAATATTGTCACTGCCTTGGCCCGTATCCATAATGAACAATAAGATACGCATGTGTCACAAACCTATATATATATATCTACTCACCCATAGCGTACCTGTGGGTGAGTATCGATTGGGCCCATTAAAACATATGTAGAGCACCCTACAAAGTAGGTTGAATGAAATTAAATAATTCATTTGTCATTAACCACCCTTTTTTTCCGGCGATTAGTTTGCAGGTTTTATTCACGAAATGGATACATCAATTCATATTGAATTAATATTTACTATTGATTTTCATTGTTAAGCTACATATTATGAAAGTGGGTTATAACGCCTCAATTCAATGCCCTTATAAGCTATTAGTGACCCCAATAAAAAGGGGAGTTGTGAAATATCACAGGGAGAAGAAAATATTTATTTCAATTTATTTTTATTTCAATTTATTTATTTATTTAAAATCATTAACATTACAGTATATAACCAAAGCGCTTATGACTATAGAATACAAAAACATAAAAAAATACTTTAAACAAAATATACAATTGTGAAATTTCAAAATTACAATATAAACAATAGACAGAAACACAAAAAAACGAGATATTAAAAAAATTAAGACCAATTAAGTAACAAGAAACAATAAGACTTATTGGATTATTGCCCTGCCCACGGGTAAATTGGTAAATTGGTTTTTCACAGTGGCAGGTGAAATAATCTATGTTGCCTTTGTCGCAGATAATTGTCAGGGACAAACAAATTCAAGTCATTCAAAATATCCGAGTTATGTATTCGACCACGAATCAGTTGAAAAAAATGAACACCCAAATGGATAGTTCGTCTAATTTCATTAGAAAATTCTAAATGTATTTATGTAACAGAAACGCATAGTATTTTTTTTTTTAAATATACAAAACAAGCAAGTTGAAGCTGATAAATGATTAAACATGTCGATAGATTGTACGAAAATGCGTTAGTATTGTAAATTCAGATACACCAGATAACTTAAAATATTCACTGCAACCTTTCGTTTTTTATAAATATAATTTAAAACTAGATAAAAATGAGGCGCTTGGCATTTCTTTCTGAAAAATAGCCATTTATTATGCAAAAAAAAAAACAACATGTGGGCTAGCTATAATAATAAATAATTACAAGAATTTTACAAAACACAAAATATGCACACGAGCAAACATTAAAAATAATGTAGATTCAAATCATTATTCTACCATTTAATAAGGGTTACAAACTTCAACATATTATATATTTAATTTTGTATTGTTTTTTTTGTTCCAGATATCAAACATGTATCGCATATTTTTCTTGGTATTGGCTGCATGCGCATTAGCCAATGCTCAATACGTAAGTAAAACACCGCCTTTAATACTAATAAAATATGCTCACAAATATATAAGTGTGTTCTTTTAATCAGATGAACTAAAGGCCGTGCCACACTGTTTGAAACAAACTCTCCACAGGGGTGACCTTGGTGGAGAGCTGTGGAGCCCACGGTTGGTGTAGCGTCCACACACTGTTGCAAACAAGCTCTCCACACGTGGAATGCGTGTTTAAACGCGCGTCCGTCCACAAAGTTTGTTGAAGGTCAAACGAATTTTGGTTTCAAACAAGTGTCTACACAGTTTTAAACCGCCGGTGGAGACCGATGTGGAGAGCTTGTTTAAAACAGTGTGGCCCGCCTTTAAGCGAAACGCTTACTTAACTGATAGATGAACACATTTAATAACGCTTTAAATATTAACTAATATTAATGATAAACTAATATCTTTAGGTAATGCTTGCTGAAGTAATATTATGTTTTTTTTTTAAATATTAATTTTATCGTTTTTTTATAATTTGATTATTTTTTCAGTGCCTTAAAAGTATACATATTTTTCATTAATTTAACTTTGTTAATATGTTTTCCTTTGAATATATTTTGTTTTACACAATGTAAGGGCAAATACATTAGTGAACAATGTTATGCACATTGCGTTAGTTACGTAACAGAAAATGCACCATAGTGAAAATTATGTTTTATTTACGTCTTTGGTAAAAATATCCCTATTGAATCTTCACTGATTGAATCACCACGTGCAAATGATGCTATGGGCGGAATTATAAAACATCGCATATTCTCAAGTATAACTTGAGTTTTAATCGTGAAAACGGTTACACCGAAATTTCGCCAATTAAGCGTTGTTTCATTTCTCTTTGTGTTCTCTCATGACTTGAATTTGAATGTGAACAGATTTAGAACAGTAACATTTTAACATGCAACTGATTATTTCGCGTGTAATGTTTTATAATCTTGTCTTTAGTACACTTTTATTATTTTACTGCAAAAAAACGAAAACGAGATACATATTTGTATGTATCGATCACTGGTTAGAGTTATAATAGTATTCATTCTAATGAATGAAGTTTTGAATAAATATTATGACACCTTTACGTGCATAACTTTAGGTAGGCATGGAACGTTGGTTAAAGTAGAAAATAATGCACCAATACGCTACACCGCACCACATAATATCAATCGATTCTCGAATAAAGGTGTTACACAAAACGACATTTGTATTATCATAATAATAAAGGTTACATTCATCAACATAACACGTATATTGATGATGCGGTCTTTCTGGTATGTTAATATCAAATCTCGTTTGTCTTAAACGCCTGCCAATGCTAACATTTTTGGAATGCGCCAGTTTGCAACGAACCACTCCTCTGCTAAACCGAATGTTTCCTGTCCTTGACGGAATGCTCCTTATATTTTCCTTTCTCTTGCAACATTGTCCTGTATCCTAATTGAATACTTCAAATCCATTTTTGTATACTCCCAAAAAAACAATCTTATGCAATACCAACCTATATCACAATAAAAATTAAAGAAGTTGCCTTTGCTAATACAAAATTTATTATTAATGTTGTTAATTTGAAAATTCTTAGGAGTTCACTGTAAATAATGAAAAAAAAATGTTTTTTTAGAATATAAAAGAAAATGAGTTGTTATTTATTAAATACTGAATTTTCTTTTTTATAAATCGAATGACATAATATCAATATCGAATATTGAAAATTCTTTATCCCATATCAAATTCTCCTTTGCCGGTACGAAATTTTCTGTTTAATGGAATATTGATTTGTTATTAAGTAAAATTATTTATTTCTCTTAAATAAATATTGCATAGGCAAAACCGAATGTTCCTCCCTCCAATTTCTTCTTAATCCTTTTCCTAAGTCGATATCGCCTTTTTTTATATCAAAATCCTTTTCCAAAAATGAATGCTCTTTTACCAAAATTGAATGCTGCTTAAACACACATCCTATCTCTTCTTTCTCCTATTTAAAATCATTTAAAAATAAACTGATGCATGATGCCATTTGCAAATGAATTTTTATTTCAGGAAGCAATCACCAAATGTAAGAGAGAATATTTTCGACAACGTTTCGTGATATATCTGGACTTCAGTGGCTTATTTTACGTTGCTGATTATAAATATTAAGAAAGATTTATAAATCAACCATAACATATCATTTTGTATAGTAGAGTGAATAGATTTAGCACCACTGCATACACAAGGAAGTCTAGATAAATTTATTCAAATGACTTTTCGATCAGTAGAACAATTCAAGGATGTAATAGATGTAAGGCGTGTAAAAATGATGTACGACCAACAACAATGAACAAAGGTTTTGTGTGAATATTTTCAAGGATGCAGGATTTAATAAATTTTTTTAGAATACGCACCGACCGATAAGTAATGATTCATATTGTGATTTTAGAGTTGTGAGAAATTTATGGGCTACCTACTGAAGAATGAATATTTATGTAACCTTGAATGTGTCTTCTTCCCAGTTTCAATCCTAGGGATTGGTTTGCAGCGGTCTTCTACAGCCCTCAAAACATGAGACGCAGTTCATGTCCTCGCACACCTGTTTTATTTATTCCTGATGGGGGCGCCCTCTATGATTTGTTCCCTGAACCAACCCCTCCATGAGACTCTCATGGCGCATTATATGGCTGATCCATCGGGATCGCATTTCTGTGATAGATTTTACAAATTGCCTTCCTCATTTGATTCTGCTGATCTCGTCGTTCGTGATGTAATCACTGTAACACCATATCTCAAAGGTCACCAGTCTTTTTAAATATCTTTCGGTTAGCCACCATGTTTCGCAGCCGTACATCATGGTAGTTATCTGTGGCTCTATCCCACTACATTTCTTTTGGGAATGCTCGGAACCAATTCTCTACAGCTTCGAAGAGTTTCTTTAGATTAATCAGGGGATATTTCGAGAACTCGGTCGTGATGGAGGGTGTTGGTCTTTTTGTCCCTGATAGATATCTCTGACAGCAACAGCACAGATTATTTTACCTACCGGCCGCCAAAACAAATCTGCTTCTAGTGACACCGGAAGAGCAATTAGTCTGCTGAACGCGGTCTCCTCGAAGATCGTCGTCTTTCATATTAGTGAAGGTGCGTTCAGGGTGCGTAATCATTCAACGGAAACAGGACTTCTTCGTACCATGTCGGATCTGGTATTAGCTAATGAATCGGGCAAGTTAGCACTGCTTTCTTTACTAGATATGAGTGCTGCTTTTGATACCATCGATCATTCTTACCTCATTAAACGGCTCGAGACTACTTACGGTTTCACAGGCAATACAATAGAGTGGATAACTTCATATCTGTCGGATCGCTCACAAGCAGTTCAGGTCGCAGGGAAAATATCGTCTTTTTCACCCTCAAATCTGGTGTTCCGCAAGGTTCAGTGCTAGGCCCGATATTATTTATAATGTTCACTAATGACATTGTCAAAATAATTGATTCATTTGGTCTGCTGTCTCATTGCTATGCTGACGACCAGCAAATTTATTTCTTTTGTGACCCTCATAACATCAGCCATCTAAAATCTATAACTTTAAAGTGCATTGAAGCTATATCGAATTGGATGGCCTCAAATAAATTAAAATTAAACCCTTCCAAAACGGAATTTCTCTGGACCGCCTCAATGAAGCGCCAGCACTTAGTCGATCATGCTCCGATATCAACATTCGGAATTGACATCATCCCTAATAACTCCATAAAACTTCTTGGAGTCAACTTCGAAGCAGATCTCTCATTAAAAACCCAAATAAATAAGACAGTGAGCGCCAGCTTCTTTCACCTAAGGCAGCTCAAAGCAATCAAAAGAAATATTCCCACTGATGCATTAAAACACTTGTTAATTCCTTCGTCGTATCTCGACTCGACTATTGCAACGGCATATATGCCAACATACCCAAGAAACAAACGAACAAACTTCAATCCGTTTTCAATGCGGCAGCACGACTTATAAAAGGTGTTCCAAAAAACTCGCATATTTCACAACATCTAAAAGATCTTCATTGGCTCAAGTGTCCTGAAAGAATCCAGTATAAAATATGCTGGACGGTTTTTAAAGCGCTTCACGGAATGGCACCAGCCTATATATCTGAACTTTGTGTTGCTGATAGCCCTAACTTGCGGCAATCTACGCTTCGATCAGCAAACTCCTCGACAATAGGCAGATTAGTTGAGCCAAAGCGCAACCCCCGGACAAATTTCGGAGATCGGGCCTTCGCAGTGGCAGGTCCGTCCGCCTGGAATATGCTTCCTGCACGCCTCAGATGCATTGACAATCCGACAGACTTTAAATCTCACCTAAAAACCCACCTTTTCAAAATATCCCATAAAATGTAAACAACGGTTATCTGATTGCTGGTGTCACATGCAGCTCTCATGACTAAAAACATTGTCAAAGCGCCCTTGAGGTGAGCTATTCACGAAAACGGCGCTATACAAATTAGCCTAATTATTATTATTATTATTAAATAGTCTCGACTTAAGAAAGAATCTTGTCTTCCTAATGTCGAACCATCTCTAATGCGTTCCTGGTATTATATTGTATATGTATAATATTTTACGTGTACTCAATAGATGCCTCAAACATTTTTGCTGTTTGTAATGTCTTTTGAGTAAATAAACTGATTTGTTTTTATTTGATCAAGATGCTTTATACATATGTTTTAATAGTTTGTTTTCGGAGCTTCAGATCTACGTTATTTGTCTCGAAAATCTTAATTTTATTGTTTAACATAAGCATGTTAGAATGTTGACATCAGTATATTAATAAATTTATTTATTTGTTATATTCGTTAGTTCAAATAAACAGTCACAAGACATGTCACTAGGAAATACCACAGAGCTATTGCGTATATCACTTACTAGCAGTCTTCTTATGATAGCCACGTATCAGGTTCTCCCGACGTTGGTGATTATTGTGGAGAATGCTATTTCACCACAGTTCCCTATTTCCTGGGAAGTGTTACTGAAGTGGATTCCCGTTGCCTTCTCCAGATATTTTCTACCTTTTCTTAATCGGTGGGTCTCAGTTTTGTAGCGCCGAAGATACGCTATACGCCATACGTCCTCTCTCTGTCTGCTGTGATCCTGATGGTAAGGTCAGTGATGACATTGCCCGGGCCTCACGGGATCACGAGGTCCACTCTATGACGCCAGGGAGTCGGATTTACTGGTAGTCTTTCTTGTTGTCATGCGAGGTGGCGTTTCACGGCATTCAAGTCCAAGTTACTAAGTATAGTCCTGAAATATATTTTTTTATTAGAAAATTTCACCCATCCAGATGGAGTTATTTTTTTAGAATAGCATATTTTTAATTAATTATTGCAGATGATTTTCTTAAAGTTTAAACAAAACATTTTAAACCATGATATTTGTCCATGCGTTGGTTATAGCTCATGAGATCATTTAGACGAATGTGTCGTAAATCTGTATGTGATGTCATTCAATCTGTCTAAAATGCATATATGAGTAAATGCAGTGCAAGTGAAAACGTTAAGAACAAAATTAACAAAATATCGAAATAGTCATTAAGATGGTTTGGGCACATCGAAATAATGAATTAAGAAAGAATGCTAAAGAAAGTATATGTTAACGATGCAAACGGAGAAAGAAATATAGGAAAGTGTGGTAGTCCATTCTTTCTGCCAATACTCTCGGGGAGACGGCGTGATGGTTAGTTGGTTTGAGTTAATTTATAATAGTAAACACAATTGTTTAATGGTTTTATATGGATTTAATTTATATAATAAATTATGAAAAATTTGTTTCGCCTTGCGAGGGCATTCTTAAACTCCAAAACAAATCTCTCACTACTATTTATATAATTTAGTATAGGTATATATTAAATTCAAGTAAAACCATTAAACAATCGTGTTAACAATTATAAATTAATTAAAACCAACCAACCAACATGCCGTCTCCCCGAAAGTGTTGGCAAAAAGAATGGACTGCCACACTTTCCTCTATTTCTTGTTCCGTTTACATCGTTAACATATACTTTCTTTAGCATTTTTTCTTAATTCATTATTTCCATGTTTGCCTAGTGAGGGCATTCCGAAACTCCAAAACAAATTTGTCACTACTCTAATATTTATATAATATCTTATATTAATTAAATCCAAGTAAAACCTTTAAATAATCGTGCTTACTATAATAAATTAATAATGGAGTTTTACAAAACTGAGAGTTTTAGTTAGTTAAGATATTAAAGCTATTGAAAATATAAAAATAAGCTTTATGGTTTCATTCTCTACATTGAAGATTGCTAAGCTTTTGGTGGTTGCTTCTGTTATAAAAATATTCCCTGCACAGCTTTGAATGGACATGCAAATCGGTGGACATTATAGGGTTCTCGTAAGACGGATAATGTACCGACTCTTTCGGCGTAGAACCAACGATGGGAGCATTGGCCCGCGACCCCCGTGGTATACCGGTACGACCCGCCAGTGGCTAGTCCGCAGTACCAACCCAACGACTTCCAACGCATCTACCAACAGCCGGCGTTCCAGCGCGAGAGGAACTATCACGTGGTTCAGAGTCGTTTCAATCAGGGATATGATTACCAAAATCCGGCCGCGCAGTTCTATCAGAATGTCCCCAATCAGGAAAAGAGGGCCATCGTGAAGCTGGCCGGGCAGACGGTGAACGGGAACCTGACCTTCACCCAGGAGGCGGAGAACGGGCCGGTTCATCTGCAGGGCACCATCCTCGGCCTGCCTAACGGACTCTTCGGCTTCCACGTCCACGACAAGGGAGACATCACCGGAGGGTGCGGATCTGCTGGGCCCCATTTCAATCCTTATCAGGTATTTATTATTTTTTCAAGTTTTTATTTATTTATAAAGACTTACTCCAAGAGCTTAAATCAATTGCATTAAAATTTATTTTACAATCTTCAATATGAGCAAAAAATTGCTCATTATTATGAAAAAGGAATCTGGTTGTGTTTGGGCTTGAACCCATGTCCCCTGGATCAGGAGCCAAGCGTTCTGTCTCCTTAACCACCACACGATATCGCCGTGTCATTTTCTTCCGGCTCATTCTTATTTTGTTTTTGTACATACTAACATGTTAAAAGTGTAAATTTTATTAAAAATTTAAACTTAAAAGATTATATTACGTATCGTAATGAGACTTATAGGTGAAAAATAAATTAGATTAAATGTGACCTAGGGTCTCTCTTGCTCTTGTTCGACTGTTCCATTCTTAAGTTTACGTAAGTCCCTCATGGATGTGGGACGGGCCCAAGGATTGCATTTGCAAAGCTGACGAAAGAGCCCCGCTGCGTCCTAAAACAGCTTCAGGCGCGGTGGGTAACCTCCTATACAAGTATCTCACTTGCGCAATGTCCTTAATTGCTGTCCTCGAGTGTCAACCTTGTTCATCATTAAATATGCTACTTAATTAGTTAGGACATTAAAAGCTTACAATAAAAGTTTCCGTGTACAATAGGTCGATAAATTGGACAAAATAAGTTGTATTATTTTCTATAGTGTTTTTTATTTTATTTAAAGCATGTTTTTCGCATGATTTGCGATCAATTTATTGCATATTTTAAACATTTATATTATTTCGTAAAATCGAAAAAAAAAATCTTGAAAAGTCAATAAGAAATTATGTCAAATCAACAAAATACATATTTTTTTCTAGAACTTATTGCACTTGTTGTATTATATGATAATTATAATACATATATTATTTTATACCGCAGATATCTAGTAGTATCAATGTGCATGTATAATAACAATCTAAAATGTGTGGAAATTTTTCAATGTAGCTTAATCATTGTATTGAATATGAGATGTGTATGAAGATATTAAATTATTTTAATGAAGATGCATAATTTGTGACGGATGGACAAAGTAATTAGTTGATATGTAATTTGGTACATATAATTATACAATATTAAAGAGTATAACTGTTATCCTTATCCTAAGGGAGTATAACTGTTATCCTTTTATGTACCCCTCACTATTTCTCTCAGGAGTGTTGGGTTTCAACACTCTTGAAGCTCGTAGAATGATCTTTCTGGGAAAGCATTTTTTTAAACTGTTATCCGGAGGTGTTTTCAATCCAGGAGTGCTGAGAGAGCTAAATCTGTACGTTCCCCATAGTTATAGCAGAGCAAGGGGCATATATTATTTTATGCCCCAAATTGCCGCACAGAGGCCCTTCGAAGTTCTCCTGTATTGAGGGCGATTCGTCTCTTAAATGAGGTTGCAAAAGAGATAGACCTCTTTGGATGCAATTATGGCGAATTCGTAAATGCCCTTATGATAAAGGCAGCAAGCAGATAACTGGCTTTTCCTATTCATATGGTTCTATGTATATTTCCTTTGATATTCTTTTATTTCACCCTTTACATCGATTTGGCTTGCGCTGTAATGATGTAAGGAGTTTTTTCAACAAAATAATAATAATAATAATAATAATTATATATAGTATTGTAGATATTAATTGTTTGGAAATTTTCGTCACAGCAAAACAATTAATAGTATCACTCGGAGTTAATTATTAGTCACATAAATATACTCATAAATCTAGTCAATAACGGAATAACTTGAATAAGGCACACGAATGAAAAATCGAGGGATTTCCTTGAAGTGGTCAAGGCTCCAGTTATATATGAATGTCTAAATATAAAACAGGCCATTTATCATGTTATAGACTTGTAGCAATACATTAGAAACAAGTTTGGGATTTAAAAAAATTTTGTAAAAAATTCTTTCATCTTATACAAAAAAAGTAAAACGGAATCATTAATCAAATTGTAAAGTTCTCCTTAAATTCATATTTTCACATTGGTAAAACAATGATTTTGATCTGCAGCAGACCACATTAGCAGCACATACCTGTATATCATAGGTTTCCAATCTTTTCTGGGCCACCGCCCCCTTTACAAGAAAAATAAACGTTCAACGCCCCCCTCCCATAAAAGTTATTCCAAATATTCGAAATGTGGGAAAATGATTACAATACATACAATAACATAATTTACCAATATTTAAGTAGAACTTGCTTTATTAGTACCTACGTGATTAGCGTGTTTTTTTTGTCTTTTTAGACTATATTTTTTTATCTACCCACGCTCTCTATTTTTTCTGGGTCTTCTACTGCCACCCTGAAAGTCTCAAACGCCCACAAGGGGGCGTTATCGCACACTTTGAGAACCTAGGCTATATATGAATGAATCTTATAAACATTTTGACTTTAGTTCCTTACTATTAAATGTACGTAATATTATGATGAACTGGGATTTTCTGTCTGAGCTGTAAATGTAGTCGCAGTTTGATAGTAATTTTAACATTACTGCAAATGAAGCCATCCGTACAATGGGGGTTAATCTTATTTCTATGCAAGTCTTAATCTTTTCGAAAAGTTGATTATTTGACATACGACTGTGCTGATGATACTGTAATTATTGAAAGTATTTTGGAATTCTAGCAAACGTTAGATATCAATGTTGTATTTTCATAATGGGATATCTGTGTTTTTTTTAAACTAGTTGTAAGTGATCTGTTTTTAATCAATATTAAATAAAACAATTGAAATCTACAGAGAAACCACGGAGCTCCCCAGGACCAAGAGCGTCACGTTGGAGATCTTGGAAACATCGAGTCTAACAATGGACACGCCAATGTGGACTTCGTGGACCATCTCATCTCGCTGTCTGGACCTAACAACATCATCGGCAGGGCCATGGTGGTCCATGCCGGGCAGGACGATCTCGGGAGGACCAACCACCCCGACTCCAAGACCACGGGCAACGCTGGGGCTAGGGCAGCTTGCGGGGTCATCGGCATCCTGTAAAATTCTTAATTGATTTGGTCGCCTTTAGTATTTTAGTATTTATGTATTCTATTATAAGCAATAAAACTTTTTTATGATTTATTATAAACATTTTGTTTGTTTATTTTTTAAGAGAGGTGAAAGGTGAACAAATTGTTTTATATTATTTTTACCATATAATATTATGATCATCTACTTGAGTGGAGTACGGACTCGAGGAAAACCGAGGTTAAACATGGCACGACAAAATGAATCAAATTTTATGCATGTTAGAAGTTTTAACAATCGAATTGCGTGTATGACTCGCTGTATGAATATAGTGGAAGCTAGAGAGGTATGTCAGGATAGAGTAGTGGGGCGATCCTTTCTTTCTGCCTACCATTTATGGGAAACGGCGTGATGGTACTGTTGTTGTATATCGTCTTGTGTCAATGGCAAACTCTTATTTTGATTATAATATATCATTGGGATGGCTCTAAAAAGGCATTAGATCTTTTCTTTTTCTTACCAACCTGGTTAAAGGTATGTCCAATATTTAACTAAAGTAAATATTTTGTCATTTAATATTAAAACTATTGTTGTGTGACTGAATTTTTTAGTGAGTTCCTAAATCGTGACGTGTCGTATCATATATATCTGAACTTTGTGTTGCTGATAGCCCTAACTTGCGACAATCTACGCTTCGATCAGCAAACTCCTCGGCAATAGCCAGATTAGTTGAGCCAAAGCGCAACCCCCGGACAAATTTCGGAGATCGGGTTTTCGCAGTGGCAGGTCCGTCCGCCTGGAATATGCTTCCTGCACGCCTCAGATGCATTGACAATCCGACAGACTGTAAATCTCATCTAAAAACCCACATTTTCAAAATATCCTATAAAATGTAAGCAACGGTTATCTGATTGCTAGTGTCACATGCAGCTCTCATGACTAAAAACATTGTCAAAGCACCCTTGAGGTGAGCTATTCACGAAAACGGCGCTAAACAAATTAGCCTAATTATTATTATAATTATTATTAACCATGTTTTTTGTCTACTGATTTTGAGTTGTTAACAAAATTTTAAACAACGTAATGTAATCATAAACTTTTAAATCTCTGTGTTAACCTAACTTATAATAGAGTCCGTCGATGTATTTACTTAAAATATACTGACCCTTCTTTACAATATTTCGTATATATAATAATAAAATGTTATAATACGGTTTTCAGAAAAAAATTACTACCAATTAATTATATTGATAAGCTATAATCATAAATTCGCAAACAATAAACATGTGATTCGAGCGTTCATGAGATCACCCAAAATATTTACTAGAATTGCATTAAGATATTTCAACAAGAGACATTATTTTCAAATCGTTCAAGTACTGATTTTATAAAGAAATTTTATATCTATGGAGTTTTTTTTATAGTTTCTTCAATGATTTGGAATTTTTTTATAGTTTCTTCAATGATTTTCAATGATTTCAATGATGATTTCAATGATGATTTCAACGATTTCAATGATTTCAATGATTTCAATGATTTCAATGATTTCAATGATTTCAATGATTTCAATGATTTCAATGATTTCATTGATTGCAATGATTTAAATGATTTCATTGATTTCAATGATTTCAATGATTTCAATGATTTCAATGATTTCAATGATTTCAATGATTTTCAATGATTTCTTAAATTTTTTTATAGTTTCTTCAATGATTAAACGAAGTGTTCATCTGCACGTTTGCAATTTATATCTGATTGCAACAAATTGATAGTTAGAAGTGAACGTAAAACTTAAGTAATTGATTACATCTTAAGAAATATACTAACTCCAGTAGTTTCTTCATATCTGCATGTCATGGGAAATAAAATGGAATTCTCTATTATGTCTAACAAAGAAAAATCATTACGAAACAAAATCAGAATACGAGTGTGTAGTTTGCAGATAATCACGGCAAACAACACGAAAGGGAAACTCGACTCTTTTGTTACTCGCGCCTGTGGCGGTGACCTTGAGGAGCGTAAGTCAAGGGTCTGGGAACATTTTATGGTGATCCGGTATCGGGACTTTCACGCCAAGGTTTTAAGAATTAGTAAGGCGCGGTACAAATTTAATTTTCAGATTTTCTTAAGAAAATGTATTTTTATTTCTGCGAATAAATTTATATTTATTCCGTGTTGTACATCTATATTTGAGTACAATACATTTCATGTTAGTATCAAGCCATTTCGTGATGGAAAATTACTTGATTACGGAACAATATATATAAATTTTTAAACACAAAAAAATGGTAAAATGATTATAGTTTTATTTCCAATAAAAATTAATTTCTTTCTGTTTTGTAAATAGCAGATAGAAAATTTTATTTGCTAAATTTTTTATATGCAAACATACGAGGTCTGTTCAAAAAGTATCGCGAATTTTGAATTTCCGCTGGCTACGTATATTTGATTTTTGATTTTTTTGTAGCGTTATGTTGGTACTCATGTCCCTTACTTATGCTGACAAGGTCGGCCATTTTGAATGTTTAGTTAATTTTTGACAGCTGTTTTGCTTGGATGTGTTTTGGCTCGTCTTCGATTTTTGCCTATTCCAAAAAATGGATCAAAGAATCTGTATCAAATTTTGTGTGAAAAACAAAATAAAGTGCGCGGACGCATTTCGAATGTTGACTGTGGCATATGGTGAAGCTACCTTGGACCAAAGCAACGTTTATCGGTGGTACAAAATGTTCTCAGAGGGCCGAGAAGATATGAACGACGAAGAGCGTGCCGGACGCCCGAGCACGTCAACAACAGACGAAAACATTGATAAAGTGAAGAAAATAGTATTAGCCAATCGTCGAATCACCGTTAGAGAAGTTGCTGAGGACCTAAACATATCGATTGGCTCGTGCCATTCGATTTTAACCAATGATTTGGGCATGAGTCGGGTCGCCGCGAAATTCGTGCCAAAATTGCTCAATTTCGACCAAAAACAGCATCGCGTTAACATTGCTCAGGAGATGTTGGACTCGGTCCGTGACGACCCAAATGTGCTCCAGAGGGTCATAACTGGTGACGAATCATGGGTTTATGGTTATGACGTGGAAACCAAAGCTCAATCATCCCAATGGAAGCTGCCGCATGAGCCAAGACCAAAAAAAGCGCGCCAAGTTCGGTCGAACGTGAAGGTTTTGCTCACAGTTTTCTTCGATTGCAGGGGCGTGGTGCATCATGAGTTCTTGCCACAGGGTAGTACGGTCAATAAGGAATATTACCTGCAAGTTATGCGCAATTTGCGCGAAGCAATCCGCCAGAAACGCCCGGATTTGTGGAAGAACAAAAACTGGCTTTTGCACCATGATAACGCCCCTGCTCGCACATCGTTGCTTGTGCGCGAATATTTGGCCAAAAACAACACAGTAATGGTGCCGCAGCCACCGTATTCCCCAGACCTGGCCCCCTGTGACTTTTTCCTGTTTCCAAAACTGAAGAGGCCCATGAAAGGACGACGCTACGCCACGATTGAGGAGATAAAGACGGCATCGAAGGAGGAGCTGAACAAGATCACAAAAATGATTTTTTTAAGTGCTTCGAGGATTGGAAAAAACGTTGGCATAAATGTATTATATCCGAGGGGAATTACTTTGAAGGGGACAAAATAGATATTCATGAATAAATAAATACTTTTTGAAAAAATATAAAATTCGCGATACTTTTTGAACAGACCTCGTATGTACATGTTTAAGTCATATGAAAATCGCACCCATTTTCTGAGAAAAGATCCATCTTAATGATATATATCCGCGATGTGGTATTTTTTTCGATATATTTTTAAACATATTACTAATAATAAAAATAAAAAACTCGACCGTTGAATATATTTTTCTCGACATGTTTCGAAGGTATTAATCCCTTTATATGCGGAAAAACTAAATAAATACTAATATTTGAGTATACATTTTAATTTAATATTTTATTCGTTCTCCCCACTTGCATCATCAAAAACATTGATTTTTGAGGCTGGAATGTAAAAAAGTCAACACTGACGTTGCCGTAGGTAACCCTAAAAAACATAGAGAAAGTAACACATATTGAGGTAATTAAAATAGTTTTATGTTTACCATAATATTTTTCTGAAAAACATAAATATCTTCAATTATTTATGATCTCTAAAAAATATGTTCTTCAACTTTTTAAAGCTTTTTATGAAAACGAAAAAAAATTTCTATTGTATATATTTCTTTGGATATGAATATGCAATGTCTCGAGGTATCTACTTCGGGCATGGTTTTAGTACTTGTTCATAGGATCTCTCAACTAACCTGAAGTTGTAGTCTGTAATGATATCCGAAACACCGATTGAAACGAATATTTTGAGACATGGATAAACTCCTCCTCAAAAATTATTTAAATGAAATTCGATCAACAATTATCATCTTTTTGATTTAAGTATAATCAATGAAATTAGGAATTGTAATTCAGCATTTTAAAGTTTACTCTTTATTACTTCAAAATGTTCCTTGAACTTTATAATTCTAATTCGTGATACTTATAATGTAATACAATAAGATCATAAATTATATTGAATTAAATTAAAAACAGTTCGATTTTTTAACCAAAACCATCAACCAAACGAATCATTTTTCCAACAATGTTCCCATCAGATATGAATGGTATAACCACACGATATAAACCTCGGTAAGCCAGAAAGTCCATGTCTAAGTCCAAAACACAATTCTATTTATCATTTTTGCAAGTAATATCTTCGCGTGTATGTGTGAGGAAAATTTAAAAACACATGTTTGGTATGAAGGTCAAAAAAAAAACAACATGTCAACTGAGATTACACAGTAACAGATAGTTCATGCTACATATGAAGTCATTTATGACATAATGTTAGCTCTGTTTATACAATGGAATCAACTGTAACTGAAAAAATAAAAAGAACAATACACGTAACCAGTAATTTATTTTTTATGAAACGCTTCAATGAATTATCAGGGGCACAAACAAAATAAAGTAAATTATAATACAAAGTAATATGAATAAAATATGCGTTTTATAGAAGTTTTATTATATTGGAATTTTAAACACAAGACTGTATATTTTCCTCTTTAGTTTATTCAATATCTTTATATAATAATAATAATATTAAAACACGACAGTTTCGGAGGTGACCTCCATCTTCAGATGTAAGTATATGATTGTTATTTATAATTTTGTTTTAATATTTTTATGATTGTTTTATAAAGATATTGAATTAACTTAAGTGGAAGAAATACAGCGCTGTGTTTCCAATTTCAGTTTACAATGGACTTCCACAGTGTTAACGTCTTAACTGTCAATGAATTTATTTTATAACATTTTAGGATAATGACTTTTTCGTCTTGCTGATGCAAAAATATATAATAAAATCAATAGACAACAGACGTTTTTATTTTTATTAATTGATTATATGCAGTTTTACATCATTGCTCAAGAAACAAACTAAACAAAATATTTTTAAAAGAAAAACATTCTCCATTTGTTCTGGATTACAGAAGATTTGAATCCTATTTTAAGAAGCCTACTTCACATCCTGGGTTTTATTTGGATATTATTGACCAATAATGCCCTATATGTGGAGATAAGAGCATGCACAACTCGAACTAAAAATCTTCTAAGAACCATAGAGATGAAAACGCCATTGCAGGAATAACCCTCAGAGAATAAACCTGTAATAACGAGGACATTGTGAGATCGAGCAGAATAAGGAGACGATTCTGGCAAGATCATGTGAACCGTATGGACACTCATAGAATCTCGTATACTGCTGCATGCAATACCCGCAGACAACATTCATTTGGGCAGGCCATCCAAAAGATGAAGAGATACCTAGTCTTCTGCATAGCAAAAGAAGGCAAAATCCGAGATAACAGATCACCTAATCTAATTGAAGAAGAAGAAGATTACTGACCGTTGTGATAATTATGTACAAAAAAATATATATTTCTTCGTTGTAGGCGACGCACGAGCTTCAGCACGAGAAATGGACAGAAACCATAATAAAAATAAAAAATGGTGGTTTCAGAGGAGTTTTTTTCACGATTTATATTCCTCGCGCTTCATTGTGACTTATTACAAATATAAATATTGGCATTTCACATTGAACGGACAAATAGGAAAAAACATGCCAGTTATAAGTAATTATAAAACTTTGTTTTAGTAAAAATTAAGTTTAATAACGCATTAAATTGTTTGTGTTAATCATTCTAACGTATTTAATATGTGTGCGTAGATGATTGGTAGAAGAATGAAAGTAGATTAAATGCAGTAGAAATGAGATCTCCTAGACGAATGTGAGGAAAAACTGTGTATGTTAGTGTCAAATGAAAATATAAGAAGTGAATTCGGTGCGAATGAAAGTGTTCTGAACAAAATAGTGAAAGGAACATTCATACAACACACACACAACACAGGAACACACAACTCATAAAGGAACAGAGGTAAAAACCATCTTGGACACACGGAAAGAATGAATGAAGAAAGAATGGTAAAAAATAGTATCTGTTGACGATATAAATGGAACTAGAAAATGAGGAAGACCGACGAAAACGTGGCACGATCAAATAAATCAAATATTGAGTCGTGATGGTTAATTAGCCAGTAAGATTTGATTGATAGATCTATATTTCTCGGGATTTTGGGTATGTTCGTGTCCGATGCTTTGTTAGTAACGGTATGCTGATGTATTTTTTAAATTTTAGTATTTTTTAAATTTATTTATTCTGGATGAATATTGCCTGCACCCTGTGCGGTAATGGACTAAGCTAAAAAAATAATGCAACTCGTGTAGAATTTTGTATACATGACCAACACGCAGAGCGAAGTCATCAGTCCATGCTACTCAAAAGTTACGTACACGTGTAGCTAGTGGGGTGGGCGTAGTGGGATCACGTACAATTTATCATTACTTGATCAATATAAGTGGTAAATTAATTTACCTACAGTTATGAATCGCTCTTAACACATTTTAAATATGGCATTGATATAATGCCATCATTTTATGATTTGTTAAAAATTTTATGACCTTCGTGGCAGAGTGGCAAGAGCTCTGACTGCCATACCGAAGGTATTTTCTCGGCGATGGCAGTGTGATTATCACACTCTGTTTGGTCTAGTCTAGAATTCAATAAAATGGCGATGGATTATCTTCCTATTACATGTCATGAGAATTAAGATAATAGCTATAAAAACAAATAGTATACAGTTTAAATAAACTGCTAAATGTGGAAAATTAAAAAAAAAAACATGAAAATTCCCAGATTCATGAGCAGTAAGACTCAAATAATTAATATTTTTAATTGAAATTTCTTGGTAGAATTTCATTTTAAATAATGAAAACAAAAATATTGTGTATCAATTTTTTTTTGTTCTCATTATCAGTAAGACTCATTTATTGTTTCTTGAACAATGGTATAAAACTCTGTATTAAATAATAAATACGAATGAAAACATTTTCATTATCTTTATCAATTATTATCAAATTTTAAATATAAAATACTATATGAAAATAGACGTTTTCATTTGCATTATTTATTTCAGAAAGACTCGCTCCAAATTATATGATATATATATAAAAAATACTTGTACGATTTGATAAGAATAAACTATTTATTGCATAGATTAATAAATCATAAATTTCAACACATCATCCACAAAGCTTATATTGCTATTGTAACTTTTTTAATATTGTAGTATCTTGCCGTAGTCTTGTTAGACAGCCTGTTCGGAGAGTCACGTATTGACCAGACGGTGGCATTGAGCTGGTTGTGAAACCGGTCGGAACTGAAAGCATAAAATTAGAACAAAACAGATATATTCAAACGTATTTTCATTAGTTTCAACAAATAGCATTACATATTATTAAATTTAATTTTGTTATGTCAACTGAAAATATTGTGAACCACATATCCATATGATATATAATGAATAGGACGTCTTTTCTTGTTCCTTAAGTATGTCTAAGTTGAAGATGTTGAAGATGTTGAAGAAGAAGAAATATTTTTTGAAAAAAGAAAATGTTAACTAATTATAAGTTAAAAGTACCCTGCGTGCTAAAAATACAAAGAAATCTAATTAAATGATTATTTTAAATTATCAATTTGTTTTATGGCCGACCGGTTTCACGAGCGTCCTAATTAATATAAAAACTTAGTTGAACAAATAATAAAAAACATGTTTGATATATCAACTACAGCACATCAAAATTGTTTTAAGTAAAGAAAATATTTATGTTGTTAATAATATGAAAATTTTGAGAAAATCTTGATAAAAACAAACGCAAATCAAACATTTTAAGTACCAAGTGTGATTATAACCATATAAATATAAGTCTAGAGAAACAATTTGTTAACACTTTAATAAGTACTACCCGATTATAATAATTCCATATAATTAATTTTAATTTCATTTAAAAAAACATAAATAATTTTTTTTAACGTGTTTTCGTACTAGATGTATTTGTATAAAAAATAATCAGTCAAGTTGTTGGTTAGGTATGGTACATTAATAAGTGTTAAAACAAATTCGAAGTAGCACGGTAAGTTTTCTTTCTGCGAAAAGCTACCACATGTTTACCTATTCAGGTATATATGAGTTCTTTGACGGTGAATTTTTATGAAGTGGTTTCCGAATAAAAAGCAAAATGATTTTACTTTCTTTGTTCAAATTGAAAACTTCAAAATCTACGCGTTCTTTAGACAGGTAAACTATTAACAAAGATTTTCTGTTTGAAATAAAATGTCAAATTCAAGGTCTGTCCGTCGTTCAAGTAACATGTCAAATGAAAAAAAGGCCACCTAATTTTCTATTATTTCTGCTTTAATATACGAGTATAACAATATACTCGTACATTAAAATTCATAAAACACTTATTTGATGCCTTCTTTGTAGTTTCGCTTTCTTCCAAGCTTCATCAGGGCGATATAATAACTGTTTATAGTTATTATTTTGTCTTGATAAAGCTTGGGTGCATAAAAAACAATTTAGCATCAAATATAGTACGAGTATTTCTTCTTCTTCTTCTTCCTTAGCCTATTCCCGTCCACTTCTGGACAAATGCCTTCTCCATTCGCTTCCATGTCACTCTGTCCTGTGCAGATTGCATCCAGGTTATTCCGACGTGTCTGTTCAGATCATCCTTCCACCGTAGTTGCGGTCGCCCTGCACTCCTCTTTGCCGTCCACGGTCTCCAAGTCAGCAGTCTTCTTGTCCACTTTTCAACTGAGCTTCTGGCTACGTGACCTGCCCATTACCATTTTAGAGTCGCCAACCGGTGGATGATGTCAGTGACCTTTGTTTTTCTCTCACCGTATCGTTTCTGACTCTGTCTCTTAGGCTTATTCTTAACATGGCTCTTTGGGTCACTCGTAGTTTCTCGGCACTTTGTTTGAACAATATAACAGTTTCAAGATCATAAATACCAACTGGCAGAACGCAGGCTTCACAGTCTTTTCGTTTCAGGTTGATCGGTATTTTCCGGTTTTTGGAGAATATAACTTATGTTTCCGAAAGCTGACAAGCTTATTGGTTAAATACAAAGTGCTTTATTACATTTTTATACATATTTTAAATTAAAATTGTGATTTTCGATTGGTTTTCATTAGTCTTCGTTTTGTAATATTCTGTAAAGTTTATTATTCGTATATAGTTTCTACCAATATTTTATTTAAAAACTCTGAACATTTAATTAGTGTAATTACTATTATTGGGTCAATAAAAATAATCTCCGTATACAATAGATAATTGGATTGTAAATAAAATGAAACCATAGTATGTGTCAATACTTTTATGTGATTTTAGCAATAAACAATATGTTATGTCAATAAATAAAAATATTTTGGACATGTGAGGAATCGGAACAATTGACATGCGTTCATGATTTGATAAATTAATGTTGAGTTATCAAAAGAATAATGTCAGGAATGAACAGTGTGGCCATCATTTTTGCCTACCTATTCGGTGAAATAGCGTGATGGTTGATTAAATACTTAGGCATAACATAACATTTATCTAGAAACATATTAAAATACTATAAAATATAAGCTTTCAAATCTATGATTTAAATAAAGTATAAATTCTATAATCTTTCCACTCATGGGTATATTTACATAGGAATTAATTAATTAAATAGGAAAAAAATAAGCAATTTTACAAGAGTTTACTCAGAACGCGTCATGTGTATTTATAATATAATCTGAATCGTTCCTAATTCTTTTTTTATTTTTACAGGTTGGAGAATGCAGCGCCATCTTTGAAAATTTCCTTCATCTTGTTCACAACTAGTGTACTCCTGCCTCTTCGATACTTGTTTTAAAATAAACTTGTGCATTTGTATTTCTAGCATAGTAAAATGAGTTATTACAATATTAAAACATTCCCATTCTGGTGTTTTTGTTAAAATGTCGGGTCTAGCTTTATAAAATATGTTTGTACATTCATAATTTTATATTTTGTAAGTACATTATTTATCAGTTATGAAATAGGTAATCTCAAAAACATTGAATCAAATTAGTTAACTTAATCTCATTATTATTTAAATATTTACATTAAATTTAATAAAATAGCAAAAGAAACATTAAACGAAACATCTGTTTTTTCCGTGGTTTGTGCGTTCTCTTATTTTTTATTTCTATGGAAATTAGATACGGAAAACTGCTATTTAAAGCTACACTATAGAATTAGATTTTTTTTATTTATAAATATCAAAACAGCTTTAGTTAACATTTATGAGTTTATTTATTTCGATTATTCATTATCTACCACTCACGTCTACTATCATCGGGAGAAAGTTATAAACTGTTAAAATTTATCGTGTTATTTATATAATATTTATACAGTTAAAATCTTTTTCAGACGTTAAATAAGTTCATGTAACGAAAAAACGGCGTTTTGATTAATAAAATATCAAATTCTTAAAGTTTGTAATTTTTTAGCTTTATGTTTATAAAATACTAAAATTATTTAAGTTTGTTATAGTTTATATCTATGTTGTTTATATTTAATATTTATACATTTGTGCGGTTTTTGATATGGGTTTCTTTTATTAAATAATTGTAACACTATAAATTCATCCGCCTTTACATATACTCGTATATTACAAATTATTTTGAACACAAAAGTTGCTAAATTAATAGTTTTGTGATCTATTGAAGCATTTACTAGTTTAATATATGTTAAGATATATTATAGAGTGCACTCATATTATGTAAACCTTTTCTTATATACAGATAATAAACGCTTGTTACTTTTTTGGAAATACGAGTGTTTTATTTTGGTTTCCCGGTAAAATGTTTGAAAATGAATTTAACCCCGTTATTGGATTATACATATAACAAACAACAAAACGTAACCGTGAAGACTGGGAATATTAAATGTTTTAGACAGATCATGGGTGACCACCCATCGAAGACATGCGCCGAATCATAGAGAGAGTGAATGAATTGAATAATAAAAATAAAATAAAATAATTAAAACATTTTTTACGATGGCATATATTTAGTTAAATTCCACTTAGGCTTACGGCTTTGACCGGTTTCGGCAGCTCGCTGCTACCTTCTGGTGAGATGAACCATGGTGGACTCAAGAAGATGGACAAAACCGGTCGAACACATAAACCTCAGTGAAATTTAACTAAATAAATACTATAAAGAATTTTTTAATTAATTATTTTTATTTTCATTATTTACAATGAACCTCTACCATGAAATTTCAATTACCAACATTAATACTTATAATTATGAAACATAAGAATTCAATTACATTTTATTGTAAAATCTTGTACATCACACAAATATAAATCTTATTCGTTTATAATACAGAATAATAATAATAATAATAAACATCAATAGTACAATTATTAATGCAAGATTAATTTGAAAATACAAATGAAAAATAAAATTCAATAAGAAAGCACAAGAAAAAAGCTATTTCATTTATTCGAGATATATGGTTTCTGAGGGTAGCCTTGCTATTGTGAAAAAAGTCCACATCCGAAGCGACACGGTTTCGCAGGATAATTTTTCTGTCTACAGGCATTACTTTAGGTAGATTTGATTTATTCGTTTGCAGGTTTAAATAATCTATGCTGCCGTTGTCGCAGAAAATGTCAGGGACAAACAAATTCAACTTATTTCAAATACCCAGGTTTTGTATTGGATCACGAATTAGTTGAAATAAATGAACACCCAAATGGATAGTTTGTCTAACTTCCAATGGTTGGTAGTCTTTCTTTCTTTGGATCTAAAATATTATTATAATATAAGACATCAATGTTTTGCTCCATTAATTCTGGCTTAAAGGATACGCGTTTGATTCTCGGCAAATTATATTATCTCGCAGCAGGTTAAAGCATGTCACTGATATGTACGGTAATAAATATTATAGAAGACTGACATTTTAGTCTACTTTCAAAACACGTATTTTTGTAGAAGAACACGTACTTTATTAAATGATAAATTATAACGAAAGTAATGAATCAACAGACCTTTTGGTTTATACAGTATCGCCCCGCGTTTCAACAGCATACGTCATGATATATCGCACGCATGACTTATAAATTCAGCTTGTTCTTCCAAACCAGATTCACATAATTGTACATATGTTTCCTTTCATTTTCATTATTTTCTTTATATGTTAATATCGATTTATGAAATCTAATGGTGTAAGTTCATCTTAAATTATGTAATTCAATATTATGTTTATGAATTATGTAAGTGGTTTTGTTGAGTTGAGTTGAGACACAATAATTTTAAACTTATAAAGAAAATAATAATCTATGTGAGAAGGCAACGGGAAACCACTTTAGCGAGAAAGCAATCGCCTCAGTAATCGCCAAGGTCGGGGTACCTGATACTGCACTATAAGAAGAAGGAGAAGAAAGGAAATAAACATAATATATAAACATTACATCACTTATTTTTCGATATACTCCATTCCTTAGGTAGGTATCCTCAAAACCATACGCTATTTTTTAAGTCAGCGCTATCCAACTAATTAAATGTATTATATAACATGATTATAATGGTTATATTTTAATTCAATAATATGTGTTAATTGTATTTAATTTTAAATTTTTGTAGTTGTCGCAGTCGGAGTTCGTTATGGAAATGCGTCCGTTAGACTATTGATTATACATTAAAAACACCGCTGTGAAAAGCACAACGCGTTATTCAGGAATATATTACAAGAAACGCTTGACTTTATACCTTTCTATAAATAGCCCGTACGCCCAATCAATATACAAGCGAACGAAGGTGTTAATAAAAAGGCAAGGAAAATTTTTGTGGTACTTCAATATATAGGTAACAACACACAACGAATTTCTCTAAAACTACATTTCGTGGAGGAAAAAATCAATAGCTTTTTATGCTTCAGGTCAGTGATCTTAATATAAGATATGTTTTTAATTTGGATTAAAAAATTTAAACACCATAATCCATTTTTGTAGCGTGTATAAATATACATGTATAATTCAATAGTCCATTGTTTTGACCGAAACACTATGATATCTTAACATTATAAACTTTTAAATTAAATAACTTTGTTTTATGTTTCACAATTGTTTCGTCAACCTATGTTGACATCATCAGGTGTTCAACAATATATCAAATGTCAAAATTTCGTGATTTTTCGAACCTTTATGTGTATTTGTTCCTATGTCAAATTGAATAATTTTAAAGTTCTTGCTAGAGTTGAGCTAACTAACCTAACCTAAGTACCTAAATATTTTAATTAAAATAACCGTTAGTAACTATTTATAGGAAAAATATTAAAGGTAGAAATTATAATAATAATAATAATAATAATAAAAACAGTAATTAGTAGAAACACATAATATAGAGTCAAAAACGAAGAGAAATAACAAATTAACGACGATAAACAATAAAAGGAAGTAGATTACATTAATAAGAAAGGTGACAAAAGTGGAAGGTAGTTTTATTATTTTTTAGCTAGATTGTAAATGGGAAAAGATTTTAATCTACTATATACTAATGGGGAATAAACTGGAATTTCGTTATTTATTTATAATGATATATTGTTGTAACATCTGATGATGTCAACATAGGTTGACGAAACAGCTGTCGCGTAAAATAAAATACAATTGTGATACATAAAACTAAGTTAATTAATTTAACAGTTTGAATGTATAATTCACTTTATTGCGATCCCAAATAACGTGGATTATGCATTGTGTAAAATTCTTAATCAAAATTAAAAATGGAAATCCACAGTGTTTAATGCCTTAACCATCAAAAATGGAACATGTTATTGTTTTATTCCTATAGTTTTATTTAAAAAAAAATTGAGAGTTTAATTGTTTTGAATAGCACAAACCAGAACCAAAAATAAAATTGTTTTACTTCGTTTATAAATATAACATTTTGCATCGATTGTCAAACTTTTAAGGAGTAAATACATTATGTAATTAAACTAAAATGATCTTTCAATTAAAAAAAATAAGTGTGCGACGGCCGGGAATCGAACCCGGATCAACTGCTTGGAAGGCAACTATGCTGACCATTACACCACCATCGCCGATATATGTGCATTCGGAAAATTGATCCAAATATTAGAACCGAAAATAAGTGAAACACCTGTAAAAACAGAGCAATGTTTTTATTTGCTATTGGTTAGAAGCAATCGCTTTGTGATATAGAATTATTGTGAACAAAAATAGTATGTTCATTGTGATTTATTTCGACGACATCGAAGATTAACTTATAACTAAATAATTTAATACGAATGAAAACATCTGTTTTCTAAAAGTTTCATTAAATTGTAGTTTAGGAGAATGACATATTTTTATTAATTTATTTTTATTATCAAAAACATTTAATAATGCCTTAAAAGGCGAAGCAGGTCATTCCCACTTACTGTAATAAAACTTCTAGAAAACAAGCGTTTTCATTTGTATTAATTATTTTATATGGAGTTTTATATCATTCTCAAGGAAGGAGGTGTACAGTCTGAAACATTTTTGTGAAAAGCGCAAAGAAGTGTTGTGAAAATAAAATGTATTTCAAATATTATTCTAATGTGTTTTGATTATTTGAATAAAAAATATGACATTTTGAAGTATTAACGCCTTAAGTTTGTTAGAGAGATATGCATGTGTTATATTGGCCTCAAGTAGCCAACGAAACCGGTAAAATTTATTTCTTATTGGCTGATTACCAACATTTAAACTGGCTTTTTATATTTAATATCTACGTGATCATCAGATCTCAATTAAAAATATTAATCAGAAATCGATACCTCTGCCATCACAATTTGAAAATATTGTTCAATTAGAAATTGATCTAATCTAAGCCGGTTGGACATTGGTTTGAACAGTCAGTATTTAAAATAAGAAATAAATCGGAGTTGAGTGGTGTTTTTAACTTTTTTATCAAAACTTTTTTGTCATTTAAATAAATTAGCGACTAACTGGATTCAAATTTACTCTAGCATTGTATCACTTGATACACGCGCAACATGTTAAATTGTAAGAAATTTACATAAAATTGTGCTTTTTTAATAAAACACATTACTATTATATATTACTATATTTAAAGGTAGCATCGCTCCACGCCCCTCCAGTAGCGTGAGAGTCGCCAATTATATTTTCGTATTAAACAAAACGAACGTGGGATATGCATGACGAATCCATATGCGAAAAAAATGTAGCAGAGGTCATTCGTGTTTTAAGTTAATTTCCCTGCTATTATCTTCGCAGCATTGGCTTAATCTTTAGTGATAATATAATTGATTGAATATTCTTACAGTCTTCTTTATCAGAACAAAATGATTTTTAATATTTACGAAATCTTTTTTCCGTCTTCTTCAGCCTTCTTCCCCCCACTGCTGGATAGAGACCTCTTAAATTTTTCTCTAGGTTATAGGCTTTACAAAATGTATATATATTTCACTTTACAAAATGCCACATTGTTTCCTCACTGTATAGTGATTTGCCGGCTTTCTAAAGCACTGATTCGCATATTTGCAATTATTTGGAGTACTCCATCATTTGAGATCCCTCAAACACTCGTCTTGAAATTGAAAAGATTAAAAAAATATTACAACTTTATCTTTACCTCAGGGAGTATAATTGTTATCATTTTTCTTCCTTCCATTGTTTCTAATGGAATTGTTAGAATTCGTCACTTTTGTAAATCGTATAATCATTCTAAAAAAAACTGTTTTTCGTCTTTCTAAACATTAAAAAAAAAAATTAAATGGGATAATTCATAATCCAGTAATACTAACTCTTCTTCTTCTTCTTCTTTTAATAGATCTGGCGATCTGTGGAACAGAAATCATGTCTCCTGGGATGACTAGGACCAGCTGTGCCTCCATCTCTTAGGCGTTCTTCCAGATGGGCGGCGTCCGTAGGGGGTTTCGTAAGCGGCTGTTTATGCGAGTGTCACTTTTTATTTTCGCTACATGGTCCCCCCAGTATTTTCTTCTGAATCTACTCCAGCAAACGATATCTTCTATTTCGCAACCCTTCTTATGTCTGCGTTACGGACACGATCTCGGAGTGTTTTTCCAGTAATGGATCTTAGGACCTTCATCTCAGATGTTCTTAACAGACCCTTGGTTCGTATAGTATCATGATAGATAGGTCGCACACATGCCTTAAAAATACTAACCTTGCTGTCGATACGCATGAGCTTGTTCTTCCAGACCAGATTCACATAATTGTACAAGTTTAATTTCATTTACATTCTTTTGTTTATTTGTTATTCTCGATTTATGAAATCTAATGGTGTAAGTTCATCTTAAATTATGAAATTCAATATTATGTTTATGAATTATGTGTTTTTTTAGTTAAGTTGAGACACAATAATTTTAAACTTATAAAGAAAATAATAAGCTAGTGAGAAGGCAACGGGAAACCACTTTAGCGAGAAAGGAATCGACTCGGTAATCGCCAAGGTCGGGGTACCTGACACTGCAGTATAAGAAGAAGGAGAAGAAATAAACATAATATAAACATTACATTACATAACTTATTTTTTCGATATACTCCATTCCTTAGGTATTCTCAAAACCATACGCTAATTGTTTAAGTCAGCGCTGTCAAACTTGGGGCCCGCGAAACTTTGATGGCGAAAGGCCTGCGAGCTGTACGTTTTACAGCAAATTTTTCCTCAAATATTGAGAAGCAATATTTTTCAGAATTAATATTTGACGTGAAATTTCCATTGAAGAAAATAAATTAAAATATGAAAACGTTTTATTATAATATAAATATTAAAAATACTTTTTAAAAATAAATAAATATACTACTTAATTTTTACACAATGCTCCCATTAAATAACTTATCAATACGTACAAGTATAATATGTTTTTTGTAATCGCAATTAAATTAATTATAAAAAAGTATTCGTTCTAAATTAAATACATATATATTTTTTAAATAACTTAATAATATTGTATTTTATTACTTCCAGTAACATGTCATTTTTGAACAACGTATAATTAAAATAACTGTCTTTTCATTTTCCTATCCTATATGGCCCCCGAAATGTTAGCAAAAAAATGGCCCGCAGCATAAAACAAGTTGGACAACGCTGAGAAATGTTTAGAAAAGAAGTTAATTAATTTAAGCTAATGGCTTAAACTTTAAGTCATTATCATTAATTAATTGACTTGATTTCTAAACAAGGTGGTTTTCTTAGTACGCCAACAATATATGGAGTAGGTACCCAACGTGAATAAACTATATCATTAATAATCGTTCCATTAAATTTGTCACGACGATATTTTCTTATCAAGCACGTTATACCCCCCATACCACGACCTCTGCAGACCACCGGTCTCTGCAGTGACGTACATTGTGATTACAACCAAGTTGGACCTCTATTTTGGATCAAAAGTAACACATGAACCCAGGTTGAACGACCTAATCCAGATCAATAATAGAAGCAAACAATAGCTACACATTAGTGGATTATTATAGAGAACTGTGAAGCATTTTGAACATAAAGTGAGATTGAAATATGAAAACAATGTCGCCTAGATACTTTAACAATCTTAAAGATAAGGAAAATTGAGAACAGTATTTTGTTCGCCATCAATTTGTCCTGTAGATTCAATTTTCAAAAACCTTTTGAAAACATTGTATTTACAAAACTTCTTTACACTTGTCACAAACATGTTTCGGAACACAGATGTCCTTCTTCAGTGTGGAAATATGTACCAAATTTTACAATTTTAACCAAATGTTAAGATTTCTTCTTCTTCGACACAGAAAGGCTTCGGTGTCCCAAAACAAGTTTGTGAAAAGTGCAATAAAGTGTTATGAAAATACAAATGTTTTAAAAAAAATATTCAAATGTGAATCACAACCCAAAGAGATGACGCATATAAAATAAACTTTAAACCACCCTACGTATTTGTACGTACGTGATACGTTCACTGTGACTGTACCATTCTGCGCTATCCCGTATAACGTACGCGCTTGAGAAAAAGTAATTTACCTAAAATGTACAAACCTTTAGAGATACGCACGTGTGCCAACAGCACACGAGTACAAGTCTTCACAAGTATGATAGTTTTACAAGGGGCAGGCGAAGTGTGCGGCCGAGCATTTGTCGTTTCGTAATTTAAAAAAATAAAATTAATATATAATTCAATTTCATTAATAAAAAACCTGTTTTTTTTCACGTTTCTCGGAAAATAACCCAAAGGTAGGACGGTTAATCTAATGATCATGCTTGTCTCATAGATGGAATAATCATTATCTTACGTACATAAGATTTGCAAACAAGACACACGATTCGATGATCTAGAAGCCCACTTCCAATTAAGATTATTTTAATTCGAGAATTGTTAATAGTGGCTAGAAATTATTATTAAAAATGTATCTAATGCTGGATCCAAAGTTAAAATCCACCCTCAGCTATGGGTTGCGGGTAAAAGTAAATTATTCAAAAGTAAAATTATTACATGTATGCAGGAATCGGAATAGTAAAGTCTATCTAGCTAAAAAAACTTACCCACGAAATCAGAATTACACGCAAATTTGACAGTACACTCTACCTTATGATTTAAATTATTTTTATGCGTACCTATATTTATGTAGTAATTCCCTGAACAGAACAAAGTTGTTTTAACTCATATTTTAGAAAAGCATTGACACTTACGAAAGTTATTCCATTTGACTTGTTTTTTGTTATTTATATTTTTTCCATATACTCGTACTTTTATTATTACGTAAAAATTAATCGTTGATTTAAATAACTTAAAATCATATATAAATAATGCCTTTCAATGATAATACGAATGATATGTTTGATATGTATCGCCTAGCTAAGACATTTTCAAATGGTTAAATTAAACGCAAAACAAGTAATTCCTATAACATAAAATAAAACTTCTAGAAAACTGACGATTTCATTACTATTAATTATTTTATATGCAGTTCTATATCATTCTTTAAGAAACAATAAATATGCATAAGCAAAATTAGAATTATAAATTAAGAAAACATGAAATCAAAAAATATATCACATTTTCTTCTATATACGTCATACTTTGTGTTGTTATGGTGGTTTATTTCTATTACACTTTGTATATACAACACTTATATTAACAAATAAACTTATATAGACATGTTTCGGACAAACAGTCCTTCTTCAGTAAAGATACATTTTTATAAATAATATAAAATTGTTTACATGATCTGACAGATGTTATAAAGATTTTGGAACGATTATGCTTTTGTTATAACAAATATAAAATTTAAAATAATAATTTAAAGTTCTTATTGGGGTGAAATCTTGTGGGGAAATCTTTATAACACCTGTCAGATCATGTAAACAATTTTATAATATTAAAAAAAAATGTATCTTTACTGAAGAATAACTGTTTGTCCGAAAATTGTCTACGAGTATATAATTTTATTTTTTAATGTAAGTGTTGTATATACAAAGTGTATAAAAAAGAATAATATAAATAAAATATATTATATTTTATGATGTGAACATATGATAAGTACAATTTCTAATAGTGGAAATTTTGACTAAAGTTAATCCTACATTTTTTATAGAACTCTCTTGATATGAGTTAGAGCAACTTGATTCTAACTGGCGATATAATAACATTTACGATGTACGTACATGTAAATGAGAAACAGAATATTATACGTACATAGCTACACAACTATACATGGTAATAGTCCGTTCGAGAGTTCAATACCCCCTGTTAAGTAAATCAACCCTTTGGATCAAACCTCTTGACGTTTTTCATTCTTTGGTCAGAGCTAATATATGAATATTTTATGACGATGCAAAAAACAAGCAAACAATCTTTGCATATATTAATTCAAAATTGACTTATTGTACAATATAATCGTATAGTATATTTTATTATAATGTAAAGTTTATGAATTAATTTATTTTGAAAGTACACGATACATTATTCTTTGAATCGATATGAATTAAAATTATGGTAACTTGTTCCTAGTATCAATAATTTATTCTAGAATTAGGTTTTTCGTGGTATTTCTGGAATTTGAGTTAACTTCTAAGTATTCGATAAGAATCATAAGAATCGATATGTTGGATATTAAAACACTTATTCCGATTAGTATGGTTAAAAGAGAGCACTATATTCATCATCGTTATCAGCTTGTATCCGTTCACTCCTGTACGTAGGCCTCCTCGATCTATTATAATTCCATGTCTGTCGATCCTGGGCAATACGCATTCATGTCGTACCTGTGGTCTCTTTATTGTCATCCATCTATTGATGTTGGGGACGTCTTAGATTTCGGGTCCAGTTCTGAACGCCAGCAACGGAGGCATATTGTCCACCCATTGTCAGAGCTGCGAGGGACATGGCCTGCCCAGCGCCATTATATCTCTGCCACTCTTTAGATGGTGTGTGACATTATATAATATATTAATAAGATTAATTGTATTGAGTTAAAATATAAAATTTTCTACAATGGAATTAAACTTGTCGGTTTACATGATTCGATCAAACCATCAAAATATATAAAATGCCCAAATGCAAACGGCATTACCACCCCTTAATATCTTATTATTATTATTATTATTATTATTAGTGTAGGCCTAGTGGCCTGTTTCTTAAGAGGAATTGGCCTCCTGCGAAGTCGACTCCCAGCTGTCGATCCATCTCTTTGGTGGTCTGCCCGGGGGTCGTCTACCATGGGGTTGGCCGTGTAACACAATGAAGGGGAGTCTGGATGGATCCATTCTCCTCACGTGTGCATACTAGTATCTTCTCCTTTGCCTTCCATATAATAAATGAAATAATAAAAAATATCAAAATTCGTTTAGTCAATTGCGACAATTCAGAATTATTACAGTACCTACCTACCTGGTCTACTAAAATATCAGTGGTGCCCAGAATTCAGAATTATTACAGTACCTACCTACCTGGTCTACTAAAATATCAGTGGTGCCCAGAATTCAGAATTATTACAGTACCTACCTACCTGGTCTACTAAAATATCAGTGGTGCCCGCAAACAAACAGCAAGATTTAGAACATCAGATACCAGTTCGTTTTCGCGTACGAGTACATTCACCTCACTAAAGTAATCGTGTTCTTGAAGATAATTAGAACGTACGCCTCGAGACTAGATCTGATAGTAAGTAATTGATAATATTCGTATTTAAATAATTTGATATCTTATTTTGGTCGATGAATTTGCCGCTCTCACCAGCGGGCGATGGTGGTGTAATGGTCAGCATAGTTGCCTTCCAAGCAGTTGATCCGGGTTCGATTCCCGGCCATCGCACATTTTTTTATTTGGTTTTGTTATTTAAAGTATTTGGTTCTTTTTTTAAAGCAACGCAAGTTTTTGATATATCATATATTTATTATATAATTTTCTGCTTACTTCTTAGCAAGTAAGAAAAAATGAGAGAAAGTAAAAACATTTGAATAACACAAGTCTATTTATATTTTGAACGTCTATTTATACAACGCTTGAGAATTGTGACGAAAAAAAAAACGTAAACAGTTTCAGCAGACAAAAAGTAGAAAATCTGAACTTTTTATGATATTTTTAACCAAAAACATGTTACGAATTAAAAGGTAATTAATTTTATCTACAAAATATAATATTTTTATATCTAAATTCAAATATAATTAAACATTTAAGAAGAGGAATATTTTTACATCTTTATAAGACAAGAAAAATATTTGGACATCGTCACGTTTTTTTTAAAATTGAAAATACAAACGATGAATGAAAATACCTCATAAAAGGCAACCTTTATGGTATAGTGACAAAAGCTATAACTGCCACACCGAAGCCCCCGGGCTCAATTTCGTCGATGTCACGCTGTCTTTGATCAGGTGTAGAATTTACGTGACAATAACATGTTATGAGAATCAGTAGTTAAAATATTGTATGAGGGTTCAAATAACCTGCTGTACGAGAACCGGGAAACTACCACATTAAAGGCCCGAGTGGCGTCTTAAGGGGGTATTCTAGTCTGGAAATTTGTAAAAATCGTTTATTTTTTTCTTCATATTTTCAAAGCTTAATCTTTTAAAAATGTGTTTTTAAGAGGATTTTTCAAAATTCAAATTATTTTCGGAGATACAGCTGTTTTAGTGACCCGGCATCCAAACCGGCTTGGCAGGAACCATTGGACAAAAGACATTAGGGACTATCCGTCTACCTGTGATCGAAAACCGAAAATCCTTCTCTGAATGATAATGTATTAAAAATGAAGAGAGAAACGCGGAAAACGTTTTTTTCGAAGTCGAGGAAGGTCCCATGTATGCAGCAGGAATGGCGGATTGAATAAATGTAAGTATAAAATATCACTTTTTGACTTAGACTCCGTGAAACTTTACGCAGAACTTTAAACGTCTTTTTCTCGAAACTATATTTTTTAAAACGGTAGCCATGATTTCTAAAGTTCTACTCAACCGATTTACTTAAAATTTGGCGTGGATCTTCTCTATACACTTACTTATCGTAGATACTAGCCTCAGTTCCAATTTTGAATTTTAACTATTTTAAAAAAATTCGGAAAAATCAAAATAAGGAGTAAAAAAAGTATATTTCTTTCAGTTAGCTGCCGTTTTGTAAAATTTTTTTTACAAATATTTTAGTTTAATCAATAGCGGCATTAATTTTGATTAATAATCAATTTTAATATTTTTTTCAGATTGCTTTGAGGGTCGGAATCGTGGTTACAGTCGCACGCCATTTTTTTGAGACCCCCCACTTCATCGGCTGATAACTTTTTGAGTTTTTTTTTTCACTTTTTATTTTATTTTATGTATTTTTGAAATATTCATTAATATCTGTAAAAAAAATTATGCTAAAAATATTGTTTGCCTTTTTTATGGCACTTTAAAAAATAACTAAAATTCATGGCTCTAGACCAGAATACCCGCTTAAGAACCAGTAAAATTGTTACACTTTTCTGCAAACCAATACCATCGATCGAAACTAGCGGAGTAGAGATTTGTACTAACGATTTGCGGAGAAAATATAGTATTTGTAATGTATAGTCTTTTTGATATTCGTGAAGACTATCAAAAATATGTTGTTATATTTTAGATGACGAAATATTGAAAAAAAATACAATTTTAAGAATATAATAAAATATTTTTCGAATTGACAAAATGATCTGCCGATGTTCGCGAGATTTGCAAATTCTACCACTAAATAATTAACCTTAAAACCTATTTATTATTCCATTCATATATTTTTGTGGTGTAAAGCGCACGAGTATTTAATAAATAAAAGTATTAACCCTTTTAACGCTACACGTTAGAAAAAGCTTACTTTTTATTGTATAAATGATTCAAAAGCCAGGGACCGACTTCACGTGATCTCCACAGTAAAGCTCAGTTATCTTGCTGCGATAATCCGAACAATTAAACCTCGACAACTCAAAGAACTTTAACTCCGTCCCGTAAAGTCAAATACGTTATGTTAGTTAACCTGAATTTTTCAATCTTTATTTTTTTTAAATTCTTTAGGAATACTAATACTCATTTTAGTTCATTGTTTTGGCCGAATCACTGTGATACTTCAACATTTTTAACTGTTAAAATTTAAAACGCTGTTATGGTATCACATTTTTATTTTTTTAAATTATTTTTCGCGACCGATGTTGGCATCATCAGGTGCAGTGGCGGTACTCCCATAGAAGCCCAGAAGCCCGACTTGCGTTAAGAATTTTGAATCAAAACCTCTTCTGATTTACAGAGGTTCAGCTCTTGTGGCTATTCCTCTTACGTCTAATGGGAACATTGTTGGAAGGTGATTTGGTGGGTTGTTGGTTTATGCGGGGGCATGATTACTTAGATTTGGGGGTTTTGATTCAAAATTTATTTCGCAAGTCGGGCTTCCGGACTTCTTTGGGAGTACCGCCAATGATCAGGTGTTACAATGTTTTTTTCGTTTGTGTGTTTTTTAGTTTTGACAACAGTTAAAATTAATTTTCGTGATTTTTATAACCTTTATGTGCATTTGTTCCAAAAAATCTTAATAATTTAAACAGAGTTGTCCACTTACACATCAGAAATACATGGTGGTGCAAAAAAAAATTGTGATACAATAACAGCATTTTCATTTTAAACAGTTAATATTCATTTTAAATTGGTCGACCATTTCAACATTCGCACCATTCAGTTGCAGAGTGGATGAAGAATAGCTAAGTCGCCCAAATGTCATCCATTTGGTCTTCTTAACGTTGATTTTCAAGCCCAGATCCTCTCCTGCTATATCAATTTTATTTAGGAGTTCTTGAAAATCGGGTATACTGTCAGCTAAAATAACCGTATCATCAGCATAGCATACCTGATGTTATTAACCATAAACCCATTAACCTTCACACCCAGACTGGAGTTTTCAGTACATTGGAAGACTTGATTGGAATACAAGTTAAACAATAGGGGTTTTGTTACCTCTATTGTTTAACTTGTTGTTTATACGGGACGTGAAGAATTCAAGGGACAATAGTATCCATTGGACTATATTGCTTGGTGTGGTGTATGATACGCAAAGATCATTTGTCCCCTTTTCTTAGAATATATTCTTCAATAACCATCAATCCTGTTCAGTTTCGAATATTGCAGCTTACTGTCAGGGATATAATAGCTCTGTTACGGAACATATTTAACGATAATGAGAGATTATTTTACGCCTTTCTTTATTAGTGATTTTTCTAGAACTCCACTTTTATATTATCTTCAAAAAAGCTCACCTAATTTTAGTTTTCAAAAATGTTATCAAAAAAAAAATATTATCCCAGCATGCAGAATGTACCTACCTATTTGATACCGGTGAAGAGAGGGAGCTAGTGGAGAACTGTTGTAGAGTAGGCCAAATCTCATTCCGGGATGTAGCGCCGAGAAGAAGAAGAAGAATACGAGTAACAATGTCCAAGAAGCTCTCTAAATAAGAATGTATTTATTTATTTACTTGAAATAGTACACATGTACACAACACATGTTCTAATAAAAACAATTAAACATTCAATTATAATAATAAGGTTACATTTTTTTACATATTTATTTAATTCTATTCAAATTTTTTTATACTCTGCACACTTTTGACATCCTCCGGTATATCTTTATAAATTTTAAATGCTTTGTACATAAGAGAATTCTGAGATTTGTTTTTTTCTGAATACGAGTTTTTTTCTTTCTTGTTTCATATTGATGTTCATGTTGGTTACTTTTTATCTTCCTTTAAAATTCTTGGGAGGTGTGCCCATTAACAATTTTGTGAATTAGTAATAAAACGTTTAATGTAATTATTTTTTTAAATGGCGTAATTTTTAGCTCTTTAAGCATCACTTTAATTCTGGCATAACTCTATTGTGCTTCATATTGGCGAAATTTCAGGCGTTCGATATATGTTCGTTAATGTTGTCATGTTTGTAATGTCTGTACTTTTAAATAATGATCTTGAATTTTAAACTATCGGGATAATTTAATAATAAAAAAATCTCACCTTGGTGCGAAACAAACATTTGCGGTTACTTCGTAGATTACGGTGGAAACACCATTTATAATGGCTGTGTTATTGTTCGATATTTGCAAACCAACTGTTAAATGAAGCAAAAACCATTTTTATTTTTTCGACATTTCCGTTCTTTGACGCCTGTCACACCGTCGTAATGGCGCTGGCGCACAAGGTTAAAAATTCACAAAGAAGTAAATTAGTACCTACTCTTCAATATGAATCGAAATACTCGTTGGTGCTAATGGTACGGGAACGTTCTATGATGTTCCCATTGATAGTCGAAATTAATGTATACCGTTTATCCTAGAGCTTGTGTATTGATTAATGGATGAAGTGCCAGGGTGTTGGAATGATTCATAGTTTTGTTTCGCAACTAGTGGGCATTGGCGTACATCAAAAACTGGCTTTGAGCTGTGCTATTATTATTTTTCTCAAATCAAATTAAATTTATGTATTTTAACCAAATAGACATTACAAATATTATAACATTTAAGTCGCCGATTTGGAAGAATAAGATGAATTTAACACATACGAGGCTGATTACTTTCCAAATTTTGAAGTATTTTTCTTTTGAACATTGTTTCATAAATATTAACAATGTCGATCTTCGAAGCGATCATGTTCAACAGTTTGTTTACTTTACCCATCGGCATCACCAGAGGCAGGTTGGTTCTACATGTTGGAAGATAAAACTGTCTGTGCTGATGCTGCCGAAGATAACCGTCCGGAGCATAAAGATGAATACCCTTCAAGATGACGGAATTCTCAAAGAATTCCCGAATAAGTCTAAAGAATTGGGTAAATGTGAACCCATCGCTCCTTATCTGCAGACTTTTGGTTCCCAGCATGCCTAAGAGGAATACGATGGGATTAAGACGTGGATAGCTACCAAACTTTCTCTTGTAGAAATCTCATGCCATATTAAGTTTTCCTCATGTTGGCTATCACCCCTGTAAAGGATTCTCTGTCTTGCACCTCCCAAAATAACTTCACGCTCCTTATACCAGTCCATATTACGCAGCCAAGAAGTTTACCTTCGGCTAAGTCTACGTCGTGCTTCAATTTCGCCCATTAAATTTAAGTTGCAGGGTCTAATATCTGTTTCCACGCAAGATGTGGTCCAGATACGAATTTTTACGAACCTTATATCATTTTAACGAGTCTCTGCTGCAATAAGCTCTTTTCAGGACTTCTTGGTTGTTAATCAAATTTGTCCAGGGTACCATAAAATATTTTTCTATGAAGTCACATTTCGAATGCCTCTTACCCGTTCTTTGTATACACTTCCAGAGTCATAGAAAAATTGTTGAAATATGATATGATACATTTTTTATAACTTCGTATTTTTTAAAAACATCGTTTAAAGAAATGAAAGAACTGTTTCATTTAACTGTTTTATTCTTGTTTTGTGAACTTTATTCTGCTACGTACATATTTAATGTTTTTTTAAACTTACTCACAAATAGAACATTTTTCACATTAAAAGTAGGCACTTAAATTAGTAGATAAATATACAATACGTTTCTAACATATAATAAAAATATATTTGAATAAACACAAAACACGCAGATTTAAAAAATATATATATAAAAATCGATTAACTCTGTTCACAACCAAATATACTCACAAGAAATACAAAACATAATGTTATTCAGTTTTCGTTATCTTGAAGTTATGTAGTGGGGTTATCATCATATAAAACTGCTTATTTGGAATTTTTATAAAAGATAACAAAACAATCAAATCTGTAGTAATATATTAAAAACATTTTAGCATACTAATCGTATTATTTATATAAACTTTTAAGTAAAAGCGCAGGCAGGTAATTTTAACAACGAGCTTCGTATGAATGATTCAAGCTGAAACACTTATTACATTATGTATATATGTTTATCATCATCTTTTTTTAATTTTTTTTATTATTTCAAAACATTTACTTACAATCATTAAGCAAAAAAAAATACTTAAAATCATGGATATCATTTCAGGATCATAGTGTAAAAAAAGCAATTAAAATAAACATTAATAAATAAATTATCACAATTAACTTGTAAAAAGAGAAAGCTTTTTACTTTTAATTACTTATAAATAGTTTATATACTTATAATAGTTTACATATAGTAATTTATAATATATTTTAAAAACTATGCTTTAAAAGTTTTTTGATTATTTTAAAAGTATGCGAGCTAACCGAAGTTATTTCAAAAAGTATATCAGGAATCTCAATAAAGTATATCTTGTATCATTAATAGATTTAATTGATTCAGTAAAAGTAAATAAAAAATATGTTTTCCTGCAATTACCGGGATATACGTACATTCTCGGTAATATACCTAATTAATGTCCTTTTTCTAACTTATTCAAAGTATTACGCTAACAAACAAACTCACAAACCATCACGCCGTCCCCCGAATGGGTAGGCAGAAAGAATGGACTGACACACTTTTCTTTCTTGACAAACTTCTCTCGTTTCCTCAACATTTATACATCGTGTCACGCACACACGTTATTTCTCCGACTACTTACGTGGCCGACATTCAATATATGATTTCCTATATTTCTATTTTCATTTACATTGTTAACATACCTGTATATATTTTTAACAATTCTTTCTTCATTCATTAATTCTATGTGTCCAAACCATCTTTGTTTTCCTTTTATTATTTTGTTCATAACATTTTTATTCGCACCGCATTTACTTCTTATATTCTCATTCGACACTTTATCATACACGGTTTTTCTCACGTTCGTCTCAGACATTTCATTTCTACTGCATTTATTCTACTTTATTTCTTCTCGTGCCAGTTCCATGCTTCGCTTCCATACATAAGGGTCGGTAAAGTATTGTGTTAATAATTGTATTGTATAATGTTTAATTATGATCACAATTTAGAAGACGGTTTGTTACAGTGGCGTAGCGAAATATAACAATATTTCATTAAAAACACACAAAACATAGAATAATAATATTAATATTAAATTTATTTGTACGTCCATATTATTTTCATACTAAGGACTTCAGTATATTTTCAAGAATATTTTTTTATTAGCAACTTGTCATTCTCATGAAATATAAAAAAACTTCTAGAAAAGGTATGATACGCACTTATTGAAAACATGCGTTTCATTGAAGTTTTATATTATTTGCTTGCTTGGGCATACACATATATTGTATGTAAATTATGTTTTGTTTTTATCAAATAAATTTAATATTATCCTGAAAACTCTCTTAAAAAATTGTATTAGAGTAGGATAAGATATAAAATCTTCTAGTATCTTATACTTGAAGATGAAACAATATATTATCTTCATTTTTAAGCCTCCAATGAATTGTCAAGCCGACGTGCTTCTCCAACTGGACCCGCTACGCCACTGGGTTAATTATCGAGGTAGGAACGACAATTAGCATTGGATTAATTAGAAGATCTTCCTCCTTCCTCGCATTTCCCTTCGTTTTTGATTGCTTGAGCCAACCACAGCGCGAGAATTATCCCGATCACCTGTTAAACATAACACAGATTTAATATACGAGTATTATAAGATTTCCATTTTCGTAATCCGTCTTTTTAGGTTTAAAAAAATGAAATAAAAACAACATCATAGCAGTTACTCCTTTACATTGCAAATATTCCTTTAGTTGATAGCAGTGCTCTTTTCTCACCAATAATTTCTCACCTACGGCACACATAAGTTCTTCCTAGAATTTCGCGGCACACCAAAATCTAAAATTCGGTCTGGACGTGCGGGTCAATCAGCTTTGGAGACGTTTTTTTTTAGCTTATCGGCGACTTCCGGCTAGTAGAAATCATCAGTGAGTTTTTTTATGCATCCTCCCGAAAGATCGAAGGACCAAATTTTCGCGATTTCTACTGGCCGGAAGTTGCTGTTAAGTTAAAAAAATTAGGTCGCCAGCAACTTCCAGCGAGTACAACAACAAAAAAGTCACCAATGTCTCTTGAACTGATTTACGAAAAATTCGACTTCACCAAATTCATGAGTTCCGACTATAACTAAATTATGCATTTGGTCGCGGCACACCTGCATCCGGCTCACGGCACACCATCTTGCCGCGGCACACTGGTTGCGGAGCACTGGTTTATAGGAATATTTTTTTTACAATGGAAAAAATATTACCCCCCATAATACCCTAGCAAATATAAAAAAGCTCACGAATTAAAATCAAATTTAAACATATTTAATATTAAAAAATCTACTGTTTGTAGACCTCATTTAATGGGATAATTAATTAAGCGTTCCAGGCAAAAGAAGTAAAGGCAGATCACTTGCGCGGTGGTGTGACCAGATTAAGGAGATGACTGGAGGAAACCTCTACTCGGCGGTGTGGACTGCGGAGAACAGAGAGGATTGAAAACGTTTTGTTTTAGCCATGGGCAGTTCCATAGATTACGACCCTCAGGAATGAGGAAACGAAGAAAAAAATAAAAGACATAAACAGATATATGGAAAATATAAAAAATACTTAATCCTGCATTAAATTAAATGACTCGAACTGTAAAGTGATAAACATCATTATGAACTAAAAAACTAATTAACCATCACGTCGTCTCCTCGAAAGGGTAGGCAGAAAGAGTGGGCTGCCACACTTCAACCGATGCGGCACTCCATCCTCATCTTTTCGCCCCCGCGAGAGACGCGGTGTGATGGGTTGCGAACCTCATCGCCACCAATAGGCATCTCCCGCGCACACTTCGATAGTCCAACATCCACAATAGAAGTTATATAATTAATAAACGAATTACTATTAAAGTAATTACTATAGCGTGGTTAATATTTTCAATGAACTATCCTATTCAATGATCAGAGCAATGTAGAATATGTAAATTGTCTATGATTTATTACAATAATTCTAATCTATAGATTGTTTAAAAATTATGAAGGAGCTTCGGAAGTGAATTGAAATTTTTCTAATTGAACAACACACACAAATAAATTTGATTCCTTACTCTACATAACACTGTACACTCGTATACTCGTATATAAAATTTGACATTAAATACAAAAAATATTTTTACGATCAAACAACTTTTTTTTTAAGATAATCAAATGATTTTATTGAAATCTCTTGATGGAAGCTCATATTAAATAATAATTAAATAAAACGATGTTTTTTAACTACTTCCAATTTTGTATTTATTTCGAAATCGACCGGTTTCGCCGGGCTCGCTGGTATCGACAGACTGGTAATTTTTTTTTAATTTTTGAAAACTTTTATT
Organism: Lepidostoma basale; assembly: GCA_022606425.2. Classification (NCBI taxonomy): domain Eukaryota; kingdom Metazoa; phylum Arthropoda; class Insecta; order Trichoptera; family Lepidostomatidae; genus Lepidostoma; species Lepidostoma basale. The sequence continues at coordinate 336,557 of JAHDVF020000468.1, read as the reverse complement.
TTTATTAAAATGAAAATATATTAAAAAGATGAAAATAAATTAAAAAAAACAAATCGTTGTGCTATGTTATAATTTAAACATCATTATTAGGGCTGTCACAAGAAGAAATCTAGTTCTTACCTCCAGGAAACAGAACACTATCCCTGTGACGATGACCGCTATACCCGCGCCGTGCACCGTCTCCAGGATCTTGTCCTCGCAGCCTATACTGTAGTAAGAGCGGTTGACTACGCAGGCAGAGCGGCGGGCGGCCTCCGCCTGTGTTGCCTGCGCCGGGGAGTTCTCTGCGCCTCCCTCCGAGCCCGAGGGGCAGCAGGATGACGGTGGCACAGGAACGTTGTTGGACACCTCCGTGTAGTCCTCGGGGCCGATCACGCCGCAGCACATCAACTGACAATTTAAAACATGTAAATAATCGCCGCAGCACATCAACTAACAATTTAAAACATGGCAATCTACGCTTCGATCAGCAATAGGCAGATTAGTTGAGCCAACCAGATTAGTTGAGCGCAACCCCCGGACAAATTTCGGAGATCCGGCTTTCGTAGTGGCATTGGCAGGTCCGTCCGCCTGGAATATGCTTCCTGCACGCCTCAGATGCATTGACAATCCGACAGATTTTAAATCTCACCTAAAAACCCACCTTTTCAAAATATCGCATAAAATGTAAACAACGGTTGATTGCTGCTGTCACATGCAGCTCTCATGATTAAAAACACGAAAACGAATAAGCCTAATTATTATTATTATATTCCAGTAGTGACATATGGAGCAGAAACGTTCACCCTCACCATGACGACCTTAAGGAGACTCCGTGTAGCACAAAGGAAGCATGAAAGAGCTATACTACAAGTAAAACTCTTGGACCGAAAAGGAATACTGAAATACGAAGAAGGTTTGAAGTAAAGAATATCGTCGAAAATGTGACTTAGCTTAAATGGTCATTTTTGGGATGTGTTACCAGACTGGGAGACCACAGATGGACCAGAAGGGTAGTGGAGTCTTCGTGAAGATAGTAGAAGCAAAGGAATACTGGTGGCACATGATAGAAATATGTGGAAAAGTATGGGGTAGACCTATGTTCAGCAGTTGACAAGTAGTACTCGTATAAGTAAATAAAACATTAAACCCCGAGCCGACCCCGTCAGATACAAAAGCCTTCTTCTAACCAAAGAAATAAAGATATTCAGAAATATTGGCGGCAAAATGATGTAAAACTCCATATGAAATAATTAATACGATGAAAACGTCTGTTTTCTATAGGTTTTATTATACTTTATGTAGATGACATGTTTCCCCTGTCTAAGGCATACGTGCATAAAATTGGCATTTGATAATGCCTTAGACAGGGGAAACATGTCATTAACATAAAATTCATTACATATTATAACTTCTAGAAAACAGATGTTTTCATTCGTATTAATTATAAATCGTAAAACTGTAGTCTTTTTTTAAATATTTAATGAGAAAAAAATAGAAATTTAGTAAAGATAAAAAATAATTACTTAAGTTTTTAAGGAAAAATAGTTTAAAATCGGTGTATAAAATAAAAACACACAATTATCAAATGATTGAAATCAATTTATGTATTGAAATGATTTATTACTGTATGAATTAATGAAACGATAAATTCTCTGCATAATTAAGTTACTTCGAACATACAGGTAACTAGTCCGTGATAGCATTGCGTTATAAATTATTATAAAAATGTGTTTAAAATGCGCAAGGTTCCACTGCAAACACGCTATAAGAATACTTGAACCCTCACCACTATGGTCAAACAGCGCAATCCGGGATAGCACAGCCAGATAGTACTTGAAATATTACCAAATTAGTATTATCACGACTTTTAAGGTTAGGATAGAGCGAATAGTTTGTATTCCATGATAGCGCAATTTATTACAGGAGCGGTATCAAAAGCTTCCCTAGGTGAGGCTTAGAAAGATAATGAAATGCGTGTTCCATATCAGTTGTTATAACCCTGATGACCTCTCTCTGACACTATTTTACCTTTTTGCCACACCTACGTGCCAGAAAATGTTAATGGAGCGAAAATTAATGAGAATTTGTCCATTCATGTTTCTTTATTAAAGTGACAACTATCTTTTTTAAACTCGGATCCAATTTCACAGTTGTTTTCATCGCTTAAACCAACTGAGATAACAAATTCAACAACATTTGAATATTTCTCAGTTTTTAACATTCAAGGACACTTAGAGATCGCGTGAGGAATACCAGAATAAGAGAGATACCTTAGGATGAGAATAATATTCTAAGATTAAGTGGATAATGAAGGAGGGACCGTTACGGTCATGTCCAAAGAATGGACACCACCAGACTCCCCTATATTAGAACTACAAAATCAACCTCACAGGACTCGTCCTCGTGGAAGATCTCCTAATACATAAGTTGCAAGGACAACTGGGAATCCACCTCATAGGAGGATCAACCCTCTGGAGAACAGACGTCATAGGTCTATAGCAAAATAGATTAAGAAGTTTTTTTTTAATATTACATCATTTAAGTTTATTATATTATATAATATTTAGCCTACAAGTTTTTCACAAAATTTCTAATTAATGAATAAAAATTAAAAATAAATCTTTATAAGTATTATACATTTAGTCTGTTCGAATGACAACGAGATGCCGAAACCAGTTGAAACTATAATAATAAATGGCACAAAACTACTAACCTTAAATGAATACAATAAGATTTTTTATTTTATTTACAACGAACATTATGTATAATTTTACAAACAGCAATCAAACCTTCTTGCCGTTTCGCCGCAGGGGTAGGAAAAGAGAATGGACCGCCTACAACTCTATCCTGACACACCTCTCTAGTTTCCTCCACATTCATACAACGAAACATACACGCACGTCGATTCTTCAGACTTCTAACATGACCAATCTTTAAAATTTGATTAATTTGGTCATGCCATGATTTCTTCGGTCTACCTCGACTCCGTATTCCATTTACATCGTTAAAGTATACTATCTTAAGCATTCTTTCTCCATACATGCGCTCCATATGTCTGAACCAACGAAGCGATCTTTTCATAATTTTGTTCATAATAATACCTTCTTCCGCTCTACATTCCTCTATTATATTAGCATTTGAAATTCTGTCTTACAAGTACGTCCTTTTACCACACATACGTCTTAGGGACCTCATCTCCACCACATTTATTCTGCTCTCATCCTTCTTCCGCCAGTTCTGCTCGTTTCAATACATGAGGGTTGGGACCAGAAGTATATAGTGAAAGCCGAATCAATAATTGAAATTAGAGTTTCTGTACGAAATTTTATTGAAGCCCTAATCCTTTATCATCTAAAGAATGTAGTAAAAAAAATATTTAAAAAGTGAACTTATTTCAGTGAGTGAGTTTCACTACATTTCCAGAAAACGGTAGCACAATAGTATTTATGCTTAATATGTTTGTATAGGAGTTTTTAGAGGCTTCGAATTTATACAAGCACAGTAGATAAAAAAAAAATTATATTTACGTACATTTTTCTGCAGTTTATCCCAGAAGATCTTGTGTCCGGAATCTGCCTTGTTCTTAATGAAGGATTCCCTGAGATGTTTCTTGACTGATGTCTCCATCTGAGGTCTTAAAACAGCCGCGGCAATACCTACTGACAGCTCCACGATGATGATGAGGATGAGGCAACCGGCGAACTAAGAAAAAAGAAGATAACGTGTGTTTAAATGGATAAGAATATTATTTCAAATTCAAGTATTCGATTTACGTCATACTTATCTTGAAATGATGTGATATTACTTAAAGCAATATATTAGATTTTACTATCTACTGTAAGAAAACTAATAAGCAATCTAACACCGTATATTATTATTATTTTGTTGAATCACTCTTTACATCATTACAGCGCGAACCAAATCGATGTAAAGAGTATAACTATCATATTGATTCTCGTGACATGTGAGAGGTAACTAATCTATTTTTTTTTTTTTTAAAGACTAATATCAAAGATTTACATCAATGATATTAGAATTTTATTTTACAATCTTCAATATGAGCAGAAAATAGCTCATTATTATGAAGAAGGAATCTGGTGGTTGTCCAGGCTTGAACCCATGTCCCCTGGATCAGGAGCCAGTCACGTGAATTCTACACCAGACCAAAGACAGTGTGACAATCACGCTGCCATCGCCAGGGATCGAACCTGGGACCTTTGGAGTGGCAGTCAAGGCCCTCACCACTCGACCACGAAGGTCGTCATGATTGGAGGTCGACAAAGGTTATATGGGTTTTGACTCGAGGATCATACAGAAGGCTTTGATTATATAACATTGTAACATCCTCAGACTCGGACTTGGATCATCTGATTTACAGAGGTTCATCTATTATGGCTGTTCTTCTACATTCATTTGATCTGTTTTTGCTTAATATAAAATATTGGATACTATATTGTTACAATTCATTTACAAAAAAAAACTATTTTCTTGTCATCGTTTTATGTTTCAAAATATATCATGTAGCACGGGTGGCATCATTTAGGGTGACGTTTGAACTACACTATATTATTCAATCAATACGCACTTTTGCACAGTTATTGGCATTTATGTTTAAGACCAATTGGCATCAAAAACTCATTTTTGACTTTTTATACACTTTTGTAATGTCCAGTCTTTAAATATATAACATTTTGAATGTATACAAATACTTGTAGACAAATACTGGATTTAACCCATTGCGGGTTAATCATTTTTAATGATTTATTGTATTTCAATAGAAACGAAGATGTTAATTGTTTTCTGGGAACAGAATATGGTGGTCGAGGCGCTTACAGGACTTTTGACCTGTCATTGGTTGGGTAAAGCGATCGCTTTATGTAATACAACATTCCCCATTCCGTACTTCTTACGACCACCACGTCTGACATTTATTTTTTTGAAAGATGTAGCTAGAAAATATATAGTTTATTCCAATGGACATTTCAAATAATTATATGTAATATTTTATTATGTGTTGTTTGGAACTTATAAATTTCTTGGAATACTCGCTTACACATGGCGGTTAGTTGTGGCTTGCGTAATTACTTAGGTAAAACTCTATATTATTTAGTTGAAAAGCATTTTCTAGAACGCTTAAAATAGTATAATCGATACTAATATGCGATAAAACATTAATTTTCTTAAAGTGGATGAAACAAGTCGTTAGAATTGTGGGATAATGATTTCATTTTTAGAAAGGAAACTTAAAATAAATGAACGTGTATTTGATTGAAAGTTAAGGCGTTAACACTGTGGAATTCCATTGTAAAAACTTTGGAGTATGAAAAACAACACCGTGTATATTTCACCTTAATTGTTTAAATATCTAACAATAACAATAAAAATGTTAAAACACGACAATGTTTCGGAGATGATCTCCATCTTCGGGTATCAGGTATCGTCTACCTAAGAAAGACTATTTATATATAGATAAAATATTATGACTAATCACTTAAAATTACGAAGACTAATAATAGACTAATTAAGGTAATAGAAAGAGTTTACTTTAGAGAATAGTGTACAGTAGATTGATGTTTTTAATGTCTTAGTTTACCAACTACCACAAGTAAGTATGTCAACATTTAATTTTACGAATGTCGATCCATTTCTCTTAAATTTTATATATTTATCTAAATAAAATATGAAAATCACTGAATCATCCTCATATTTTTGTGTGTATTTAGTGCTATTTATACAATTTACAATTTCAAGGAAATTAGTTATTATTTATTCTTAATTTCTTACCGAATTTGATGATAAACTACATTTAAGTCAAGTCAAAATATAATAAATAAATTCATACAAGCGAAGTAAGCGGCATTTTAATTGTTGTGAAATTCTGCAATTTTAACACCTACTTCCTCTTATCATGTCCTGTCACAACCCCAAATTGAATAGTCTTGCAAAGTTCTTCCTCAAGCGACTCTTGGTATGCCTCGCTTCATCTATTCGCCGCCAGGGGACCAGTCCAGTGCACCCTCTAAGAATCAGGCAAAATTCTGTTTTAGGGTGTGACAGATCTATAGCTATTTGTTTCTAACGACTGATTGGCCATGCGTCTGCGATGACTCAGAGAACAGCGTTAGACACTGTTTTGGGGCAGAACATCTCAGATACATAGCGTATACACTTGATATAAACACCTGAAGTTTTCTAATTACGTCCGTTGTAAATTTCCAAGTCTAGCTTGCATACAGTAGCAAGCTTATAACGCTACTGCTGAAAATTGCATCTGAGCTTTTCAGAAATTATATTGTAACGCCATGCACAATGAAATATTGCGAAGCCCCCTCTCATATTACGAATGTAACAGAAGCTAACTGTAGTCACGAGGGGGACACCATGGAAGATAACATTGCCTTGTAGTCATTCGTTGACAATCGAAAGCCGACAGTCTTAGCCTTGTTAATTTTGAGAACCATATTTACAGTTGAATAAAGTTTAAGCTCTCATTTGTTTTTCTTTGTGTATTTTATAAGTCACAAACCCAAAATTTATTCACAATGAGGGCTATTCGCAATCATTACCAAATTGCGAACGGTCAGCGCACTTAAATATTTTAGTTTTATGTCAGAAACGCGCCAGTTCAGCAATGTGACCACCACCGCAATATTTTCGAGATAAACATCCAGCTCGCGTGATATGTCACAGCCCCGCGGCCGTGATTGTGATAAAGGGCCTCGAAATATAACATTCATTATGGCCGTGGGATTGGTCGAGAAACAAAATATTTCAACGTAAATCTGGAGTGGGATATTCGATATGGTCAACCGATGGGGTGCGAATAACGGTTTGTATTTCAGTTCTTTATTTTTATTACACAAGCAAAGCATTTGTAACGTAAAGAAATTTACATAACAAACATATTCAAAAGTAATAATTTATGTTCAGGTATTATTCAACATTAAACGTTTATATATTTTCTAAGCAATACGTTTTGTACTCTTTATAAATTTCATTTGATGCACTCACTTTACGGTTAGACATTTTAAAATTTTATATATTAAAAAATATATACATACGAATAGCACTTTGTAATCAATCACAATCACGGAATGTTAATTATATTTAAATTAGTGAATTAAAAAGATTAAAAAATATTTAATGGTATAAGTCAAATTGATCGTAGTAAGAGATAAACAGGTTTTTAAGGTTCTTTCTGTAATTAATGAAATACACTATTTCCTGATCAATGAAAATAATGTATATTTTTATGGTTTAACTATCAAACTACCATTGGGTAAAACTACTATCCAGAAGAAAATATTGCAATAACATAGAGCTAACATAATATTTTAAAGAAATGCCTTATAAGACGGCTTGAGGAGAGTTCTAGATAATTTCAGAGGATAAAAACAAAAAAAAAATTAATTTAAATTATATTATAAATAAAATTAGATATTTTTTTTTCTCTTGTGATTTATATATAATATTTTTTTTTAAATAATTTGTTTACAATGTTAAATTCAAAACTATTATAATTCTCTAATCTATATTGTAAATAATGGGGATCTTCAACTAAAATTATATATAGTGGGTAATCTTCTATCAAAAGTTTTGTTAAACTTCTATAAGCTTCCTCACTTCCAAAAGCTTCATTCTTCGATATGGGCAAAATGAACAAAAACATAAGCAATTCGAAAAATTGCATAACTTTAAAATAAATTGGGTGCATGCATAAAAAGGCTTTTTTTTAAATCTCGAGTCTTGATAGACAAAATATTTACAAATATCGCCGTATTTTGAATATTCTTATTAATATTCTTACCAAGTAAAGAAGCTTCGGACTCTCCTTGATTGCGCCAAAGCATCCGAAGACCGCTATGATCAAGATAAGGATTCCGATGACAATGAGAAGAATATCCGTTTCAATCCCATTCGCATCTCCCATGCTGTTGTACTCCTTTACTAAACTTATGTCATAAGAAGCCGCGGCGATGATCAGAACGCCCAGGATCTGTTGATTAAATTAAAACATATTTTTAGAATATTACCAAATGATTATAATAATTATCCTTAATATCATGCTATAATAAGTCATTCTAATTAATAATAATGTTTGACAAAGATAATAAATTTTGCAAATAATCCATATTTAACTCTTTATGATAATTTTGACACGGTTGAGTAACATAAAATATTATCAAGGTAGTGAAAGCCTTTGGAAGAATTGCTGGACGTGGATGGATGAGAGTGGCGATGGATAGGATGCTCGGGCATGCTATGAGAAACGCCTTTGTTTAGCAGTGGATGAAAGACAGCTGATAACTAAAAAGTAATGATGATGAGATACTGATAAAGTCTAACAGTGGATGAAAGAAAATAAAATCTTTTAAGATAATTAATATATATTTGTATTAACCCGCATCTGTGCGTTAAATGCGAAACCTGTTGAATTTTAAGTTTTAAAAGTTAATGGTATAATGAATAGATTATATTATACGACCAAATTTATTTCGTTACAAAAAAGTAAAAAGAATTTACAACACAAAGTCATTTATGTTATTTGTAATTTATAACGAAGGTTTCGTTTTCATAAATAGTTAATATTTAAAAAAAAAAGTAAAATTATTTTATCTTAGATCTTTCGGATGAGAATTTACATATGACTATATAATAGATTCAGAGTTATAATGCAAAATATGTTATATGTACTTACAGCAAATATTGCATTGAATACGAAGAGGAGATATTTAATAACACTCATTCCACAGGACTCCATTTTTATACGAAAACTTTATATCACTTCTACCTCAAGAAACTTATAAAATTGAAGACTACACAGATTTGTTAATTGCACTACTTCACTTCAAATTATAAATATCTGTAAACTGTTAACATATTAAAATTAAAGCATATTAATAACCAATAAATTTTAATATTTAACAAGTGTACCTTAAACGAGTATTATTGAAATTTTATTGCCGTTAATAAAACAGTTGAACGTTATTTCGAAATAATAATCAATTTAACGAATTGCTAATACAATAAATTATACAATCGACAGTAAATATATCTTAATTGTATTTTTATTTCTTAGTTTAGTAAAACTACTTAAATGTCGAGATAATATTTTAATGTAGTATACATTATTAATGTTAAGTAAAAAGTTGTATAATTTTGTAATAAATAATTTTAAGGTACTCTTGTTGTTATATTAAGGTAGCTTTCAGGAGTTCAGGCGTCCGAGCTACGCATCCAGGCGTCGGTTTTCGTAGTTGGCGTCGTACTGAAGCAGCGTCGCTGTAACCAATGTGGTTGAGGTTGGACTGGGAGTACCCGAGACGGGGGATGTTCTTACCACCCTTACCCAATACTTAACCTACATAATGGGCAGGTCGCGGCTGTTCTGAGATTTACGTGTGGCGTAAAAATAAAAAAAGTGATGGTGAAACCTTGTAAAAAAACGTAAATGGTTTTAAAATTCTTAAAAGCGTCACTCAATCTAAGAGTTTTGTGTAGTGAACTATAAAATAATATACGATTATTATGGTATTGTTATTTTGATTAAGTTAAAAGTATTTTGGTGTAAAACTTAACCCACTAATTTTGTTGGTGCCTAATTAAAAGGAGACTATTCGTATTCATGAAATATAAAGACTTTTATGGTTTGAAAAGAAGGGATTTCAAGAAACATGTTTATTTTTTATACATTTTCTAGAAAATACGTAAATATTTAACATAATAAATGTATGAACAAATTTGTTTATTCTGCTTGTTTAGAATTCACAATATTAGAACTAAAATGCATTAGAAACAACAATTATGATTTAGTGAATGAATATATTGTATATTATATTGAATTAAAATAGCCAGAAACAACGATGAAATATAATCTGGCAGAGTAGCAAAAAATATGATTGCCACACCGAAGGTCGCGGGTCCCGGCGATGGCAGAATAATTGTCACACTGTCTTTGGCCTGGTTAAGAATTAATGGGACAATAAAATGGCGATAGATTAGCTACCTATCACAGGTCGAAAGAATTAAAACAAATTGTATACAGTGATTGGGTTCAAAAAAACTTTTTGTATGATATACAAAAATATAACTAACTAACTAACCATCACGCCGTCTTCCCGAAGGGGTAGGCAGAAAGAATGAACTGCCACACTTTTCTTTCCTGACATATTTCTCTCGCTTCCTCAACATACATACATACATCGTGTCATGTACGCGCGTCGATTTCTCTGACTCCTCACATGGCCGACATTCAATATTTGATTTATTTGATCTGCCACGTTTTCCTCGGTCTTCCTCTGTTTCTGGTTCCATTTACATCATTAACATATAATTTTTTTACCATTCTTTCTTCAAAAATATACTTATAATAATAAATAATATTAATAATATATGCATACCTATATCGAAACTTTTCAGAATAAAACTTCGATCACAATTTATTCAATGATTTACTAAAAAAATACACACTTTATCACACATAAAACATTACATCAAATAAGTTATTATTAATATTAGGTCCTTACATATGAAATTATCCTATCATATGAAGTTTTTATATACTCGTAAATATTTTTTATTTATTGTTTCTTGAACAACGAAGTAAACCTCCATATTAAACAATTAATACGAATGAAAATGTCAGTTTTCTAGAAGTTTTTTGGTATTGGGAATGACTAAGGCATTATTAAATGTTTTATAATGCCTTAGAAGTTAGAAGGGCGAAATCCCATAAATAATAAGAAAAAATCTAGAAAACTAACGTTTTCATTCGTATTAATTAAATATGTTTTAAATAGTCTAGTCTATACTAACGTTTTCATTCGTATTAATTAAATATGTTTTAAATAATTTTAAATAGTAGAAACGCTATGATACCTTAACATTTTAAACTCTTAAATTAAATAACTTTGTTTTATGAATCACAAATGTACTTTTTTTTACGCGACACCTGATGATGTCAACATAGGTTGACGAAACAGCTGTCGCTTAAAATAAAATACAATTGTGATAAATAAAACAAAGTTATTTAATTTAACAGTTAAAAATATTTTTTGTTTTTGGAAAAAAAAATTCCACATGGAAATAAAACGGTTTAATGTACATAAGGATTTGTATTATTTTTAAATAATGATGAATGAATTTAAAAAACCTCACGGGAGGTTAAGGCGTGATAATCACCAGTTTAAAAAAAATCTAAAAATATCAATGAGTTAAATTTTCGCAGAATTGATTCACCAGTTCGCACCGAGCGTGAGGGTGGTATCTTTGGGGTTTGTTGTGGCCGCCGTTGGCATGGACGCTACCCGGGTAACTAGCTATCCCCTCCACGAGTATCTACATACTATGGAATCCCGATACCTTCTGCCATGTTTACAAACTGGGGGTCCAATACGTACCTTAATCGATTTGATCGAAAACTACACACTTCTACTGATAAGTTACACATAAAGTATCTTTCTGGGGCACAGAGACGATGTCACATATTAAAAACAATTATTCGTTGATGCCTTGGTAATGTTGTAATACGCTATATCCTAATATGTAGTTGTATCGGATTTTTTATATGAGATTTTACGTTTACTGTTTCGCCTTACGCGTTCTCAAAATGTGGCCTCAAATTTTGAATGATATGATTTGTATATTGCATTTAATAAATAAAGGTAGAAACTTATTTTACAAAATAATTGTTCTTCTTATTCTTAGTGTAGGTCTAGTGGCCTGTTTCTTAAGAGGAATTGGCCTCCTGACTGAGATGGATCGACCATTTCTTTAGTTTTCTGCCCGGGGGTCGTCTACCATGGGGCTGGCCGTGTAACACAATGAAAGGAAGTCTGGATGGATCCATTCTCCTCACATGTGCATACCAGTATCATCTCCTTTGCCTTCCCCATCTAACGACATTCTCGACCTTGCATATCTCCCTTATCCGTGTATTTCTTATCCACTTTTGAAGTGTCTTGCCAGATATATATCTGAGCGTCTTCATTTCTGACACTCTGAGCGCGTTTTTGTGATTGTGGTGTCCACCCTGCACTCGATCCCATATGTTATGATAGGTCGCACACAAGTCTTATAAATTCTCACTTTGCTGCTTATCTTCATATCAGATTTTTTTTCTAATCGAATTCTTCAAGCATCCTGACAAAATAATTAAATTATAGAAATGAAGAAAACCAAAATCAAAAGCTCGGATACCTCAGTAGTCAGATTTTATTTTAAAATTTATTAACATGGCAACTCTCATATTAAAAAAAAAATTATCTTCGGTAATAATTCACATTCGTCATTAAATTGTTATGAGCAAATATATGACATATAATACAAAATCGCCTACCGGAAAATAAAATAAAAGCAGACAGAAATAATCCCAAAAATTGGCTCTGAAACATCCTTAAAAAATAACACAGATAAACAAATCTTATCCGGAAACCTCCATCACTGCACATAATATTTCAGTGAAGAAATTAAAAAGTTACACTTATCCCTTCTTAATGTGAATCTGAAAATTGACTCTGCGCAACAACCCTATATGACTTCACATAAATTAGCAACGAAGAGTTAAAGAGAACAGTATTAAAGTGCCCAAACATGCAATATAGCTTATATCCTTTACCAACATGGCTCCTCAAGAAATGTGAACCTCTACTCTTATCGATTATAAAGAAAATTGTAAATAATCTTTATATAATACTTGTTTACCAATTAGGCTGAAGTCATCAATAATAACACAATTAAGACCTAAGGACACACTGAAGACCGAGTAGAGGGATATGGGCCAATTACAACCTTCCATTCATTTCAAAATTTCTGGAAAGGATCGTTGCTTTACAAATAGTTGATTTGACTTGACATGACTTGACCTGACCTGACCTGACGTGACCTGGATTCGAATTAATCAAACATAGAATAAACTCAAAAGAGGGAGACCGAGGGATACTTAGCACTGTCAAATAAATCAAATATTGAATGTCGGCCACTTGAGGAGTCGGAGAAATCGATGTGCGTGCATGACACGATGTATGAATGTTGAAGAAGCGAAATAAGTATGACAGGAGGTATTTTTCTGCCTATCTCTTCGGGAAAACGGTGTGATAGTAAATTAGTTATTTAGTTAGCTAGTAAATTAAACTTAATCAAATATAAAATAAGCTTGCAGAAATAAAAATTAAATAATTCAAGGGCCTTTGTTGTTGAACTCCTCCTAAATGGCGAGACCAGTTTTGATAAAAAAAATTGTGTGTGTGAAATTAATGTATTATTCATCGACAAAACATATTGAAATAACGTTTTAAATCATAGATGGTGTGTATTTAAACACATACATAGTGCAAATATGTAATGTGCAGTGTGGAAGTTAATATTATCTTACATGATTGTTATTTCAAGATGTTTATTAAAGAAAAATGCAACCTTATTAATTAGCTCGCATTAAGATAAAAAAACAAAACAAACTTTTTTGAAATGTCAAACTCAATGTCAAATGTCACATAAATATCTTACTTTATCTCCAAGAAAGAAATTTCCAACATGTGGGGGAGCAATAGCCTTTGGGCTGATACTCCCGAAAAGACAATATCCAAGATCCAAGATTTAATATATAGTTTATAGAAAATTCAAATATCGAAAAAACGTTTGCTGAACCAGCAGCTGAATAGCAGGCAAGCCAACATTCGGGCAGGACAACGTCTGTCGGGTCCGGAAGTTAACTATAAATTATGTATTTAAAAAGATATTATTTGATTTCGCAAACGGAAAATTTATTTTGACAGCATATTTTTTTAAAAATATATAATAGCGACATCTGTGAGAATCTCATGGAAACACATTTACCTCGAGTAGTTCGTTAAGACATTCACACTAACTGAGCAACTACCTCGTAAGCGGATATGCGCAAGTGGTTTGCGCCTTGGATGAAGCTTGCGGACAGCACGATAGAGAGAGATCGTCCATGACTCTTCGTACCAATTGGTAAATTATTTCACATTTCCGCAAAATTTTAACTAAAATTAAATTTTGTAAAAAAAAAATTTAAATAGATTTTTTTTATCAACACAATAGTGTATACAAATTTAAAAAAATGACAATAGAGTTGGAGTGTTTTTTTTATGAACATGTTTAATTTGGAAAACGCACGTAAAATGAAATATCATTTTTTTCAAATAATTGTTAATTCAAATCTGTCTTCAATTGATTACTTTAATATAATAATTTTTTAAGTAAAAATAACAGGTACTGATCCTCTCCCCTTCCCCCTTTTTCTAAAATATTAAGGCAGATCCCATTATACTCTAGAATTCCAACGTTATTCCATTAATGCAGCCCTCGCCGAGAAAAAAATACGACTTTAGTATAGACCCTAAATCCTCCCTTGCCCTCTTTTGGAGGAGCACTCCGGGCCACACATCTAAGTCCTAAATAAAATCACTATCAAATCACATTTTCAATAATGATTCCACCAGACGTAAGAGGAATAGCCATTGCAGATGAACTTCTGTATGCCATACGATCCAAGTAAACTGGTTATCCAGAAAAATAGGTAGGTAGGTTTATATTCATACACCATAGATATACATATAGAATTTGTCTTGTCAAAAAGGCATGCATAAAAAAGGAAAAGAAACACGATTTTAAGCATTTCGACAGAATTCACAAATGTGACGCAATACCCACGACATTCAGTACTACAGTATAATCAATGGGCTTACTATGTAAACTATAACCTCAATCGGACTCGAATACGGTTTAAAAAAAGCGAATATTTGTTCCAATGATATAGAATATTCTACGTCAAACCAATAAGTCCTACTACCGAATTATATTAAAATAATTCGATCATAATAATTCGATTAAAATCAACACTAGGTACATCAGCATTGTTCTATTTATGTTATAAGGAATTCTAAGAAAAATCACAATACAATTTTTATTTATCAAATCTCAGCACAACGCGCAACGCTTTGTTTAAATTGTGAATTTACCAATTACAAAGCTGTTAAGATGATTTCTTCGAAAACATAATATTTGACACCTTCCCGATAAATTAAAATGGTGTCTTTGCTAAAAACTATACGATTAGAAATGTATTTTTTGATTTCTTTAAATTCTGCATGTTTGCTTTAAATAAATAACCTAGTTTTAAAATACATACTATAGACGAATAGGAATGACATTTACAGCATTTTATATATATATTTTAAATCTTGTATTGATTATTTTCAAAAGACTGCACTTGGGAGTTTAGTAAAAACTAATAAATTATAAGAGCATATTAAAACAATGTAGAAAACTCAAAATTATCATATTATAAATTTGTTTGGCAAGACTAGTAAATATGAATAAAATGGTTTTGTCAGCGCGGTTAAACGTTTGCCGAAATTTTTAGCAACATTAACAATATAAAAACAAATAAGCCTGTCGTCTGGATTCACTGATCGTATTTTTTATTTGTTGATTAAAAAAAGTTTTATTTATAAAAACAAAACGATGTCAACAATTTGATACATTATATGATATATTAATGTTAAAATATAATTGTCTACTTACAGCTATCAAGAGATTTAAAATGATAAATACATACTGACATTTTTAATGGCTTTTATTGTATTTTCCTTTAATTCGTTATTTTCATTTTTGTTGCATCGCTCTTCAAATTCCAAGTTCTGTCTCATAGATATCATAAATTACATTATTAATATTGACTTAATGCTCACAAAACAACAATCAAATCACATTTAAAAATCATTGAGACTTATTTGTTATACAGCCATCCAAAACCATTTTTCTTACTATAAGTCAAAAGTACATACATATTTTTTCCTTTAACGTAAATATATGTACAAAATTATTGACGCGTTTGGAAAACATAAAAAATTTGATCATAGAACTCTCAAGTAACGTCACAGAAATCATAAATATTTATTCTTGTAAACTTGGTAGCCATAAAACATAAAATATAAATTTATCTATGATATCTATAAAAACAAAACAAAATCACATTAACGTACAAATTAAAAAAAATGGCGTCGGTGAAGAGGCTGTCATTTGGAATTTTACAAAGAAACGTTGAATTATTCCGTTCTGGCTGTTGTTTTAGTATTTTTTGGAAAATAAGATCGTTTAACAATGTTACGTATACATGTGCTTGTATTAATGCGGGTGTATTGTTGTTTTATGGTACTTTAAAATAGAAGAAAAGCAAGACGGTGTATTTGCAATCAAAGCTGCACTTCGCTCCGCTAGACCTTTAGCCAGCCAGCCAAAATGACAACCACTCTCACCAACAGCTTACCTCTTACCAGTTAGACCGTATCCATCCATCGTCTGTACTTCCTATCAGTGCCACTCCATTGCTGCAGCAGATTTAACGCGATGATCTCTATTTGAATCGGCTACTCGTGCCTCCATCACATATCTCGACCACCGCACTCGAATCACCGCCAAATCTGCTGTTACTGCCATCCTCCTTCCCAGCCGCTTCCACTCTCCTCTTCATCTACTATCCAACAAAATCCAACCTCAACATCCAACAACGGAAATTTCAACATGTGAGGTAACAATAGATCCCGTGCTTGTAATCCTGAGACGCCAAGATCCAAGATAGCAAATATAGTAGCGTAAATAAAATGTAGATATTATAGAATTACGATGATGTCATCAATTCTTTGCTTCATCAATTTTTATCTCGTAAACTCTTGCCTATGTTAAAAACAGAAATTGCATTTTGTTACGTAACTTCTTGTAAAAACCGAGTAGGGAAGATTCTGTTCAATTGTAGTATTAATTAAGTCTTTAAACATTTCAGGTGAAATACAAATTGTGTCACGATGTGCTGATCGGTGCTACTCCACGCAAGAAAAATGGCTTTATCCCTTAATTCAGCCAAAGGAAAACATTTCCCATTTGACATATTTCATGGTTCTATAGACACAGGTTAGTATTATCTACCCACAAAATATAAGAATGCATAATTTTTCAGAAAAAATACGTTAGCATATTTTTTCTTGGTGTAACTGTTTACCTATACCTCTCCACTGAAAACTATTGTCTGTTTCTTCTTCTTCTTCGTTGGCCGTACAGCCCATATCGAGTCTCGTTCCTCTTCTCCAAATCCTCTTGGAATCTGCTTCGACCCTCCAACTTGACACTCAACAATTTCGCCGCATCTCTCCCAACTTCATCCCCCCATCGTAGCCTTGGTTCTCCAATAGGTCTTCTGCCACCTGGGTGTCACTTTAGCATCGTTTTTGTGGTTTGCAATAACGGCATCCTTTACGAGTATATGCGATACAACAATTTTATTAAATATAATCGGTTTTATAGCACTTAATTAAGGATTAACGCAGTAATAAGGTAATTCGTTAATTATTCAAAAACATCATAAATCAATAAGATAACTAACTAACCATCACGCCGTCTCCCCGAAGGGTAGGCAGGAAGATTAAAGCGTCGCACGCACGTCGATTTCTCCGACTCCTCGCGTGGTCGATATTCAATATTTGATTTATTTGATCGTGCCGCGTTTTCCTCGGTCTTCCTCTATTTCTAGTTCCATTTACATCGTTAACGTATACTTTGTTAACTATTCTTTCTCCGTTCATTCTTTCCATGTGTTCAAACCATCTTAAATATCCTTTAATTATTTTATTCACAACACACGAGATAAGTGTCTAATACCTATAATTAACCTCGTTTTGGGAATATATGTAGATATTTAAACAGTTCGAAATATTTTTTTAAACGCTTAAAAATATAATCCATTACTGGAAAAATAAAAAATATGGATAACACGTTAAAAATACTTGTGAGCACAAAAAATCCAGGCAGTCGTAAGGATCACGAGTGATTTTTTCTTCCTGGTCTTGAAGGAGTAAAATGCTTTCAGGATACGAAGTTTAAATCTGGGACAACCCGGGAAAACGAGGACCCGCGACCTCTAACCGCATTATCCTAGATTTCACATACCTATACATGCTCACATGCAACTGTGTAGAGAATATAATATTTCTTACATCCAAATATATAATATTTTACTTAATTAAACAATAATCATAAAATTAATTTTGTGAGTGAGGATGGATCGCCACAATGCTCTATCCTGGAATACCTCTCGGGTCTCCTCTACATTCATACATCGTACCATGCTCGCACGTCGATAATTCCGACTTCGAATGTGACCGCCTTTTAGTTATTGATTAATTTGGTCATGCCAAGTTTTCCTCGGTCATCCTCGGCTTCTTTTTCCATTCACGCTGCTTGTATCACGGTGTTTATCATACCACCATCTTTGCGTAAGCTTTTGACGTAATTTCAAAAAGATCTGGGATCGTCTATGAGATTTCCTTCGATGGTGCCCACATATGTTCGAAAGGCCAATCGGACACTGCGCACATGATCGCTTCGGAGATCGACGTCTTTCATATTCGTGAAAGTACGTTCAGAAGACAAATACTCTTGCTTTTGGAGAATATCTTGTATTCCTAATCTCTAACCATCTCTTATGCGTTCCTGGTATTATATATTTTTATCTTTTACCTGTTCTCAATAGATGCCTTAAACTAAAATTGTTGCTTGTAATATCTTTTTAGAAAATAAATTGATTTGATTTGATTTGTACAACTTTTTAACCATTCTATTCTCATCCATTCGTTCCATATGTCCAAACCATCTCACTAATCCTTTTTTTAATTTTATCCATGATGCAGTCATCTGCCTTACATTTCCTTCTTATTTCATCGTTCGGTATTCTATCATACAACGTTTTCCCGCACATTCTTCTTAGTGATCTCATTTCTACGGCATTCATCCTGCTTTCATCTTTCTTTTGCCAGCTCCATGCTTCACTTCCATACATAAGGATTGGCACTAGAACTCTGTACACTGCAGTAATGCAGTAATGACCATTCTTCTCTTATTGACTCGTTCCATATGTCCAAACCAACTTATTGTATTATAAGTTACCCTTTGAGTTTATTAAGGACGCTTTCACTCGTTATATATTTCTTTGTAACATCTTCGTTTGGTATTCTATCATACATTTTTTCCACGCATTTATCCTAGTGATCATATTTCTATTCATGTTTTAAAATACTCAAAACGTGTTATTCAATTTTGCAAATTGAATACAATTTAAATTTAGCTATATAATTAAGTTTCTGGTATCCTTTCATTTAAAATGTATTTAAGGCATCTTATACCAATTAATGGTTTTACGTATTTAAACTGATTTTGTATCTATTGATTGGATCCTTGAAATAATTTCAGTCCAAAAATATCGTTAATTATTTATTTTGAATTCTCACGAAGTTTAACAATTTTTTTCACAATCTATAACTGTTTACTTAAATTAGTCCATTTATACTGAAAAAAGTGTATTTAAATATCGTTTTTAAAATACAGCGAACACATCTGTACCTGTAACAAAATAAAATAACATAAAATGTTGGTATTCATATCTCGCTCTAGATTTGTTTGACAGTTAGGTAAACAAAAACCCAGCATTTGGATATAATGTTGTTTGATAACAAAAAATTACGTCACACGGCGTCCCCGCCAAGAAATACGAACGGTTCCGAAAAGAGCCGAACGCCTCACGTCACCCCCGGTAAATATTATCGAGTAGTCGAATACCGCGTGGGTAAAAATATAATATACACTATCTTTTTTCTTTTAAAATATATTTTTTTGTAAACATTAAATTCTTATTTATTCATAAATATAATTTAATTTATGACACTCATTAAAAAAACTGAATCAAAATTATAAAAATCTGGTAATGTGTAGAACGAAATAAAACAAAGGTTACTTAAATATATTCCAATTTATGTATTAATTATTAAGAACATTAAATAATGTGTAGGTTCATAAGTTCATGAAAAGTGAATTTATGATTCGCTAACGAGTATTTCAATATTAAAAAAATTAGGATTCTCTTACAAAAAAATGATGTGTAACCTGAACACCTTGAATGATACCGGCCACACACTGACAACAATTATAATAATCTCGTAAAAAAACCCATCAAAAACATTATTCCATTATTTTTACTTGAAAGTTACTGGGCCCAATGTATTAAGTTAAAAGATTTCAATAGCTTTTTCTTATATATTTGGAATACATTTATGAGTTAATCCATAAAGTTGAGACTGAATTGTATTATGAATACATAAGTGAACTTATGGATTTTATTTATTTAAAAAAATTATTGTTCTTCTATATGGTGGCATAATACACTTAAATCTTAATTGATTTTGCGATTCCACTCTTAAATGTTGATTATGATAAATAGGTAGTTGTTTTATATTGAGATGAAGTATACTTTTCATTGTATTAATAATAAGCGTTGAAAAAATGTTGGTCCACACAGCATTAGCTGCAAATACAATCCAAGATGGCCACCTCGCAGGGAACAGCTGTGAGCAGAGCGCGGGCGAGTTCTCAGTTCACATCTGAAAGATAACTCAGTGCCGGCTCGTAATTCGCGTTTGACGCACGCCGATCGCGGTCGTGATGGCCGCATGCGCGTTATCATTGCGAGATTATCCCTCGATGTTTATGTCGCACAAGTCCTCAAAGTTGACTGGCCGCCAGAGAGATCCAGTGTAGAACTGAGTTACCGTCCCCAGCTGGGTGGCAGCGTGGTTCAGCTGGCGTTCTTCGCGTTTCTGGTCGTCCCGTTGGACGTTATGAACTGTTTATCGATTCAAAAATAGAATGAATGCAGCTATCGGTGTTTATTTACTTCAATCTAGGCACTATGTCTGTAGGTCACTCCGCGTGCTCCCCGCGAGATGAAGTTTCTATGGAAAAATGTGCTTGTTTTATTTTAAATTTCGCGCTCTTGTCGTCAACATAATTGCGATCTAGTTGACCCAAAACTGTGGCATAGCTCCATTTGACAGTGTAAAAATAAACATTGTGCTCTCGAGGACGTAAACATTGACTCGAAAACAAAATTAAATTGCAAGTTCAAAACTTTATCTAATGTGATTTGTTCATAGTGTGGAGTTATCTCTTAACTATACATATTTTAACTGTACGTACCATACATATTTCTATTATACCTTTATACATTATATATTTTTAAATCATTAAGGATTGTATTATTTCGTTCATATAGAAAATTGACAGATATTTTTTTTTTCCAATTTATCAATTGTATAATTCATCACATCAATAAAATACATACACCTCCTATGACTATTATTTTAATATTATTTCAGTGTCATACATACAAAAATTACAAAATTTAAAGATAGTATCAATAATATTTTTTTAGCATGCACGCATGTAGACATAGAAAAAATAAAAAGAAAACAAATTATGTTTTAAATTTCATTATCTAAAATGAACTTCTACTATGAAATTTCAAATAACAATATTATTTGTTTGATAAAATAAAACATTATTTTCGTTTTACGTTGTAATTTTTTTTTGGCATTTTTTGCATCTGATTGTAAGATATGACAGATTTTGACATAATAATGACAATAATACAAATTTAATTTTAGCTCTTCATCCAAAATAATAGATTGTTCCAAAATGCAAAAAAAAATAAGCGTGTTTACATTTAAATTCTATTGGAATTCTTTAACTTAATCTTAGTTTCCATGCAATATGAACCCCAAGTTTTTATATTCACGCATATAATTTAATCTTGTGATAAGAAAATTCCAAATTTTAAATATAAAATTAATGCTAATGGCATGTTATTGTTATTAAAAATAATAATACATTTTTCCTCTAACACGTTCCTTAAACATTATAACATTATCACCAGAAAAATAATAAAAACATGCCTTTCGGATATTCATTTGAATTGTTATTAAGTCTACTCTCTCTGCGCCTTTTGTCATATAACGTAATGATAAAAAAACGAGTCTTTTTTAGAAATAAATGTCTTTGTGGTATCATTTTATAAAAGTTTATGAAAATTTCTTGGTAGTAAAGCACGTTTTAACGGCTTTAACCGGTTTCGCTCGAGACATACTCGTATACTTGTCAGAATGTACTCGTATATGTTAATAAAATTGTTAGGGGATATAAATACTATATACATTTACTACAATGTGTGCATAATTAAATATATACAACATAGACATATTTTTACATATACGTTTGATATAATTTTCATTGTATACTCGTACATACAACAGTTGTATTTAACTCAATTTTTGAATAATATAGAAACAATTATGAAATTTCCAAAAACGAGCCTATATGCCTGTTATCCACATAGAAAGACACCTTATTTAAGAGATCCATACATTGAGTCATGGTTTGTTAATCAGTAAATAGGTAAATGATACGTTTTAAAAAAAATTCAGGCCTGTTCTGGAATCCTCAAATTTCCAAGAATTTGCGATATAAGATTATTTGAACACATGAAAAAAAAAACGGTAAATATAGTAGACGTTCACAATATGAATGGAGCAAACAATAGAGGAGAACTGAGGTAATCGTGACGCGATCTAATCTATCAAATTTTAAATGTCGACCACGTGAGTGCACGTGGAATTTGACGTGCGTGCATGACACGAAGTATGAATGTTGAGGAGGCAACACAAGGGGACTGTATTCTTATTCATTTTTTAATTTTTTTTTAAATTTATGTGAATAAAAATCCCAGATATTACAGACTTATAATTCAAGATCGTTTGTTACTATTATACGAGTACATTATATGAATTTATAAGAGAAGCATAAAAAACCCATTAAGATTAAGAATTTTAAAGAATCATAACATTGATATTGCATCCCTGAGGCAACTATGTTTTTAAAGAGTAGAAAATCTTTACTTCTGTTAATATTTCATGGGTTGCAACTATTATTCTATTAACAGTTCTCAGTGTCCAAATCATCTTAAAATTCATTATTTGGCTTATAACGCCTTCGTCCGCCGTATATTGATTTCTAATATTTGCCGATTGACATTTATCATACAAAGATTTCATTATATTGGTCTGAGAAGTAATCATTTCTACTTACATTTTACTTTCATTCTTCTTTCGGGCGGTATAATGATACCATTGTACACTTGGCATTTTTACTTTTGTAGATTGGCTTTTGTTTGTGAAGATTTCTTTAGCCCACCATACATTATTTTAAATAAAATAATAATAAACTTTTAGTAATAAGTATTTACACCACTTTATATAAGTGGTTAAATAAAGTGGTGATACAAATTACTAAAAGTGCATTATTATTTTATTTATTAATATCACACCACAAATTAAATGCTTCATACGAAAGTACACATTAGTTTGCTTGTATTAAACCCTATTTTTAATAACGATATTCACTCACCCAAACTTTATAAAAATTTAAAGAAATATATTGATTTAATCTTGTCAAAATACCTAAGACACTTACCATAGCTCTTATTTCTTACTGGATTAAAAAAAAATGTACAATTAGTTCATACATAATCTATTGAAAAATGAACGTTGTGTTTTTATATTAATTTTTTTTTGTAAAAAAATACTTTTTTTAGTTTATTTATCTCAACATGTTTAGAAATTATATCACTTTTATCATTGAAAGATCAATATTAACTAACCAAATATAGTTTAAACATTTTACTAGAAAAAATAATCTCTCACAAACGCTAAATCACAAAAAAAAAATATTATTTACATATATCGTTCTCCCGATGTTGAATGTATAGATTATTAATGGGGTGGGATTCCACAGTGTTAGGAACTCGAGTTTATGATATATATTTTTACAATAAGTTTAAAATGAATTGTAACAAAGGTTAAAACTCATATACATCTTATAAAACTTTTATTTTAAAGTTGTCTATTTTAAATAAAACAATTTAATTTTCACTCGCTAGCTATCCAAATAAAACAATAGCCGGAATAAGCTAAATACGAGTAAACAGCGAGGATATTGCGCTATTTGCATGATTTCCTTTGAATTTGCGTTAATTTTATTGCTGTAGTAAGTAATTATTTAATCCGGAAACTGCAGATAAGATATTGCGAAATTTCTTTGTAAAAAATAAACTACTATCGTCATTGTCGAACGAGTCGAGAAAATCGTGTGAAAGGAACATGCAAAGCATAAACTTGTCACTCTCACAAAATAAATTTTATATAAACTTCTGGAAAACAGACGTTTTCATTCATATTAACATTTAAAATTGATTTTTTCATAATTGTTCAAGAAACAATAAGTGTGTGTGTTAAATTTTTTAAATGAAGTAAATAAAAAAACTAACATGATGTGAAATAAAATTCTTAAATTTGATGTACTGATCCTCATAAACGATTTTTACGATCGAGTATTTTAGATTAAGGCAAAGCCAATTCAATGTAAAATGTATCCAATTTAATACAAAGTACATACGAGTAACTTTAAACGTTCGTCATTACCAGAAATAGTTTCGCGATACATAATACGTACTATGCTTTCACTATGCTAAATTCAGATCTAAACTTTAAACTGGCTGGATCCCAAACTAATGTTAGTTACTTGGCTATGTACGAGTATATAAACGGCGGAAAAAATTTAAACCGAAATTTAAAAAAATAGATAAATGACACCGTAGTGAGTCAATCATTTATTATTTACAATAATTAAAAACATATACCTATTGCTATATCTTCCCTACATTTATTTTGAAATAGCACAGTTTTTTTCTGTATCAACATATTAAATTATTTATGTGTCACATTATATAGGATTTTTTAGAGGTTTGATTTTTAAACTGGCAGCATTGTTTTTACAGACTGTCAATTTGACATTTGACAGTTGATTTGTAGTCAGTATGTTTTGTCATTTTACCATGAATAGACTGACGTCAGAACAGCGCTTTGAAATTGTGCAAATTTATTTTGAAAATCATGGTTCGGTTCGCCAAACTTATCGTGCACTACGTCCATTTTACGGTCGACATAATCGTCCACCCGAGCAAGTTATTCGAAAGACCGTGGATCGTTTTCGCACCACGTACACTCTAGTGGATAATACGCATCCACAAAGACGACAATTGTCGAAAATTGGACTTCACGATTGGGCTTCATTTGAGCTAGTCATGGCGCTCATATGCCCGAAATCATATTTAAACAATAATGGCATAAAATTGTCTATTAAATAAAGCCAATATCATAGACATTAACATTATTTTAATGTGTTTTTTTTCATTATGATTATGTATTGTATTCCTCTAAAAAAACACTCTTTATAATAACAGTCAGGAGTTCATAATTTTGCTGTCGAAACTCGTTTACTTAAATGTTATTATTACAAAATTTACTTTCCCTTCTTGATGATTTGGTGCACATCTCATCTAATAACTTTAATACAATATGTATAATCGTATGATATAATCGATAAATAGAATAAACACTAGGTTAGGATTTTCGGTATTCCTCTGTTAAACATGTACGCATCGATTGAAATAATTATTGATTACGATTACCTACGTAATAAATATTTATTTAAAATAATTTAAAAATACTTTTCTACTAGTTTTTTCACCACTTCTGTTATATCATACCAACTAGTTTTGTTCCCGCCGGAGTTTCGCCAGGGTTACTAAACATACTGATAGATTCGGCGGGAGCGAAACCGATTAGTTTAATAAAACACAAAATAAAGTGGTGAAAAAGAAGTAGAAAATTATGTAATGAAAACGCGATTGCTTTTTCGGTTTTAATTTTTTTTCGTTTTTTTCATATGAGAGAAAAGTATGGCAGTCCATTCTTCGGGGAGACGGCGTGATGGTTAGTTAGTTAGTTAGTTAGTTAGTCATATGAAAGAATATGTTTGACACGGAATAAACGTTTTATCGAATATTAAGTATGAAATAAAAATAAAAAATATAAACCTAGTGTTTTATTATAAAAAATCAAAATAAAAATAATATACGCAGTATTGAAATTAGAAAAGGAAACGTAATATTCGACGGACTCTTATTTTCATTTGAATGAAATATGCTTTGGGACGGTCTTAAAAATAAAACATCTCTGTTTGTGAAGCCAGAAAGTGATTTCCAATGTCCGCTGTCTGCATATAAATAAGGGCTTAAGATAGTCCCGAGGGCCACCGATACGATGTAATTTTCGTGCCATGTTCCGGTGGCTATATCCCACCTGAATCCTAATTATTACTGTCCCACGTCCCTCGCTGTCCAGAGAGCATATCAAAATTTAAAAATCACCAGCCGTCGCGGTAGAGTGCAATTACCTATAATTCATTCTGTTGCGTGGTTCTAGTTTCGTAAACTATTCTGGTGTAGCGTTTTGTTTAACGCTTTCTGTTAAGTCCGTGCAACCGCAGCAGTAAAACGCGTTCTCACTAAGCGGCATTTAGTCGTCAAGAAGGCGTGTGCATTCGTGCTTTACGGAAGATTTATCTCGGGTCCATGTTTAACGTTAAGTGAGGATATTTTTAGTCAATTTTGTATCACAGACCAAAATTATGTTCGTATTATTCATGCGCATCCAGTATAATAAATACTATTTTATTATTATGTACATTATATAGTATACGCTTTACAATTACTTATACATGGGTATATCTATGATAGAAATGTCTCGTATTAAAATAATTGTGATTCAAATTGAAATCAATTTGGTAATCCAGAGACACTTATTCACAGCTATCATTGAATATAATAGAATTATTGATTTGGCGAAAGTTTATTCTTACATACATAAATACATTACGAAATAGAAAATTAGAATTACAAATTTTGCATATAATCAATTTTGCATAATTACAATTCATATTTATTGCAAATTTTGCTAACATGGAGGAAGCGAGAGAAGTATGCCAGGAATGAACAGTGTGGCAGTCCATTTTTTCTGCCTACCCATTTGGGTTGACGGCGTGATGAAAAATATCACAAAAATCCTATTTGTTCGGCCTCTAGGGTGACCTAACCCCATAAGGCTTAGTTGCCCTCATGCCCAGAATCAAAACAATTAATCTAATGATTTTACTGAAATCTCTTGATGGAAGTTCATTTTAAATAATAATTAAATAAAACGATGTTTTTTTAACTACTTCCACTTTTGTCTTTATTTAGACAGTGACCGGTTTCGCCAGGAGTCTGTCGATGCCAGCGAGCCTGGCGAAACCGGTCGCTGTCTAAATAAAGACAAAAGTTGAAATAGGTAGTTAAAAAACATCGTTTTATTTAATTATTATTTAAGACAATAGATATTTTTATTAAATTATTTATAAGCTAAATTACTAGATATACTCGTATTTAGGCGGTGCTTGCCAATTACACGTTCATCTCACGTCTCAGACATTATACATTGAAATAAAAATTAATTTGTTATTCTTTGTGAAAGCGTAGGAAACAAAATTCAGAGATAGAATTGTAGAGATAATTCCCTGCAGACAGGTACTGATTTAGCAATAATGAAATGACTATATCACTTGTATGTGCGGTCATTAAATGCATCGATCTCATGAATAAGAGAGTAGGCAGGCTGAATTTCGCAACACGTATGGAAATAGCAACAAATATTATTGCAAGGTGAGGCAGAACTCGTAGCCCGAGGGAAAACACTTGATTTCCGACGGATGCATAACGACTCGTGTTTCTAACTAATTTATTATTTACAAATAGTGCATAATTTATGACATACATTATTTAATACGGGCGTACCAAATTATGAAGTAGAGTCAATGCCACATTGATTTTGAATAGTTAAAAATGTATTTGACACAGTTTTAGCTTGCGTTATTTTATAAATAATATCTTAACGCGTTGATGATATATATTCTAGTTTAGTCCTATAGTCTAGTCCTGTCTGAATGCAAACCTCTTGGCTACGCAACATCAAAGGTTGGACTGGAATATGGAGCATGGAGGAGTTGTTCCGGGGAGCGCAAGACAGAGAAGCTTTTACAGAAGCAATTGCCAACGTCGCGTTTGACGATTCAGAACCATTTTTTTATCGATGATAATTTAACATTTGAAACTGGAACGTCATTGATAAGATGACTTTATAAATGTCAAAAAATTTGGCAAATTTAAAAAAACAACCAATCATCATAGAAATGCCGTAAACAAAATATTGATATTTATATAAATTAAAATGCTGTATTTTCCATTTTCGAGTTCATTTCTTAAAACAAGTTCCATAGTGTTAACGCCTTAAGTTTATTTATAATATATAATTTTAAATTGAAATTTGTAGATAACATTCAATCACCTAATCACAACATTTCTTTGAGAAAATCATGGCGCCATGCTTCGTATATGCAACATAATAAACCCAACAGAAATACATGATGAAAAATACACATTTTGAAGATTTGTGTTTCTGTGGAATGCTTTTCATTAAGCAATGTTTAAAATACTGAATAAATTTACTTATTTATTAAAGACTTCTGTATGTTTGGCTGTTACATTAATTCAGTTTGTTTATTTGATAGGATTCTTTGTTACGTTTCTTGTTAAACTATATGTATATGTTTGATATACATTTATGCCTACCCTTTCGGGGATACAGCGCAATGGTTTGGTGTTGTTGTATTTATATCACTCGTCTGAATATAAAATCAATACAATCATAAATACAAACATTTGATAATACAGTAGACAGGCGAAACGTGTCTTTCACATAAAATATAATAAAACTTCTAGAAAACAGACGTTTTCATTTGTTTAATGATTTAATGTGGAATTTTACAGCATTGTTCAAGAAACAATAAATAACAGTAAACAAGTTGTTGATACTTTTTTCAATCGGTTTAATTCTCTCCAAATAAATAATCGTGTAATTTCTCCTATTAAAACCGAATGCAACTCGGTTTGAAATATTGCAGAGCCATTTTTCACTTGAGTAATAAAACAATGAAAATCATCGCCATTGTGCCTTTTGTCTTTCTAATGTTCTTTTTGTTTGCTTTATAGGTCACGAAGATGTCTGCGAGAGATGAATGCAAAATGCAGCATCTTCAACATTGAAACGCTTCGGGTGAATAGAGCGCTAACGACACATTAGTGGGAACTGATTTACTGTCATTAAAACACCTTTCACAAAGTTAAATGACCGTGTAAGAAGTGGTGTAACCTTTCAATAGACGTGTGTTGTACTTAGGTTTGTTAAACATCTCGAGTTTTATCACAGAATCTAATTGTTTAGCGTAGTTACTTTAAGTATAAAGTAAAATAGTGAAAGTGTTAGAGCGTTAGTGCATTACTAGTTCGTTGGAATAAATCTATTGTGTGTATTTAAAGTGCTATCGAAGACCTCAATATGCTGGGAGTGTTCAAACGCCGTTGGAAGCCCAAAAGGTAACGTATTTTTATTTCATTTCAATGTGTAAATTTTAAATTATTTTCGTCGGACGTTAACAAATACATAAGCTGAAATATATCCCGCACGTATTCCAAGATTCAATCGCGATACGCTAAAACTCCGCGTATAAACCCTAAACACGCGCTCGCTTCCTTTATAAAACCCCGCTGATTTATGTAACCTTTTTAATACCGTACGTGCGCCCTTTTGTACGGAAGTTTTTGGAATTTGTCGGTGACACGGTGACATACTCGAGTCCCCGCGGGCCGAATGTCAAGGACCGAGTTCCGAGAGCCGCGGCGCTGCTGGCTGCTGCGGAAACGGAGCGAGATCAACTTATCTTGCCGCCTGGCAAGGTACTCCAAAAACTGTCTTGAATTCTCAACTCTTTATATGAACATTTGCTTCTCATAACATCCTAGTAAACCAAACAATTATTTTTCTTTTTTAATAGAAGAAGAAATATTGATGTTATTTATGTAAAATGTCATTATCATTTGTTGTATACACTATACAGGTATGATAACTTGTGCCAAATGTTTTTTTTTATTATGTGTTTCATAAAAATCATTTCGGAATTCGCATTTCATTAGTTCAAAACTTATCAATAATTTTAAATTACAGTTAATTTTTATTGAATTAAAACCTAGATTTTTTTATTGTACTCTTCCCTGAATGCAATATATTCTTCATCGGGAGATCAATATACTTCGTTCTCCCGATAATTAATGTATAATACTCGTACATTCGAAATATGTTAAAGAAAATGGCCTCCTAAATGGGTTACCCCAGTTGAGAGGTATTAAAACGGTGTATTTTGTAAATGATCAATAAGAATAACTTAACCACCCTACGTATTTGAACATACGTGATACGTTCACTTTGACTGTACCATTCTGCGCTATCCCGTATCACGTACGCGCTTGCGAAAAAGTAATGTAAATAAAATTTACAAACTGTTAGGGATTCGCGCGTATGCCAACAACACTTGAGTACAAGTCTTCATAAATATGATAGTTTTACTAGGGGCAGGCGAAGTGTGCGGCCGAGTATTTGACGTTTCATAATTGAAAAAAATTAAATTATAATATAATTTAATTTCATTAATAAAAAACCTGCTTTTTTTGCACGTTAGTCGGAAAATTACCTGAAGGTAGGGCGGTTAATAATCTCGAGAGTGCAAAAAAGTATTTTAATTCAAAATAAATTAGTAGAATTATGTTTATTTTATAATTATAATATAACAAACTGCTTCACAATCACAGACAAACACACTTTTTTTGTATATAACGTAACTTGCGTAATATATATGCGTGATACAAGATGTAAACATTGAGAGGTGATAATTTTATCGGTGACAGTTAGCAGAACAGCTCGTGTTTCTAGAACAGATGTTCTGTTTACATTGGAGGTTCATTTCGCAACAGCTCATATCTGTGTTTGTTCACACCCTCAAGTGTCATCTCTCATACACCCATGTCTAACGGCGGTCTGTCAGTTATGTCCGCACTTGAAATTTGCCTTTTAGGATGAGAACAAAAATAACCCATGCACCAATATAAAATAAAATTTCAAAACTTGTCATATAATACATGCGACTTGGAAACATAAAACGTTTATAATGAAATTTAACATTGTCCAAACAAAGTGCCGAGAAACTACGAGTTACCCAAAGAGCCATGTTAGGAATAAGCCTAAGAGACAGAGTCCGAAACGATATGGTGAGAGAAAAAAACAAAGGTCACTGACATCATCCACCGGGTAGCGACTCTAAAATGGCAATGGGCAGGTCACGTAGCCAGAAGCTCAGACGATAATTGGACGGCAAAGATAACTATGGTGGAAAGATGATCTGAACAGACATGTTGGAATAACCTGGATGCAGTCTGCACAAGACAGAGTGACGTGGAAGCGAATGGAGGAGGCCTTTGTCCAGGAGTGGACGGGAATAGGCTTAAAAAGAAGAATAATTAAATTTAATATTTGGTAGTAGACTTGGACTTGGAAATTCTGGCTTCCGAGGTTCAGTTATAATAGCTATTCTTCTTGCACCTATTGGAAACATTGTTGGAAATGTGATTTGGTGGTTATTTATGCTGAGACTAGATGTGTGGCCCGAAGTGCTCCTGTGAAAAGGGCGAGGGGGAATAAGGGTTTATGCTAACGTCCTACTTTTTTCTTGACCAGGCCTGCATCGATAGAAGACCAGTTACCATTGACAGAGTATGATGGGACTTGGACTTGGATCATAGGGCTTACAGAGGTTCAGCTCTTGTGGCTATTCCTCTTACGTCTGATGGGAACATTGTTGGAAGGTGATTTGGCGGGTTGTTGGTTTATGCAGGGGCATGATTTGTGTGGCCCGGAGTATTCGGCTGTTTTAGATGGGAAACGTGAGGTTAAGTTCTTGGATGGAGTTGTGGTGAGTGATGGCATCCTGCGTGAGACATTTTGTTTGGCGGAGTAAGTGGTAGGCTATCAGATAAGAAATTTGGTCTGGATAGGCGATCGTTATTTATTATTTATTTTTCAGATCTTAATCACGAGTTCTCACTCATTCCATTTAGTTCTTTGCATTATTTTATCAAAAATATTGAGCAGAAACGAGATGTATGGTTGTGCCTCGCTGGGAAACACATTGATTTTTATCTATAAACTTGTTTCTCACAATTTATAGTGATTTTTTGCTAAATTTCCTACGACGAGGAAGGAATTTTAATCATGTTGTTTTTCAAAAGGCATCGCTCTAAGGAATTTACAAGGAATTTGATTATTGAGGAATTCTACAATATATATAACGTTTACGGTGTAAGATAGATTGCGGTTAGAATGGATGCCAAATATAACAGTTTTCAGAATGGTTTATAAACAAACAAATCGTCAAGTCGCTTCGCGAAGGGTATTCACACTATAAAATAGAATGGACCGCCACATTACTCTCCTCCGTATTCATACAACGAATCTCCCACGCACCTCGATTCTACCCATTTCTAATACGAGTACGAATGGACCTTTAAAATATTGGCAATTTGATCTTTCCATATTTTTCTCAGTCTTATACGACTCCGTATTCCATTCACATCGTTAACGTAATCTCTTCTTCATCCATGTGTTCCATATGTCCGGACCAATGTAAAAATTATTTAATAAAATAATAATATACTTTCAGTAATTTGTATTAACACCACTTTATTTTGTAACACCAACTGGTTTCGCTTCCGCCGGAGCTTCGTCAGGGTGAGAGAGTAAACTGAATATAAAATCAGAGAACAACCCATGAAGAAATACATATAATGCGGAGTAGAGAACGAGTGGGGGTAGGAGAAAGTGGGCGCGGGGACGAATAGACTGTTAAGACGGCGAGTCATGCTCATACGTAGTTGTGTGATAAAACTATGTATGTCATACATAGTTTTATCACACAACTATCTAAGGGATCTCATATATACGAGCATGTAGGGTATTCCACTCTCACCTTTTCTTTGCTAGTTACATGCTTTGCTTTCATACATAAGGGTTGTAAATGGTAATTTTCTAAATGTTGTTTTCGATAACTACTTTTAAAGCTCCATTAACCTTTTTATCTGTATTAACCCTTCTTTCGACATCACTGTCCGTTTGGCTATCCCATGTGAACAGTATTTTATAATATTATGTTAAAATATAATCTGTATTTGTTTAATTTATATATTCTGCGATAAATTACTCGATCTACAAACGAATTGTGAATTATGCAAAATGTTTATTGGTATTTTTATAATGGCGTTAAGATATAACAGTGGTCTGATAACACGTTATCATGTTTAACAATACCTTTTCGAATTATTTAACCCAATCTTTTTCTGTCATATTGAAGATAATGTGTAGATAAATACACAAACATTACTCAGCAGACTCAGTACGTGGGTTGATTTCTTACTCTGGTTATTCTGTATGCAGCTGCTTTAGACTAGTATTACTAAATAACTTGAATGAATTTTTATTACTTAACACCAAATTAATTCGTTATCATTAACTATCACACGTATATGCACACACACGTATATGCATACAATTCTTTATAAGAAAACATCTCTAACGAACGTAGAGTTTGCAATTAAATTATTATATGTTATATTAACGTAGTAGCTGCAAAGATGGTAAATACATTAATTTATCCTATATTCGCCTTCACTTTGTGCTGTGGATTCACATTTGAATAAATAGAAACGCATTTTAAATTATCCCAACACTTTATTATGCTATCAATCAGATGCAGTGTTCACATTTAGATTTAAAACACGCCTTAATGCGCCCTTGAGGTGATTACGTCACAAAAAGGGCGCTTTAAAAGTTAGCATATTATTCTTATTCTTCTTCAAGTGCCCTGTCGGGTCCCCCCAACGTTGGCGATCACCTCGGCGAACCTGTCCCTGTCCTGCGCCACCCGGAACAGCTCCTCCACACTTCGGATGCCGGTCTACTCCCTCACGTTTCGCAGCCAGGACATTTGTCTCCTTCCGGGCCCTCGGCGTCCTTCAATTTTTCCCTCCAATATCAGTTGGAGAAGGTGGTACTTTTCCCCACGCAGTATATATATGACCCAGAGCATATTATTATTATTATTAATTAGTGGAAAGGGAAATGAATATCACACCACCGAGTAGGAGATCTTAGATTTGGACTTGGATCTTCTGGCTTACAGAGGTTCAGCTCTTGATGGGAACATTGTTGTAAAGGTGATTTTGGTGGATTGTAAGTTTGGGAGGGGGCTTGATTTGTGTGGCCCGGAGTGTTTCCCTGCCTTTACTTCTTTTGCCTGGTACACTTCCTGTGACAATGCTTTTTTCCACGTAAGCCAGCTCTTATTGAACTTATCTTAACTGTAATATATTTAAATCTTATAGTTTATGAATTTCAATTTCTTTTCGTTAATTTCTTAGATTTGATAATTTATTTTCTTGAAAATACTGTAATTCTTTGGAGCGCCTTCACTTTGGTTATACCGTGAATGTGGAAAAGAAGCCCTCGTTAAAATTCCTGGCCTTGGCATTATAATTATTTTTATACCTTTAGAACTGTGGAGTCATTAGCCTCACAACTTCCATTTTTGTCTTTGAAGTCAATAACAATAAATTGTATGGCTTCTAGATTCAGCTATCCCCCCCCTCTAAAGTAAAAATAAATTTAGATTTGTGGAACGGTTCAAAATGGAAGAAAACGGAAATAAATGAAGTTCGAATTCGAACGATGATCTTATTTTCAAAATCATTCCGTCAATTAATTTTTGTATTTATAAATTTAACTATCACCGCATGATACTTTTTTTAATAGATATATTAAAGGATTATATTGATGAAAACGTCAATTTTCTAGAAGTATATTATGGTTGTGAAATGTTTCGCCTTGTTTGAGCATTATTAGTTATCACAATATATTTTAAAAAATCCATAGTTTTGGCCGAAACACTATGATACTTCAACATTATTACTGTTAAAATTTAAAACATTGTTATAATATCACAATTTCTTTTTTTTCAGTGTCGCGACAGCTGTTTCGCCAACCGATGTTGGCATCATCAGGTGTTACAATAAACTGTAATTATTAGTTTATTGTAACACCTGATGATGCTAACATCGGTTGGCGAAACAGCTGTCGCGACACTCTCAGTGATTAAAAATAAATTGTGATATGATAACTGTGTTTTAAATTTTAACAGTAACAATATATTTAAAAAAATAATTGTAATATAAAATATATAATAGACAGTTTTATCTCCCACATGTTTATCTCCCACAATACATGTTTTATCTCCCACAATACAGACTGTTTTATCTCCCACATACATGTTTTATCTCCCACAATACAGAACCAACTTGCCAATGGTTATGTCGGTAGATAGAGCAATCTATTTGCTAAACCGTATCACCTCGGAGGTCGAGGGAGAAAATCCTCTTAGGGTCATATTTTTAAATGTCTAAACTTTACTAATTTAAATTTTAACTTTAAATTTTCTACGCTAGCATACACCCCCTTAACATACCATAGATTCTATACATTATATTGGAACCCACATATTTTTCTTATCAACAATATACAAGTATCGAGTTGGTAACCATTGCTTACTTTCGGTCGGTAGGTACTCACAATCTGGTTGCTGGACTTTTTATCTCCGGGTAGGTACTTGGTACATTATAAATTCCCGCCCACTAGTTCCAACACGTATTAAACATATTTAGAGTGTGAACACTAATTGCCGTAATTACACGAGATATTTACACAATGCAGGGGGCTCACACATACACAGTCTATTGAGCGTTGAATCTTTTTCAAGCCACCCACCTAATTTAAATACACGGGTACCTACCGTAGGCTGATGGTCTACTTTTGTTGTATCGGATAACCGGACAGGAAAGGCTGTCGACGGGTATTCTGATTTTTTTTAAACGTATGTTTGCTTTTCCTGTCGTTAGCACAGTCAAGTGCAAACAAGTTAGTGTAGGAAACATTTCTGTGGGCGCTAATGGGAAATATTTTGCCGATAACATGTTTGGAGTTGACGAACAACGCATAAACACTGAACACTTCGCCGGTTGACATGGCACAGGATATCTTGAGCTATTTCAAGGATGACGCACAAAAAGATAAACACAAAAGGGGGAATCATAACAAAAATATAAACAGTCACGAGTGCTCTGGTCACATCCTGAAATGAATGACATCCTTACATCCTGTTCATACTTGATTATGTGTATAACGTTGATATCAATTTAAATCTTCGTTTGAGACAAAACTTGAAATGATTAATTTTGAATGAAGTTGAGACGTTAAAAACTTTTTTATAATTCTTTAAATTTAAATTGAAAATTTTAATTTTTTTTTTTGTTTTCTAACTAACTAACTAACTAACTCCCCGAAAGGGTAGGCAGAAAGAATAGACTGTCATACTAACCGAAGCGGCACTCCATCCTTCTCTTTTCGCCCCGCGGGAGGCGCAGTGTGATAAGTTGCGAACCTCATCGCCACCAATAGGCATCTCCCGCGCACACTTCGATCGTCCAACATCCACAAAAAAATCTAAAACAAATAATACAAAATACAATGATATAAAATAAAATAAAAATAATTTAACACAAAATGTTCTTTTTAGATGATGCACATATTGTCTATTTAATTTATGATCCACGAATCCACCGTTTTTTTGTTTTCACTTTTATGAATTTTGTTTTTTCTACATGATTTGAATTTAGGATACATTTATTATCACTGATACACTGATAATTAATATATGCGTACTACTTCGAAACAACATTCTTCTTCATCTGGTGCCGTGTCAGGTTCCTCCAACGTTGGCGATCTCTGCAGCGAAAGAATCTCTGTCCTGCGTAATTGGAACAGGTTCTCAACTCTGTTCATTCCTGTCCGTTCTCTAACATTTTGTAGCTAGGACAACTACTTTTTACCAAATGAACTCATATAAGTATAAAAAAAAAACAATTTTTGATTTACAAATGATGAGAACCAAATGAATTACTATTTATTAATTCGTTTATTATTATTTATTGTTTCTTGAGCAATGATGTAAAATTCCGTATTAAATAATTGTTATGAAGGGAAACGCCTGTTTCCTAGAAGTTTTATTTTATTTCATGGCAATGCCATATTTCGTCTTGTTAAGTAAAATATTGTCATACATATATTTGATAAATTTAATAATGTGTTTGCAAGGCGAAACATGCCATTTCCATAATAAATAAAATCAAAAATCTAGAAAACACCCGTTTTCATTTTAATAAACCACTTTTTATTTTGATAAAAAAAATAAACCAAACATAAATGTTCAAGGAAGTTTTATAACCTCTTAAAATGAAAGTCCATTCTTTCTGCCTACCCTTTCGGGGAGACGGCGTGATGGTTAGTTAGTTAGTTAGTTAGTTAAAATGAATGTTCTAATCGAAGTGTATGTCAAAAGATTTTTATTTTATTTTTTATCAATAACTTGTTATGATTAATAGCTTTTTCTATTCAGCCTGAAGATCCTATATTCTGTTTGAAGATTTTATCAAATATGTTAAACAAAACATACGAGTATAATCAAATCTGTATAATTGAAATTAATGTATTTCATAATTTGAACTAATTTAATCTGATTATATACATTTCTTCATTTATTATACGGGATGGAAATGAATTTCTTAGAGAGAAATCACTTTAATGAGTTCAAATTATAAATATATATACAGGGAAATCCTCGGACTATTAAAATAATAATTAATAAAACACAGCATCCATTATGTCTCAAGTTCTTCTCCGGTGGCATCCCGCCATTATGTTTGATCTAACTCGAGTCATCATATAGAAATTAGTGATGTGATTCGTTCATCGAAGTCAACAATTTATTGACAAAGAACATATTTTCTTCAATATGAACAAAAGCCTTACTATATGTACGAGGTCTGTTCAAAAAGTATCGCGAATTTTGAATTTCCGCTGGCTACGTATATTTGATTTTTGATTTTTTTGTAGCGTTATGTTGGTACTCATGTCCCTTACTTATGCTGACAAGGTCGGCCATTTTGAATGTTTAGTTAATTTTTGACAGCTGTTTTGCTTGGATGTGTTTTGGCTCGTCTTCGATTTTTGCCTATTCCAAAAAATGGATCAAAGAATCTGTATCAAATTTTGTGTGAAAAACAAAATAAAGTGCGCGGACGCATTTCGAATGTTGACTGTGGCATATGGTGAAGCTACCTTGGACCAAAGCAACGTTTATCGGTGGTACAAAATGTTCTCAGAGGGCCGAGAAGATATGAACGACGAAGAGCGTGCCGGACGCCCGAGCACGTCAACAACAGACGAAAACATTGATAAAGTGAAGAAAATAGTATTAGCCAATCGTCGAATCACCGTTAGAGAAGTTGCTGAGGACCTAAACATATCGATTGGCTCGTGCCATTCGATTTTAACCAATGATTTGGGCATGAGTCGGGTCGCCGCGAAATTCGTGCCAAAATTGCTCAATTTCGACCAAAAACAGCATCGCGTTAACATTGCTCAGGAGATGTTGGACTCGGTCCGTGACGACCCAAATGTGCTCCAGAGGGTCATAACTGGTGACGAATCATGGGTTTATGGTTATGACGTGGAAACCAAAGCTCAATCATCCCAATGGAAGCTGCCGCATGAGCCAAGACCAAAAAAAGCGCGCCAAGTTCGGTCGAACGTGAAGGTTTTGCTCACAGTTTTCTTCGATTGCAGGGGCGTGGTGCATCATGAGTTCTTGCCACAGGGTAGTACGGTCAATAAGGAATATTACCTGCAAGTTATGCGCAATTTGCGCGAAGCAATCCGCCAGAAACGCCCGGATTTGTGGAAGAACAAAAACTGGCTTTTGCACCATGATAACGCCCCTGCTCACACATCGTTGCTTGTGCGCGAATATTTGGCCAAAAACAACACAGTAATGGTGCCGCAGCCACCGTATTCCCCAGACCTGGCCCTCTGTGACTTTTTCCTGTTTCCAAAACTGAAGAGGCCCATGAAAGGACGACGCTACGCCACGATTGAGGAGATAAAGACGGCATCGAAGGAGGAGCTGAACAAGATCACAAAAAATGATTTTTTTAAGTGCTTCGAGGATTGGAAAAAACGTTGGCATAAATGTATTATATCCGAGGGGAATTACTTTGAAGGGGACAAAATAGATATTCATGAATAAATAAATACTTTTTGAAAAAATATAAAATTCGCGATACTTTTTGAACAGACCTCGTATATAACGATTAAAAGTTATAATATCAAGAATGTTATTTATTTATAATCAAGTAGGATATACAGGTATTGGTAAATCTGTTGGATGGAACTGATGTCGACTGCTGCATTTAGGGTAAAGCAAATTGGAGGTTAAATGGGGGAATAGGCGGGGTTTAATATCAACATACAAGCTGTTTTTCGAACTGTCATTTAAATGTTAAGTGAGTACTGTTAAACGTATATATGAGTGTTACTATTTTATTTATAAATATATATTAAACGTGTTTATCCACGTACGTTGTTGGCAATGTCAATACTATGAATACTTTTGCATAGATATTTATTGTTTTGATTATCTGTCTATTTTATTTCGTGTAAACAGAAAAAATAAATACAGTTGATAATCTTTAAAAAAAAATGTAGTATTACTACTGTTTTAGTGTCTTATAATTGTTAAACGTGCGCAAATTAAGTCACTGTATGACCGAATGACTCGTATTGTTTTTAAATTTTGATATATTTTAGATAGTATCGAATATATATTTTGTATAAAATGGTTTACAATTGATGACTATTGATAAATAATGACACAAATCTAATATTTTTGTTATTTACTTGTGTGATATCTTTCTTCTAGATGATGACTATTTTGAAATTTAGTTAATTTCAATATTTTCAGTGAATGTCCATCATATTTTAATATTTACAAATTCGTGAACTTCGTCTACAGATCACCATATTATAAACTTGAGGAAAAACAACTTCACTTTTTATTGATCGATATTTTATTGCAAAAAAATCGATTTATCAAATCGATCGACGATGCCCATCACTAATGACCGTACCTAGACGCGTTAACGAATTTGTCGCACAATAAAAGCGTCCGCACGTACCGAAAACAGCGTTATGCCCAAGGTATATAGAATAAATATGGTAAGATATTCCGCGTTTTATTTTTGACATCTACTGCGCAGCTACGTCACGTGGAGACCCAAGCATTAGGTTGTGTAGTATGAGTTGAGTATATATTTATACATTGGGTATGGAATTTTTCTTTGTTTATTTATTACGTCTAATTAAAAGAAGTTTTTGTAATTGTATTAAATAAATTATGACAAATCGTTTTCTTTATTTAAGTTATTGTTTTTTTTATTTTTCTTTTTTTAGAGTTAGCATCTTCAATGAGCTTTAAGTTCATTGTTCTTATTTTGAAAAACATTTTACATCGATAAAAAAGATTTTTAACTGGATATGGCAAATCAACTCCATTTGATTTAGCTTGTTTATAGTTATTTAGGTTTGTTTATAGTTTCGTTTCGATTTCGAGTTCACCACATGACGTCACTTGACAGCAAATTATTAGAAAGGGATAGCATGCTACGTGCGCAATATCTTACCATATTTATTCTATATACCTTGCGTTATGCCATATATTATGGATGTTACCTGCCCTCGATGGGCGCGCAGAAGTCCCCGCCGCGTGCCATCCAAAAATAATCTTCTCGGAAAAGCGAATAAGTCTTTGAGATGCCGGCCAAAATATTCGGCGGAGGAGTGTCACTCGCCGGGTTATTGCCGCGAGGGAAATATGACAAGAAAATAACTAATATTTTTGTTTCACACGTATGACATTTGCTAAAATATTATTGTACTTTGGAATCGTTCATACATAACTGTTATCTGTAAGTCTACATAACATGTTTTTCCACACTTTATTGCCTGTATAATGATGAAAAATTAATGCCATAGTAAGGTGAAACGTGCTACTCTCTTTAAATGTAATAAAGATTCCAGAAAACGTATGATATCCTCAATAGAAAACATTAAAACAAAACCGCGTGAAAAGAGAAGGATGGAGTGCCGCATCGGTTTAAGTGTGGCAGTCCATTCTTTCTGCCTACCCCTTCGGAGAGACGGCGTTATGGTTAGTTTGTTAGTTATTTCTTTGTTACTTCATTGTTAGAGAAACAATAAATGTGTATAACTGATTTTTTTTAATACAAAGACACGCACTTTGTATTATCACTATATTTTATTATTTTTGGTACACGGTCCTTCTATGCACAAATGTAAAAATTTATAAATTTTCGTATGGAGCATTCAGTCTGTGGTAAGACATTTTAATTTTTTATTATTATTTGAATTTAAAATAAAATAAAATAAAAACACTGGACTTTGTTTTTCACCACTATGCGGTTATTTTAATTGCCGACTAATTTCGCTTGTACCCAAGCTTCCTCTCTTCTTCTTCCTCAGCCTATTCCCGTCCACTCCCGGACAAAGGCCTCCTCCATTCCCTTCCATGTCACTCCTTCCTGTGCAGACTGCATCCAGGCTATTCCGACGTGTCTGTTCAGATCATCCTTCCACCGTAGTTGCGGTCGCCTTGCACTTCTCTTTCCCCGTCCACCGTCTCCAAGTCAGCAGTCTTCTTGTCCACTTTTCATCCTCAGGGCTTCGTAATAACAGGGTTACTACGAAGCCCCGAGGTAGTAGCAGTTTTTCCATAGTGATGAAAAACATAGTGCAGTGTTTTTATTTTATTTTATTTTAAATACACTTATATATTTTTTAATTTATACACAGAAGAAGGAACGAATAAGGACCGAAACATGTATGCAATTAAAGTGATTGTGATAAAATTATACTATGTGCGTTTTAATTATTATTCAAATGTGAATACTCAACACAAAGTGAAGGCGAATATAGAAGAAAATGTTTTTATTTATTTGGTATTAATTTGGTTATGTGTTTAAATTTTCATTTTGAATATGTACTCTGAATATAAGAGTTTTAAAATAAAAAGGCCTATCGGGTAATGCATGACAGTTTCAAATTAACGGCCATCCGCCATTTCGTTATCCAAGCGAGTGTCTAAATATGCGACATATTTGCCTCCAGAATGATAATATTGAACCAGGATCTTGCGAACATTAACGTCACGTCAAATCGTACATTTGTCATGCGAGGTGACAGACTAAATGGTTCTGCGCAATGATTATGCTCTCGGGGCATACTTCACACCGCATATGATGTAGATGTACTAGACATGCACGTAGCGAACATGAGGGAAACATAACGTTGATAATCAGTCCTATCTCCACTTTATATATAAAAAAAATTATGTCATTTTATAGCATCTCTCATAACTCCATTATAGGAATAGTTTTTCAATTTCTAGCATTTTTTTAACCCTCCCTTCCCTATGATGGGTATCTTCTACACGTTGCTTTTAAAAACCATCAATATCTCTATAAATATAATAATACAAGGTTAAGATTTTAGGTATTCCTCCATAATATATTTACGCATTGATTTAAAAAATATTATTAATAATAATCATAATTTATCGGGTACATCGGAGGTATTTTGTGAAAATCGAAAACAAAGTCGCGTATAAACAGCGCTTTCAGTGTGCCACACTATATTCGCATCTCACTCTTGCATGTGTTCCAGCTCAATGTTCTCACTCTCACCGTCCCGCCGCGCCGGCAGTGGCGACAGTCTCTTTCGGGCTTGCAACCAGAGCGGGTCTATGCCCGTTCCGTGAGCGTTGCCAGATGTTTTTTTTTTAAATGTTTTAAGCAATTAAATCTCAATTATTATAAATTTTGACTTCAATTATAATTATATAAGGGGATTAGCTATGAATGTTCCTATATTTCCGATTTAAAATTTCTATTTTTTTAACGCGTACTGACGCGTATCCTAGTGGTTGGTTTGCAGCAAGTCTAACATCTTTGCTGGTTCTTGGGATGTCTCTTGGACCGTAATATGGTATTTTACTGCCACTTTTTTGCTGCTTGCTGCTTTCCACATTTTTGTTTACAACAGGTTATTTGAATCCAATAATTGGATAATTGGGTATTTGGTAATTAACAAAGTATACAACTTTTTAGCTATTGATTCGCATGACATGTGATAGGTGGTTAGCTAGTCTACCACCATTTTTATTGTCACGTGAATTCTACCAAATCAACGACACCCCTTCAGAAAGATGGGGTGATGGTTAATTAGTTTTTTTAAATGTATCCATTAAAATATTCGGTTTCAGGTTTTGAATAATTCCTATTCCGCTTTTTTTGCCTCGCGAACACGACACTAAACGAATTCGCTCTTTACCAATTATGATTTATAGATAAACAAGAATTGTGATTAGTTTTATTATTCATATAGATAATGGCTTACAATTTATTATACATCGATGTGAGTCTTCAATTTCGTTTATTGCCAAATAAATCACAAATATCGTTATACATTATGCCTTAAGTGTAACAAAGTATGTCCACAAAAATGATTTAAATGCTTCCGTCAACGTTCGACGTGCGTAAAAAAACAAGATATTATTAAAAATTCCAATTTATTACATCCCCATAATTCGTTATAAAACTGGTTATGGCCGAATCCACTTAGATTGCGGGGAATGATAAAACGGCAACGCAAAGTTGAATCACAACAACCAGCCAGGTCCATTTTAGCATACAGAATCGATAGTTTGATCACTGAGTTTGGACATAAGCCGTGGTGTATAATTTCCTTCAGACGACTCGATGCCACAAATGCCGTGCTCGGTACTCTGTATAATTTTCCGTCGTTTGAGATAATACCAATACCATTATAATTCGTCATGTACATGTGGCTCGCTTGATTTTTCATATAATTTTGCATATGTATTGCATATTAACCCTTCTACTATCAATTAGATCTTACGTGAGGAAATTATTAGATACAGTAGAACCTCGCATAACGAGTAAAATAAATTGTGAAAAACAACTAATAACTTAACTAACTAACCATCACGCCGTCTCGCCGAAGGGGTAGGCAGAAATAATGGACTGCCACACTTTTCTTTCCTGACATATTTCTCTCGCTTCCTCATCATTCTTACATCGTGTCATGCACGCGCGTCGATTTCTCTGACATCGCACGTACCTCACTCCTAACATGGCGGACATTCAATATTTGATTTATTTGATTGTGCCACGTTTTCCTCGGTCTTCCTCTATTTCTGGTTCCATTTACATCGTTAACACATACTTTTTTTACCATTCTTTCTTCATTCATTCTTTTTCATCTTAATGATCCCTTCATTATTTTGTTCATAACACCATCATTCGCACCGCATTCAATTTTTATATTTTTATTCGACACTCTATCATACACAGAGTATCCAGACATTCGTCTTAGAGATCTCATTTATTCTACCTTCATCCTACTTTTGCCAGTTCCATGCTTCGCTTCCATACATTACTAATAACCTAACGAGCGAAATTTAACATAACGAGTAAGCTTTGGCCAGAGAGCGTTGTCGAATGTGATTTTGTGGGGTTTGAAACAATACCTGTGAGTCTACAGCCAACGAGGTTGTGTCTTTTCCAATACCATGGGACTTGAGGTGAATAACAACGATATTGATGACTTTGTGGAAGAGCACATTAAAGAGCTGACCACCTGCATTGTGTTTCACATCAAGAAGTTATCGAGGAAAGTTTGTTGGTGTAGGAGGAAGTAGCAGAAACCGTTGCATCGTACATCGAGTAGCATCACCTTAATAAGGAGGTGGCTATGCGTTCTACAAATTTATTCAAAGATAATGTTGTCACATTTTGGGAATAGTGTATTTGGTAAATGATCAATAAAATAAATCAATTTAAAAGGAATATCTAGTAATGAAAGGGTTAAATCAATGTTGTATAACAGATATTAAATTAATGGTTTACATTTACAAGATGTTGTTTTAAATTCATTTACATTAATTTATTTATCAAATTTGTTGAATTGAAATTTGATGTGTATTTTAGTCGTTAATAAATATTATATTTTTATTGCAATACTCAAACCATGTTGATTGCAGCTATAAAACTTTATTTATTAGTTTTTAAATAGGAACACTTCCGAATG
The DNA here is from genome assembly GCA_022606425.2 of Lepidostoma basale. Taxonomy (NCBI): domain Eukaryota; kingdom Metazoa; phylum Arthropoda; class Insecta; order Trichoptera; family Lepidostomatidae; genus Lepidostoma; species Lepidostoma basale. The sequence goes on along the minus strand of JAHDVF020000468.1, from coordinate 291,672 downwards.
AAGCAATCGCTCTGGTGTGACAATATTCTTATTATTTTTTCGGTGACATGTCAGGTACCCTAGATGTTGATTTTTACTCGAGAGTAGGCGTCATTGTCTTTCACTGTAAGCCAGAAGATCCAAGTCTGTGGCAGCTTATAACAGCTTCTTTACGCTTCTAAAGCCAGTCCAGTCCAGTCCATGTTGAGGAGTCAGGAGATTTGCCTACTGTCAACACCTTGTCAATCCTCTATTTTGCCCTCAAGAATCAGGTGCAGCAATTCATAATTTTCTCCCCCAAGCACATAGCCTCAATATGACTCCTTACTGGCTTTTATTTGGCCAACAGTAAAATATAGAAAAATGTGAAAGTTAAATATATTAATAAAATATCCACGTGTATGCACTGTCGTATTTCTAAATAACAATATATATTTTCTATGTCCGCCATACTTTGTATTGTAGATGTTTTATTTATATATACTAACTCTTAAAAAATAAAATATTTTAAATATCTTTATAATATCACTGAGGAAGGACCGGGTTGTCCAAAACATATCTGATATATAATATTTTTTTTTAAAGTTAGAGTTGTATACAAAGTATATAAAAAAGAAAATAACGATATATTTGTTTACCGAAAATTATAAAATATTCCCGCAATGGATCTGTACATTTTTCCTTCTTTAGTAAGTGATATTAAATTTATCCATAAAAGAAAGAATATAACACCGTCTCCCCGAAACGATAAGTATAATTAATTGACCGCCACACAGTTTTTTCCTGACGTACTTCTCTCGATTCCCCAACATTTATATATGGTGTCATATACGTACGTCAATTTCTCCGACGCCTCAAGTGGATGGCATTTAATATTTGATTGATTTGATCGTGCCACGTTTTTCTCGGTTATCCTTTATTTCTTGTTCTGTTTACGTCGTTTACATATATTTTTTTATCATTCATTATTTTCGTGTGTCCAAACCATTACCACCTAAAATATATATATTTTTAAAAGACCAAGGATTTAAATCAATGATATTAGAATTTATTATTACAATCTTCAATGTGAGCAGAAAATAGCTCATTATTATGAAGAAGGAATCTGGTCGTGTCCAGGTTTGAACCCAAGTCCCCTGGATCAGGAGCCAAGCGTTCTATCCCCTAGACCACCACCCGTTTTTAAAATGTTATAATATTACAAAATATCGCATAACCATCAAACTGGTTAATGTATCTTATCTCGTGATGTAATTGTATAAATGGTTTATATGCATACATATATATCGACCAAGGTGGCAATTATGCACTAGGACTATAATTTAATATTAACTCAATCTTAACTCGGCATCCGACCTATTCCGTTCCCTGATTTCTAAAGCGAGTAAGATTTGCGATTCAATCATGCCTCGAATTGCAGTAACTGCCATTGTGGGAGTCTAGTGAGACTGCCGGACAAGTTGGCGACCTCTCGTGAGTCACCGCTAATGGTCGCATTTATCATCGGTGGGAGCCAAAATGGAATAATTAGGCTGGGACAAGGCAGGTGTGCCTTTGAGAACTGTGTCATTATAACAAGAAGGGTGGGGAAACAATTTTATTTGTAAGAAATATGTTATCTCTTTAATTTTTTAATTAGGATCAATCTTTGCAGTTTTATATCGTTTCCAGATTAACACGAATGAAAACGCATGTTTTCTAGAAGTTTTTATTTTAGGTGAATGACATATTTCGCCTGTCTAAAGCATTATCATATGTGGGACATGTGATAATGCCTTAGACAGGCGAAATATGTCATTCACATTATGTTTAAAAAAAACTTCTAGAAAACAGACGTTTTCATTCGTATTAATATTTGAATATGGAGTTTTACATCATTGTTCAAGAAACAATAAATCGATACTAGATGTTTGAATGTGAAACTCCTATAAAAAATATTTAAAAAAAAAACGACAAGACTGCAGAACAGAAAATTATTGAGATGATATAAATTGAAGGTCGGTTAAAAAGGGTCTATATTATTGGTTTAAACATAAAACAAAGAAAATTATATAAAACTGTTTATTTTGAACTACCTCTCATTATTCAAACACTTTATACATTTGCGCAGTTATTTGGCCTTTATGTTTAACACCAATTGGGATCAAAAACTCTTCACTTACTTTAACTTTTCACTTATTAGATACTTGGAATCTTTGTAATGATCAGGCCTTTATTTGTAAGGAGTTTTATATCACTGTTCAAAAAATGATAAATAAAAGTACTCGTATGCATAATTCACAACTAGTAAAGGTGTACTTTCTCCAAGTTGCGCTCTAAATATCAAAGGAGACCACTGGAGTGTTGAGAGTTGGTCCTTTTGTTAGACGAGGTCTCTCTTCTCTCCTCTGCCCTCCGCCTTTCATCTCCGCGAGATAACGAGCTGACGGAGTGATAAACGCTCCGCACAACCCGGTATATTTTACGGCCTCGAAATGAGATTATAATGAGGTGAACGAGCTGATAAAATTACAATCTGCTTATTTTATCTTTTTTCTTATGTTCCAGAATGTTTATGTGGGTAAAATAAATTATGTTAATGAAACAGTGGACGAACACTAATTTTAGAAACGTAAATGATAACAGAGTCTTCCATACTAACTAACTAACTAACTAAACATCACGCCGTCTCCACGGAAGGGTAGGCAGAAAGAATGGAACGCCACACTGTCCTGACATACTTCTCTCGAATCCTCTACATTCATACATCTTGTAATGCACGCACGTCGATTTCTCCGACTCCTCACGTGACCGACCTTTAATATTTGATTGATTTGATCGTGCCACGTTTTCCTCGGCCTTCCTCTTTTCCTAGCTCCGTTCACGTCGTTTACATATACCTTCTTCACCATTCTGTCTTCACTCATTCTTTCCATGTGTCCAAACCATCTTAACGACCCTTTTATTATTATGTTCAGAACAATTTCATTCGCACCGCATTCACTTCTTATACTTGCATTTGACACTCTATCGTATACAGATTTACCACACATTCGTCTTAGAGATCTCATTTCTACTGCATTTATTCTACTTTCATCTTTATTTTGCCAGTTCCATGCTTCACTTCCATACATAAGGGTCGGCACAAGAACGCCTTCTATACATTGTCTTCTATACATTTCCGATATTATAAGAATTCACGTATTAATTTTGATGAAAACGTCCGTTTTATTTAATCTAATGATGTTACTGAAATCTCTTGATGGAAGTTCATTTTAATTGATAATTAAATAAATTTATAAAATTTTCATATGAAGCACTCGCTTTGTGGTAAGACATTTAAAAATTCGAGTATATGTAAAAAAAAAACTGTTTATTTAACCACGGTATGGTTATTATAATTGATGCCAACTAGTTTCTCTTGGACCCAAGCTTCACCAGGGCAGTATAACAACTCCCTGTTATACTGCCCTGATGAAGCTTGGGTCCAAGGGAAACAAGATGACATCAATATTACAATAACCATACCGTGGTTAAATACAAAGATTTATTTATTTATTTTATATTTTTAAATAAATTTATGTTTTTAAAACTTCGAATATTGTCTTTATTTCGATAGCGACCGGTTTCGCCAGTCTGGCTGGCGTTGACGGACTTGTCCGTTTTTTGTAGAAATTTAAAAAATATGTATATTATGAGAGTGACACGTTGTGCCGGGTTGGGCATTATCAAATATATATCAAGACAAAACCTGTCACTCTTATAAAGTATAAGAAAACTTCCATAATTTTTAATATGATATACAAAAGTTCGCATTCATTATTTGTTTCTTGAGCTGTAATAATAAAAATTAAAGAATGTACGAGTATAGAGGAAGATTGAGAGGTATTTCAGGGTTTAATTGTTTGGCAGTCCATCCTCTCTGACTTCTATGACGAAATAATGTTGTGGTTATCACAGAAATGATAAATAAAATAAAACTTTAAAATAAAGTTGTTGAGTTGTCAAGAGTTTTAAGTTTTTGTTGTTTCATATATGGTATATAAAGTACATCATATTATCGTAGAACAAAAACAGTACTCATTAATGTACTCGTATATTATGTAAAAACTGATATTTTAAAACTACATCAAATAGCAAAATGACTTCATTCAGGATTTGAATCCTCGAATTACGTAACTTTTTTACATTTGTTTTTACATTTTCTGAAGATTTGTTTCCATGGCATTGAAAAATGGCCGCAATCGTTCAGTCTTTTTGCATCATTAAGCACATGGCGGAAGACCATTGGCCCCTGCTCTTTTGGACAGATCGGAGTGGACTTCACTAAAACTAACTGCAACCCATTTAAATTAAGTATTTTAAATATGATATTGTTTACCATTTTGATCAGCTTTTGATAAGTTTTCTCTGTTGCAAGTATTTGTCGTGTTTTTTGAGTTTTTGATATCTACTTATGTACACCTGTCGCGCATGCGCCTTTGCGTAATTGAAACAGCTTCCGCGAACTTCGCATAATATAAAATGTATCTACTTGATACAACATGATACAAAGATAATAATTAAATAAAACGATGTTTTTTTAACTACTTCCACTTTTGTCTTTATTTAGACAACTTTATTTAAACCGGTCGCTGTCTAAATAAAGACAAAAGTGGAAGTAGTTAAAAAACATCGTTTTATTTAATTATTATTTAAAATGAACTTCCATCAAGAGATTTCAGTAAAATCATTTGATGATACAAAGATAACTTTATCATATGTCCATCACGGGGCCCTTACGAATTTCGATTTGTTTTTCACGTCAGTTTTATCACGAAATTGTGTCTGAATGACTGTGCTGTTGAATATTCTTAGTAAATTTGATACAGTAACGCAACCGGCTCAAATAAGCGAACATAAAAATTGCTATTAATCAGTTTTTTTATTAAAAAAAAAAAACTATTGACATAAGATTTAAATCTTTTTTTTTCTTATATATGTGTACATACATATTTATATTATTAAGTGGGCTTTAGGATTGAACATACAAGTTTACTGAATAAGAAGTCAACGTTCTATCGTCATGACCCACCACCCAGATGAATATATTATATTTAAACCTAAACTAACTAACCAACACATCGTTTCTCTGGAGGGGTAGGCAGAGAGTATGGACTGCAACACTTTTCTTTCCTGACATATTTCTCTCGCTTTCTCAACATTCATACATCGTGTCATGCACGCGCGTCGATTTCTCTGACTCCTCACATGGCCGACATTCAATATTTGATTTATTTGATCATGCCACGTTTTCCTCGGTCTTCCTCTATTTCTGGTTCTTTTTACATCGTTAACATATATTTTTTTACCGTTCTTTCTTCATTCATCTTTCCATATGTCCAAACCATCTTAATGATCCTTTCATTATTTTGTTCATAACACCATAAATAAATAACAAAATAACATACTAACATAAATAACAAAATAACATTATAACATAAATAACAAAATAATGAATATTTAAAACCTTATGTTTCATAACTAGCTAACTAACCATCACATCGTTTCTCTGAAGGGGTAGGCAGAGAGAATGGATTACCACACTGTTCTATATTGATAAAACAATTGCGCCTCTTCTTCATTCACACACCATGCAACGCTCGTTCGTCGATTGTTCCGACGACGAACATTACCGCCTTTTAGTAATGGATTAATTTGGTCTTCCTGGTCTTTCTTGACTTCTTTTTCCATTCTAACTGATCGAAATGGAAATGATTTTTTTTTAATCATTCTTCACTCATTCATTCGTTTCAAATATACAAACCATCTTAGTGATTTTTTCTTGATTTTTATTATATTTACATTCCTTTCTAATTTCTTCGTTCGGTATTCTGTCATTCGTTGTTTTTCGAACATTCTTCTTAGCGATCTCATTTCTACGCAATTTATCCTACTTTCATCCTTCTTTAGCCAACTTCAAGCTTCACTATATCTTATATTTTTGTATGGTCATGCGATTCAAATAGAAATGTAAGATTTAAATGTAAATAATTATTTTATTTTTGACATTGTCTCCCTCAAATTTTCTCCGACTTGCTCTGGTCAGACGTTATAGTTAGGGTACCATGGATCGTTATCAGATTACGCGGTTATCAGTTGATAAACTGATATTAGCTATAATTGTGACGTTTGACAGCTAGTTCGAAAATTTACTGTTCCTGTCTCTCTGGTTGATGCATGCTTTAGTTCTTGTTATTTATTAGAAATATTCTATTTCAGTGTCATTTGAATACGATCTCATTATATTACCGACGACCTTTGCAAGCTACACTATATCATTGTGAAGCGAAGTGTGCACTAGCTATAAAAGTTTCATAAATACCCCCTGCAAGTCGACATCCGCACAGTTTTAGTAGTTTACAACTGCTACCTACGCTGTGGACTTGCAAAAGTTGTTCATAAAGTGAAAGGTACTTGCGGAAGATATCTTGTCAGTTGCAATAACAACAACAAACCTTCACGCCGTTTCCCCGCAGGGGTAGGCAGAGAGAATGGACCGTCACACTATTCTATTGTGACACACTTTCTAGCTTCCTCTACATTCATACAGCGAGTCATACACGCGGCCAAAGCAAGAGAAGCCAAAGGGCTTAAGGTCAAAGACTTATCGCGTGGGGGTCTACTTCTGCTTCTTCGACCTTCACGAGGTCTCCACTCCACTACCCTTCTGGTCCATCTTTGGTCTAACAGTCTGGTTCATACTTTGCCCATATTATATTTTTTCTACCTACATATTTATAAATGTCCCGCAACATGACCATTTGAGTTTAGTCTTTCGACGACACCCCTTACTCCCGACCTTCTTTACTGCACCAAAAGTTTTAAATAAATTATAATATTAGTGACATATTTTTGAAATGTTTTAAATACGTTTTATTAGTATTATTATTATTATTATTATTTTGTTGAATCGCTCTTTACATCATGACAGCATTAGCCAAATCGATGTAAAGGTTATTATAGCTATCACAGTGATTCTCGTGGCATGTGATAGGTAGCTAATCTATATATTTCGTATCTATATATCTCAAAAACGTTGAATATTGCCGAAACGTAGAATATTGATGAAACGTTGAATATTGACGAATGTTGAATATTGATATATTTAACATTTATAGAATGTTACAGGTTTTGAATTTCAAAGGATATTGAATTCTTTCAAACGCAATCGACCGAAGTCACTATCAAAGCAAACGTGCCGCATCACGTGGCCGGAGTTTATTTTTCGCAGCTGTCAACACGGGGGATAATAAATCTTAATTCAACACTTCGGTATTCAATTTGAGGGACCCATCCTGCCGCCATCAATCTCCCATTATAAAGCGCACGCGCGCCGGATGCTTCTCTCTGCCTGCGCAAACTTTAGGACAAGCGTTTGAATACAATTATTTCGTTTAAGCAAGTCTTTCCCTCTGCTGATGTGAAATCAATCACTTTTAATTATTCTTTGTAACAAACAGCGTTCGCATACATTGTGTATTTTTCTTCTTCAATTAAATCTCACAAGGACAGATCTGTATGACTCATAAAGATTTTATTATATTTGAGTGATATACGGGAGTTCTCCTGTATTGAAAGCGATTCGTCTTTTAAATGAGGTTGCAAAAGAGATAGACCTCTTTGGATGCAATTATGGCAAATTCGTGAATACCCTTACGATAAAGGCAGCAAGGTAATGACTGGCATATTCATATTCATAAGGTTCTATGTATATTGCATTTGATATTCTTTTTTTTTGCCCTTTACATCAATTTGGCTCGCGCTGTAATGATGTACTATTTTTCAACAAAATAATAATAATAATAATAATAATAATAATTATAATAATAATAATATATTTCGACTTTGTAAAAGTTTTACAGCTGTTTTACCAATTGAGAATGACGATGAATAAATACGTCAAATAAAAATCTTATTTTTGTCTCTTCTGTGATAATTTATTTTTAAAGGAAAAGACTGACCGAACAGTGCGGTTTTCAGTTATTTCCTCAATCTAACGTCGATACTAAATACGAGTATAACAGAGAGATTATTCCATCCAAACGCTGATAGCACGATTGTAGAAACTTCCTTTATTAGTTCTTGCTGGAATTGCATTGTTTTTCGCATTGGTTTCCGCTGATCAGAGTATCATCATTGAGATAAACATAAAGGATCATAAAGCAAAGGATCATTGCGAATGTGGAGGAAGTTAGAGAGGTATGTCAGGATAGAGTAGTGTGGCGGTCTATTCTCTCTCCCTTCCCATGCGGGGAAACGACGTGATGGTTTGTTGTCGTTGTTGTTGTTATCATAACATATACAAATGTCACATCTGGATGTAACATGTTACTCTGCATTGATGAGGCGCGGTTTATTCATCAGAACCCGTCTTAAACTAAATGTAATTCTATACAATCAGTACTTGAATTAAATTTATCATAGCAACGGGTACGGCGTGTTTGCGGATAGTAGGGAACAGCGGATAATACGAGACTTCGCTGCGCGAGTTCCAATATTATGCAACTGGGTGACACCCACGCAACTCCGAGGCAAATGTAAGGCAACCCAAATAGCTGTAGCTGTATGCGCGCTAATCCCTGTCCGTACACGGCTCTCGCACTACCATATTCCCAGTCGGAAGCGCAGAGATGTTAGAATCACCTCGTGGACCATACCCGAAAATATATTTTCAAATTTAGAACTTTGATGAGTGCTGCAAACCCATAATAATCAAAATTTCAAATGCATTAAATACATATGAACTATCTGACTTACAACTAACTGGCTAACTAACCGATCACGCGGTCTCTCCGAAGGGGTAGGCAGAAATAATGGACTGCCACACTGTTAATACCTGACATATTTCCCTAGCTTCCTCAACGTTCAGACAGCGTGTCATGCACTGTATTCAATATTTGATTTATTTGATTGTGCCGCGTTTTCCTTGGTCTTCAATCAAATCAAATCAGTTTATTTACTTAAAAGAGCCATTACAAACAGCATAAATGTTTAAGGCATCAATTGAGTACAGGTAAAAAATTATTAACATACAACATAATACCAGGAACGCATTAGTGATGGTTCGACATTAGGAAGACAAAATACTTTCCAAAGTCAAGAGTATTTGTCCCCTGAACGTTCCTTTACTAACATGAAAGACGTCGATCTCCGAGGAGACCGCGTTCAGAAGACTAATTGCTCTTCCCACCGGCGCGGCGTCACCAAAGGCAGATTGGTTCTGGCGGCCGGTAGGTCAAACAATCTGTGTTCTCTTTCTCTTTCCTAGCCCATTAGACCTAGTATGACCAAATTAATCAAATTTCAAAGGTCAGCCATGTTTGAAGTCAGAAGTTACGATGTACGTGTATGTCTCGCTGTATGTATGAGGAGGAAGCTAGAGAGGTGTGTCAGGATAGAGCGGCGTAGCGGTCCATTATCTCTGAATGTCTAAGTTTTCGCTCTTTAAGGAAACGGTTTGATGGTTTGTTTGTTTAAATATATACAGGTTTTCAGTTCGCAGCAAACTTGTCGTAACTATAATAGTATGTGTCGTAACTTAAGTAGTGGAATAAAACAAAATATAATATTAAAAATTTATTTATTATATTCGTAAAAATATTTTCAGTATTTAAAAATGTCCCTTTCAAGAATTTAATTCAACATTTGGAAAATGTTTTAGATTGGTCCAGTTTCCTCTTTGTCTTGTGAATTTGTTTGAAAATCTCTGTGTGTGTATAGGTACTTCACTCTCTATTGTTATAATTTCTATTATTATTATTATTATTATATTATGACACATGACACGCAGTCGGAGACAGAACAACTTTTGCTAACCATTTCACAATTCATTGAACGCGCTTGTCATATGAAATTTGCATTAGGTGTTATGAGTCAGGAAACTTCTGCAAAATACTATTATATTTGAGTGTATAGACATATTTATCGTTCAAAGTAAATCAAACCTTTCATTTGTTTATTGTTTCACGAACAATGATGAAAAAATCCATATTAAATAATTAATACGAAGTAAAACGTCTGTGTTCTAGCAGCTTTATTTTATTTTATGACAATGTCACGTTTCGCCTTGCTAAGACATTGTTTAATTTGAAGAATATTTAATAAAAAAGTAAAACTTAAACATTTGATAATGCCTCATATTTGTGAAATATCTCATTCATAAAACTTATGGAAAACACACGTTTTTATTTGCATTAATTGCGTCATTTGTTATTTATATTCTTATAATAAACGATTTCAGCATTTAAGTTAGCACGGAACTTTACGAAGGTTCAAATATATAAATGATAGGTATTACGAAAGCTACGTGTTAGCTGATCTGACAGACTGGGAAATTGAAGCTGCTGGGAACAAAGGATGTAGAATTACGAGTGATGTAACGAAATTATTAATGTGAACTCAATGTTAAAATGCAGTATTAAGAGCGCATTGAAGCATTCGCATAAACATGATACGGGTTTGAATAAAATTTTGATAACTTTTTTTATATGCCTTCAAATAGTAAGGACGAAATAATAATAGATGATGAAACAACTTAATAGAATTAAATCAATCAGTTTTTACACTTTACTGGAACGACACTCCGAGACAGAGTGAGATATTTCGAAATAAGATAGATTTGCGATGTTGAAAAAGTTGTGCGATGGGAAAAATGAGAAGACTCTCATAATTGACAGAACACAGTCTCAAAGAAAGCAGAAGAAGAATAATCAGTTTTGAATATACCTATTTATTAAAGTATTTTCTCTTTGATTCTTAATTTTGTTTGTTTATAGAACTACGAGTATAATGTAAAACACCGTAATAAATATTTATTACTAACTTACAAACTAACCATCACCTATCCTCTTCGAAGGGGTAGATAGAATGAATGGACTGCCACATTTTTCTCTCCTGTTATACTTCTCTTGCTTCCTCAACAGTGTACACATATTTAATATATAGAGGTAAATGTACGTTTTATAAATGCATGTTAAAATTTAAAGTGCTTTTTGTTAATGCACTAATTGTGAAAATGTAATTCATTCATAATATCATAAAACATCTTCTTCTTAAAGTGCCCTGTCAGGTCCCCCCGACGTTGGCGATCACTCTGGTAAACTCTTCCCTATCCTGCGCTGTCCGGAATAGCTCCTCCACAGTTCTGTTTCCCGTCCATTCCCTCACATTGCGCAGCCAAGAGATCTGCCTTCTCCCTGCCCCCCTGCGGCCCTCTATTTTTCCCTTCAATATTAGATGCAGCAGGCGATACTTCTCTCCTCATAAAACATAACTTCGTAAATACTAAATAGTATCTTATTTGTGTGCATTTTAGAAGCAGGTACCTACAAAGAAATGTAACAATATGAAAAAAGATACACTTTACATCAACTGATTTGTACAAGATAATCATTGATAAATTTACATAATGGCTTACGTGTGTTTCTGGCTGCTTAACTGGGTACTCATTCGTTCAATTCATTATTAATTTATTAACTTGTCGACCTATCATCCGCGAGCGGAACAACAATAAAGCGGGTGCCCGGGCACCGTCACCCACGCCTTCGACGCTGCCCCCAGAACATCTTGCTTAACAACTAGTATCCTTTAAACATTTACAGATTTTTTACGATCGATTGTATTTCCAATGATAAAAAAGCGTTTAATTGATCGCTTCACAGGTCGACGCCTCCGTTGAACACAATCGGTGGACGTATTTGAAACAATGGCCAGTTTAGTTGCACAATGAAAGTTATATAAACTTTACTGCATTCGTATTATTTTACGATTGCGTTGATCTCAAGTTTTGAAAAGATCTTGCTTCGTGCCCACTCTCTTCTATACAATACGTACAGAACGTTATATTTACTCAACTAAGGAGTGTCCGAGTATTCAATTAATAATGTAATATAAGATACCATGGACCACACTTTTATACTTGTTAAAAACACTAACCTTATCCGAATTGATACAAAATATCTAATGTACGCGGACTTTTATGACTGCTGATATTTAAAAAAAAAAACTGTATACTCCTCTGTGAATACTCATTTCTTTACAATTTATATCTGTCAACCATGTTATAATCCCAAAAAATAGCACTCCTTTATTTTTGCTTACCTTTTGGGGAAAACAAAATTTTGCTATCTCATCATCAGCCGTCTGTCATTCACTGCTGAATGTAGGCCTCTCCCAAAGCACGCCACCGCCCCCTATCCATTGCCGCTCCCATACATCTATGTCATCTCTTCAGATCGTCGGTCCAGCGGGCAGGGGGACGTCCAACGGACGTCTAGTTTAATACAATCTTACCTCAATTCTAAAATAAATTAATATTAGCCTTCTAGAGGAAAATAGATGCTTCTGTGCGTGTAAGACTACTAGTGTATAAGTATCATCATATATTATACACCAAATTGCTGATGCACAAAACCATAATAAGACCGGCAGTCACTTGCGGCTCTGAAACATGATCCATAACGCAGAGAGAATAAACCAAGCTGGGAATATTTGAAGGAAAGATTTAAAGAAAAATTTCTCGACCCACACCGAATAAAAATAATCCACGAACTAGAATTACCGATTGACCAGAATATTTGTGAGATTCTGTAAGTCTCGACGATTATGGTGAGCTGGTCATGTTGAAAGAATGACAGTACACTACAGATTATGTCCAGATGGGTACGCGAAAGAGACAAAGAAAACGATAGGCTCACTTTCACCATAACTGGAGGAGACTGGGAGAATTTGGAGAATAGTCGGGGACAGGATCCAATGGAGGACTATTATAGAGGAGACCAAATTGTAAACCGGAATGTAGCACCGAGTATATGATAGATATAAATAATATAATATAATAGATAAATTCACTAGGCCCCTAGAAAAGCTACATACGCCTTAATTAATACTGTGGAATATCAATGTTTATTTGGAAGGAGAATATCACCTCTAAAACATGGTATGGATATTGTCACCTCTGAAACATGGTATGGATAATATTTTTATTTTGTAAATAAATTAAGTAGATTGTTTAGTCTTTAATATTCTCCTTCCAAAAATATTTAACAATACTTAACAGGTCTATGAATTAAGTAACTTTGAAGTTCTAATTTATTTTAAACATGCATAATTAAATGTTTCTTGACTCCAATTTTTACATTTGTGAATATTTTGGTATATTTTTTTAGTTGGAAATTCATTTAATGAACGAGTATATAACATCTGGTTAGATTTCATTTCTGTAATCAATCGAATTGATTGTAGAATTGAAACCTGGAGACATTCATTGCCTGCCCACGTGTGTAATACAATATATTGAGAAATGTACTTTTCTTGTCACGATGCGAGTTGGTGGTTGGATACATGCATGTAAGTTAGTGCATCATAATTATTACGGGAGTAGATATCGACGAGATTTTTACAGTTTGTTTAATGTTTTATCGCTATTGTATATCACTGTGGTTATAGAAACGTTAATATGTGTGTAGGAGTTATCGTTTTCATATTATGTTGTACGTGCGTTGTGGCATTGAAAAGAAGATATCACAACTATAACTGTTTTTTACGTATTTTAAATGTATCGTCTGTTTTGGAATGAACCAATTTCATTGATTTTTACTAGCGTACAAAGGCTTTCATACAAAACATTTATAACTGTTTGGTTAAAGAAGAAATTTAGAACGAATTTGAAATGTCATATATTTAATTCCTTCATGTGATGGGTTGCGAAACTTGTCGCCAACAATAGGCATCTCCCGAGCACACTTCGATCACACCGCGTCTCCCGCGGGGGCGAAAAGAGAAGTATGGAGTGCCACATTGGTTAAAGTGTGGCAGTCCATTCTTTCTGCCTACCCCTTCAAAAACGGCGTGATGGTTAGTTTGTTAATTAGTTAATTCCTTCTTGATTTTAAAATATGCATTTTTCAATTAAAATAAACGAGTTCGTTTTTACTTTTTTGTAGTATTTACAGCATGATAAGTTCATTGTATATATTTAATATGCAATGTTATGTGTATTAATAAATATTCAAGTCGAATTTTCAATTTTAATTGTATACTTCAGAAATTATTCGAATACTTTGGGTTTATACTATTTGATATTAGAATAGTTTAAAATGATAAAGTTGGGATCTCTAATGACGATATGTGCTGTCCTATTTATTATCTTGCTTTTCTTGATTCGTGTGTTTTTTCTTTATCTCAGGCTATTGTCTTATTTTACCTGATTTGTATATTTTTCTTTGTATTTTGCTATGGCCTTGTTCTACTTAATTTATATGCTTCATTATCTTATACTATTTTCTTGTTTTAGCTGACAGTTGTTTACATTAAGGGGTTGTGCACGATAAATTATTATTTAAATAAATATAAATAATTTATTCCAAAACGAAGGCGTTTCGATTAATAAAAAAACTCGTGTTCATTGTATAATATGTTATATATACTCCAATGTATTCGATGCAATCGTTCTATAAATTATGTGTGAGTGATCTTATATTTTGCGAATAGTCTGAGTCCGCATTCAGTCTTGAGGCCAATGCTGTTGGACAGGTATATACTGGGTCCCTGGGCTTCGTTCCAGTCTCCAGCCTCTTAGCCAATAGTTAGGCACGCGAGATATTCTCGTTTGATATTTATCCGTACACATTTCTTAGTGCATATCATAACTCATGTCTTTAGTACATTCATGTTACGTTTACAAAACAAATTCCTTTCGCTTGTGGTATATGGCAGAAATGTATGAATGGATACTGTTTGTTTATCTTCTACGCCAATCCGATTCAGTTTCAATAATTCACACAATACTTTGTTTCAAAACATAACATTTTATTATCAAAATAGATTTATACGTTTTATTGACCATTCTGGGTTTCTTACTTATGCTACATGTATATTGATGATCTTCGTGACAGAGTGGCATGTGCTATGACTGTCATACCGAAGGTCCCGAGTTCGATTCCCGACGATGGCAGCGTGATTTTCACACTGTCTTCGGTCTGGTGTAGAATTCACGTGACAATAAAATAGCGATAAATTAGCTATCTATCACATGTCATGAGATAAGAGTCAATATGATAGCTATAACCCTTTACATCGATTTTTCTCGCGCTGTAACGATATGAAAAGCAATTAAAAAAAAAATAAGGGTATAAACATTCCCTTATATATTCATTTTTTCAAGTCCTTGTCAAGGAATACAAACATCATTATAAATTCGTGATATTATTTGTATTAACTTTGTGCTATCACTTTATTATTTGTATTCAATCTTGTTTTTATCATAGTGTCTGAAATGCAGGAATACCTACATCAAAATCCGCCATACTTGTATTCTTCTCAGAAATTATAGTTTTTTTGTAACTGAAATTGTTTACGAATAAGGTTTAATCATTAAAATTGATGTGTTAATATAAATTTCCGAATGCCTTAATATTATATAATACATGTATAAATATTTTAAATCATCTTAACGTATTAACAAGGATTAAAACACGCATCAACGAGGTTGTTCACTGTCCACTTTTGAAAACAGTATTTTTATTCATTAAAATTTTTTCTATATTTAAATTATTTATACAAGACTTATAAACATAATATTACTTAATGTATTTAATCTAGTTAATTCTTCAGTCATAAACATTTTTCTTACTTTTTAACTTCAATATACCTGTCTAATTACGTAACACATTCGTATGCTGTGCAATCTCTTACGAGTCGGACATTTGACGTTCTAAGAGATTTTCTATGGTCATCAAAAAGTACATACATATGTATTGAACCGATGTAGTAATTTCGCATTAGCGGAGAAAGACTTGAAGAATTCTTTAAATTTATAGTAGTTTGCCGCGATTGTTGGCACATAATATTTTTATGTTCGCTTTTCACATGCCGGGTTATAACTTCATACGTAGCATGTACGCAAGCGTAAACAAATTTCGTACGTCGCGTTAGAGAATTATTGATATGAAACACGTATAATCGGTGAGATCAAATGGAGCATTTCTGAGACCCCACATGAGCCGACTTCACCAATTATGGACTCGTGTATTACATATGCATGGAGTACTAGCACATATGAACCGACACGAACATTATTAGGATGATATATTTTTAGACGCGCACGTAACTAGTGATTACAGGAGGACAGCGGACACATCGATTGATGATCACAATGTTAGCATTAATTAATAAATAAAATTACCAACATTTCAAGGTTTGATCGATAACCTTAAAATTCCTCTGTAAAATATTTTTTGTTTTGTTCTAATTACTAACTGGCACGTATGAAATTATCTTATTCTTCTTCTTCCTCAGCCTATTTCCGTCCACTCCTGGACAAAGGTCTCCTCCATTCGCTTCCATGTCACTCTGCCCTGTGCAGACTGCAGCCAGGTTATTCCGACGTGTCTGTTCAGATTATCATTCCACCGTAGTTGCGGTCGCCCTGCACTTCTCTTTGCCGTCTACGGTCTCAAAGTCAGCAGTCTTCTTGTCCACTTTTCATCTGAGCTTCTGGCTACGTGACCTGCCCATTGCCACTTTAGAGTCGCCACCCGGTGGATGATGTCAGTGACCTTTGTTTTTTCTCTCACCGTATCGTTTCTGACTCTGTCTTTTAGGCTTATTCCTAACATGGCTCTTTGGGTCACTCGTAGTTTCTCGGCACTTTGTTTGGACAATGTAACAGTTTCAAGACTCTATGTTCCAACTGGCAGAACGCATGCTTCATAGACTTCGTTTCAGGTTGATCGGTATTTTCCGGTTTTTAAGGATGTAACTCATGTTTCCGAAAGCTGCCCAATAGTAGTCCAATTTTTCTTTTTAGCTCTGCGGTTTGGTTATCTCGGCCCAATCGAATGATGAAATTATCTACATTATTAAAAATTAGACCATCATCATCATCAGCCTATACCGGTCCGCTCCTGGACGTAGGCCTTCTCCATCTACTTCCATGTCTCTCGATTCTGGGTATGACGCATCTTTCTCGTACCGGCGGTCTCTTTAATGTCGTCCCTTCAAAGAAGTTAGGATTCTGGATTCTACGTCCTGGATTTCGGGTCACAGTTCTAGGATGCCAGCAAAGAAGGCGTGATATCCATCTATCGTCAGAGCTTTGAAAGACCTGGCCTGCCCAGCGCCATTTTCGCGCTTCCACTCTTCCGATGATGTCCGACACTTCTGTTTTGGCGCTAATGGTGATATTCCGCATCCTGTCCGCTATACTCAAAATGAGATATTGAATTGAATTAATCTAATTTGGAATACTGTTCAGACATCAAAATTTAATTATTTAATTACTATGTAATTGTTGTGACCGTTGTTGCCATCAACAGATGTTACCATTGAATTAAAATATTCCATAATAGCATTCCAAATTAAACTGTTTAAAATATTGAAGTATCATAGTACAATATTTCCGCCAAAAACAATGGAATATCTCATCAAATTATTTAATTTTACATTAAAATTTTTGTCAATTCTATTTTTTTAAATTGTACCTCTTTACAAAATGTACGTAATTTAAATTAATTTCTCATTAGAGATGCATTACAAATTAAAAAAAATAATTATTAACATTTTTCTTGTAAGCTTACGGTACAAAAATCGTATAATTTGCCTTTTAAAGTTGACTTCTTTATCGAAATCCTGAAGCAACGCATGTTATTTCGCTAATCGATTAGAGCACTTGCTACTTAAGCATCTGATTTTGATTATATTGATAGTACGTATTATTTTAAGAATGTTTTAATAATGGTGTAAAATTTTGTATTTAATATTGAGGAAAATGTTTGTAAGATTATAAAATGAAATATGTAACTCTGCACTGTCTTTCTAAAAACGTACGTTGTTGTTTTACTATAAAATAGATTTTCATTCATATTATTAACACGGTTGCTGGTAAATTTTTGGCTGAATTCCGACTGGCTGCATTCTACAGAATACCGTTTAATTTTATCTTGTCACCATCTCCGAAACGACATGTGCATCCAATCTGTTTACATCACCGCCGTTCGTTAATCTCGGGAGACATTAAAATATATCTCTTACTCATGATGCTCCACTTAATCAGCGAACTGTTCATTACTGATCTCTCTAAGAAGTTAGCTTTACGTTATGCGAATGCGTACATACGTAATAAATACGCAGTGATCTTGATAACCTTCCTAGCGGGGAGGTCTCATATTTGTGTCACGCGATAAAGAGAGAAAAACACAACCTCCATTAGCTGATGATCATGGGCAAGATAGATGGACGACGTGGAGTTGGCAGAAGGAAATTGTCCTGCGGAATATAAGGAATCGGACAGAAATGCGGATAGTTGATAATGCATATAGCGTAGGACAGAAATGCTTTCACTCTACCGATTGCCAACCTTGAGGGGACATGACACGCCACCATAGGAATAATAAGGAGAAGATATGTTTAACGAAATATGCATTTGTGAAAACCTTTGAAAACCTTTGTGAAAACATTTGATCTTTGAAATTTGAAACCTGAATCAGATAAATTACAATAAATAATCTACTTGGGCCTGAATATTTGTTATCATAACAAAAACCAAAACAAACCATCACGCCGTTTCGCCGCAGGGGTAGGCAGAGAGATTGGACCTCCAGACTACTCTATCCTGACATACCTCTCTAGCTTCCTCCACATTCATACAGCGAGTCATACACGCACGTCGAATCTTCCGGTTTCTGACATGACCAACCTTTAAAATTTGATTAATTTTGGTCATGCTATGTTTTCCTCGGTCTATCTCGACTCCGTACTCCATTTACATCGTTAAAGTACACTTTTTAACCTTCTTTCTTCACCTAAGCGCTCCATATGTCCGAACCAACGTTATCATAAAGTTCAGTTTAATTTTATATTTAATTATAAATGAACCTTTAAGGTTTATTCCATTTTAAGACTAAGTTCAGATTGCATAATCTTTAAATGGACTGGATCCATCTCATGGAAGAGGATAGAAAAAACGAGGTCCTTGTCCCATATCGAATAGAACTCGACTCGCAATAGAAGCAAACTATTTATTTCTTAAGGTAGTGGAGTGAAGACCTCGTGAAGATATAAGAAGCAGAGGGAGACCCCCCACACGACGGTCTGATGACATTAGATAAATGGCTGTTAACTGGATACAGAAGGTCCGCATATCGGAATATGTGGACAAATATAGGGGAGGCTTATGTCCACCAGTGGTCGAAATCAGCTGTATACTCGTAAGTAAATACATTTCTAAGAAAAAATGCAATAAAGTACAAATATTTTATAAAATTTGTTACGTAGCCACTATGCTACCAGCAGGATTCGGTAACTTCCGTTATCCGGCTGGTTGCTCAAATGAATAAGTAGCGTAACCGATTTTGTTAGTGTCACTGACAATGACAGTTTTCCGCAAAAGCATGTCGATAAATATTTGTTTTAAATTAAGATAAAAACAAAAAATCGAGTTGTTAAAGAATAATACTTTCTCTAATTTAATACTACACCGTAAAATGTTACTTCACATAATATCTGTACCCGAGAGCCTTAAAGCCTTAAGTGAATTTTTGACCTAAGTGAGTTATACTGATTATGTCAGTTTAATATATTGTGTTGAGTGCGTCCAGGGCAATTGTCTGTCTTTCGTGGTTACTTCTTACTATTCAATTATACTATGTTTTCGGTATACTTTACTTTATGCTGGATATTGTGTCAATAATAACAAAATATGTACATAATCGCACTAACTGCGCTCAAAGCGCGACAATGTACTGGGTTTGTGACAGCTACAACAAGTATTTACGTAACATCAATGATTCCATATGAACGATACTGTAATGTCACTCTACTATTTTATTATTATTATTATTAATTTTTTTTTACTATTATTATTATTAATTCTATAAAAAGTTAATTTTTTGTTTGTTAAAATTAAGTATAATTTCAATTTCGATTCACTAATCTGTACTGTTAATTTTACTTATCATTTAAAACATATTTGTGAAAGCATGTGGCCTTATTTTATCGTTTCTATATGTTTTCATGTATGTAACACAAAAGCAGTTTGTTACCCTAAATAATGAAAAAATTTCCCATTTTGGAGAAAAAATCACTTAAGACATTATGGCCCTCAGGTTCAGATATAAACTTCTACATATGAGTAAATTTATATTTTAAATATCCGAAGGGAAATGCTTTGTTTAAAAAAAGTGATGTTCTATTACATGAGCTTCAATAATTGAATAATCGTGAGCGCAATTCGTAGAATCAGATTTAATTCCACGAGAGCAATCATCGTAAATGTAACTATTGCAACAGCGGAGGCATGCCGGCGGAGATAAGGCCGACGACATGTCTAGAGAGTCTCGCCCGCGACGGAGGCCCGCCACCCGCCTAATGCCCGGTGATTCATGCCCGGTCAGGGTCTTTCCATCTCTGGGCCACCGCGGCCGCTTCACCCGTGTACTGGCCACTGGCACCGCGCACCTACCGTCCCACATTGAGGGTGGCATTGCCTGAAGTGACGAATGAAGTTAAAAGTTATTTTAAACTGTTAAATTAAATAACGTTGTTTTTTGTATCACAATTGTATTTTGTCTTACGCGACAGCTGTTTCATCAACCTATGTTGACATCATCAGGTGTTAAAATAATATATCAAATGTAAAATTTTTCGTGATTTTTCGAATTAAATCATATAAGTGTATAATCACGAAAATTTGACATTTGATAAATTATTGTAACATCTGATGATGTCAACATAGGTTGATGAAACAGCTGTCGCGTAAAATAAAATACAATTGTGATACAAAAAACAACGTTATTGAATTTAATAGTTTAAAAAGGTTAACGTATCATAGTGTTTCGGCCAAAACAATGGATGAATATATAAAAATAAATTTAAACACTATTTCACTTAGTATAAACCAATTAATACAGGGTGACGCAAATGTTGTCACCCGATGTTCTTTGGCTGTAATTTTTTTTATGAATGAAATATTTTTGTTCTGCTTTTGGATTGTGTTTATCTAATATTTTAATTTTCTTTCCATTAAGATGAAAAAATGATATCGGCCAAGTGGCTGCCGCACACTGGATCCATTTGGCAAAAACATGAACTTAGGGGTCAAACTCCGAATTTTGCCCTGATTTTTTTAAATTAGGTCCTTTGTGTGATTCCAAACCACTTTTGTCTTTTAACTTTTTTTTATATAACTGCTAATTTCCAAGAAAAAAATGTGTTTTTTTTTTGTAAGAAGTAAAACTGATTTTTTCAATTATTTCGGAATCAGGTGTATACGTCAAAACCAAACTTAGTAAGGATTATAGAGGGCATAATATTCTACATTACTCAGATCTAAAATCAGGCCAAAATTGGGAGTTCGACCCCTAAGTCCCTGTTTTTGCCAAATGGATCCGTGTGCGCCGCCAGAATTGAAGTACATACGGGCCCGATTTATGGCATTTTCCATCACTCTTTAGATAGAGAAAATAAAACGCGCGTGGATGATTGAAAATATGTCGGCATAGAACCGCGTGATAGTTCATCCTATTTGTATAACGGCGTGATGATTAGTAAGTTGGTTATACATATCATCTCTTATTTGAAACATACTTGTAAAATCTAATAAAATAATAAAATGTGAACTCGTCTCGTTTCATATGCGGTTGCCTCATTTCCACGTTCGTAAAATTACCACAAAAAACGACTACGCTCATCACAAAAAATGGAATGAAAGTAAATTCAGTGGAAGAATATGCCCTAGAAGTATTTGTATGATAATACAACTCACTACATACATACACACGTGTGTATGTATCGCGTATGTTCGGTTTCTAATATAATATGTCTACGAGGTTTGACGTCTGCCAACTGGGGTACACGATCCGCCAGTTCAATTTGTGTGATGGTCTTGTGGTTTTTCGAAAATGTAGTTTATAAATTTACTTCTGATATATTATGTTATGCTGTACGAACATTTTGATTGTAGTAAAATAAGCATATCTCGAGTATGATAGTTAAAATGAAACTTAGATAAGAAGAGATCGATTTACGCTTACCTTATTTAGACTTATTTATTCATGTCAATCTTTATGTATTTGTCAAAAAAATGTTTTGGACCCAAACTTTTGTTTAAAATTTTAATATTTTACACAAAACTAACTAACTAACCATAACGCCATCTCCCCGAAGGGGTAGGTAGAAAGAATGGACTGCCAAACTTTTCTTTGCTGACATATTTCTCTCGCTTCCACAACATTCCTCAACACGCGCGTCGATTTCTCTGACTCCTCACGTGGCCGACATTCAATATTTGATTTATTTGATCGTGACACGTTTTCCTCGGTCATCCTCTACTTCTAGTTCCATTTACATCGTCAATATAGATATATTTTTACCATTCATTACCTTCATTCATTCTTTCCATGTGTCCAAACATCTAAACGATCCTTTCATTATTTTGTTCAAAACATCATCATTCGCACCGCATTCACTTCTTATATTTTCATTCGACACTCTATCATACACAGAGTATCCACACATTTGTCTAAGAGATCTTATTTCTACTGCATTTATTCTACTTTCATCTTTCTTTTGCCAGTTCCATGCTTCGCTTACATATCAAATAAAGGGTCGCTATAAGAACACCATTGTGCACTGCCATTTTAGCTTTTTTAGGATATGTTTTTGTTTGCGTTACTTTAAGTGCACCATTCACTTTGTTGCCTGCCCCAACCCTTCATTCACTCTCCACTTGCTTATCTTTTGTAAACATACTACCCAAATATTCGAACTCATTTACTTGCGCCAAATTTTCACCATTCACGCTAATGTTGCAGACTGTCATGATTTTTTATTTTTCAAAAATCATTACCTTGGACTTATTCACATTCATCATCAGATCATTTCGCATACACCTCATACATACTACTTACCAGGACTTGTAGTTCATGCTCGTTGTATGCAAGTAGGACAGCGTAATCTGCATACAAGCGACAGCTTACTGACACTGCGCTCATTTTGGCACCTACATCCAACCCTTTCAGCTCTTTCATACACTTGTCCATATATAGATTAAATAACCACGGAAACATTACTCAACCCTGTTTGACACCTTTATTGATATCAAACAAGGCTGTAAGATCTCCATTTACTCTGACACTAGCAGTGCTTTCCGTGTACGAGTATAGCGACTTAATTGCCGTGATCAGTTTTGTACTTATTCCATATTTAGACAATATTTTCCATACTTTACTCTAATCATATGCTTTTTGCAAATCGACAAACGCACAGAAAAGTTTGCGTTTTTTTAAATTTATTTTATACAATGTTATAGATTATTAAAATTTGTTCATTTTGCTTAATAATTTATGTATTTGGGTATTCAAATATTGGCACTATAATTTAATCTTCCAATTATGAGTATGATTGCGTTAATATTTGATAATGTAATTTTGTAATTTTCAACATGCTAACATAATATTATTTATTTACTGATCTACATAATGCGTCCATAATTTGTAATCGGGGGCAAATTTAATATATTCGATTAAAATGATTGATCAAATCGTTATCTACTTAAAACTAAATAATATTTGTTTTATAAAACAAAACTCGCCCTTCTATTCATGTCTTTAATACCAAAGTATCCTCCGGAGAATATTAGATTCATCCGAAATGACCCAATTATAATAAACCGATTTTTTCTTAAAATAAAGATGATTATATGAATAACTTTTGAAAATCATTGTACCCCAGACTGCATTAGAAAATATTTAAACGTAGGAATAACATCTGTAGCGCGAAACATGTTTGTGAAAAATTTAAAAATGTGTTGTGAAATCATAATGATTTTTATGTGTGATGGCGAATGTAGAAGAAATATTAACGTCAGTTAATTTATTATATAATTTTGGTTCATTATATAGTTCTCACTGATCTCATTTCTTAAGCATTTATCATATTTTCATTCTTCTTCTGCCAGCCCAAATTTCACTTCCACACATAAGAGTTGGTGTAAGAACTCCATTATGTTCTGCCATCTTCGGTTCAGTGGATATATTTCTATTTTCAGTATTCATTAAATATAAATAGGAAAGGGATAATTGGAACAAATGTAATTCAAAGGTAAACATTTGTTCCAATTATCCCTTTCCTTCTCGCACCCCCTACTCTGATTTCACTGTTTGTTATTATATATACACCTAAGAATTTTATGTTTGTTTAGTTATTATACTGCCCTGATGAAGCTTGGGTCCAAGCGAAATAAGTTGGCATCAATATAATAACCCTACCGTGGTTAAATACAAAGTTGTTTTATTTATATAATTATTTATTTTTTAATTCAAAATTGTTTGTGTAGGAAACCTCTGCACAATTAACGAGTAGGCTGAAGTCAATAAACTGCATATAAACCAACGTTGCGTAAGTCAATCAGTCAATTTCACGCGTGGGTGCGTTCACAGTACATTGTGCATATACCATTTTATACATTGTGTACCTGCTCCTAATTAACCCAGGCAATCCTCGAATCTGGATTATCGTGGTCATGCAGTGCGTACATCATAACTGAAATACGTAAAATAGCGCAATCATTGGGTAACGGAAAGAAAACGGTTGTTTGATTAATAAATTTATATATCGGATACCTTTTGATATTTACGTTTAGATTTCTAAGATTTCTTTGCTTCTAAAGACTGAATAAATATCGTAAGATAAACCTTGCATAAGCTTGTATTATGTTTTAAATTAACACCTGAATATCAACAATTTAACATCGCACCGGCAGGTGAATTACAAAAGCCTACACTTTTTTTACTTTAAAAAAATAGTCATAACATTTTCATACCATCTCAACTAAACGAATCACTTAATGCTTGATGATGTAATCATTTTATTATTTTGGATGTTGTAATTCGATATACGCGCATACAAATAAATACATTGATTGATCATAAAATTGTGTATTTTATTCTACGTAAAAGTATAATAAATAAAAAAATCTTACTGCCTCAAAATCCCTACCTACTAACCGCTATATTTAGATGAAGTTAACTTAATCACTAAGGAAGATTTTCTAAATGCCAACCTTCGTGGCCGAATGGTAAGTGCTTTGTCTGCCACACCGAAAGCCCTGGGTTCGAATCTCGACTATGGCATTGTGATCGTCACACTGTCATTAGTCTGGTGCAGAATTCACATGATAATAAAATGGCAATAGATCTGCTACCTATCACATGTTACGTGAATCGATATGATAGCTATACTTTTTACATCGATTTGGCTCGCGCTATAATGATGGAAAGAGCGATTCAAGAAAATAATAATAATAATAAAATCATATTCAAAATAATTGTCACAGTTAACAGGACCTGTGTCACGATGAACTATATAATAGTTCAAAATAAAGTTATTTTATTAATAATATAGCACGTGATTTGTAAAATGCGAACAATTTTAAGAAATGCTACCTACATATTTTATATACCACTAAACATCATAGAAATTTTCTTTTTTTCATACATATTATAATTAAAGTGTGTGTTGTTTATGGTTAAACGTTTTTTTTATTAATTCAACCCAATTAAGTCAAGTATTAAAATGAGTAACAGCAACATTTATTTTCAATACATTTTGTATAATGAAAACGCTATTATTTTCAAATCCAGAAATAAAAATTCACATAAATAATTATTTATGAATATATAATTTAATGCTGACTTCTCATTTTTGATTAGATTTTTTAAACACTCGTCACACGGTGACGGATATCGAGTGAATAATTCATTACTGACATGACTGTCGCGCGGGCAAGACGTGTGCACATTTCTTTCACTAATTATATATTTTTTAACGTTTTATTCACTATAAAATTCATTTTATACCTAATTAAAATAATCCATCTTGTAGTTTTATATAAATTTAAAACACTGATTTTAAACTATATACTCAAACTTCAGCTCTGTGGATAAAGGATGATTTAAGCACCGTAAAGCGAGTGTTAAACAAAGCTTACCATCTCACCACTCTCCGTTGGTCGTGGATTAATACGCACGTGGACCCATGAGCTGCCCGTAGATAAATTAATCCGAGATTGATTGCTTTGATTAATATTAAAATTATAAGAGAGGAGTTGATGATTGCAGATACACCATCACGATTCTCAATAGAGACGCTAGAAAATGAAAGGTTATTCTTATAGGCATGTAATCAAGATAAAACAATTGAAACGGTACTGCCTAGTGCCTGCCCGATTAAAAAAACAGTTAAAAATATTTCCTTGGTGAAATTGCGTTGTAATTAAATATAATTTGAGTGTATATACTATTTATGTATTATATATTATGATAAAACTTATATTTGAAGGTTAGGGACGTCGTTGGGACGTCCGCTAAAACAATGTCTTGACATTAAAACATTTGTTAAACAGCTGTATGGAGTTGTTTTGGAGGCCAAGGGTATTGTTTATATTATACAAGACACTTAAATAACGAGATATTTATACGTCTGAACGTAAACGTTTGTTTTCATTTCTTAATTAACATACCAAGCGCCATTTCTTTTGTTATTTATTAGAAATAAGTCAATCACCACGTTCTTACTGCTTCCACCAAATTCATCGGTTTATAATACACCGATGAATTGGGTGGAAGTATTCATATTCTTCTTCAGCCTATTTCCGTCCATTTCTAGACAAAGGCCCCCTCCATTTGCTTCCACGCACTATGTCTTGTGCAGACTGCATCCAGGTTACTCCAGTATATCTGTTCAGGTCATCCTTCCACCGTAGTTGCTGTCGCCCTGTACTTCTCTTTGCCGTCCACGGTCTCCAAGTCAACAATCTTCTTGTCAATTTTTCGTCCGAGTTTCTGACTACGTAACGTGTCCATTGCCATTTTAGAGTTGCTACCTGGTGGATGATGTTAGTGACTTTTGATTTTTTTTTTCTCGGTATTCAATGAGTGTGCAATTGGTTCACATAGTACATTGTATGCTTTTCTTTTTCCAGTATTTTATTACAGCCATACTTTTTATTTTGATAAACTTAAGGCGTTAAATGAAATTCCATAATGACGATTTTATTTATTAATTATCATAAAATACTGTTTTTTCAACTTTGTAGTTTATTTTTCTCGACATGTTTCGGAGGTTTTACATTTTTATCATCGGGAGAACGATATAAACTAATTTATATCGTTCACCAGATGATGAAGGTGTAAAGCCTTCGAAACTTGTTGCGAGAAATAAACTTAAAAATGGAAAAAAACTGTGTTTTAATTCATAATAAATAGTCATACGCATTCTTTCTATTCACTTTAATTTCTTATTATTTAAAACCTTGAAAATTTAACCACATTGAGAACATAATGAGAGATCCCATTTTTGTACTTGGACACTATTATTGTTCTCTGTTTGAAAACATTCAAATATCTTATATTAAATTCAATAGATCATTGTTACTTCGTTTTTGTATTGATTTTTTATATAAATTTGAAACAGTTATAATACTATACAATTTAAGCCATTTAATGATCGCAATCAATTGTCAGTAAGTCCAGAATTAAGTTCTTGAGAATGTAATCAATAAACAATTGAACGTATTTTGTTTTTTCAACGTCTTAATTATTTTTCAAGCTGCCCATTCCACCGCTAAACTGCAGTTGACGATAAACATTGGACATTTGAGAAAGCCCATAAACCTTTCGTCCACCTGTAAACAATTGCAACCGGAGCGAAAAGAATTTATAAACTTCCCAAATGGTTTAACTCAAGTGTTTGTGTGTTGCGAGATAATGGCTCGCGAGATAAATCCCCGAGACAAGTGTCAGCGTCCCGCAGACTAAACGAAGTAAACAAATATTTTAAAATAAACAATCTTTCCGTCAATATCTTCTGCATTATCGCGTTCTGGGTTCAGATAATTAACTTTTAACATAAATATTATGCAATGACAGCTAGGAATACTCGAGATAAATTATGTTTGTCACTGACTGTGTACAATTATTAATATATAATATTTATCTTGTGTTTAGCTCACACACGAGAATATTTTAAAAGGTGGTTATTTTAGATAAGATAAATCATAAGATTTACATTTTGTCATCTTATTCTTCTCCTAACCATATTTTTAGACAAACATGTTTCAAGGGAGTCTTGTAAAATAACCTAACATAATAATCAGTGGCGGTACTCTCATAGAAGCCCAGAAGCCCGGTTTGCATGAGACATTATGAATCAAAACCTCTTCTGGCTTACAGAGGTTCAGCTCTTGTGGCTATTCCTCTTACGTCTGATGGGAACATTGTTGGAAGGTGATATGGTGGGTTGTTGGTTTATGCGGGGGCATGATAACTAGGATTTGGGGGGTTTGATTCAAAATTTCTTACGCAAGCCGGGCTTCTGGGCTTCTATGGGAGTACCGCCACAGGTAATAATATACATATCAATAGCGTAAAACATTACATGCTACAAAAAATAGTTGCCGAATTGTCTTGGCTCCTGATCCAGGGAACTTTGATTCAAGTCTGGACACGACCATATTTCTTCTTCATAATAATGAGCTACTTGGACTTGGACTTGGATCTCCTGGCTTACAGAGGTTCAGTTCATGTGACTATTCCTCTTACGTCTGATGGGAACATTGTTGGAAGGTGATTTGGTGGGTTGTTAGTTTATGCGGGGGCATGATTTGTGTGGCCCGGAGTGATCTTCTGAAGGAGGATCGATTTCGGGCGCTTGCTATTTTCTAGCAATTGTAAAATAAATTCCAATACCATTGATTTAAACCTTTGGAGTTAATCTTAAAAAAAAAACTGGAATTTCGACCAAATAACTAATATAACAATAGCGTCTATTATTAATTATA
The DNA here is from genome assembly GCA_022606425.2 of Lepidostoma basale. Lineage (NCBI taxonomy): Eukaryota > Metazoa > Arthropoda > Insecta > Trichoptera > Lepidostomatidae > Lepidostoma > Lepidostoma basale. Next base: position 262,838 of record JAHDVF020000468.1, on the reverse strand, counting down.
TTTTGTCATATTTACTCTATTTAAGTATAGAACAACTTTATCTCGTTTTTATACTCATGTACGTTTTACGTACCTATTTCCACATCTAAGCAGTTAAAGCAATGTCATAAAAATAAATATTTCATAGATATGATTGTTTTCAACTGTCCGTCATATAATTAAGTTTTTTTTTAATTAGAGTTATATTGTAACAAACATATTTAGGATGACCAAAATCCTTTCTAAATGAAAGGGGTGGACTTAAGCTTGAAGTTAGGAGGATTTGTTAATTAATTAAGATTGTAAGGATAATATATATGCACCTATCTAAAATTTAGATTGAATTAAACATACTCGTAATTGGTCATTAATATTATTTGCAAATTTTTTTCAAAGCTTTTTTGATTTCAAAAAGTCTAGATTATCAAGTTTTTATTATTGACAATAAATATATAATGATGGCCATTATCAATACAATGTACTTTTCGTAATTTTTTTTATGTTACTTTCTGCAATTCGAAACGTAGGTATAACGTGTATTTAAATTTTTTTTTTCCAAATTAAGCATATTTTTTAGTACGTAATATGGTATTGAGTAGCAGAACATTATGTTTATAAGAATTTAAGATAACAGTAGCTACCGTAATTTTTTTTACCTAAATACATGATTTTTTTGCCGAAATACAAAGGCATAATATTGATATTTTTAGTCATATTGCCTTACCTGACGCATTTATCTCTCAAGGAACATATCCAAAAAAAAAAATTTTTAAATATATTTTACATTGAATATCTGGCAAGACAAGGGGTATATGCGAGGTCGAGGATGTCGTTAGGTGGGGGAGGCAAAGGAGAAGATACTGGTATGCACAAGTGAGAAGAATGGATACATCAAGACTTCCTCTCGTTGTGTTGTACAGCCAGCCTCAAGATAGACGACACCCGGACAGGCCACCAAGTAGATGGATCGACAGCTGGGAGCCGACCTCGAAGGAGGCCAATTCCTCTTAAGAAACAGGCCACAAGACCTACACGAAAAAGAAGAAGAAGATATTCTTTTTCTTCTTTTAATAGTTCTGACGATCTGTGACATAGAGATCATGTCTCGTGGGATGATGGGGTCCAGCTGTCTTCCAGGTGGGCGGTGTCCGGAGGGGATTTCATAAGCGGCTGTATATGCGAGTCTGTCACCATCCATTGGGGCTTCATGGTCCCTCCAGTGTCTTCTTCTAGATTTACTCCACCGAATGATTTTCTCTATTTCGCAAGTTTTTCTCATGTCTGCGAAGATCATTGGAGCTAATGTTGTCAGTCATGCCCAAATTGGTTATGTTAGTTTTTCTCTTTACTTTCTATAAATAAACATAAAAATATCAACCGTCTTTGTACAATATCCTAACCTACAAATCGATCACTCGTACACTCTCTATTTCCCACCGAGTCTCGCATTCGCATATTCACCCACATATCTTCTCACCTCCTCTTTCACACGTTACTATGACATGACACACAAGTAAGTACCCCAAAAAGACTGTATGCAAATCACCTTAGCACTTCATTTTCTCACAATTATATAGTCGTCTGTAGATATGGAAATCTTCTCGATGGGTTTATTTAATAGCGAACTGTGTTAAGAACACGATATCTTACATTATGTAGACCTTGACAATGTTAGAAAGTCAACAGCGAGTAAAAGTTTCGGATTTTCGCATACTTTCGACTATGTTTTATAATAAATAATTAGATGAATATTTCATTTCTGTAACAGCCCGTTTAGAAAGCAATTTCTTTCACCGCTGACTATGGTAAGAATATGCATTGTTATATTATTTTTTAAGTATCTTGTATACAATCAAGTGATTTTTTAACAAACGTTTTGTGTATTTTGCAAGAAATATGACAAGCAACGAATAATGCGCTCCGTGTTTTTTTAATAATTTTGTGTATTTTGTAAGAAAGATGACAAAGTTTTTCTTTCCAGTAATATCAAAATTTACGTATCCTATCTTCTATAGCCTAGGTTCTCAAAGTGGGCGATAACGCCCCCTAGTGGGCGTTTGAGACTTTCCGGGGGGCTGTAGAAGACCCAGAGAAAATTAGGGGGCGTTTAGATGGGACAGCGAGGGCGTGGGCAGGTAAAAAAATATAGTCCAAAAAAGACAAAAAACACGCTAATCATGCAATAATAAAGAAAATTAAACTTTATTATTGGTTAATTTTATTAATGTATGTATTGTAATAATTATTATTACGTGTGCGAAAATTCACATATTTCGGTAGTCCAGGAAGTGGATGAAAATTGAACTGAAAGATTCCATTACATTCAGATCTACATTAAATTGGATGATATGAAATTTTTTATTTATTTATTTGAATTAATTATTTAAAAAAATATATATCTTCTTCTTCTTTTTCCTGGCGCCATCCCAACTCATCGTCTGTATTGACTGTTGGGTTGGGCTCTTCAATCTCAGGCTGTACATCGTACGGTTCTGAGTATCGTCCTCACTCAAGTCATTTCTCTGCAAGACGCTATTGCACTGAATCATCCACGTGTTCCTAGGTCTTCCATTGGATGGTTGACGAGGAAGAAAAATGTATGTATATACTATAAATATTCTTTAATTTTCAATAGTTACAATGTAATTTTAATAATGTTTCATGTAAATCATAAGTTCCCAACCATTTTTTGTCTGTCGCCTTTTGTAGGAGAGGGGACGTTGGAAATGTATCCTCATGTAAAGGGGGCGGCGGGCCAGAAAAGTTTGGAAACCTATGATCTATAGTATTGTACATGACTTGCAAATTGTAAAAAAACTACCAGAAAATAAGGATAAGTAAAACAAAAATGTAAAAACATTTCAAAGATATAATAAAATCATATAAAATTTTATTACCTTTATTAACATACACGTCTTGCTCGTCATAAAAAATATATTCGAAAAGTAAACCAATGACGAATTACATTGCTACTTAGTTTTTCAATATTTTTTATATTATTATAATTGGCATTAATAACACCTTTTTTTATATATTTTATGAAACATAAGATATGCTTATTATTTGTATGTATGCTAATGAAGCCCAGTTTTTTTAAGAAATATATTATTCATATGAACTTTTTTGATTTCCTGTTGAAGTCTTTAAAATGTAATAAATAATATCTGTTTTGCAATCGCAGGTATTAATATGACTGCGTCACAATACGACACATTGCATGGGTAAATAAAATATTGGGACCAACGAATATATAAATCACATAAGCAGTTTCAATTTATCAATTATGTTTTTTGAAGGTTTGCTCTGATTTGGGATCGGTCCCATTCGTACGCAGGTGTTCTAAATACATACAATATTCGCACGAAACTCAGTCACCCGAATTTTACTCCACTTTTTTCTTCTTTGTTGGATATATTGATTTTAAATGCTGTTATTGTTATTATAATATAACTATTAAATTGAAAACACTGCCTTAAATTTTTATTCTATTGTTTATTCTTCTTCTTCTTCACTTTTGGTAGACTCAGGAGTCTGTTATTTCAGGCGGGTTCTCTTGAGACGCAAAACTCCAGCTTTCTCTGCACCGACCGTTTCGGGGGTCTTTCTGGTCGGCGTTGTCCGTTTGGCGTTCCATGGAGAGCTATGTGTGGTATCCTATTTGAGATCATTCTTTCTAAGTGTTGATGCCAGTATCGCCGTCTTTGACGTCCGCATCTGACCACATCTTCGACCTCGCAGATTGCTGTATTCCTAACTCGATCACGTAGGGTCTTGCCAGCTATAGCGCGGAGTGTTTTCATCTTTCATTCTATTGTTTAATTTTTTTATATTTATTACTTAGTTTTTTTTATGAAATTGTCGCGACAGTTGTTTCGCCAAACAATGTTAGAATAATAAGGTGTTATAATCAACTGACAACAAAAATCAACGGAGTAGGTCGTAACACGTGATGACGCAAACATCGTTCGGCGAAACAGCTGTTTAACATTTTTAAAATTAAAATTATTGAATAAATTGTGATATTATTAACAGCTTTTCAAATAAAATTGTTAACAAATAATAAAAAAAATAACTTGATATGATAAATTTTCTTATTACAGTTTTTTTTTAAATATGTACGAGTCTTGTTGTCTATAGGCATTTTTAAGGGTTTTACTTAATATGCATGCTTCGGTTGTTGACATTTTTTTTTAAAGTATTTTGTCATTAAATTAAGTAATGGACATCCCTCGTAAAATATCAAAAGAAAGCTTTTGCAACTGAATTAATAATAAATGGGATGTTACGCACCCCCGCGTTTTAATATAGGGGTTGTTTCACTTTCCGCCTCAGGGTAAATACTTAAATACTGCATAAGTACCTACATACCTACCAGTGTTTATGTTGTAACAAAGAAACAAGTTATTCGGTCTGTGGTGTTTTTTTTATTTGTACGAGCGAGATATAAAAACACACTGGAGTGTATTTGCAGTCTAAGAAATGAAAAAATATGTTTAGAACGACACAGTTAAGTGAATATGTTCCATTTTATTATAGTTAAAATTTTGATAACTAAAAATCTAAAAAAGGATGAAGAATGTATGTAATTTGAGCATACCATTAAAGCAATACTTTTTTATGTACTTTGAAATTTTCTGATACAACCGATTTTTAATATAGGGCTTTTTTTTTCGTTTTAAAAATACAATAATCGATTTTAACCCTTAACGTACCGTGTTCAAAACAAAACGCTCGCTCCCATGTGGTAAATTCAGTTTACCGCTAACTTTATCTAAATATCAAGCATATGACTCGATGAATCAAAATTTAATTTATGTCATCTTGTAGGGAATTTCATTAGGAATAGATCGATATCTATAACATACATGGATTATTTGAAAACATATCATTATTAATTTTTTTCTGGAACCATGCGATTTCTGATATGGAATGCGTCACAGCATACGAGCAACTGGACACCAAGTATAAACTTGTCTCCGCGCCGCGGCCGGCGGGGCGAGACTTACGAGATTTTACGTATGATAAAGGCACCTAGGCAAAATGTATAGTACGTTCAAGACAACGAGTACGTATTAATATTTGTCCCTTTTGGTAAAGTGTTAATATTTTCACAGTTCTGATATTATTAAGTTGCGTGCTGCGTTTCCATCCACAGTCGGTATTATTACGTACCTATTGAAAAGGCCAAAGATATAATTTATAATACGTTCAAAACAGCGAGTAAGTATTTGTCACTTTTGATAAAGTTGTAAATATTAGCAAAACAAATTCTACCTTAACACGAATGAAGGTGAGGGCAGTCTTAGAAAATATTTTTTTTTGGGATGAAGGAAGTAATTTTTTGCTTTTTTTTTATTACGAAATATTGAGAACACTTCAATGGAGGATTACAATTTTTTTTTATAATATTAGGGTCCATAGGTTTTAAGAAAATCAACTTTAAATTGGCAGTGGAAACTCAATTGACCACATGGCAACGCGACGGTTAAACATTTGACGAAGCCTTAGTTTGGCACGTTTTAATGCGGATTAGTGATTTTAAACATGTGTTTATATTCTCAAGTAACTATTAATAATATTCTTATTCTGGTGCCTTATCAGGTCCCCCCAACGTTTGCGATCATTGCAGCGAAAGCATCTTTATCCTGCGCCAATTAGAACAAGTTCTCAACTTTGCTCATTACTGACCATTCTCTTATATTTCGCAGCCAGGACAACTGCCTTCTACCAACTCCTCGGCGTTCCTCTATTTTGTCCATGATTATCAACCGAAGGAAGTGATATCTTTCTCCCCTTAGCATATGACCGAAATATGGGACTCTTCTAATCCTTCATACATTGATTTGTTAATATGTAACTATATTTTTTATTTCTTTGAACATATTATACAAATACGCGAAATATACAATATTGTTAATATCTATTTTTTTGTGTTGTTTATTGATTTTTTTTTAAGTTTTCCATGTTTTGACCGCTGATGACTCAATTATGTTTGAACTTGGACTTGGACTTGGACTTGGATCTTTTGGCTTACAGAGGTTCAGCTCATGTGGCTATTCCTCTTACATCTGATGGGAACATTGTTGGAAGGTGATTTGGTGGGTTGTTAGTTTACGTGGGGGCATGATTTGTGTGGCCCGGAGTGTTCCTCTGAAGGAGGATCGATTTTGGGCGCTTAATTTGAGAGGTATTTTATTGTGGGGTTAGGATGTGAAGGGAGTTCAAATTATGTTTTAATTAAATTACTTTCTGTTCGAAAAATATTGCATCTCGTTCGTACTCTCAGATGAACAAGCATTTAATGTTTACTTTGGGTATTTTAATTGAAATTTTAATATTACCGTGAAAAAATATCGGAAGGTTAATTAGTTGAATATTTTGTGGCGATTTTCATGAAAATGAATCAGAAAATCGATTATTATGCGTGCGTTGGAGCATGAACCTAATTTTCTATATTTTTATCCATTAAACTCGGAATTATTGAAAATTGCGTGTAATTGCTGTATCACTTTTGTCACCTCTATTTTATACGCTAATGCACACAACCGCTTTGTGAGAACTTGTTTATAAATATTTGATCAGTCTTTATGTGCCTTTGATAGTATTCCTGTAGTTAAGTGGACTCGGATGACTGCTTGAGGATGCAGTGGGGGCGCATAAAATTTAAATAAAAATAACACAAATGTAAAGAAATATCATAAAGACACACATTTCGTTTCCCACCCTTTGAATAATGTATAATATTTAACTTTGTTTACAAGGAAACATATAAAACATATGTTGATTGTAACACTTGATGATGGCAACATCGTTTGGCGAAACAGCTGTCATTTAAAAAAAATATTATTATATACATATATATTATAATATTGTTACAAATTAAACAGTCAATAAGCATATAATAATTGTGAGATTCAAAATTTTTTTAAAAAGTATAAAAAATACGCAAAAAATTCTAAATTGGAATATAAAACATCTACCTTACATAAAACTAAATTCATTATAGTTTTCTCTGAGAATTTTATGATAATTTGAAACCATTTATGGTTAAATACTATAATATTAAAATTAAAAAAAACTCGCTAATTGTATTCATACACAACTCATTTTCTTCTGTTTACAATTATTGTATTAGTCTATTGTAATGATGTTTTATTTTTAACGTAGACTTTTTTGTGTAAATTTCACGAACCGCCAGTGATTATTTTCTGTATTTACGGTTCCCACGCTACCTAAAGCGTACATGCTCAGGATGGAAGGGAACCACAGTCGACCTTAACTAGGCAATGTTGATTTAGTATTATCTTAAATAGGAAAACAGCGTACAATTCGATTCTCAATAATGCACTCCGGGTCATAACCACCTGAAAGCCATCCGTGAAACTAGAAATTTATGAAAAGGTTGACAGAATATTTTTTCCGTAACATATAAAATTATTGGGTTAAATTGAATTCTGTAGTACCAATGAATAAAATTAATTAAGTTTTATACAATATAATCAAAATTACTTTTGAAAAAAATCGTATTATTTGCCTTTTCAAAGAACTATAAATTCGTTATGTATGGTGTATAACTCCATATTTCATATTCAATATTGATTAAAACGTTTGTTTTATAGAAATTTTATTATATTTTATGGGAGTGTTATGTATTGCGTGGCTAAGTCATTATCGGTAAGGCGAAAGAATATAATAAAACTTCTATAAATCAAAAAATTTCTTCGATATTAAATATTGTTATTTATTGTTGCTATTTAATATTTTATTTGATTCTGTCTGACAAAACCGTCCATACATAGATCATTATCAATTTGTTTCTTTAAAATACAGTGTAGTTTAAAACTTGTACTTCAAATATAAAGGATAAGTTATTATAATACAATAATCAAAGTACCCGTAAATAACCTATAAATTAAGACAATATAAAGGTTTGTGCCATTGTTTTATATCGATACTATTCATGATAGTTTTTTTCTTATAATCAATTCCATGACACAAATGCTTTTGATAATAAGCAAAGCGATTGTTTGTTCTAATCAATTTATTTATTTGATTCTGCATTCAACACTGCTTTTATATTTCACTAATATAATTAATATAAAATAGAAACATGAACAGCGATCTTGTGGCGATGAGGTCCGCAACCCATCACACCGCATCTCCCGCAGGGGCGAACAGAGAAGGGTGGAGTGCCGCATCGGTACATGGAATATAAGGGGAGGTATGGAAGGAAAGTTGAATGAGATGTGTGCAGAAATGGATAAAAAGTGTTTAGATGTTTTATGTGTGACTGAATGTATGATGAAAGAGTGTGGTTCCTTGGAACATGCGGATAAGCTTGTTCTGTGGTCGGGTGTGCCGAATGACCACAGAGCATGCCAAGGCGTGGCGGCAGTGCTAGCTCCAAGGATGGTAGAATGTATGAAAGGTTATAAATGTGTTAGCCCAAGACTCATGTGGATTCGCTTCAAGATCGGGTTAACAAGAGTTTTCCTTTTAATTGGATACGCCCCTGTTAACAACGAAAATGAGGCGAGTAAAGATGAGTTTTGGGACAAAGTGAGAGAGACATTGGTGTGTAAGAGTGAAAACGAAAGATTGATAATAGCAGGTGATATGAACGGTTGGGTGGGAATCCGTAGGAGTGGGTACGAGGAATGTCTGGGTACGTTTGGTGATAGACGAATAAATGATAATGGAAGGAGACTGCTTGAGTTGTGTATAGAATGGGGTCTCTTTGTATCAAATACCATCTTCGATCATAAGAGAATCCATCTCTATACTTGGGAAAGAGGATTTGAAAGGTCCATTATAGATTACGTCATTGTAGACTCTAGATTACGGGCGGATACTGTTGATTCAAGGGTCTTCAGGGGAGCCGAACTGGAAACGGATCATTTTTTAGTAGTGGCAAGAGTGATCTTATTCCGGGGATGGCGAACCAGAAGAAGCAAAACAGTAGCCGCACCGACTAGAGTCAAAGTTGAAAAACTGCAAAACAATGACGTAAGAAATAATTTCGTAAGAAAAGTGAAAGATAGATTGAGTGAGCGGGATGTAAGTGAGTTGAGTATTGACGAGACCTGGAAATACTTGAAGGAGAGTTTGTGAATCAGCGAAAGAATCGTGTGGTGTGTGTGTACAAGGAAGAAGGAAAGGGGATGCATGGTGGAATGATGACGTAAAGATTGCTGTTAAAGAGAAGAAAGATGCTTGGTTGAATATGTTGTCGATAAATAAGAATGACAGAGTTAAGTATGAAAGAGCAAAAGATTTGTATAAGGTATGCAAGAAGAGAGTGAAGTCGGTAGTGAAAGCGCGGAAAGAAAAGCTGAAGGAGGAAGAAGGGCTCAAAATGACAAACAACTTCCAAGCAAATTTAAAAATGTTTTGGAAAGAAGTTAAAAAAGCCCGAAATCCTCCTGATAGTGGATGTGTGAAAGCAATTTTAGACAACGAGGGAAGAATGTTAACGGAGAGTAAGATCATACAAGAAAGATGGATGGAATATTTTAAGGAGATGTATGGTGGTGATACAAGCGTGATCGAAAATATGACAGCTAGTGCGAGTGCGGGACCTATGAATGATAATATTGAAAAAATAAGTACGAATGAGATGAAAAGATCCGTGAGTGCAATGAAAAGTGGAAAAGCTGTTGGGTTTGATTGTATTGCCATAGACTTTATTAAAAGCGGTGGCGAAGTGGTTTCTACATGGTTATGTAAGTTATTTAACCAGTGCTTGGAGGAGGGATATACGCCGCTAGACTGGAGGAGAGCAGTAATTATGCCCCTGTACAAAGGAAAAGGTTCGCGTATGGAATGTGGAAACCACAGAGCTATTAGTCTTTTGAGTGTCGTTGGTAAAGTCTATGGCAGAATTTTAATAGAAAGAGTAAGAAAATTGACGAGTGACAAAGTTTGGGATGTGCAAGGTGCCTTTATGAATGGCAGAGGATGTATGGATCAAATTTTTGGACTTCGTATATTGACAGAGAAGTTTCTGGCCAAAAATCGCAAACTTTTCTGTGCATTTGTCGACTTACAAAAAGCATATGATTACGTTAATAGAGAAAAGTTGTGGAAAATATTGTCTGAATATGGAATAAGTACAAAACTGATCACGGCCATTAAGTCGCTATACACGGAAAGCACTGCTAGTGTCAGAGTAAATGGAGATCTTACAGCCTGGTTTGATATCAATAAAGGTGTCAAACAAGGTTGCGTAATGTCCCCGTGGTTATTTAATCTGTATATGGACAATTGTATGAGAGAGCTGAAAGGGTTGGATGTAGGTGCCAAAATGAGCGGAGTGTCAGTAAGCTGTCTCTTGTATGCGGATGACGCTGTCCTACTTGCTGACAACGAGCATGAACTACAAGTCCTGGTGAATTGTATGTATGAGGTGTGCATGCGAAATGATCTGATGATGAATGTTAATAAGTCCAAGGTAATGATTTTTGAAAAGGAAGAAACCACGACAGTCTGCAACATTAGCGTGAATGGTGAAAACTTGGAGCAAGTAGTTGAGTTTGTGTATTTAGGTAGTATGTTTACAAGAGATGGGAGAGTGGAGAGGGATATTGAAAGAAGGGTTGGGGCAGGCAACAAAGTGAATGGTGCACTTAAAGTTGTCATCGCAAACAAAAACCTATCCAAAAAAGCTAGAATGGCAGTGCACAATGGTGTTCTTCTACCGACCCTCATGTATGGAAGCGAAGCATGGAACTGGCAAAAGAAGGATGAAAGTAGAATAAATGCAGTAGAAATGAGATCTCTTAGACGAATGTGTGGATACTCTGTGTATGATAGAGTGTCGAATGAAAATATAAGAAGTGAATGCGGTGCGAATGATGGTGTCATGAACAAAATAATGAAAGGATCATTAAGATGGTTTGGACATATGGAAAGAATGAATGAAGAAAGAATGGTAAAAAAATTATATGTTAATGATGTAAATGGAACCAGAAATAGAGGAAGACCGAGGAAAACGTGGCACGATCAAATAAATCAAATATTGAATGTCGGCCATGTGAGGAGTCAGAGAAATCGACGCGCGTGCATGACACGATGTATGAATGTTGAGGAAGCGAGAGAAATATGTCAGGAAAGAAAGGTGTGGCAGTCCATTCTTTCTGCCTACCCCTTAGGGGAGACGGCGTGATGGTTAGTTAGTTAGTTAGTTAGTAACATGAACAGTACAAATATTTCTTTCTATTAGCTGATATCGATACAATGTAAATGTTTAGTTGAAAAATTATTGTTATTTTTTTTTTACACCAGAATTAAATACTTTCACAATCTTAAATTTATCATTTAAACTTTTTGCTTATAACTCTAATAATGTATATGTTTATATATAGTTATATAAGTGGGTATATATTAATTATTATAATAGTGCCATGTACCGAGTTGATCTTTTGATCACGATCTTGGAATTTACACACGTTTGTTCCCAGGGTATTTTCTATTAGTGAGTTATGTGTGCACTTATGGTATGTATTGTGTTAATACATACACGTACAATTAATATATTATACAAATATCCTATACATATGAATGTAATAAACTAATTTGATTTTATTAGTCGACAGGGATTATCTCGTATTAATATTATTATCATTACTTGTCTTCTTTCATTTTTATTTTATAACAAAAGAAATAGTTTTCGGTCTTAAGCCTAATTTAGTATTATCGAAATCCTCTTTTACAGAATATGGATACTAAAAGGATTGGGGAATATTACAAAGATTTTTTTTATTATGTGATATAGGGGATTTTCTTCACAGGAAACAGGAATACATACTTACGAGAGAATAGAAAGCGCGAGTGTATTGAGTGGCACTCAACTGAAACTTCCTCTGTATGTATTCTTTCTTATATCCGTAAAAAAAATTCGAACATGTTTCATGTATAAAGGAAAAATATATAAAATTTTGTTATACCTATATGGCAAGAAATGCTTTAACAAATTTTACCACAGACTTTCGATTAATTGACTAAATTTGATTGTCCGCGATGTCACAGAACTATCTATACGATTATGATTATGTACACCGTTTTAGCGTGAATTTTGGAGCAAGTAAATGAGTTCGTGTATTTAGGTAGTATGTTTACAAAAGATGGGCGAGTGGAAAGGGGTATTGAAAGAAGCGTTGGGGCAGGTAACAAAGTGAATGGTGCACTTAATGCGGTGCGAATCATGGTGTTATGAACAAAATAATGATATGATCATTAAGATGGTTAGGAAACATGGAAAGAATGAATGAAGAAAGAATGGTAAAAAAAATATACGTTAACGATGTAAATCGAACTTAAGATCGAGGAAAACGTGGCACGATCAAATAAATCAAATATTGAATGTCGGCCATGTGAGGAGTCAGAAAAATCGACGCGCGTGCATGACACGATGTATGAATGTTGAGGAATCGAGAGAAATATGTCAGGAAAGAAAAGTATGGCAGTCCATTCTTTCTGCCTACACCTTCGGGGAGACGGCGTGATGGTTAGTTAGATAGTTAGTTACACCGTTTTAAAATCTAAAAACTACGCTTTGTGCTGTGAAGAAGCATCCGAATCGGGTCCGGCACTCAAGAATATCCATGTCCAGTAGATCAGGTTAAGATTGTACAATTGTTTAACATTATACTATTCCTTATACATTACATCAAAATTTATTTAGTGATAAATGCTACTGCTGAGAGTCTCGCTTTGATGTTTTTATTATCGAAAACGTTCAAACAATCTGTTTGGTCTACACACCTATGAATATTTATGTCTGATTCTAATTTCACTTGTAATCATGCTAATATGCGCCGAGAATCGGGTGATTGGACACGTTTTTCGCGCGTGTCTGCTTTTTTGCGTGTAGGGGTGTGCCTCCCCTCCCTTATGGAGATGAATTGAAAATTGGGCCTATTCATTGGCGCCCCTCGGCGCTGCGCCACTGCTACAGGGTACCCTCAAAGGCCGATCATGTAGAGTTTGTTCGTTGACTCAAATGTTCTCAAACTTTCTCGAAATTGGGTACAAAATAGATATATTTAATTAGTATAGAATAATGTGATATATTCGCAATTTTTTAATTCTTTTAATACGTTTAGCACATGTTATTAATTTTTTCAAATCCCCCATGTAATATTTGAAGATAAATAACATCTTATTATTTAAAAGCTTTTAAATATTGATCAATATAAATATGTATTATTTTTCATTATAATACGAGTTAACCCTTATGAAGTAACGAGTGATAATATTTTTAATGACACATTCGATATGATTACTTATTACTACATACCGATTTCGCAATTTTTGGTCGATTTTATCGACTTTTCATGAATTGAATAGTGAAAATTGCGAAACACATTCGTTCAATATACAGCACAACTCTTATGAGTTAGTAAATAATATTTTAAATATTTTTATATAAAAAAAATAGTCCATTGTTTTGGCCGAAACACTATAATACTTTAACATTATGAACTGTTAAATTAAGAAACTTTGTTTTATGATTCACAATTGTATTTTATTTTACGCGACAGCTGTTTCGTCAACCTATGTTGACATCATCAGGTATTACAATAATATTTGTAACACTTGATGATATCAACATACGCAGTGGCGGTACGCCCAGAAGCCTGGCTTGCGTAAAAAAAATATTCAAAACCTCTTCTGGCTTACAGAGTTTCAACTCATGTGGCTATTCCTCTTACGTCTGATGGGAACGTTGTTGGAAGGTAATTTGGTGGGTTGTTGGTTTATGGGGGGGGCATGATTACTTAGATTTGTGGATTTGATTCAAAATTTCTTACGCAAGCCGGGCTTCTGGGCTTCTATGCGAGTGCCGCCACTGCAATATAGGTTGACGAAACAGCTGTCGCGTAAAAAATATATAATTGTGATACATAAAAAAAAGTTTTTAAATTTAACAGTTCATAAAAAAAATAGAACAACCACCGAGCTACAGTTTTTGAACCCGTGTATGCACCAGCCCCTGAGGGATATTGTGCACCAGAAATAGGGATATACTATCCGACTTCATTACCTGCACATGGAGCGATGAAAGATGGGCAGAGGGAATGAAGAATGAGGAATGAGGTATCTGGGAACAAATCAGCGGGAGATTTACTATTTGAAATGCATTTTACTATAATATAATTTTTTTAAGATTTTTAGTTACAGTTTAATTGAATGTTTCTGGAACAATACCATTATCTCGACATGTTTTACAATAATATTACGATACGAACTGAAGGGTTTTCTGCCCTACGTATTAAAGCTCTTATGGCTTTTTCTCTTAGGTCTGACAGGAACATTATTGGAAAGGTGATTGGTGGGTCGTTGGTTAATGCGTGGGCTTGATCCGTGTGGCCCGGAGTGTTCCTCTGAAGGAGGATCGATTTTGGGCTTAAAAAGTAACATATTTTGCATTGTAAAATAATATTGAATTGGGGAGTATTTGTGGTATGTAAAAAAAATATAGTCAATTTTATTTAACATTGAACATCGAATTAATTTCGCACAAATTTTATTGCATGTATTAAGTGAATTAACTTATCGATTTACTATAAAGTAACTTAAAAGCATCAGATATTGTTAGATTGTTTGAATATATGTTACAAGGGACCCCGTGACCTATTTCATGTTTTCGCTGGCCCTTCTGACCACACCCTCGCCAAAACGGAGGTGCGGAGAACACTTCAAATTACTTATGTAAATTGAGTCGTGTCTCAATGGACGAAATTGGTACAGGAAATAATATCGTTAAGGTAATAAATTATTGTTATTGCAAACAACGCGTTTATTTGCGCGGTCCACGTGAGCAAACTCATATGGGCATTGTGAAAAAAAAATACGTTTCTCTAAATGTAAAAACCTTGATTATACGATTGGTCAAAAATATTTTTTAAAAAAGCAGCGGATTTAGGATTTATGGCGATTCCCAGAAGATACACATTTTTATATTTAAAAAAATATATATATTTACCAATAGGTTAATAATCATATAAACCAATACAATAGTATTGTATTTTAACATGCCAGTTTACACATCAATACTGCCGTCATCTAACATTTGATTAATCGGAATAATATTAGATAATCCATTGTTCTGGTGGAAACGCTTTGATATTTCAACATTATTAACTGTTTAATTGAAACACTGTTATAATATCACAATTGATTTTATCTCTATGAAATTGTCGTGACAGCTGTTTCATCATGTTAGGCATCATGAGGTGTTACAGTTAGAGTTGAATTTCATAGAAATTGAATCAATTGTGATATTATAACGAGATTATATTCATAATTTTATTTTCATTACATTATTATTTTTAATTGATATTTTAGTAGATAGATAACACACATACGAAATCTCAGTGGTGATTTTTTAATTCTTCTTCTCCGGTCTCAATCTAATGATTGGTCTGCAGCAAGGCAACGCATCTCCTCTTCCACTCCGCTCGGTCCTCGGCAACTCTCTTCAACTCCGCATAAGAGGTGGTCCCGGTAAATCTGGTCTAGGTCGTCCTCTGCCAATCGATCCCTTGACCATTCCCTCCAACTAATTGAAAATCTCATAATTTATTTAATAAATATATCCAGTATATTATTACATTTTGTATGTTTTTTTAAAATCTAGAAATGGTTTTCCACTTATATGAATTTATTTATTGTGTGCTGAACTTTGTTGTAAAACTCCACATTAAATAATAATTAATACGTTAAAACGTATGTTTCCTAGAACATTTGATAATGCCTTAGACAGGCGAAACATGTCATTCCCATAAATTATAATAAAGTTCGCCAGAACTTTGTGTTGTAGATGTTTAATGATTCTTTTTTTATATACTTTGTATACAACACTCTCTTTTATTAAAAAATATATATATATCAAACATCTTTCGGACTAACCAGCCCTTCATCAGTGATATTTTATCATATTTTAAATATTTATAAAATATCACTGATGAGGGGCTGAAACATGTTTGATATTAGATTTTTATTTAATTTTTTTTTAATAAATGTGAGTGTTACATACAAGTATATAAAAAAAGAAACTTTATGAATTTATATTTAGGATGTTAGTAGCGTCTATTTATTTGTATAATACATAGATACTCTATTTGAAATATGTGAAATAAAAATGTTTTATAAAACAAGAACTCCTCATAGTTTGATGCATAGAATTTTTTATTTAAAAGCTTTTTTAATGTATCAAGTTGTCATTTACCCTGTTTTGTCTCATGGCACTATATATTTCTTACGCAACAACAACTAATTTATTATTCACCCTAAAATTCGGTATGTTACTACGTGCTTTCATATATATCTTACTTCTTTATAAGACATTTGATTTATTTGTTAGAGGAACATATAACAAAATTGTACATAATGTAACATAAGACGCGTAAAACACATTGCAATGTATCTTAGCTTGTCTCCATTGCCGTGTTTATATATATAGAGTATAATATTACTGACATGTAGCTTTCTCGTTTCATTGTTGTTCGGAATAATAAATGTTAAATTTCACAACGTTGTGAGCGCTAAGGAAAGAAAAAAAATATTGATTGGGTGTCAAGAAATATCCATTTCACTTAGGACTGTAATAACTTTTGTTCCGTGAATGATAAGCCTGCGTTAGGAAGATGAATCATGAGAAGTAAATATTAAATAATATTATCGATTTATTTAATGGTCTTGAAACTGTAACATTGTCCAAACAAAGTACCGAGAAACTACGAGTGACAAAAAAAGAGCCATGTTAGAAATAAGCCTAAGAGACAGAGTTAGAAACAATACGGTGAGAGAAAAATCAAAGGTCACTGATATCATCCACTGGGTGGCGACTCTAAAATGGCAATGGGCAGGTCACGTAGCCAGAAGTTCAGATGAAAAATGGACAAGAAGACTGCTGACTTGGAGACCGTGGACGGCAAAGAGAAGTGAAGGGCGACCGCAACTACGGTGGAAGGATGATCTGAACAGACATGTTGGAATAACCTGGATGCAGTCTGCACAAGACAGAGTGACATGGAAGCGAATGGAGAAGGCCTTTCTCCAGGAGTGGACGGGAATAGGCTGTGGAAGAAGAATAAGAGATTTAACATTCATGAAAACATATTTAATAAGAGTCATTTTCAAATATTAAATGCCTTAAAAATGCGAAACATTTTATTCCCATAAATTATACTCGTATACCTATATTGTAATAAAACTCATAGAATATATTATATTTGTTTTCATCAATATTAAATATATAGCAGGACATGTCGCCAGAGAGAAAGGAGAGATCGGCACCTAGAGATTTGATATGGAGACCATTGAAAGAGAAAATTGGTAGATGAATCGGTCGAGCATAGAAAAGATGGGATGATGACATAATGACAGTCGGGCGATGAAGATGGATAAGAATCGCAAAAGATAGAAAATGTGGAGACTATTTGAAAAGGTCTACATCCAGCAGTGGAGAGATGGATAGAGAGAAGAAAAAGAAGATGAAAAAACTAATGAAAGGCTCATTGTTTGCACTATGAAAAATAATGAATGATAAAGAAAGTATGTGATAACGATGTAAACGAAACAAGAAATAAAGGAAAACCGAATACGTGGCACGATCAAAACAATCAAATTTTAAATGTCGGCCATTTGAGGAGTCCGAGAAATTTGCGTGCGTGCCTGACACGATGTGTGAATGTTGAGGAAGTGAGAGAAGTAAATCATGAAATAACAGTGTTGCGGTCCATTCTTTCTGCCTACCATTTCCGGGAAGGTGAGATGTTTTGTTAGTCAGTTAGTTGAAATATGTATTCAATATGGAGTTGTACTTAGAAACAATATTTTTTATCAATTTAATTTTAATAGCAAAGGTCTTTGTGTGATTAATACATTTCTTGTTTTTAAATTTACTATTTTTTTTTATTTTTTTTTTGTATACAACAGGTCCCTTGAACCCAATTACTGTATACAATATGTTTTTTAAGCTGATATATTGATTTTTGTGACATGTGATAGGTAGCTAATTTATCTCCATTTTATTGTCACGAGAATTCTACACCAGACCAAAGACAGTGTGACAATCACACTGCCAGCGCCGGGAATCGAACCCGGAACCTTCGGTATGGTAGTCAGAGCTCTTACCACTCTGCCACGAAGGTCGCCATTGATTTAAAGAGACCTGATTCAAAAATGATTGAAATATATTTTTAAAAATAAATATTGAGGACAACGTGCGATCAGACGTTTGAAATGTTATCCCAGGCTGGATCGGACAGCTAATAGATATTGCCCGTGGGTAATAAGCTCGTCGATTGCGTCTTACTATAACTATATATTAAAACTAACATACTCGTATTTAAAATTTATGTTATATAGTCTTCAATCAATCAGGTACGAAAAGTTACTAATCTTACCAATCTTACAAATTTATTTTCTCATCACAATATATTATGAAGGTCAAAATAAAGTTGTATCAATATAATGAACCTTTTAGATCATTTATCACCTGATTTAATCTATCTAATAGTAATTTTAACATCTCAGTTGGGAATCTAACCCGTGACCTCTAGATTAATATACCGCGTGGTTACGCTATTAGCACTACGCCAACGATACGAGCATTTTTAACTTTCAAAAAAATCTTAAAAGCCTTTTCATAATAGTTAATCCACGGATGTACAATACATACAAGTTTAAAGAAGCGTTGGGATTAAAATCACTTTCATGGCCAGGAAACACTCACGATTTAAGTATTAACGAAATGTGGTCCATGGTGGGTATATGTGGTCCATAATGGTTTTATGATGGGTATTTGTTGTCCATAATGGGTAAAAGTGGTCCATAATGGGTATATATTTGGTTCATAATGGGTATATGTAGTCAATGCTGGGTATATGTAGTCCATAATGGGAATACGAGTATGTGGTCCATAATGGGTATATGTGGGCCTTGATGGGTATATGTTGTCCATGATGGCTCTATGGGGTCCACGATCTTTAAAAATATTTGCATAAAACGCCCAAAACTATTACATAATTTAAAAATAATTTTATAAAGCGTATGACATGAAAAAAATAATTTTATAATATATATTTAGTCTTTATAAATCAATGCCGAGACATATTCTGAGTGTAATTCGTTTGAAAGGGGGTCAAAACAAAATATTTATTTCAAGTTTAAAAAAATAATTTTGCTTTAAAATCCATCCTATTTTATTTTTTTAAAAATTAAAAATTTGTAAATTGAATAACCGGTCGATGAAGAAACTATAATACTTAGAAATTATTTTGATTTAGAAGTTTTTCTTTAAGTGTAGTTTTTCTTCAATTACCGAACTCTTTATTTTGTTATTGTCATATACGAGATAAGTTTATTAAAACAATATATTTTGTAGTAGTCTAAGTTTTACATATGTTTTCTTATTGACATTAAATGTATCGGTTAGCAAAACACACCCAATAAAGTGACAAATAAAATAATAAAACATCAAATAACTGCCCATATTATATTTTTATCAGATACAGCTATTTTAGTTGCGCTGAGTGTACAAGTAAACGTCGTTCATTCCACCCTAAAATATTATACAAATATGTTTGATTATCAAATATAATTATGTAATTATTATTGATTATGTAGGAATGGATTAAGTGGTCAGTAATATTATGATGTCTGGTAGCCAGGTCGGTGGGGCGCGGTCCATTCCAGGAGAAAATAAGCAATTAAGCCAGCCTCATCTGATGCTAGGCGACCAGGGGTAACCATAAGCCACCAGTCTTGTAATAAGCATCCTGGTATGCAATTACTTTCGTTCAGAAGATTGTATCGAAATGCGGCAGCGGACTCGCCCGGGGGGTAATTGTTACTCTTACTATCAGATGTTGACCGGCCCGCCCTACATAACCTGCTTAATTTACTCAGACAACATTCATACTCAATCATTTGTAAAGGCATAATAAGAGACGTACTAGTTTACCTACTTAAAAATACATAGTTGTTTTGTTTTGAAAGGTGAATAAATATTATTTATTTCTATTTTTCTTTTTTATACACTTTGTACTTACAACACTTTTAAAAAATATAATTATATAGACAAGTTTCGGACGAACAGTCCTTCTTCAGTAACGATACATATTTATAAAAATATTATAAAATTGTTGTTGTTTACATGATCTGACAAATATAATATTTTTTATAAATATGTATCTTTACTGAAGAAGGACTGTTCGTCCGAAACATGTAAATACAAAGTGTATAAAAAAAGAAAAATAGAAATAAACCATCATAACAACATAAAGTATGGCGTATATAGAAGAAAATATTATTTATTGTTTTTTTAACAATGATGTAAAACTCCGTATTACATATCGATACGAATGAAAACGTATATTTTCTAGAAGTTTTATGATATTTTATTTAAATGACATGTTTCGCCTGGCTACGGCATTATAGAATGTATTTGATAATGCCATAGACAGACGAAAAATGTCATTTACATAAAACATAATAAAAATTCTAGAAAACAGACGTTTTCATTCGTATTAATTAAAGGCCGTACCACACTGTTTGAAACAAGCTCTCCACAGGGGTGACCTTGGTGGAGAGCTGTGGAGCCCACGGTTGGTGTAGCGTCCACATACTTTTGTAAACAAGCTCTCCACATGTGGAATGCGTGTTAAAACGGTGGATCCACACGCATACTATGCGCGTCCGTCCATAAAGTTTGTTGAAGGTCAAACGAATTTTGGTTTCAAACAAGTGTCTACACAGTTTTAAACCGCCGGTGGAGACCGATGTGGAGAGCTTGTTTAAAACAGTGTGGCACGGCTTTATGAATAAATATTATTATTATTGGGAAGGCGACCACAAGCACGACCACCGAGCCGCTGGTCCGATCAAATCAGGGATCTGACTGGTCTCTCATTAGCTGCAGTCTGGAGACTGACGGGTGACAGGAGCGCATGGCGTTCCATGGTCAATAGTTTACAGGATGGACCCAACCCAATCATGAGGAATACGTCTGAGAAGACAAGAACTCTAAAATATCTTTGATAAATAAGAATTTTAAAGAAAATATGTATGCAATGATGTCAGCGTAATTCGTATTTTTATTTTTAATAAGTGTTTTTAAAATCGCTTAAGATTTATCTAAAGATGTCTAGTTTCGATGCCAACCCGTTGAAAGGATGAATGGCTTTCAATACAAATAGCTTTGAACTGTTTATATACTGCAATTTATATAAATATATCCTAGTCCAAATTGTTAATGAAAGCATACAGACTTGCCTTTCTAAAATTGAAATATTATCACTGTCAAGGCCAAAAGTATGCTAAGAATAATATATGGCTTGTAGTATTGCTGGAAAGAATCTGCGTGATCGTATAAGGAACAGCATAATCCCAGGGGCCTGTGAGGTTCAAGATGTGGTCAGATGGAGGCGACACCGTTGAGGGTACTGGTATCAAGATGCGCAGATAATGAATCCCACAAGAATCCCTTATTAGCTTTAAATGGAAGACCAGATGAACATCCAACAGGGAGACTCCCAAAACGTTGGATACATAGCTAGAGTTCAGCATCGCAGGAGGAAAATCCTGTAACAATTGACTCTTGAGTCTACAAGAAGTACTTATTATTAAATGTCATTTAATAATATCCTAATAAAACAAAACATTTGTAAGGAATGAAAAAGCATTAGATAATGCAAAATTAGAATGTCGAAACTATCTTCTTCTTCTTCTTCTTCTTCTGATTGTAGATCTTGCGATCTGTTTATGGAGGATATCAACTTTCTTCCTGTGATGAAGACGACCAGCCTTCTCTCCATCTCTTTGGCGGTCGTCCTGGTGGTCGACGGCCCTCTGGAGTCTCGTGCATCACGATATTAGGAATTCTTGCTGGATTCATTCTCTCGATGTGGTCCCTCCAGAATCGTCTTCTTTGCCTACTCCATCTCACTATGCCTTCAATTTTGCAGAAATTGAACTATATCACTCTCTTAAAATGTCAAATAAATAAAAATACAAAATGGACGCTCCTATCAATATAAAACATTAAAGCAAAAATAGATATGTCAAGTGTATTTTTATAACTTGTGGTAGAATTCCCTCTTTACATGTGGAACCTAACCTTCATCCGCGAATGGTGGAGCTTCCTCCAGTCATTCCAATACCACCACAAACTTAAATGTGTTTACTTTTAATTTACTTTATTATATTGTATATTTTTGTATTACTATTTTCTTTTTCTTCAGTTATTCAAATTACATTTAAATATTTGTCCCTAACAATATTACTTAAGTTGATTTATAAACCCACGTAAAACTTCGTTAATGAACGTGTAACTTTAAAAAAGTAAATATTCCGACGTAACATTTATCTTTAACTAAGTTTTGTAATTTTGTTCTTATACGTTTTCCAAGTAGGTACCAGTACAGTAAAATGTACCCACAAAGGCACTGTAAATGAACAACATTCTTGGTTCAATACGTACGGACGTTCCTCGTGTAGACATAATACTCGTGGTTAGAGGTTTTCCCACCGACAAAGTTTAGGTTCATTTAGATCCCAAAGCAATAAAGCATAAAAAGTTCTAATGAAGTTGGGTTAGTAAAAGCTTTTTATTTTACTTCAGTTACAGCGGTAAGTAAAACTTTCTTTATTTGCTCGCATTTCATTGCATAGAAGTAGTGTTTGTACGAAGGAAAACATCACGCAATAGTTTGCTATTTTCCTTTTATTAAACAGACACCATGTATAGCACCCAAAAATATATTCTTTTGTTTTTCTATATTCTATTATGAAGTACGCATATTGAAAATAAGATTCTTAATTTAAATATCTGTAAAAATATGATAACATTTGTTTATGTTGAATCTTTTCCTAATAAAATTCCTGAATGGTTAAATTTTGATAACCCTTAATATGATTAATACGAATGAAAACGTTTGTTTTCTAGGAGTTTTATTATGATTAATGGGAATGATATGTTTCACCTTTCTTATGCATTATTAAATGTATTGAGAATCAAATGCGTTTCGGTTTATATAACCAAGCTAATGCAACATACTATGATACTTAAGGTAATTGATATTTATTTTATTTTATTTATTTAATAAAGTTATAAAAAAATACAGGAACATTTTACAACTTATAAAACAATATTTTATAAACAATTGATTAATAATATAAAAATCGCAAATGAGAAAAACCACAAAAACATAGAATATCGGTACTTAAACATAGAAAATCGGTACTTAAACATATCGAAAGCATTTTCGACTAAACCCATGCGAACCGGCATCTTTTACTTCATTTAACAATTCGTTATATAATTTAAATCCTATATAAAATACAACTTTCTCTGTACTTTTAAGTCTGGGTCTCCGGAGTCGGAATCTATCACTACCTCTCATCAAATAGTCATGTTTTTCATAACTATAATATATGCTACATTTTTAGTTAGATACGCAGGCACGATATTACTCTTAATTTTATAAACAAAAATCAAAGTGTTGTAAATAACTAGTTTTCTTGAATTAATTTTTTTAAATTGGCTTAACATTGTTGAAATCCTACTATATCTACCCCAACTAAGTATAGCCCTCATTCCTTTATTCTGTAAAACCTGTAGTTTATCAATATCTCCTTTATTTGCTGTGGCACATTGAAAACTATAATTAGTCAACAATAATTAGACTATGTCTTCTATATGTACTAACCATAAAAATATAGTTTCATATGCATTTTATCTTCACTTGAAAAAGGCTTAAGGCTTACATAATACATATATATCTCTTAAAATTTCATATCATGTTGCCTTGGTAAACGATCTCTGTAACATAATATGTAAAATAATAGCCTATACTTTTACATTCAAATGCATCATCAGATATGAATTTACCGTTACTAAATCTGCTTTAGATTACATATAAATTTTGCATTAACTTATCTATAGCAGTGCTTAGAAAATTGATCGCCGGACCGCTATACGGGTACTTTTAATTCTGTTTTATACGGTAGATACGTTCCGCCGCGCTTTAAAATATAGAAAGACATAGACTTGGACTTGGATTATTTGGCTTACAGAAGTTCAGCTCTAATGCCTATTTCTCTTACGTACATTGGAAACATTACTTACATTTATATATTATATGTATTGAGATTATATTGTAATGTACATAAATAATATTATAATTTTATTGAAATATGAAATGTATTGCATCATTAAGCTTAGTATTATTTAAAAAAAAAAAATCAGTTTTTGCATATACGAAACCGATTTCTGTTTTAAGAGTTTATGTAGGTTTTTGAAGAAATCCAGTGTAGCAAATTCCTCGCCCTCTTCGAATGAGCTCTCCGGGTCACACATCTAGCCCCCGCATTAACAACTACCAAATCACATGTCCAACAATGTTTCCTACATATGTAAAAGGAATAGCCATTAGAGCTGAACCTCTGTAAGCCACAAGTTCAAGTCTAAAATGAAAATAAAAACACGAAAACTAACCAAGTAACCATTACCCCGTCTCCCCAAAGGTATAGGCAGAAAGAATGGAACGCCACACTGTTCTTTCCTGGCGTAATTTTTTCGATTCCTCAACATTCATACATCGTGTCATGCGCGCATGTCGATTTCTCCGACTCTTCGCGTGGCCGACATGCAATATTTGATTTATTTGATCGTGTCACGTTTTTCTCGGTATTCCTCAATTTCTAGTTGCATTTACATCGTTAACATTTACTTTTTTACTATTCTTTCTTCATTCATTCTGTCCATGTGTCCAAACTATTGTAATATTCCTTTCATTATTTTGTTCATAACACTTTCATTTGTACTCCATTCACTTCATATATTTTCATCATACACAATTTTCTACACATTCATCTAAGAGATCTCATTTCTACTGCATTTATTATACTTTCATCCTTCTTTTACCAGTTCCACGATATAGTTTTATTCTACAGATTGATTCCAGTTGTAAAAACGTAGAATGCATATTTTATTCATTTATCATTATTTTATTATTATTTTTGTTAATACGAGTATTCAATTGATCACATATTTATGTTTCTAGAGTCGTTTTTAGACTGTACCGACATCTCTGGAAAAAGTTTTATTAGTACGAATCTTTATAATTATAACGCTTTTTGGACCGTATTATTTCAAAACCGTGTATAATAGGATCGTGTTAAAGTAGAATTTAGTGTATTTTTTTTATGCCGATCGACAATCCTCAGATATAGAATATATTGTTATGCATAATACTCCAGACAAGTTTTGGCATTGTTAAAAGATTATTAAATGGTGAATTTTAATGCATGTCGAGATTCTGTATATTCGCTTATCGTTAATTTTATGTAACACTAAAGAATATGTTCTGAATTTGAAATGTTTCGTTCTTTAAGATGGAGAGTAAAAAAATAATCTTAGGCAATAATTGCCTTTCGCAGAATAAACACTCCCGAAAAGTACAAGCTCCTCGCATCATACACTTATCGAATCGCGTGTGAAAATAATTGATATGGGCAAAGACCTCCTTCATTCACTTCCACGGCATTCAGTCTTGTGCGGACTGCATCCAAGTTATCCCGGCGTGTCGGTTCAGGGAATCCTTCCACCGTAGTTTCGATCGCCCTACACTTCTCTTTGCGTTCCATGGTTTCCTTAGTCCAAGCTTCTGGCTACGTGATCTGCCTATTGTCATTTTTGAGTCGATGCGTAGCAACATTGCAGAGTTCTATAACGATGATTTTTTTTATGAAATAAAACAGTTTTTGTTATTCTACTTTTGAGTTTATTTTTCTCGACATTTTACGAAGGTTTTATATGTACCTTCATTATCGGGAGAACAATAAAACTGATTGAGATTCTATTTTTTCTTGTTAATGATGGTAAAAAAAACCTTCGAAACATGTCGAGGAAAATAAACTAAAAAGTGGAAAAATCAGTGATAATTCATAAGAAAGTCGCCAGTAAAAGAAGATTTTTAGTAAACGCTTTGCTTTACATTGACCTAAAAAATTTTGCTAAAACTTTCTATGCAATATTTAAGTTTAAATATTATATGTAGTAACTAGAGGTCATCCTAGTCATGCCACCGCGATATAAAACAAATATTTACGCATTTTGCCGTGGTGTACGTGAATTTTACGAACTAGAAGGAACTAGGATGGAACTTTTTTACGTATTTCTTGATGTTTGATGCTCTATTTCAAATCGACGATTTAACCGACGATTTAGTCGACGACCTTCGTGGCCGAGTGGTAGGTGCATTGACTGCCACCCCGAAGGTTCCGGGTTCGATTCCCGACGAGGGCAGTGTGATTGTCACACTGTCTTTGGTCTGGTGTAGAATTCACGTGACAATAAATGGCGATAGATTAGCTACCTATCATATGTCACGAGAATCACTATGATAGCTATAGTATCCTTTACATCGATTTGACTCATGCTGTCATGATGTAAAGAGCGATTCAACAAAATGATAATAATATTTTTGGGAGCACATAATAGTTTGATGTCATCGACGCGTAGAAGTGAGTGTGGAAGTAATTTAAAACTCTGTAAACATTATGCTTGAACAAACTTTTTATACAAAATAATTTGACACAAGCGCCCTTGAGGCAATCTATTAACAAAAACGGTATTTTATGTATCACAAAAAAATACTAATTTAGACGTCTTTATTCTTTAAGATGAGACATGGATTTATACATAAAAAGTCATCTAGTTAAAACAAGTCGTAGTTTTAGAATACTCTTCGTAAAGTAACTTGAGGCAGATCGAGTGATAACCGCATACAGATATGGACATCTGATGTACGAGTCGTAGTCGATATGGTCGAACTGTATCATGTCTACCTCCATATCAGGACTAGCCCGAGTATGTGAACAGAATTGAATCCTTTATCTGTTTACACGTTCTGCGTAATTCTTAATGAAACAAATTTACTGTAAATGTACTGTTTGAATTAAGCACAGGTTCGCGACCGCCGGTACAGTAACTGCCCGGAATTATGATGCTGTATTGTGTAACCTGCTCCGTGCCAAGATTTTTTTTTACGAATAATTGCATCTCTAATCCGAAGGCCGACTTGATATATGAAAATACAGTGTATGACAAATATGTTTGACCCAATGTGTTAAATTCGCTACTGCTTGATTTGTGAAATACTTTTCATGAAAGTAAAAATATTGCATTTACGGCATTGACATATTTTTTATTACCACACGATTTTTTGTTGCTTTTTAAAGATCATTTTTCAGAGGAATACTCCAGGCTGCACAATTAAGCCCCGTGTAAACCAACAACCCATCAAATCGCTTTTAATCGCTCCTTGAATATCTTAAAGTGTAAGTTGCAAATCGCTTTTAAGTCATGTGTTAATTAAAAAAAACCCACATGCAAACTATGTATATACCATGTTTCCATGGTGTTTCTTCGTACAAGCTGGGTTCCAGACATGTGCACACTATACAAGTCACCTACAATTCAGGTACACCCCTTGGGCAATTAATGCTGAATTCACGAAAAAATAATAGCCCCTCGTAAACGAGAGTGACCATATGCACATCACGTGCTCGTCACGTGCACATTTCTTGCGTATCATGTGAAGCGCACGAGACACTTTAAGGCGCATCACGATTGCACGATCACGTGCACATAACGCGCGAATCACGTGCGCATCAAGTACATATCACGCGCGCATCACATGCACACCCCGCGCGCCTCACGAGCCGATCACGTGCACATCACGTGCACACCCTGCGCGTCACGCGCGGATCACGTGCACATCACGCGCGTATCACGTGAACATCACGCGCGCATCACGTGCACATCCCGCTCGCATCACGTGCACATCGCGCGCGCATCACGTGAATATCCCGCGCGCATTTCGTGCGGATCACGCGCGCATCACGCGCACATCACGTGCGCAACATTACTTCCCCGTTCGTGATTCTTTCTTGCAATGATTTGAAACATTCTACAATATATTCACATTTCAAAGGCATGTAATAAATGGTTCATTAATTTATTCATTTAAGTTATTTTGTGTTTAACATAACGCATCAATAAATGGGAACAAATTTATTGATTGCTATTGTTCTCCATCTTCCAGCTGCGTCATTTAATCCTTGTCATAGGAACATCCCTCTCATCTTATGCCATTTTTTTTCCTTGAGTATGGGTATGAGTTTGATCCCTATATCATTGCTTTAATGATAGTGTATAATGTTTCTAAAAATGTTAGTGTATAATATTTATTTTATTCATAACATGAAATGAATATTTGATAAATATGTTGAAGCAACATTGAATGGAAAAAAAATACTTTTTCATGAAATGCGTAATCTTTTTGATAGCTTCAGCTTTTGATGTTACGTAAGACTGAAAGGAACCTAAGTAGGGCTTAAGTATCCAACAGAAAAAGCGAATTAGAAAAATGTCTGCCATAGAAATTTCTCCTATCCCTTTGAAGAATTTATGGTCTCAGTTGCTGAACATCGCTTATATTTGTGATTAATGATTCACCGTTATATTTAAGTATTGGATCATGAGCAAATGGGAACTTAAACTGTTTGGATTGAATTAAATTAGTTTCATCTAATACTTTCTTATCTTATATTACGTAAGCTGCTCTTAGTCAATTTGTGTTTTTAAACGATCTAAGTATCAACATGTTGCCTTCCATTTATCAAAACTACAAACCTATTATACATTTGTAATTTTTTTTTGTTACTTCTTTTCTATTAAACGATCGGGTTCGATAGCCTGTCTTGCAATGACAGTTTTAATTTTATTTATTTATAATTCATGATAAAAAAAACTCCTTAAAGTAGCAGAAATGCGAACTCTACGCTCCATCGCAGGCAAAACCCTCAGAGATCGGATCGGAAATGAAACGATAAGATCTGTTGTGGTGTCAAGGACATAGTGAGATGGGGAAGAGGCAGAAGGTGCTTTTGGAGAGACCACGTGGACCGCATGGAGAATACAAGAATTGTAAAAATTATTAAAGATGAAAAACCAAGCAGCAAGAGACTACCAGAAAGACCGCCATAAAAATGAAGAGATAGCTGGAAATTATCATCCCAGGACAATTCACCGTCACAAACAAGTCATACGACCTAAACTAAGAGGAACAAGAAGAAGAAGAAAAAGACTCACAATATGTATTTAATATATTTTTTAATTCCTCAATTTGTTCACTGTTCAATTAAGATATAATGTAGTGTATATATTTTTTTCTATTTCGTAAATTGTAGACAATTGTGGACGCACAAATGAATTAAATTTTTCTTTCACACTTGTTAAACGCCATTTTGACTTGTTTTAATGAGGCTGAGATGGGCTAGACCACGTGGAGAGAATGACGTCGTCTCAGACATCAAGAGAATCCTTGAAGCACATCCAGGTACATAGAAGGGTTGGTAGGCCTATACTCCGATGGGAGGATGAGGTGACGAAGGATGTTGTGCAAATACTGCAAGTGAAAGCCTAGAAGGCCGCAGCAGGTTACAGAAATGCTTGTAGGCGAAGTCTGGTGGACGTCAAGGCTAGTTGTGAGTTGTAGAGAAATCGAAGAAGTAAATTAATTATCTTTAACTTTAAGCATTATGTAAAACCGAAAATATATGATACACACCAATATTAAATAAGGTCGTTTTTTTATCCATTTCGTTAGACCTTTATCTAAGGACCGTTTGTTTAATAATAATTGCTTCTAATTATATTTGTTTTAAATGTGTATTTGATCATGACTTGTTATCAGCTGATAACGGTTAAACAAATTCACCAATCCTCTTTTATTTTTATCGTTTGAAAAATACGCTACAGATACTTTGGAACTTAAAACATCTCGGTCTAAATGTATTTGTTCTCTGATTTGAAATAATATTTGAAGCATACATTATAGACACGTAGATATATTTACTGATATTTAAAGAATGACCTTCTACCGGTACGAGATACACTTGCTTCATGCTAAGTTTATTTTTAGCCCGCTAATAGAAATCGATGTACGAAGTATCTATTCTGAATAGAAATTTGATGAAAGGAAATCTTTAGTGAACTCATTGTTTTATCTAAAGTTGTTTTTAAGGCTAAAATAAATTATTTCTGGAAGTCGTTGAGTCGGCAAAGTTGAGTGCTTTGATTCTGTTAAATAGCCGACTTAAAAAAATGTGGAGAGTGTGATGAACGTGTCAAAGTCTAATGTTATGGTATTTGAAAAGGAAGAATGTATGACGGATTGTGACATAAGTGCGAGCGGTGAGAAATTAAAGCAAGTTACCGAATTTGTTTATCAGGGAAGAATGGAGAAAGATATGGGAAGAAGGGTTGGAGCTGGAAACAAAATAAATGGTGCTCAAAGTCATTATTTCAAATAGAAATATATCGACTGAAGCAAAGATGGTAGTGCACAATGGAGTTCTAGTCCCGACCCTTATGGATGGGAATAAAACTTGGAGTTGGCAGAAGAAGGATGAAAGTAGGATAAATGCCGTAGAAATGAGTTCACTAAGAAGAATGTGCGGAAAAACAATGTATGATAGAATATCTAATGATGAAGTAAGAAAGGAATGTAAGGCGGATGAATGCTTGATTAATAAAATCAAGAAAGGGTCACTAAGATGGTTTAGACACATTACAACATTGAACATTGTTACAATACAATAATAAGGACAATATTGGTATCCAATATGACCATATTCAGCAGTTATGGTGCGTAATTACAAAATAAATGTTTATATATTATATTATAATAAAACTATTTAAAAATTCTAAGATCATTATATTTGATTTGATATGGAGTTGAATCATCAATTAGACACCAGGGAATACACAAACTTATTACTTTTTTTATGTGTAATGAAACGTTAATATACAGCAAGTTTTTTGTTCAATATTTTATAATTAAAAATGCTAATACTTGCATACATAAATTTCTGACCACCGGAGAAGATCCGAAGCCATAATCGGTTTATTAATAAAATTATCATAATGTTTTCATTCCCAGTAGAATATTTTTATATCCACCTTGAAAGCCTGTCAGTCCTAATAAAGTCTTCTCGCCTGAAGGGCAACCCTTTTGACTATACATATACATGCACATATATATGCACGCGTACTGATGCGTGGACGTATTATATATTGTAACAGGTGAGAGATGATATACGATCTCCCTTTTGTTATTCTAGTGGGGAGCATTTGAGGGATTCCCAAGGACGCAGCGGCCTTTTTGTTAAACCATATCTCTCCTTTATGCTAATGGACTTTAATGACCTTAATCGAAAGAGGTTATTATAAACACGTCTTATACATTTATCAACTAGATACTCGCGTTCTTGTGGTGTCATTTAAACATAAGGATGTGTGTAAAAAAACCCGTTCTTTTTTCGAAGCTTTTAGTTATGTGCATTTTATACACATATTCGCATTCAACGAAAAAAAACACATTATTCTAATTACAACGTTTGGTTTATTTTAACACTTTTTCTTCTTCTTAGTCGTATTTCTCAAGATTGAGGGTCGTGTCATGCCATGGGCAGGCTGCAGCTAATGAGAGATAAGTCAGCGCCCGGCCTTGATGATTTGATAGGACTAGCGCTTGGTCGTCCTTGTGGTCGCTTTTCTTCTACTTTGCTCATGATAAGGAGCTTTTCAAGGTTGTCGTGATCTCTCCAGGTTATGTGCTCAAAATACACACAATACTCTGAGAGCATATCCACGAGAGTCTTGCCCTTATACAGAGCTGGTTAATGATCGACTGGTTTGTTATTCTTGCTGTCCAGGAAATAAGCACATTTTAACACAGAATAATAAAAATACCCAATTATTCCACTTTTTAATTCGGTCCGGAAGGTGTTCTACCTTGGTCATATGCTTAAAAGAGAAAAGAACGAGCTGCTTCACTTAATCATTAAGGACAAAATAGAGGGTCATCGAGGTAGACGGATCTCTTAACTCCAGAACATTCGTGACTGGACTGCGCAAGACAAGAACATGCACTCTCAAGTGACAGTCGGTGTCATGTCGGGGGGACCCGAAATGACACACAAAGAAGAAGAATAATTGTATAATAATTGTATGAATAATTATGTTATTTATTGTTTCGGCATTCACTTTGTGGTAGGACATGATTAAATTATAAATAAAACACTTATTTTTTACCACTTGAGTATTATATTTTAAACGACTAGTTTCGGAAGCTACATATGCTTCCATCTACGAAACTAGTCGTTTAAAATATAATACTCAAGTGGTAAAAAACAAGTGTTTTATTTATAATATATGAATAATTGTTAAAAATAGAAACAAGGAAAATGCTGAATTGGGTTAGGGATTAGTTTCCACTGGAAATATTTATTTTTATTAGTAAGAATAACATAAGAGAATATTCTATAACCGACGTTGTTGAGAAAGTGTGACTTTGAAATGGATTATACTGGTATAATATATTACGAACCTTACTTTATCACTAATCGAGAGTATTATAAACACTATTTTGCATTATTTAAAGATTCTTGACAATATACATCTTAATATTTACACAGATTTACTCGTATAATTTACTTTGCCGCATGTATTATCGACTGGTTTATAATGTTTCTATATACGAGTACATAGTTATGAGGAATATTTTGATTCATAAAATTAATAAAAAATACAATAATCAATGTTAAAACTGTTAAAACAAATCAAAATACTAAAAAAAATATTATTACCAGTATGTTTATTTTTTGTTTTATCCAAAAAATTCTTTTCCGTCAGATTTCAAGACAGGGAATATTTTTCCATTTTCTTTGAGTAGCGTCCCTTGTAAGTGTGCATTCTTTTGTTTTAATTTAATCTAGGGCAATTAAATTCTAATCAAGCTCTTGAATTCTTTATGGCGATTTCCTCCGGGAAAAGTTCTGGCAAACTGAACCCTTCGGGCTGCACGGCCCCACACCACCCTAGTCACCGAGGCCGTAATATAATTTCAATAGTCGCTCGTAAATCACGCACCGTGTTTCCGTTCCTAAAAGATAAATCCTTTCAACTGATAATTCTGGCAGGTCTTACTCCGTTTTGTGAAAAATTTCCCAGTTGAAGTTCCAAAAAGCCAGAGTGATCGCGCATTCGTGAAGCCTTAAATTACCTCTGAAGCCATTAGCGCGGAAATCTATACGGATAAAGAAGTAGATTCAAAATCATACGTTCGTTTCCTTTCCTCCGCGCCCTTCGCCTTAAGGCGAAGTTTAACAGCCAAGAGCTGTGTGAAATCTGTGTCCCGAACATGGATTTGTCATTTAATTTACATTTCGCTAATGCGAGCGCTCTGCTAATGTCTCGCGTGTCATAATCGTTACATTTTCATACGGAATTTACGGCGGGCGGGATTATTGTACTAAACCAGTGGTCGGCGAACTCATTAGCCCAGAAGAGCTTAATATCAGCATTTTACAGACCTAGATTTTTTTTTGAAAATCTAAATTTGTTTCTTTAATTATTTTTATGTACGAGTATATATTTATTGAAATAAAATTAATTTATTACGACGAATATTACGTATTACGTGGCAGAGTGGCAATAGTTTTGATTGCCACGCCGACGGTCTCGGGTTCGATTTTCGGCGATGCCAGTGTGAGAAAAAAATCTCACGCTGTCTTTTGTCCAATAAAATTCACGTGGCAGTAAAAACGGCGAAAAACTAGCTACCTATCACGAGTCCTGAGAATCAAAAGCTAAAAAATATATATTCAGTAAATTGGGTTCAAATAACCTGATGTAATTCAAAAAAATTGGAAAGCAACGGGTAATTATAGTATTAAAAATGCCCAAATGGCATCCAAAGAACCATCAAAGATGTTATTAGACCTTTCTACAAACACTTGGATTGAAACTAAAAAGAAAAAAATGTTACACCTAATTAAAAAAATCACCTAATTAAAAAATTAAAAAATTTATTTCTCCGGAAAGCTTAGTTAAGCCATTTTTGTATGTTGTTGTCTTAAATTTTGATTGAATATTGTATAAAAACTTTTTTTTTCTTTTTTCTTTGATATAACGACCCATATCGAGCTTTGGTCTCCATTAACTTCGTCTCCAACTCCCTTTGTCCAACCCTCCAGTTAAAAAAAATCTACAAATTGGAAAGCATCCTTTTTTTAAATGTTTTCTTCCTATACAGCCTCGGTCTATCGCCCCTTCACTAATAAACTAAGTATTTGTAAAACGTCAATAGTTGAAGAGTCGCATACGGGCAGTTACAGAGTCACATTTGACTCGCGAGCCTTTGTTTGCCAATCACTGTACTAAACCAGGCTGTAAAACTTTACGTGATGTGTTTGCCAAAAATATTATTAGTATGAGAAGTAATTTGTTACACCATAATGTATGTGGATTTTGAGAAATTCTTTGTCATATATTATTACTTATAAAAACATCAATTAACGCTATAAATTTTATAGGTATTCGTCTTAAAGTGTATCTTTATTGTTCCTTTAGAAACACTCTTTTTACTTATTTCCATAAAATATTTAATATGCTTATCAGCATAGTATAATAGTTTTAACATCCAATAAATGAGAAACTGTGGTTGAAATAATATCAAGGTACTATGAAAATATCTGTTCGCTTTAATTAATTTAATTTTTTTTTTCGGATTTATAGATTAGTATAAATATGATATCGATAATTAAAACGAATGAATACGTCAGTTTTCTAGAAGTTTTATTATATTTTATGGGAATGACATGTTTCGCCCTTCTAAGGCATTATCAAATGGCATTTGATAATGCCTTAAAAGGGCGAAACATGTCATTCCCATAAAATATAATGAAACTTCTCGAAAACTGACTCTTTCATGCATATTAATTATTTAATATGGAGTTTTACAACATTGTTCAAGGAACAATAACATTGTTAGATGTTTATAATATGAACTAACTAATTTGCTAACCATCACGCCGTCTCCCCGGAGGGGTAGGCAGAAAGAGTGGAACGCCACACTTTATACATACAGATTAAAAATTCGATCTAACTAACTAAATCACATTTGACTCGCGTGCTAAATCACATATTTCATGTGCAACGGTTTATTATATAAACGGTTTTATCATATTAAAGGTTTATTATTATTAAATAAACAGTTAAACGTTTTTAATTATTATTATTGTCATAGATGAACGTAAATATTTTATAGTCATAAATAATTTATGAGTAGTAACGGTGCATTAAAAATCTGATAATACAAAGTAAAACATTTGAATCAATAGATTGTCATTCTTCATTTGTCAATATTTCCCAAAGATAACCCGACCGTGCTTGTTCGCAATGCCGAAGCGGTACGTGGAACAGACTTCCTATTAGAAGAGAACAAATATTTATTCGTCAAATTTGAACCACCCGTCTATCCCTGTATTTGTTTTCCATTATATCTCCAACATTTTTAGACTGCGCTTGTGTCTTCGGCTCATATTATTTGACCAAGTGAATTTTAAAAGGAATCTAGAATTTCTAAAGCTAGTTTTTACGCTGTATGGCGACTACGGTACCGATTACCGAGGAAATATAATACTAATGGAGCACGCATCGTTTATTCAGAATTGCCTTTAAGAAAATGTTCAAAAACTTCTTTTTTTTAAGGAATAATTGTATCTCAATAGAGACGAAGGTGCAAATTGGAAACAGAATATGGTTGATCGAGGTGTTTACAGGACTTATGACCTGTCATTGGTTGGGTTAAGCGCACGCTTTATGTAATACAACATTCCCCATTCCACATTTTTCTTATGACCACCATGTCTGACAATTTTTTGGAAGTTGTATATATGTTAATCCGTAACACCACTCTTTACATGGTAGTTTTTCAATCTACGCACTGAAGCCATCTACGAAGATTGTATTTTAAGCATTAAGCAGAAGATCTTTTTAACGCAATGTGAAAGGCTACCGCCATTAGCGCATTGCTAGAAACCGCCTGGAGATGTCACTCCAATCTATAATATATTATATAATTTGGACCAGTTTCTTTCTTTTAATTAACTTTGCAGAATTATCTTTAAAAATTACAATATTTTTAGCGTTCTGTATTGTTCCTCGTTTCAACATCCAATCATTTTTCCGATCGCCCTTTTGCGTTGGTGTTGATGTTTCGGTTTATACCAAAGAGGTATTTCATTGATTTTTTTTATATTTATAAATGTAAATCTGCAAATTGATACCATTAACATCAAAAGTTTCATCTACTTAAAAAATATTTCATGATTGCAACGGCCGAGAAATGTTGAAGAAAACCAGATGTTTCAAATGAATAATTTACTTTATGTATTAGAATATACAATAATAAAATATGAGAATAAAATAATATGGCGGTCTATAAGATCTGTCTATACCTTCAGAAAACGGCTTGATGTTTTTTTTTAAAATTAAGATAGATGTTTATTTCAGAAAGATTAAATAAAAACTTTAATCATATTTTGGGTAGCACCCAGTACATTTTGTATCAATTAGCGATTCAATTAATAGTAAAAAAATAATACTATTTATACTAAGCTAACTAACCATCACGCTGTCTCTCTGAAGGGGTGGGCAGAAAGTAGGGCATCCTTCGCTTTTCGCCCCCGCGAGAGACGCGGTGTGATAGGTTGCGAACCTCATCGCCACCAATAGGCCATCTCCTGCGCTTCGATCATCCAACGTCCACAAAATAAATGCAAAACAAATTATATAAAATACAATGATATTAAATAAAATAACAAAATAAAAATAATATAACAAATAATGTTCTTTTAGATATACTAAGAAAATAATATATCTAGATCTTTCAGTGTATCATAAGGTACTCGTATTTTCATATGTTAAATGTAAAAAAATTAATAATTAATGTAAATAAAAACGCTCGTCTTCTACGAGTTTTATCATATTTAAGATAAATTAACATGTTTAGCCCTTCTAAGGCGTTTGATATTGCCTTGGAAGAGCGAAACGTGTCATTCCATCTACAATAAAATATAATAAAACTCTTAGAAGATAGTCATTGTCATTCATATTAATTATTTCATATGGAGTTTCACATCATTGTTCAAGAAACAATAATTAAGTAAACAATTAAGGATATTAATTTACCATATTTCTGTATAAATTTATGCCAGTTTCGAAAGTTTATATATTTTTATTTATACATATTGCGAGATAATTTTGATCTTTATCTGACTTCTATAAAACAAAATAATAATCTGCCTTATGGAAAAAATATTTTTTTCTTTTAAAATATTTAGCTCGTCATGAATTTAAGAAATTATCTTAGTTTTCATTTAAATAACTGAACATTTAATGGAACACAAAAAAATCTCATAAGGAACGACACAATGGAGGTCGTGGTCGTTTGTGCAAATGACATCTCTGTTTTTTATGCTAATTTTAGTTATTTGCACCAATTTATTGTTGAGTTTTCTTTTTTGAATTCCTGAACAATGAACTGGAATAACATTGATAAGCTTTTGTCAAAAGTGTCATTGAATTTCGTTTCAGCCTTTTGTTTTATATTCTTTTGTGAAATGAAATGCGATTTTTTTCTTTCCGAAGAGATACAAGAGCACTTTAATTTGAATGAATCATTTGTTATTTGAAGTTACGTGAATACGTTAATGAGATTATAAAAGGTACGTAAGAGTCGTTATTTTTATAATTTTTACAATTTTCAATGAGAGTGGTTAAAATAGTCAAAATGGAAGTGCACAATGGTGTTCTTCTACTGACCCTTATGTATGGAAGTAAAGCATGTAATTGAAAAAATAAGAATTACATTAGAATAAATGTGGTGAAATTTAGATCTCTTAGACGTTGTGTGACAAAATTGTATATGATATAGTGCCAAATGCAACTATAAAACGTTAATCCAAAGCGTTATAAACAAAATAATGGAAGGGTCAACAATATGGTTTAGGCATAAGGAAATAATGAATAAAGAAAGAATTGTAAAGAAAGTATATGTTAACGACACTTGTCGAATGAAAAATAAAGAAGTGATTGCAGTACGAATGAAAGTGTTATGAACAAAATAATGAATGGAATGTTAAACTGGTTTGGGCATATGGAATGAAAGAATGAAGAAAGAAAAAAAAAGAAAAAAAATGTATATGTTGACGATGTAAATGGAACTAGAAATAAAGTAAGACCGAAGAAAGCGTGGCACCATCAAATCAATCAAATATCGACGTTCGCACATGAAACGATGTATGAATGTTGAATCATCAAGAGAATAAAGTTAGGAAAGAACGGTGTGGCGTTCCATTCTTTTTGCATACTCAATATAAATCTTTAAAAAAATCTACTATATAACATAATTCAACTTGTAATCTTTTAAAACATGCATTTTTTACACGTTGGGGTACGTTTGGTGGGGTTTTGAAGCGGAAATTATCATACAATTATATATTTAAAAAAAATGGATATCTCGAAAAACAACTTACGACAACACACGACTCAAAACCCCTTTGTTCAATTCGCTGTCAAAATTCAATTTCGTTATCTTAAATTGGAAGTAATAATAAAACATTGATTCATTGAATTTTTTGCCGCCGGCACCTGCGGAGGATGCGCGCGCAGGTGTGCCTCGTGCCCCGTGCGCGGTGGGTTGTGCGCAGGCGTCACGCGGGAAACGGCGCATGCGTGATGCGATGCGGTCTTGCCCCACGCCATTCATAACTCGATACAACTTTTTTTCATGCAATTCGTTTCTTGACTGTCACTCTAAGAAGGACGTGTATGAAAAATGATGGCTGCCTTAGAACTGCGTTAACCTTTTTTACCCATAGCAGGCAGCCGAGTCTGGGGAGTCATAAAAAATAAAGCTTTAAACCAGTAAACGTTATTCTAAATAAAATTTCAGCAAGCCTTTAAATTGCACGTTGAAAAATTCTGTAATAAACAAAAATATTATTTAAAAAAATATATTGAAGTATCTGACCACAAAACAATCGATTAGTTAAATTGTCATCACAAAAAACTAGTTTTTATGTCATTAGAACATTTTTTATCAAATAAAAAATGTAAAATTATATTTATTTCAATATATTATAACCTTTGGTTATTAATATGTTATATACCTGTTCTTATTTCACCGTCACCATAATTACTTCTAGAAAAAGCATGGCAGTGCACGATGGTGTCCTTTTACCGATCCTTAGGTATAGATGCGAAGCATGAAACTGGCAAAATAAGGTAGAATAAATGCAGTAGAAATGAGATCTCCTAGACGAATGTGTGGATACTTTAATACTTTTGTATGATAGAGTGTCGAATGAAAATATAAGAAGTGGATGCCGTGCGAATTATGGTTTTATGAACAAAATAATGAAAGGATCATTTAGATGGTTTGGACACGTGGAAAGAATGAATGAAGAAAGAATGGTAAAAAGTATATGTTAACGATGTAAATGGAACTAGAAATAGAGCAAGACCGAGGAAAACGTGACACGATCACATAAATTAAATATTGAATGTCGGCCACGTGAGGAGTCGGAGAAATCGACGCACGTGAATGACAGGATGTATTAATGTTGAGAAAGTGAGAGAAATATGTCAGGAAAGAAAAGTGTGGCAGTTCATTCTTTCTGCCTACCCCTTTGGGGAGATGGCGTGATGGTTAGTTAGTTAGTGAGTTAGATAATAAATACAATGTACAAATCTACAAATGTTTATTATATTTATAGTTTTTTGAACAATAATGTAAATATTGAGATTATGATTGATGAAATTATTGGTTTTCTAGAAATTTAATTATACGAGTATGATAACACAGTCACGTTATTATAAAATCGATTTATTTTTTAAATAGGCAACTGATTATTTTATCAAAACCATCATCAAACCATCAGGCAGTTTCCACTAATCGGTAGGCAGAGGAAATTGACCGTCACACTACTCTATCCTGACATACATCTCTAGGCACATCCACATTCATACATTGAGTCATACACGCACGTCAATTCTTCCGATTTTTATCACTATTTAATACTTCATAATATTATACATACTTCCACTCCTTGTATTGCACGGCCAACCCAAGGTAGAAGACCCCCGGGAATACCACCAAAGAGATGGATCGACAGCTGGGAGTCGACCTCGCAGAAGGCCAATTCCTCTCGAAACAGGCCACAAGGCCTACACTAAGAAGAAGAAGAAATACTAAATTTACTCTTTATAAAAAACTTCTTTGCATTAATACATTTGTTATAATATTGTATGTATTATAAATAAAGCAGGAATTCTGAGATAGTATATAAATCTTGACGATAATGGTGTTCTTCTACCGACCCTTATGTATGGAAGCGAAGCATGGAACTGGCAAAAGAAAGATGAAAGTAGAATAAATGCAGTTGAAATGAGATCTCTTAGACGAATGTGTGGGTACTCTGTGTATGATAGAGTGTCGAATGAAAATACAAGAAGTGATTGGGACTTGGGTTTTCAAGTATAGATCAATTAATATAATTATAGGTTTTCAGGGTCGCGTGGTAAAAATAGAAATTCTGAATAATTAATTTAACAAACGTTAAACGAAGAAAATTTGAATATCAATCAGGCTCCCAGACAAAGACTCTCGATATACGAGTATATCGAATATTCGGTAGGTTTTGTGTGATTTTGGGTAACAACGTGTGATTTCTCCTTCTCGGCCGACGTTTCGGAGATCGTTGCAGTCTCTATCTTCAAGCTAATATGGTGGTGGTAATGAACCATTACCACCACCACATTACACTGAAGATGGAGACCCCAACGATCTCCGAAACTTCGGTCGAGAAGGAGAAATTATACGTTGTTACCCAAAATCACACAAAACATATTGCTGCCAACCGTGCCAAAATCTACGCAATTAATCGAATATTCGATTCGCAAGTGCGATATTTTGTATAAAAACTATTTCATGTTAATATAACCTCACTGACTGTCTCGAGTCAATGGCTCAGCAGGTGATCTCTGTGGTAAAGTTAAGGTCATGTTTTAATCAAGTGGACCGCCCAGCGTAACGCCAAGGTGTTTTACATTCTTTTAAGGCAATCGATCTTATCAACATCTTTCGTCTTTCAAATACGCGGACCCAACATGTAACACGCAAATAATACTTCATCTCAAATTGATTGATTGGATTTTAAATCAATATATTTGACATATAGCCCATTAAACTTTACTGTTCTTTTTTTTAAATATGAATATTGGCCAATGAAATTTGTTGACAGTTGGTTCATTTCACGTATTCTTCTTCTATGTTCGGTTTCTTAACAGGTTTCAGCAGTTAGATTTTCTATAAACCAGACAATGGTAATGATAAAATCCTCGGGAAACAGAAGAAGGATACGCAGAAAAAAACTGAATATGTATATTTTAAAAATTTCAATGATTTAACTGTATTCTTATTCTTCTTCGAGTGGCATGTCAGTTATTACTCTGGCGTAGGCCTCTCTGTCCTGTGGCTGACGGAACAACTCCCTCACCCCCTGAACTTCGGTCTACTCCTTGATATTTTCGAGCCAGGACATCTGGGGTCTTCCCACACCGCGCCTACCCTCGATCTTCCCTTTCAAGATGAAATGCAGGAGATCGTATTTTTCGTTGCGGAGAATGTGTCCCAAATATGCCATCTTTCTAGATTTCACATCAGACAACAATTCTCTTCCTACTCTAGCTCTATGTAGCACCTCATTGTTGGTGACCATATCAGTCTATGAGATCCGCAACATTCTGCGATGGAGCCACATTTCTAGAATCAATCACATCAAGACCACCAGAATTTAAAGCCTATATTTTAGATAGATTTGCATCATTTGAAAAAACACGATATAGCCTTTATAAATTTTTTAGTTGAATTCAATTCGTATCATTAATTGTTGAAATTTGAAGCACTGTTTTAATGTGTCACAATTTATTTAAATGAGTTTGTCGCGGCAGCTGTTTCGCCAACCTATGTTGGCATCATCAGGCGTTTCAAACTACTGATAGTAAATATAAATTAATCAGGGGATATTTCGAGAACTCGGCCGTGCTAGAGGGTGTTGATCTTTTTGTCCCTGATAGATTTCTCCGACAGCGACAGCACAAATTGTTTTACCTACCGGCCACCAGAACCAATCTGTCTCTGGTGACACCGGTGGGAAGAGCAATTAGTCTGTTGAACGCGGTCTCCTCGGAGATCGACGTCTTTCATATTAGTGAAGGTACGTTCAGGGGACAAATACTCTTGACTTTAGAAAGTATCTTGTCTTCCTAATGTCGAAACATCTCTAATGCGTTCCTGGTATTATGTTGTATTTTTATAATATTTTACCTTTACTCAATAGATGCCTTAAACATTTTCCTGTTTGTAATGTCTTTTGAGTTAATAAGCTGATTTGATTTGATTTGAAAAAAAACAAAACATGTTACCTTTATGAAATCACCAGTAAATATTACGGGTT
Source organism: Lepidostoma basale (assembly GCA_022606425.2). Taxonomy (NCBI): domain Eukaryota; kingdom Metazoa; phylum Arthropoda; class Insecta; order Trichoptera; family Lepidostomatidae; genus Lepidostoma; species Lepidostoma basale. The sequence continues at coordinate 220,415 of JAHDVF020000468.1, read as the reverse complement.
CCGCGAATCGATACAACAACATCGAGTTACATTTCTAAAATATTCGATTTGTAATGTTACACTGTTCATCATTAAAACGGCAATCTTCGACTCTAAACTCGTCTCGGTGGGCAAAAGATCAAAATGTTCCATGAGAAATCCACGCCTCCCAACGGATGGGTCATAAGGTTAGCAGAGAACTCTAATCACTACAAATGCTTTAAAATGTATGAAGTGTCAATTCTCTAATTTCTATCACAAATATTATTCATACAATTTTATCACGTGATTGTATTCATTATTTAGAGCTTAAGTATATACTAATGATCCATGTTAATAATTATTAAGATGGATTAAAACATAGAAAGAAAGAATGAAGAAAGAATTTTACATAAACTTAAAGCGTTAACACTGTGGAATTCCATAATGACGAATTTTTTATGTTATTGTTAACACTGTTTTTTCCACTTTTTATAGTAAATAAAAAAAACGTGAAAACTGTTCTCAATGAATGGTAAAAAACGTATATTACATCTCTAGATGAAAACCCCGGTAACTCAAAAAGTACCCAACTTGAGTACTTTTTAAAAATTCTCCGTTTTGTTAGGTTTCAACCGAACAATATAAAAATGAGTCAATTGAATAAACTTGAAAAAATGTTACCTTCATGGATGTAATATTAGATTTTTGATATTTATCTCTCACAGATTTGCCAAAAACAATTTTTCGTAATTTCTGAAGAAGTAGGTATTTTGAGTTACCGGGGTTTTCATCTAGGGGTGCGATGCGTTAATGATGTAAATGAAACTAGAAATAGAGGAAGAACAAGGAAAACGTGGCACGATTAAAATAATCAAATATTGAATGTTGGCCACGTGAAGAGTCAGAGAAATCGACATGCGTGCAAGACAAGATGTATGAATGTTGAGGGAGCGGCAGAAGAGAAGGAAAGTGTAGCAGTCCATTATTTCTGCCTAACCCTTTGGGGAAACGGCGTGGGGTTAGTTAGTTTGTTTTAGTTTATACCATTGTTATAGGTGTCTGAAATTGATGAATTGCGCATAGATATTTTAATTGCCAATACAATATACGAGTATTTTAGGATAATCAAATGATTTTACTGAAATCTCTTGATGGAATTTCATTTTAAATAATAATTAAATATACCTAACGATGTTTTTTAACTACTTCCGCTGTTGTCTTTATTTCGACAGCGAGCCTGGCGAAACCGGTCGCTGTCGAAATAAAGACAAAAGTGGAAGTAGTTAAAAAACATCGTTTTATTTAATTATTATTTTCAATATATTTTATGTATTTATTTTGCGTTATAAAGCTGTTTAAAGGTTTTTAAATATTCTGTTATATTAAAACTAAAATATTATTTTTAATGATACATGAAATCGTTTTTTTTTCGTATGTACTGTAACACTGGATGGTTGTTTCAATGTATCGGGGATCGAATTATAACCTGTTTATTGATAAATAATAACTTGCATATGACACAAGGTCCCATCCCATCTAGACTTGACCTCCGAGTACGCATAAATCCAGTCATCTCGAAACTATTTACTAAAGAAGATGTTTGCAAAATTGATTGGATTTGTATGTTTCTAATTATAGAATGCATTTCAAGATTAAAACAGGTCATTAACAACTACTTTCTCTGAATCAGCAAACAGCTATCTATGTGAGAACTCTTCGAATTTCTATTAGTTTGTTTTTATTTAATTTGATTGATTATAATTCACTTTAAATCCACATTCACATAATTACAGTCATTAATTAAAACGCTTAATAAAATACGTATAAATGAAAATGGAAGCAGAGGAAGACCGAGGAAAACGTTGCACGATCTAATAAATCAAATATTAAATAATAATGAAATAAAACGATGTTTTTTAACTACTTCCACTTTTTTTTTTTGCGAACCGGTTTCACCAGGCTCGCTGGCTTCGACAGACTGGTCACCAGTCTGTCGATGACTGGTCGAGATTGGTCACCTCCAGTCTGTCAATGCCAGCGAGCCTGGCGAAACCGGTTCGCAAAAAAAAGTGGAAGTAGTTAATAAACATCGTTTTATTTCATTATTATTTAAAATGAACTTCCATCAAGAGATTTCAGTAAAATCTTTGGTTTTCTCAAATATTAAATGTCGACCACGTCAGGAGTAGGCGTGCGTGCATGACACGATGTATGAATGTTGAGGAAGCGGGAGAAGTATCTCAGGAAAGAACAGTGAAGCGGCCCATTCGTTGTGCCTACCACTTCGGGAAAACGACTTGATGGTTAGTTAGTAAGTTAGTTTAAAGCGTTAAATTTTTTTTTTATTGATCTTTGATTTTCTTACGTATCTTTTTTCATGAGACCTCTTTTAAATTCATGTTTCTTTTGTATGCACAACAAATTTATGTTATTTTTTATATAACAATAATACATTTTCTCTTTCAGAGATCTTTATACCTTAATCAAGAGCAATTTTCTGATTTTGTTTAGTCTAAATAGAAATATTTTTAATGAAATAATATATCTGGTTCTGCTACTACTATATTATAATATAATATAAACTATAGTATACGCTATAGTATAAACTATATTGTTTTAATTTAATAATCTGTCAAACTGTGCTAAGTTAGCGAATTGCAATATATTATGTTAAATAAGAAATTAAATCAACTATTTCAAAATTAGTTAAATGATTGTGAAATTTTATTTCAAATATAGTGTATTCCGTTTCGACCAATCACAGTGTTGATTTTATAGACGCCATATTGAAATATGAATTTCCTTTAGTTTAGAACTCTTTGACCACGTGTGTGATTTAGTTGTGCCAGAAATACCAAGAAAGTTTTAAATGTTATTGAAATTACGTAGAATATGAAGTGTTTTTCAAGCAAGTGAGGAAATGAAGCTGCCACAGGAAAAAATACACTTTTACTATATTCTTTTTTTTCTTCAAATCTATAGCGTATTGCACGATTGTTACACCATCAACCCAACTAAAATTTATATTTCAATAATGGTTTTGTATTCAATTCAATCATTTTAATTTAAGCTTTTGTTTTCAATTCAATCCATTTTTTATTCAAGTAATTGTTTTTAATTCAATCCTTGCAACTAACAATTATGAATTGTTAAGTTAGACTGTCTAATTATACTCTTTGTCTTCTTTATGTAAATCTTGTGATCTGTTAAGACAGATCAAATTTATCGAAGACGTCCAGGTTCTTTTCCATCACTTTGGTGGTCGTCCTGGCGCTCTTCCTGGTGCTCTTCCTGGCGGTCGTCTGGTGTTTTTTTTATTTATTTTTTATTTATTTTATTATGTACACAACAGGTCGTTTGGACCCAATTAATGTGTACAATTTTTATTTTTTAGCTATTATACTGATTCTCGTGACATGTGATAGATAGCCAATCTATCGCCATTTTATTGTCACGTGAATTCTACACCAGACCAAAGACAGTGTGACAATCACACTGCCATCACCGGGAATCGAACCCAGGACCTTCGGCATGGAAGTCAGAGCTCTTACCACTCTGCCACGAAGGTCGTGCTGTTCGTCCTGGTGGTCGTCCAGCTGGCCGTCCTGGTGTTCGTCCAGCTGGTCGTCCTGGTGGTCTTCCTAGTGGTCGTCCTGGTGTTCGTCCTGAAGGTCGTCCTGGTGGTCGTCCTGGTGGTAGTGCTGATGGTCGGCGGCCTTCTGGAGACTGTTGCCATCAATTTTACAGGTTCTGAGAATAAGGTGCTCTATCCTTAATGGTTCGATCTACGATAGATTGCAACGTTTTCATTTGTGCTGTTCTATAGATATTAATTTAACAACCTGTCAAACTGTGCTAAGTAAGTGAATTGCAATATATGTAAAAAAAACGCAATTTAATCTAAAATTTCAAAAATAGTCAAATGATTGTGAAAATTTATTTCAAATATAGTGAAGTCCGTTTCAACCAATCACAACGTTGATTTGGTAGACGCCATATTGAAATTTGCATTTCCTTTACTTAAGTACTCTGTGACCACGCGTGTGAAATAGTTGGGCTAGAATTATTATTATAAATTTATTATTATAAATTTAAATATTATTTAAAATACGTTGAAAATTAAGTGTTCTAACAAGTGAAGAAATGAAGCTGCCTCAGGATAAAAATTCACTTTTATTACATTTTTTTTTCAAATCTATTGCGTATTGCATGATTGTTACACCATCAACTCAAGTATTTTTTTATTTCAATAATGGTTTTTTATTTAATTCAATCCTTTTGGTTCGAGCTTTTGTTTTCAATTCGATCCATTTTTAATTCAAGTTTTTGTTTTTAATTCCATCCTTGCAACTAACAATTATGATTTGTTAAGTTCGATTGTCTATTAATACTCTTTGTGTTCTCTATGTATATCTTGAGATCTGTTAAGACAGGATATTAAATTTATCGAAGACCTTTAGGTTTTTCTGTTCGTCCTGGCGGTAGTCAAGGCGGTCGTCCTGGCAGTTGTCCAGGCAGTCGTCTTGAGGGTCGTCTTGGCGGTCGTCCTAGCGGATGTCTCGGCGGCCGTCCTGGCGGTCGTTTGCTGGCTGTCCTGGTTGTTGTCCTGCTGATCGACCAACGGTCGTCCTGCTGGTAGTCCTGGTGGTCGTCCTGGTGGTTGTCCTGCTGGTCGACCTGGTGGTCGTCCAGGTGGTCGTCCTGGTGTTCATCCTGGTGGTCGTTCAGCTGGTCGTCCTAGTGATCGTCCAGCTGGTCGACCTGGTGGTCGTCCTGCTGGTCGACCTGGTGGTCTTCCTGGTGGTCGTCTTGCTGGTGGTCCTGGTGGTCGTGCTGGTGGTCCTGGTGGTCGACGGCCTTCTGGATACCGCGTCATCAATTTTACAGGTTCTGCGAATCTCTTTGTTAGGTACTCTATCTCTAAAGGGTTCTATCTACGATAGATTGCAATGATTTAATTTCTGCCGTTCTTAGGAGATGTTGATGAATATTAATTCTATTTACTCATAAATATTTTGGAAACCATCAAAATCCTGATGTGAAATCTAAAAATATCTCATGTATTAATATAACATAATATTTATATATTTTTTTATAATAGTATTTGAAAGTGCACTGAAAATACAATGAGCCGTTCCGTATAAGCTTTTTGTGTTGAAGGGCTGGTTAGTCCGAAACATGTTTGATATTTAATTTGTATTTTTTTAATAAATGTGAGTGATAGGTACAAAGTATAGATATATAATATTAAAAAAAGTAACATTAAACATCTACTGCACAAAGTTATGGCGAACATAGAAGAAATAAAATTATAATGGGGAGTTTCGTTTAAAATTGAAACAACCAATTTGTCTAATATGGTGTATGAATGTAGAAGAATTTCATGAGTTTGTCAAGGTATAAGTGTTCTCGAGAATTCAGGGTGTTTACTCGTATATGGGTATTTTGATTGTTACAAATAATTGCTTGATACGAAATATCACACGGAAAAAGACATTTTGTTTATTTCTTTGATTACCTATATATACCTGTATATTATTTTTGCAAACTATACTAATTAATATTTTATGCAAGTGTTATATTATGTAGATAAACTCATTGAAACGAAAGGAATTAATTGTTTTTCTAACAGATATTGACACTCTGGTTTCCCTGTCTACATTAATTGATCTCACTTTATAAAACTATATACGGAATGTTATTTTAATCTCTTAGTATCGTTTCGATTAATTTTGGCAAATGGCAGTAATGTATGTACGGACAATATGCAATTAAGATTAGACAACTGCTGATTGATCGATAAAATGTTTCACTTTCTTAATGCGATTAAATCAACTAGACTTGGCGATCAGGAAGTTCTTTTCATTACACTATATGTAAATGAGACATTTATAACCAAACAATTTTCAATGTAACGCAGTTTTTTACTTAGGAATATTTGCATGACCTGATTGACAGCCGAGACATTCCGAATATTTATGTTTTTAAGTGTTAAAATTTATCACTTTGCTTATTCCATGTCGAACTCAATTAATTATTATGGTATAAATTGCTCGATTGGAATTTGTTTTTAATTTAAAATAAACATAATCATCCAATTTAATTTTGACATACGCGCTTATTTATTTCGAACAGAATGTTGTTGCAGTTTTAGAATAAAAAAAAAAGATTTTTGATCAAATTAAGACTTTAATACTTTGACAATCCATATGACTGATTTTTTAAGAATTAAAACATTAGGATTAGTAGGAAGTAGTAGGTAAATTTTGTATATATGTTTAGTTATTATAATTGTCCTGATGAAGCTTGGATCCAAGCGAAACTAGTTGGTATCAATTTTTGTAATCAATTATTATGGTTAAATACAAAGTATTTTATTACTTTATATATAAAAGTATAAAATATCTAACTAAAATGTGTATAATTTATATGAATATTTTATTTAAACGAGTATTTTTTTTCTATTTCGGGTTTATTTTTTTAACGTACATCGAGAATATTATACTTTCATTATCGAGAGAACGATTGTTCATATTGTTCTCACGATAATGGCGGAATACTATTCCTCCATTATCGTGAGAATCCATCCATTATCGAAACATATCGAAAAAAAATAAGCTCAAATGAGGGTATTAGTTGCAAACCTGGCAAACTCCATCATTAGATGTTTTGAGTAAATCGCAAAAAACTGATACGCTAATAAAATGCGCTTTTTTACGATATTTATTTTTTTCATCTCAACCAGTTAGTATTTTAAAAGTAATCAGCCATGAAATAATCATCATTATGTTGATAATTAAAGTAAAAAAATGAATTTCATTTTGGAGTTTGCACAGCTTTGCAACACTCAAGTGGAGGTTGCCATGTTTGCAAAAAAAACTATATTTTAATAGCAAAATTCTTCAGAATGAAGCCGAATTTGAAACTGAAAATCAATAAAAATTGTGTGCAAATGTATTATGAATAAGACCCAATTCATATCTCACTTTTGATTGTTGGTGGAGTTTGCCGGGTTTGCAAATAATACCCTCAAATGTAGTAAGAATATTGTTTTAATCCATATCATATTATCATTAAATTAATCGAAATAAAAATAATAAACAATAAATTTTTCATATCGATTCTAATGTATTACATTTTAACCGTTTCAACTAACTAAATAATAATAGTACAATAAAAATAATAATTGTTTCGTTTTTTTCACGAATCATGTGTTATAACCTTAAATTATTATAGAGATTTTATGTATCAATTAAAATAATATAGTGTGGCAGTTGTTCCGAAAATATGTTAAACCTCTCATTGAATACCTGCTACCTATATTCGTTTATCTAATTTCTATCTTTTGTTTCAGGTAAGCATCTGTTACTTCCGGCTAAAGTAGTAATTAGAGCTCCAGATACACATCTCGTTCGGTTATCAAATCCGATAAGCAGAACAAGCCTCATATCGCTTCTCACGGGTCTTTCGGTGAGTAAAACCGCTGTATATTTTTTTGTGACTATAGATACAATATCGTGTTTAATTACTCTTGTATACGTAAACCGGCTCAAACAGTGTGTGAAAATTCCACACGCGTTCACCGATTGAATCGAATATTCTCGAATCTTTTAACCGTCGCGTTGCCATGTGGTAAATTGAGTTTCCACTGCCAATTTAAAGTAGATTTTCTTAAAACCTATGGACCCTAATATTATAAAAAAAATTCTAATCCTCCATTGAAGTGTTTTCAATATTTCGTAATAAAAAAAAAAGCAAAAAATTACTTCCTTCATCCCAAAAAAAAATATTTTCTAAGACTGCCCTCACCTTCATTCGTGTTAAGGTAGAATTTGTTTTGCTAATATTTACAACTTTATCAAAAGTGACAAATACTTACTCGCTGTTTTGAACGTATTATAAATTATATCTTTGACCTTTTCAATAGGTACGTAATAATACCGACTGGATGAAAACGCAGCACGTAAGTTAATAATATCAGAACTGTGAAAATATTAACACTTTACCAAAAGGGACAAATATTAATACGTACTCGTTGTCTTGAACGTACTATACATTTTGCCTAGGTGCCTTTATCTTCGCCCCGCCGGCCCGGCGTGCAGACAAGTTTCGACCCGACCCGACCCGATTTTTAGTCGCCCGTATGCTATGACGCATTACATATCAGAAATCGCATGGTTCCAGAAAAAAATTAATAATGATATGTTTTTCAAATAATCCATGTATGTTATAGATATCGATCTATTCCTAATGAAATTCCCTACAAGATGACATAAATTAAATTTTGATTCATCTAGTCATATGCTTGATATTTAGATAAAGTTAGCGGTAAACTGAACTTACCACATGGGAGCAAGCGTTTTGTTTTGAACACGGTACGTTAAGGGTTAATCATTTTGATGCCGCTGTGTGATACTGGCCCCGCATACATAAGCGGTTCTCAAACTTTTTTGGCGACGGAACTCTTTTGAAACAATAAATATTTTACGGAACCCTGATTACGGAAAATAAGCAAAACCTGATTTTATGTTTATTATTTCATTATAATCATTTAATGAAAATCATACCAAAATCGGTGCATTATACACTACTGACTTTTACAACAGTATAAAAAACAACAAACAATAAAATAATACACAAAATAATACTGTATTGATTCCACTGTTATTGAAAAAATTGTTTCCATTTAAATGGCGGCGGAGTCCCAGGGCTCCGGGGAGCACACTTTGGGAACCGCTGATATACACCATATATATTTTTTATTTACGTTTCTTAGGCAGGATAGGGAGCAGTGGCGTGCTTTGGAATAGGGCAAAGTTCAGCAGTGAACGTCAGATGGCTGGTTAATTCTAGTTAAGGCAGGATAAATTATCTTGTGATACTAAAAAAAGTTTTATACTGTAATCATATATTATTTTTCCGCACATTATTCCGCATACCTATAGAATACCTAATGATGAACTAATATGTATGTTATATGTGTCCTAAATAAAATTAAGATATATGTGTCCTAAATAAAATTAAGAAAGGGTCACTAAGATGGTATGCACACATGAAACGAATGGATGAAGTAAGAATGCTCAAAAAGATATATACAACCTAGTGTGAAATGAAAAAAAAGTCGAGGAAGGCCAAAGAAGACATGGCATGACCAAATCAATCAATTACTGAAAGGCGGCCATGTTCTATGTAGGAACAATCGATGAGCGTGAATGTCACGATGTGTGAATGTATAAGTTGGCGAGAGTTATGTCAAAATAGATCAATGTGGCGGTCCATCTTCTCTGCCTGCCCTTCCGGGGAAACGTCGTGATGGTTAGTTAGTTAGTTAGTCTTCCGCATTATTTCTTCGAACGCGATTTGTTTATTCTTATAATTTCCATGAATGTTGTATTACATAAAGCGATCGCTTAACCCAACCAATGACAGGTCATAAGTCCTGTAAACGCCTCGAGCACTGTATTCTGTTTCCTAATAATTTACATCTTCGTCTCTAATGAGATACAATTAATTCTTATTATTTCATTTATATCGCATTAAATTCGCAAAATGATATCTTGTTCACGGATAAAAATATATTGACAAGAAATCCACATTGTTGCATCTGTGAAAATATTGACGCGTCGATTGAAGATCCGCTAATCGCATTTTAATTGAAACCATTTATCACGTATAAACATTGACAATTTTAGTGATCTCTTGGGCACTTAAGTGAGAAAATGATTTATACGTGAATGGATGTATTTCGGTTATCGAAAATTTATTGGAAGCATTACAACGATTTATTGTTCAATAAATTAAGTCTATTTAAAACAGCTCCCTACGTCATAAATAAATGCACTTGTCTAACAAAAGTATTAGGAATAAATCAGTGGTTTTTCTAATATACCGACTCGGATGACTAAACAAGTTCATTAAGAGTGCCACGGGACGTGAAAAATGAAAGAAAAAAAGAAATTGATGTTATTTTATAAATGCTGGCTGCGGTCCAGAGATAAGAGGGCGGTCCGTTTGAGAGTAAAAGGCAAAAATGTATAAAAAGAATTTCTAAAAATGATTACCTTAATCCATGGCTCCGAGTAAAAGTGTTAAATCATTTCGAAATCAGATTAAACGACATGTGAATATATTAATTTTCCTTTCTAATAAGATTTCGTGTTTTACTTGGAGTTTATTTATGTTTTTTTTGGGCTTTAGGGAAGTCAGTAAGGAACCGCCACACACATTATGTAACGCACCTGTTTCGCGTGTTGCACAGTAAGGAGTGGAGTCAAGATCAATCTCCGTTTATTTGTGTTACTTTTCCGCGTTGTTAATATTTAAAAAATTTCGTTTTCAAAATAGCTATTCATCTATTTTAATGACGCGCAATCTAGACATGGAAAATAAATATATAAAAAAACTATTTAAGAAGATAAATATGCCGTTTTAACCTAATAGCTTAGCTGGCTCAATTTTTTATTTATTTGTATTTTAAAAAAAATATTTATTTCTGAAAATATTTCACTTCATAACACACAATTTTTACTTGTTTCTCGAGTAATGCTGTAAAACTCCATGTTATATAATGCATACGCTTGTTTTTTAGAAGTTTTGTTATAATTTATGGGAGAGACATGTTTCGCCTTCAAATAAAATGTTGATAAAGACGAAACATCATGTCATTCCCATAAAATATATTACAACTTTATTTTCTTTTCTCGTATATTCGCCATAACTTTATGTTGCCGATTCATTGAACAATGTTTATTTCTTTACAAACAACACTTACTTTATTAAAAATTCAAATTAAAATACAAATATGTTTCGGACACAGAAGCCCTTCATCCGTGTTGTTAGTTTTTTGTATATTAAAAAAAATATTGAAAAAAATGTTCATGAACGTGGTCAGTTTTACAATAAAACTATTCGAAAACAGACATTTTCATTCGTATTAATAATTTTTTTTTACAACCAATGTTGGTATCATCAGATGTGACAAACAGCTGTTTGTAACACTTGATGATATACAAGGAAATTGCTGTCGCTATTATTTCGTGGAATTTAATTAAATAAATTGTTAATATATAATAATTTAAACGGTTCATAATGTTGAAGTATCATAGTGTTTCCGCCAAAACAATGGATTATCTTTTCAAATTATATAAAAAGGACGTTATGAACAAAATAAGTATTTAATATAAATTCTACTTGTTATGATCGGTTTTGGTATTTTTTTCGGTTCTTGTACGGCCAAGCTGATGTATGGAGTTTCGTTAACCAACCTGAATGTTAACTTTTTATTGTGCAGTTAATTTTAACTGCTTACTTTCTCTGTTTCGATAGCCAAAACCAAAAGTTTACGACGCAAAGTATTAAAAAAAATCATTTGTAACTCTTGGGTATTCAAATAAAACTGTTAATTTGTCAGAGATTTTAGATTTATTTCATTTCGTCTTCCTGTTTCTAATTTTCGCCTGACAGATCGGTCCCCGACCCTGTCGCAGCTAAAATAATCCCGTCCGTTGTGAAATTCTTGGCATAGAACTATGCTAATATTTAAGTGGCTTACTTTCATATTAAACTTTTTTTTACAAATTAATATAATTTAAAGCATTGCAACAGTTCTTGAATTAATTGACTTTCGAATTTCTAACATATGTCAAATAGATTTAAATTTATAGTATTTTATAGTATTTATTTTTTCATTATATACGCGGAACGGGACGTAAAAATAATGATTTTTATTTTTAATCCATTCTGTTTTTCAATACGAAACGTTATATTTTTTTTAAATGCGAATTTTTAACGAACTTTAAATGTTAAATGATTTTACTGAAATCTCTTAATGGAAGTAAATTTTACAATTATTAAATAAAACAATGTTTTTTTTAACTACTTCCACTTATGTCTTTATTTCGACAGCGACCGGTTTCGCCAGGCTCGCTGGCATCGACAGACTGGTCAAACCGATCGCTGTCGAAATAAAGACAAAAGTGGAAGTAGTTAAAAACATCGTTTTATTTCATGATTACTTTAAAAGTGACTAACTAGCCGTCACGCCGTCTCTCCAAAGCGATAGGCAAAAAAATGGACTGCCATAGTTTTATTTCCTGTGCTTCTCTCGCTTTCTCAACATTCAAACATCGAGTCGACTTGGCCAACATTCAATTTTTGATTTATTTGATCGTGCCACGTTTGCTTCGGTCTTCCCCTATTTCTAGTTTCATGCACATCGTAAACATATACTTTTTTACCATTCTTGCTTCATTCATTTTTTTCATATACTCGTATCGACACCATCTTAATATTCCTTTCGTTACTTTGTTCATACCACTTTCATTTTCACTTCTAGAATATTTTCATTCGACACTCTTATCATACACATATTTCCACACATTCGTTCCACAAGAGATCTCACGTCCACTGCAATTTATTCTACTTTCATCCTTTTTTTTGCCAGTTCCATGCTTTTAAAGTACTTTTAATATAAGGATATCTTGTATAATTACATATTTTTTTATATGCTGAAAAAAATATTCATACGTTATGTAAAAAATACAGCTAGAAAATGTCTTTCTAGAAACATTCAACGGTTGTTATTTCTTATACTTGAGTGTTTACCTTTAAATTATTACGTACGCACTCGGAGTTATGGAGTTGATAAAATCGAAGGCTATAATTTTACTGCGGCAATGAGAAAATACTAGAAGTGTTTTAGGCCTATTCCAAGCAGTTACCTTTGTATTTAATGGGTAGGTGCCGGCGTATTGATTTAATTTAGATTTTCGTGTGTGTACCCATTAGTTTGAGTGCGACATATTGCGTGCTCTTTACATTTCGGCCTCAAGCAAGTCTGGCGGAAGTAACACATTTTGTAATTCGTTAGATTAGGCTCAATAAAAATGTTTTACAGCACGACTGGATGATAGCAGCTTTTACGCTTATTGGCAATCGCCAGAACCAGAGCTTGTTTTATGTAAATTAAAATTTAAATGCTACGGGCGCTTTTGTCCAGCGGTTCATTTGTTTCCAATAGGTAATTGGTTTATAATAAGCCTAAAGATTTAGGAGTCATTGAATGTAAGCTGTCTTATAAATCATTCGTTTGTAAATTTAAATTATCAATGAGATGTCCCCAACATTCATACATCGTGTCACGTCGATTTCTCTGGCTCTTCACTTAGGTGACATTTAATATTTGATTGATTTAATTGGGTTAGGTTTTCTCCGGTCTTCCTTTTTTTGTTCCATTTAACATTCACATTTAACGTATATTTTCTTTAACATTCTTTCTATGTTTATAAATCTAGAACGGCAGTGCGCAATGGTGTTCTTCTACCGAACCTTATGTATGGAAGCGAAGCATGGAACTGGCCAAATAAGGATGAAAGTAGAATAAATGCAGTAGAAATGAGATCTCTTAGACGAATGTGTGTATACTCTGTGTATAATAGTGTCGAATGAAAATATAAGAAGTGAATGCGGTACGAATGATGGTGTGATGAACAAAATGATGAAAGGATAATTACTTTGGTTTGGACATATGGAAAAAATGAATGAAGAATGAATGGTAAAAAAAGTATATGTTAACGATGTAAATGGAACCAGAAATAGAGGAAGACCGAGGAAAACGTGGCACGATCAAATAAATCAAATATTGAATGTCGGCCATGTGAGGAGTCAGAGAAATCGACGCGCGTGCATGACACCATTTATGGATTTGATTTGATTTGATTTGAATGTTGAGGAAGCGAGAGAAATATGCCAGGAAAGAAAAGTGTGGCAGTCCATTATTTCTGCCTTCCTCTTCGGGTAGACGGCGTGATGGTTAGTTAGTTAGTTTTTCTTTCTAAATTCATTATTTCCATGTATCTAAACCATTTTAATGTAACATTTGTTCATAACGCTTTCATTTATCATCCCATATCATTTATCATATACATTTTTACCACACACGCATCTAAGAGATCTCATTTCGACGGCATTTATTCTACTTTCATTCATACACAATGGTTGATGTTGCCTTCTCTAACCCTTCTTTAAACAGTGCGCGAATGACACGATGTATGAATGTTGAAACGAGAGAAGTATATCCATATAAAATCAGTTTTATTTTTAATTCACGACTTCAATGATCCATAAATTTATTATTACTAAGTGACTCGATTTGTACTAGTGTATTATCAAAATCTGATTTGGATTCAATGAAAAAAATATTTGGTATATATATACATAATATGTATTTAGTTTTCATCTTGACAGAAGTTTTGAAACCAGTGAAAGAACAAGTGAATTAAAACTAAAAGTAATAAATAATATTACTGAGATTTTTTATATGTGTTCAATATTTTCAATAAATTTTCCATGATGAACATTACTATTCTAGTATTATTTTTATTATTTCTTGAACAATGATATCAAACTCTGTTTTCTAGAAGTTTTATTATATTCTATGGGAATGGCATGTTTTGCCTCTCTATGGTATTATCAAAAATTATGACATTTGATAATGCCTTAGAATAGCAAAACATATCATTCCTATAAATTATAATAAAACTCCTAGAAAACAAACGTTTTATTCGTGTTAATTCATAAAAAATAACCTTAATTATTTTTCACTTATATTTTTGGAAATTAAACAAAACATTTCTTGAACGTGACTATAGAGGCCGATATTGCGATATCGAAATAAACTATACAAAATATATGAAATAAGCTGTTTTTATTATACTTTCGAAGTTCTTGGTAATGTATTCTCATCTTCCAACGCAACTTAAATTGTTTTATATTCTCTTGTCTTCCATCTGTTTCAACCGCAAATTATTCAAATAATTCACTTACTGGTAGTAAGTAGCTTTTAAGGTTCATACCTGCAAATTGCGATTTCTACTTGTAAAGCAAAATCGAATAAAAACATTTCTGATGAATGTTGATATAAAATTACAGAAATTTTTCAGCATAGCATGCGAGGTGGATATTCGGTCAAGTCGACTCTGTGTCGGCGAAGTGTAGGTACTGTATACAATGGAATAATACGATAAATTATGCGTCTGTGGTCAATGCATCATTTTAATATTTTTTATTCATACGCCTGGAATTAATAGGAGCTGTACGCGTTGACCTTGTTTTCGGTTTCCCTCTGATCCTATGTGACTCCACAGCCAGACTTCATGTACGTCGTGATCCACGTTCGCCATAAGTGGTATAATCCAATCTGCCGTAATTGCAGGCATTTTTATGAGCCTCTCTCTGGGGCACACAAATAAAGCATTAATCTCCCATATAAGTCTATGAGGGAATTATGAAGTCCCGAGGGATCGTGTCACTATAACGATTAAGTTACTTTATTGCTATAATATTATGAAATTAATTTAATTTTTATACCGCATTATCGTTTTGGTTACAATTAAATATACAAAATATTTCTTAGGAACTACTTTTACTTTTGCCTATATTTCGACAGCGATCGGTTTCGCCAGGCTCGCTGGCATCGACATACTGGTGACCCAATCTATCAATGCCAGTGAACCTGGAGAAACCGGTCGCTGTCGAAATTAAAACATAAGTGGAAGAATAACAGTTCTTAAAATACATGTTTTATTTATTTACTATTTAGAGTGAACTCCAATCATGAGATTTCATAAAATTATTTTGTTATCATCAAAAGGTTTGATAATAATAGAGTTTAATTAATTTTATTGTTTTAAATTTGTCACAATTAAATACGCAAACGACTAAGTTTTCCAATGTTTATTAGTACTAACGAGTCTGTGCTTTTTGTCGTGAAACAACAAATTGGGTAACATGTATTGAAGACATGAAACAACGCTTGGCGTAAATTTTTTTTCTATATAATTAAAAGCTA
Organism: Lepidostoma basale; assembly: GCA_022606425.2. NCBI lineage: Eukaryota > Metazoa > Arthropoda > Insecta > Trichoptera > Lepidostomatidae > Lepidostoma > Lepidostoma basale. The sequence goes on along the minus strand of JAHDVF020000468.1, from coordinate 204,607 downwards.
CAGAATAATTTGCCCTTCGCAAAATTTGATCATAGCATTGGTTTGGTCATATGAAAAGCATGGATGAAGTAAAATGGTTAAATTAATATAAGTTGACGATTTGAATTAATTAGAGTTGAAGGAACCAAGGAAAACATGGCATGACTAAATAAATCAAACATTAAAGGTCGGCCCTGTTAGAAGTCAGAAAAAATGTGAATATGTGTATGAATATTGAGGAAACTAGAAAAGTGTGTCAGGATACTAGAGTGGCGCTACATTTCCTCTGCTTACCCTTCCTGAGAAACGGCGTGATGGTTTGTTGTCCTTCACAGGATAATCATTTTGCTATTCTGATGATGCTAACGTTTTTATCCCTAATTGCATCACGGGTCACTAATGAATTATTTTATGTATAATATAAATGTGCAATAGTTAATTAGATATCAAATAAATGTTCAATACTTTTCTCTATTATTTTTAACAAATGGGATATGTTGCTCGGAGATTTATGATAACGTTTTTTCTTTTAAAATACTCATAAATTTTATTACGGTTTAGATGTTTCGCCTTTTTTATTCTGAAGTCGTCTCCATCAATCTAGTAAATAGCCGATCGCGTACGCCCGACATCGTTTATCGTAAGATATTTTTACTAGGATATTTGAAATCGCCTGATCTATATTATATTTAACTTATTGCCCCGTTTTAACGAGCAATTAAATTGGTCCCATGATATGTCCAACATATTTTTTCTTTAAAGTCTCTATTGACAAAAATATTCTTTTATTTTATAATCTCACTGGAGCTTGAGGGACGTCGGGGAGTTGGTAGTTGTCCTGACTGCGAAATATAAGAGAGTAAAACAGACATGAGCAGAGTTATAAACCTTTTCCAAGTAGCGCAGGACAGAGATGCGTTCGCTCCAGTGATCGTCAACGTAGGGGGGGGGGGAGGACCTGACACGATACCAGACGAAGAAGAAAAGCTATATCTAAATTAGTTTAACAATTTGCACCGCATGGGGATCTGGGGACCCCAAAAGACTTTTCATTGACGCCCCGGTAGGTCGAAGAAAAGTCGGCAGGTCGAGACTGCGTTGATTCGATGGTGTCGTGGCAGACCGTCGGGTCCTGAGCCAGCAAAATTCGAAGGTGTAAGCCAGAAATAGGACAGGATGGAGACGTTTCTTGGAGGAAACTAATATCCATCGAGAGTTGTAATGCTTAAGATGATATTTGTAAAGGAATCGTTAATGCATATGTTCTAGATTTTGTCTGTTTGGAAATGCGTAGGTTTATAAGTTAATATCAGCTTCAATGCTTGTATTGAAGTGAATACAGTGAGATTTTAAACTAACTAATTAACTTACTAACCATCACGCATTCTCTCCGAAGGGGTAGCCAGAATAATGAACCGCCACACCATTATTTCCTGACATACTTCTGTCGATTCTTCAACATGCACACATCGTGTCTTGCGCCCACGTCGATTCTCCGACCCCTGACGTGACCGACATTTCATATTTGATTTATTTGATCGTGTCACGTTTCCTCGGTCTTTCTCTACTTCTATTTCCGTTTATATCGTTAACATATGCTTTCATTACCGTTCTTTCTTGATTCATTCTTTCCACGTGTCAAACCATCTTATAAATCCTTTCATTTATGTTCAAAACACTTTCACTTGCACTTCATTCACTATTATATTTTCATTCGACACTCTACCATAAAGAGATTTTTCACACAATTATCTCATTTCTACTCTAATTATTCTATTTTCATCCATATTTCACTTCAATACATAAGGGTCGTATGAGATTTATGTACATCGAAATCATTTTATTTATTAACGCAATCGAGGCTGCTTCCTGTAAAATAAACAATCACACGAACTACCATAAAAGGTCTGCAAACGAACGACTCGTTTTTTACGTCGAGTACTTGACATTGAAACTCCGCGTTCATGAATGTTGTTTGTCATATTACCAGTTACTGCGAGTACCAATATAATAAACGCTGGACTTTACTAATAGAATGCACTCCTCTCGGCTTCATTATGTATGCAATTTATATTCACATCATCATTTGCATGATACATGTGTAGGATTTTTCTCAATCTTCTCAGAATCCTAACGGTTATATACTGATTGGGATGATAGTGACATTCAATTATGCGTAATTAGTTTTAATTTAAATCTTTGCAGTATCTTAACGGCCAATGAAATATGTAGACGGGTTCTTAAATAGCTACTAGGATATTAAATTTAATGTTAAGCAGTGTCAAGTCAATTTGATTTACGCATTTGAAGTGTACCGGATAGAAGTACAACTTGGAGTTCGTGATACTTGCAAGTATATGGCAGGTTTAGTAATATTTCTCACTTTCTGTTAGCTGAACTATTGATTATTGTATGCGATTATATATCTATAAGATCATTTCATTGTATGTATCTTGGAAAATTGTAGGATATCGCAGTAGACCAAGTGCACAAAAACTTAAAAAAATTACCATCCAATTCTATAATTTTATATTATTATTCTGTACTATCTTCTTCTTCTTCTTTTTACTTATTGTAGACCCATGTGGTCTGTTCTCCAAAGTGTTGCTCCTCCTGTGAGGTTGTTGCTCCTCCTCCTGAAGTGTTGCTCCTCCTCCCAGCTGTCCTTCCATCTTTTAGGAGGGCTTCCACGAGGACGAGTCCCATGAGGCTGATTATGCAATGCAATACCATATAAGGGAGTCTGGTGGTGTCCATTCTTTTAACCAGTACCAGTCCCTTTTTCGCTGTCTGCTCCATCTTATAATATCCGCAACCTCACATATCTCTCTTATTCAGGTGTTCCTCACGCGATCTCTCAGTGTCTTGCCTGACAAGACACTCTGTAATATCGTATATTATTATTTATGATTATCTTATGATTTTACTGAAATCTTTTGATGGTAGTTCAATTTAAAAAAATATTAAAAAAACATTAGCAAGATAACGTATATTTATTTTATGTTTTATCAAAGAACCTTTGCATTTGAAAACCTCGATATATCAGGCAGAAACATAATTATATATCATGCATTTCTTTAGTCAGAAGCAGACTCGAGGGAAGTGCCGTGATATGGAGTCCTCGTGAGGCTCTGTATTTTCTCATGTTGGAGAGGGTTCAAAAGAAATTCTTGAGAACCCTTTACATGAGAGAGTACGGGTTTTATCCTTGGCTCTATCCAACAGCATTTCTCTTGGGTATGCTAGGATATAACTTCCTTGAACTGAAGAGGGAAGGATCTACAGTAACCCATTTTTCAAGCTGATTTGGGGCTTTATTGAGAACCCCTATGTTCTGGAGCACATAGACCTGCGACAGCGCCGACATAAATTGTTCTTTGCTCCGTCACGCAGAACCAACCTGCCTTTGGTGATGCCAGTAGGGAGAGAATTTCGGACGTTAACTTAATCGTCTTGGATTAAGACATTTTAAGTGTGAATGAGGCGATGTTCTTAAAAAAATATTACAAGTTCTGGAAAGAGTACTGCCTCACTGACGTCGACATATTTAGGATCCTTTTAAGATTTATTATTTTTTAGTTTCATATCTTTATTTTATGTTTCCAAACCATCTTAATGATCCTTTCATTATTTTGTTCCTAACACCATTTAGATGCTTTGGACCCATGGAAAGAATGGATGAAGAAAGAATGGTAAAAAAATATATTGGAAGACCTCTTTTACTTAGCCGAGCTTGACAGACGACAGACGGATGATAAGTAAATACATCTTTGGCAGTTATAGTGGGTAATTGAGAAGTACTCGTATAACATACTCGTATACTAGAGGGCGATGGGCTTGAAAATATTGGCAACTCTTGATTTAAACCTATCAGCCCGTGAAACACATGAAAACACAGCGACATATGAAAACAATCAAGCTGAAACATCAAAACCTCAAACTTCCCAACTCATCATTCCCATCTGTTGCTGGTGTGAAGGTCACTCGTGTGATCTTGCGGGCCGCGGAGCTATTTGCAGTCGACAATAGCGTATATTGGAATCCAGCTCACAACCGGTTGATAAATAATTGCTTATGGGAATTGGTCGGACATCGTTTATATAAGACTTCGTTTCAGAGACACCGCTTTTAATTTGTACATTTTTTAATGCTGAAATATTCCGATTACATTTTTGTTTGTGGCCATTTAAACACTTGTTTTGCAGTGTGTCTTGACTTTTAATATACACTTTGTTCAATTCTTTCAACTCGTTCAAACATCACGCCATCTCCCCGAAGGGCTAGGTAGAAATAAAGGACCGCCATGCTATTCTTTTCTGACATACTCCCCTCACTTCCTCAAAATTCATACTATACTATACTCGTACATCGTTTCATGCATGTCGATTTCCTCGAATCCTCACTTGGTCGCCTTTTAATATTTGATTGATTTAATCGTGCCACGTTTTTCTCTTCTTCTTCTTCTTCTTCCTCAGCCTATTCCCGTCCACTCCTGAACAAAGGCCTCCTCCATTCGCTTCCATGTCACTCTGTCCTGTGCAGACTGCATCCAGGTTATTCCGACGTGTCTGTTCAGATCATCCTTCCACAGTAGTTGCGGTCGTCCTGCACTTCTCTTTGCCGACCACGGTCTCCAAGTCAGCAGTCTTCTTGTCCACTTTTCATCTGAGATTATGGCTACGTGACCTACCCACTGCCATTTTAGAGTCGCCACGCGGTGGATGATGTCAGTGACCTTTGTTTTTTCTCTCACCGTATCGTTTCTGACTCTGTATCTTAGGCTTATTCCTAACATGGCTCTTCCATGGCTCTTAGGGTCACTCGTAGTTTCTCGGCATTTTGTTTGGACAATGTTACAGTTTCAAGACCATAAGTACCAACTGGCAAAACGCCTCTATCTTCCTCTAATTTATATTCCGTGTATATCGTTAACATCTTCTTCTTCTTCTTATTTTAATAGATCTTACGATATGATCTGATGATTAGGACCAGCTGTCCCTCCATCTCTTAGGTGGTTTTCTAGGCGGATGGTGTCCGGAGGGGATTTTGTAAGTGGCTGTATATGCGAATCTCACCGTATATCGTTAACATATACTTTCTTTATCAACCTTTTTTCATTAATTCTTTCAATGTGTCCAAACCATCTTAGTAACCCTTTCGTTATGTTGTTCATAACACTTCTGCAAAATTCTTGACCACAAGCAAAATTATTTCAAATTCAGTAAACCTTCAGTAACTTTTGTGTTACCCAGTCAGTGCAAATATATTAATCTCATTTTTTTCTAAAAAAATTATCGAACTCAGGTGTAGGCTATCGTAATTCTTAAATTGGATCAAGTTCAGTGTGTGGTTTAATGTACATAATTGTCTGTCGTTAGAATGGTTTATTTTTGCTACAGAATATAATTTATCACACCGCTAAACTACAAACGTGTATTATCTTGACGTTATTAGAGAATAATCTTTGTATTCTCCATTTCAAAATATCTTAAATATTTGATTCTAAATTATTGTCTTTCGTGGCCTCATTCCAATCATGGTGGAATAAAATACCATAGATAAATTTGATTTGATATAAACGATCAACTTCATACTGGAATTCTTGAATCTTGGCTTTTCTGTAGTACCAACCCGGCGGCTGTTGCTCCTTCACATGTTGGATATTGATGTTGAGTTTTATCGAATGGCGATAGAAGGTTTTTTTAGAGGATGTGATGGATTGACTGTCTAATGGAACTGACTACCCGGATAGAGAAGTGCGTGGAACCAATAAATATCTTACATTTGATAATGCCTCAGTAAGGCGAAACATTATTATTATTATTATTTTGTTGAAAAAACTCCTTACATCATTATAGCGCTAGCCAAATCGATGTATAGGGTGAAAAGAAAGAATATTATTATTATTATTATTATTTTGTTGAATCGCTCTTTACATCATGACAGCATGGGCTAAATCGATGTAAAGGGTATTATAGCTATCATAGTGATTCTCGTGACATGTGATAGGTAGCTAATCTATCGCCATTTTTTTGTCACGTAAATTCTACAGCAGACCAAAGACAGTGTGACAATCACACTGCCCTCACCGGGAATCGAACCCAGAACCTTCGGGGTGGCAGTCAACGCACTTACCACTCGGCCACGAAGGTCGTTATCAAAGGAAATATACATAGAACCATATGAATAGGAAAATACCAGTTATTTCCTTGCTGCCCTTATCGTAAGGGTATTCACGAATTCGCCATAATTGTATCCAAAGAGGTCTATCTCTTTTGCAACCTCATTTAAAAGACGAATCGCTTTCAATATAGGAGAACTTCGAAGGGCCTCTGTGCGGCAATTTGGGGCATAAAATAATATATGCCCCCTTGCTCTGCTTTAGTCGAGGGAACGTATAGATTTAGGTCCCTCAGAATTCCTGGATTGTAAATACCTCCGGATAATGCTTAATGGATAATTAATGCTTACCTAGAAAGAACATTCGACATGTCAACATGTAATCACCTTGAAAAGGTAAAGCTTTCTTCAGACTTAAAAAGGGAATCTTTGAGAATTCCGTCATCTTGGAGGGGTATCTATCTGTATGTTCCGGATGGTTACCTTTGACAGCGTCAGCACAGACTGTTTCATCTTCCAACGTGCAGAATCAACCTGTCTCTGGTGATGCTAGTGGGGAGAGCAATCAAACTGCTGAACATGATCGCTTCGAAGATCGACGTCTTTCATATTAGTGAAAGTACGTTCAGAAGACAATTACTCTTGACTTTAGAGAGTATCTTGTATTCCAAAGGCGAACCATCTCTCATTCATTCCTGGTATTATACTCGTATTATACATATATATTATTATATTTCACCTGTTCCCAATAGATGCCTTAAACTATAGTTTTTGTTGTATGATAATATCTTTTGAGAAAATAAACTGATTTCATTTTAAAAACCGACGTTTGTAATCATATCAAAATATAAGGGATTCTTTACAGTTAATATTTTGTGACTTCAGAATCCTTCTAAGGGCACATAATTTGGTTTTAATTAAAAAAAAACGTTATTCGATATGTATGAAAAATGTCGGCATTGATTGGTCTTACATTTGTGAGCTGCATACCCCATTAACAGTTTGATATAAAACAATATTATAACATTATTCACATTTTTTATGAAATTGTCGCGACAGATATTTCGCCAACCATCATCACTTGTCACAATCAAGTGATCGTTTTGAGAAACAGCTGTCGCCACAGTTTCATAGAATCTAAGTATATAAATTTTATGATAGTGTTTCAAATGAAACAGCCAATAATGTTGAAGTATCGTAGTGTTTCCGCCAAAACAATGGATTATCTTCATACTTAAGCAAACCAGTTTTTGTTTATAATTTATATCGCATTAAAAGTAGTTTGACTTTTTTGATGCAAAAACTGTACGAAGTACTTTAGATTTCTCTCTATAATCGCTGAGGATCGTGATCTCTGAGAAATTGGAGGTTATAAAGGGGTTTTTCTCCTTCAATCTCTCATTAATTCGCATTTTAGAGCGCCATTGTTATAAGATACTCTCTTTCATTTTTCTGATATATGACCACCCGTTTTTTAATCGTCATTTATCTCTATTTTTTTAAATTTTCAAATGTATTCTCCATTTTCTTCGATAGCCCTATAGTCCGTATCGAGTTTTAGCCTCCATCAATCGTCGCTTCCAACTCCTTATATCCTACGCTGACCCTCCAATACAATATTTGCTTTGTTGGACTGAGTCTCTCCTTACTTTATCCCATCTTAGTCTTAGCCTGCCTTCCTTCCTTCTTCCACCTAGTGAATATTTTATGTCCCGTATTTCACGAGACTTCATAAAAAACCTGTATCGAAATTTCAAAGTGTTTTAAAGTATCTCCATATCAAAGCAATTTTAGTGAAAATCCATTACTTTTTATTCATGATTTATTCATAGATATTTTTGGAATAAATTCAAAGCTTTATTCAATGTAAAACGGTGAGTGATTTGCCCCTGCGTCACGTCACCTATATGCATAATTCTCCAGGTTGAATTCATTACGACGTCTCCTTCTGGTGGCGCCTCCCGCCCAGATTCCCGCGGCTCGTGATGTAGGTACAGACATTGAATGCGTTTAATTAACTTGCACGAATACACGCTCACTTGTGTGCTTCTAAATCTTACACTCCTTAATTCAATTTATCTGATGTTTCAGGGCTCTTAACTTACTAAATTTCAAGCAACAGTAAATACTGTTCTAGTAATGATGTAATACTCCATATCCAAACAGATATAATAAATTTATTCTATATACGCCATACTTTGTGCTGTTATGATGGTTTATTTCTCTTTTTCTTTTTTATATTCAACGTCAAGTCCAATCTTTGATTTATTTCCTTTGTTGTAAGTAATTACCTGAACCCAAATAAGAACTTTAAATTATTCTTTTAAAATTTAAATTGAATCATAATATTTGTTATAACAAACTCATAAACGTTTCAAAATATATCTTTATCACATCTGTCAGATCATGTAAACAATTTTATAATATTTTTAAAAATGTATCTTTTCTGAAGGAGGACTGTTTGTCCGAAACATGTGTATGTAATTTTATTTTTTTAATATAATTGTTGCATATACAAAGAAAAGAAAAAGAGATATAAAAGATATAATAAATTTTGTATCTTAAAATCTTAAAAAATACATTAAACCTTTTTTTACTTATCAAAACATTTCATGATTTCTGAGGTGGTCCGTGGATTTAACCCACCGAATTTCTCTTAGTAATATCGGGGACTAATGAGTTCAGACTTACTCATTTCTTTAGACTTATATGGGAATTCTTTGAGAATTCCTTCCTGATAATATCAAACTGTTCTCCTCTAAAATTCCACTTCTCCCAGTTTATCAGTTTATCTTCCAATTAAACGTTTTTCACGATATCTAGATGTTGAAAATAAAATAAAATAAAACAATTATGTACGCATCTTTTTTTGTACGATTATTTGGTTTTATGTATTTTTGGATCTTGGGAAAATCCATGTAGCTCGTCTTTCTGGGCCGGCATTTCAGAGATTGTTGCAGTCTTCAGAGTGGTTATGAAGTTGACTGAATGACTGAAAAATGACTGAAGATGGAGACTGCAACGATCTCCGAAACGTCCTTCCAGAAAGGCGAGCTACGCGGATTTTCCCAAGATCCCAAAAATACATATTGCTACCAATCGTGAAAATCTAAGCAATTATAATTTAGTTTTAGTATTTATTTTTAAATGCTTTCTGATAATTCAACTTTCGTTTTCGACGTGGGGTGAGTTGGGAAAACGAAACGTTATATGATACTTTTTTTTCGAACACTACAATATTCTTCGCGTTCATTCATTCGATTGTTCTTACATGATATATATTTATAATTTAATCACTTTATATTTTCTACGTTTCCATTTCATACAGAGATATTGTTGTAAATTTATGATATTCATTTGAGACGAAAAGAAAATCTTGTGTCGTGCAAACAACATCACTGTCCTACTCTGATGCATCGTTATTCATCGTGGGAATATGTGTGCGAAGGGGAGACACGCTAAAATAAATGGCTGTCATCGATCTCATAGAAAATATTACCACCTCATGTTGCACGTATATACAGTGTCTCAAGTGATCAAATGTTTTCCCACTATGAAATGTGTGAATCAAGTTTCTAACATTCTTTTTAAAAATATAAATTATTTTTATTATTTTGTTGAATCGCTCTTAACATCATTATAGCGCGGGCAAGGGTTAAGGGTATAGCTATCATATCGATTCTCATGACATGTTATAGGTAGCTAATCTATCGCCATTTTATTGTCACGTGAATTCTACACCAGACCAAAGAGAGTGTGACAATCATACTTCCATCACCGGATATTTAACTTGGGACCTTCGGTGTGGCAGCCAATATGTAATATCGTCAAAAAATATACTTGTATATCATATCACTGCACGTAAAATTTACGCCACAGTTACAAAATATACAAATTAATAACATAAATGTGAATGGACAATCGTTTTTTTTTGTTCGTTTCATCATTGCAGGATTTGTAAATTCTGTATAAAAACTTCTAAAGAGATTGGCTCCCGCTGCTTACAGATATTTCTTATTTATTATTCCATGGCCCTACAGCCCATTTCGAGCCTTAGCCTACAGTGTTCTTCGCCTCCAACTCCTCCTGTCCTCCGCTTCGAACCTCCAATATGACACTCGTAACAATTTCGCCCGTTGGTCATCCAATTGGTCTTCTACCACCTGGGTGCCACTCCAACAATCTTTTTGGGGTTTGCGATGACGGCATCATCTACACGTGACCGGCCCATCTCAGTCTATTCAGTCTGACCTGTGTGGAGAGACTGGGAGCTTTGTAAATATAGTACAGCTCTTCATTATGCCGCACTCTCCAGCCTTCACCGTCATTCACAGGTCCCAGAATTCTGCTTACAGATATATAGTATAATGGTTTTGCTTCTTAAAGAAGATTGTTCCAGGTTGAAATCTGGGTCGTAACTATGTATGCTTTGACAGCGTTTCGGCTCATACATAATATTGTCAAAATGAAGTCATCAAATACGCTATTGGTAGAAGCTATTCCATACAACTCAACTGCAAACTGAGTGCCCAAAATCGACCTTCTTTCAGCGAAACTATTCGGGCTACACAGATCAACAACCCACCAATCATTCCAACAATGTTCCCTCCGAGTGAAAGAGGAATAGCTACAAGATGTATACTTCCGTATGGTAGAATATTCAAGTCCAGAGTAAGAATAAAAATCGTTCAAACACGACAGGTTCAATAACTTACTATACTTGTCATAATAGATGGACTCTGTGTAGGATGCGTCTTTGTTTGGAGTTCCGGTTCTGTTAGACGGAAATGTAAAACAATAATTATTTATACGTACATATTTTTATAACATAATTGTCAATCTTTGTAAATATAGATATAACGGGAAATTCTGTTTTATCGCTCTTGCCATCTTCTTTTATTTGCGTTGCTTCCGTTACATGCATATTTAAATGGATTTTTGTTGTTGGAAAATAAAACCGCTTTAGCTAACTGTCCATCACGTCGTATTCAAGGGGTCTTCTCTTCAGACATATTTTTTTCTCATCATAATATTTAAACACGACGATTTTATCTAGCATGGCCGACATTTTAAATTTTGTCTTCAAATATGACGTTGCTCCTTTTCTTAATCCTTAATGGACAGTTACATTATTATGTTTTCCTTATAATTGCTTACGGGTTGATTACATTTTAATTTATTCGTAATTTCAGATATCGATAATTTTAATTGTACCTAAACTAATTAACCAACCATCACGCCATCTCACCGAAGGGGTAGGCAGAAAAAATGGACTGCCATACTTTTCTTTCCTGACATATTTCTCTCGATTCCTCAACATTCATACATCGTGTCATGCACGCGCGTCGATTTGTCCGACTCCTCACGTGGCTGACATTCAATATTTGATTTATTTGATCGTGCCACGTTTTCCTCGGTCTTCCTCTATTTCTAATTCCATTTACATCGTTAACATATACTATTTATACCATTTTAATTGTAACTTTCATATTTTCCTCTAATGTATTGTATTATAGGTATACCTTTATCATTAGTTTATATAGTTCTCCCGATGACGATGGTATAATATCATCGAAACATTCGAGAAAAATAAATTTAAATGTGAAAAAAAGTGTTTGTACAACATTTTAAATGTATACAAATACTTGTAGACGAACAGCTGAATTCCACTCATTGCGGGCTATCAATTCAAGAATTAATTGTATCTCAATAGAGACGAAGATGTATAAAAAGATCTTCTGCTTAATGCTTAAAAAAATACAATCTTCATAGATGGCGTTAGTGTGTAGATTGCAAAAACGACCTTGTAGAGGGTGGTCTTAAAGATTAACATATATACAACTTCCAAAAAAATTTGTCAGACATGGTGGTTATAAGAAAAAATGTGGAATGGGAATGTTGTATTACAAAACCGTGCGCTTAACCCAACCAATGACAGGTCAAGTCCTGTAAACACCTCGATCAACCATATTCTTTTTCCAATTTGCATCTTCGTCTCTATTGAAATACAATTGATTCTTGAAAAGTGTTTGTATTCATAAATAAATCATAATTATGTAATTCCACTGTATGAATGCTTTAAGCTATTTTTTATATAATTTATTTGTTTAACACATGCACAATGGAGTGTACCATATCATACAAGTAAAAAAACATTTATTGTTACATATTTCTATACAAACAATTAGTAAATTTTAAAATAACATAATTGAACATGTTAAATTAACAAATATTACACATAATAATTGTTTGAAAAAAAAAAGAATAGAGAAAACTAACTATTGATTAATTACATTATAATATAGTGAAATTACTATAATTTTGAATTATTAACAAAGAGAAAATGATTTAATTATATAATTACATGGTTTGATTGTGAAAAAGTAATACTTTTAAAGTGATGGGAAATGTGAAAAATACACTGATGATTTCTCTGTGAAAGTTTTCCCTCCCTACCACAAGATGGCATTGAAAAATTAAATGTTGAAGATCGCCATTTGCACCGCATTCGCCGATAGGAGAAGGAGAACAGTTGTCTTTAAGATTATAAAATAAATGTTTCATGTGCATTTAAAAATGGAATGTCTCCTTGCCCTTGAGTAAAAGTTCATTCTCGTCAACGGTAGACTGTCGACGGTCAATAACACAATTTTATTAATCGCCTTTCTATCTACGCACATTGTTTCAAAGGAACAATAGAACTAACATTGCCATTTCACAAATTAACATGACAGAACGAGCCGAGTCGAGGCGAGTGCATTGCATGCTACTGCAGTAGGAAGTAATGCAGACAATTGGTCTACACGCCAGTCACGCGATAGGTCATTGCTATGCTCAGATAATTTATGGCTCTATACCCAATAGGCGACAAGTGGGAGGAACAAATTATCATTTGTCAATTTGTCATCTAATGATGGTATTAAGACCGTGACGCAGCATCCATAGTTATGGACGCCGACCTTTTTGGTCCCGGCTCGTAATAAATTTCATCGATGGCCTGACCATCAAAATAACTATTGACTCGTGTTTTGGTCACAAATCATGATAAGACGTTTATTCGGTTCGCTTTGTAAACATGTACCATCACGACTCGCGTAATATTATTGTGTAAATCGATTCAAAATATTGTATTAACATATTTAATATCAATTGTATCTGAATAGAGACGAAGATGTAATGTAAAAAAAAATTGGGGTGGACATTAATTTGAAGTTAAAAAAAGATGTTCTGCTAAATGTTTAATAAACATACATTTCTATAGATGGCGTTAGTATGTAGATTATTAGAGTAATCTTAAAAATATTACCATATGTAATCAAAATCTTCATAGATGGCACATTGAAACTGACATGTGAAACCTGGCATAGATTTGTAACATACCTACATACAACTTCCAAAAATTTGTCATACATGGTCATAAAGAAAAAGGTGGAATGGGGAATGTTGTAATTACATAATTTAACTAACTAACGAACTAACCATCACGCCGTCTCCCCGAAAGGGTAGGCAGAAATAATGGACTGTCACACTTTAACCGATGCGGCACTCCATCCTTCTCTTTTCGCCCCGCGGGAGATAATAATTTAACATTATATTATTATGGGTAACGTGCATCCCGTATGCGGTTGTAGTAAACTTTATTTAATTATTGTATGCAATATCCTCATAGACCTCTCGAGGAATAAAGGAGAGTATGTAAAATTACCAAATTCATATTTAGTCCAAAAATATGATTTACTATGGTATTTCGTATGTTTTTTTTAATAATATAAAAATAATAGGTTTCCTTGCAGAAAACTAGTTGAATCTAAGTAAAATACCGTGGAAAGTCCTCTGTATCCATCGTTAGGGCCCGTATTATACAATGGATACGCAATCCCCATTATTAAATAACATCTTTAAATACATGCATTACTATCATCCTACTGCTGGTTACACCGTGCCGCCGACCACATCGTGTTCGCCCGAACACTTTTTGCCATACATAATAATACCCTTCTCACCAGAAAAGATGTTCACAGGGCTCTAAACAGTTAGTCGTGAAACCAATTAGAGGAAATATTACTAGAGATAGTCCACGGAGAACGATATAATACTAAGGGTCTTTGTTGCATAAGCGATATGCCTAGAATATACTGTTAGTTTTTTTTTTTTGGTACACAAAATGTAAATACGTTTTTATGTAATATCAAACATCGTATCACGCATGCACGTCGATTAATCTGACTCGTCACGTGGCCGACATTTAATATTTAATTGATTTGATCGTGTCACGATTTCCTCGGCCTTTCTTTTCAGTTTCATTTACGACGTTTACTTACACTTTCTTAACTATTTTTTCTTCATTCATTCTTTCCATGTATCAAAACCATCTTAATAATCATTATATTATTTTATTATAGACTGGAGACGCTAGACTGGAGGAGAGCAGTAATTATGCCCCTGTACAAAGGAAAAGGATCGCGTATGGAATGTGGAAACCACAGAGCTATTAGTCTTTTGAGTGTCGTTGGTAAAGTCTATGGCAGAATTTTAATAGAAAGAGTAAGAAAATTGACGAGTGACAAAGTTTGGGATGTGCAAGGTGCCTTTATGAATGGCAGAGGATGTATGGATCAAATTTTTGGACTTCGTACATTGACAGAGAAGTTTCTGGCCAAAAATCGCAAACTTTTCTGTGCATTTGTCGACTTACAAAAAGCATATGATTACGTTAATAGAGAAAAGTTGTGGAAAATATTGTCTGAATATGGAATAAGTACAAAACTGATCACGGCCATTAAGTCGCTATACACGGAAAGCACTGCTAGTGTCAGAGTAAATGGAGATCTTACAGCCTGGTTTGATATCAATAAAGGTGTCAAACAAGGTTGCGTAATGTCCCCGTGGTTATTTAATCTGTATATGGACAATTGTATGAGAGAGCTGAAAGGGTTGGATGTAGGTGCCAAAATGAGCGGAGTGTCAGTAAGCTGTCTCTTGTATGCGGATGACGCTGTCCTACTTGCTGACAACGAGCATGAACTACAAGTCCTGGTGAATTGTATGTATGAGGTATGCATGCGAAATGATCTGATGATGAATGTTAATAAGTCCAAGGTAATGATTTTTGAAAAGGAAGAAACCATGACAGTCTGCAACATTAGCGTGAATGGTGAAAACTTGGAGCAAGTAGTTGAGTTTGTGTATTTAGGTAGTATGTTTACAAGAGATGGGAGAGTGGAGAGGGATATTGAAAGAAGGGTTGGGGCAGGCAACAAAGTGAATGGTGCACTTAAAGTTGTCATCGCAAACAAAAACCTATCCAAAAAAGCTAGAATGGCAGTGCACAATGGTGTTCTTCTACCGACCCTTATGTATGGAAGCGAAGCATGGAACTGGCAAAGGAAGGATGAAAGTAGAATAAATGCAGTAGAAATGAGATCTCTTAGACGAATGTGTGGATATTCTGTGTATGATAGAGTGTCGAATGAAAATATAAGAAGTGAATGCGGTGCGAATGATGGTGTCATGAACAAAATAATGAAAGGATCATTAAGATGGTTTGGACATATGGAAAGAATGAATGAAGAAAGAATGGTAAAAAAATTATATGTTAATGATGTAAATGGTACCAGAAATAGAGGAAGACCAAGGAAAACGTGGCACGATCAAATAAATCAAATATTGAATGTCGGCCATGTGAGGAGTCAGAGAAATCGACGCGCGTGCATGACACGATGTATGAATGTTGAGGAAGCGAGAGAAATATGTCAGGAAAGAAAGGTGTGGCAGTCCATTCTTTCTGCCTACCCCTTCGGGGAGACGGCGTGATGGTTAGTTAGTTAGTTAGTTAGTTATATTATTTTATTCAAAACAGTTTCATTCGTACTGCATTCACTTCTTAAGGATAAAGTTCTAATTAAAACTTAAGCGACCTTAATAACTTTATAATCGATATGAATGCTTTAAACTAATTATTATTTCTGAGGGCGAATGCCTTGTATTGTGTGACATTTGTTTTCAGTGTTCGAATTGTGTTGTGTTTGTATTAATGCAGTTCTTATCTCGGATCAAGATTCGCGACACAAATAGACGTAATTTTGACAGTAACTATGGCTAACTATTAACAATCGACAGCCTTGGCTACTTGCTGTTTGTACTTGAGTCAGAAAACGCGGAAACATTTGGTGTCTACTTACATATACATATTACTAGACTTTGTAAACAATAATCATAGTATTATAACTGATTAAAAGAGGTGTTAACATTTAACTATAAATATTTGTTGCCCTTTTATGGAGTCAAGCAATCAGAATCGATCTACCGTAATTCGAATCAAATTAGTCAATGTTTATGATGTCCAATTTTGGCATGAATATGCTGCCCTGATCAAAAGCGCAACATTGAGTGGCATTCATATTTAATCCTTTGAGGCACGGAATTTTAGAAAATGAAAAGAAACACTTATTTTTTTTTAAATTATCTTAGACCCATGTTTAAAAAAAATAACAGAACAAAAAATATGTTTATTTAGAGCTTAAAAATTAAAAAAAAATTAAAAACGTCTCAGTTGGAAGATGTTTGATTCAAATTATATTATTTTAAATCGCAAATGAAAGATAAAGATTTATGAAAATTTACAAAACAAAAATAAATGAGCACATTTCATATTGCCTTCCAAGAATAATAATAAAAAAACTGTAAAATTTGTATAATATCTAAACCACTTTATTTGTTATTAACACCAACTGGTTTCGCTCCCGCCGGAGCTTCGTCAGGGTAACAGAATATACTGGCTTAGCTTCAGTCTTATCTGTTACCCTGACGAAGTTTAGATACAAATATTAGATAGTGTATTATTATTATATTTAATAATGTCAAACCGCAAAGTAAATGCTTCATACGAAAGTTCTTACAATAATAATAAATTAACCAACACGACACATTCCCATTCTTAGAATGGAATGCATTGTAATTTTATTATAAAAATAAACTGTAAAATAAATTTATACACTTTTTCACTTAGTATAAACCACTTTATTTGAGTATGTAGCGCCAACCGGTTTCCTCAGGGCTAAACAAAAACTGAGTATAGTATAGATAGCCCTGAGGAAGCTCGCTGCAGAGTGAAACCGGTTGGCGCTACTTCGCTTTTCGCTTAGTATAATCGCGCTTTTTCGCTTAGCATAAATCACCTTATTTGAATAATCAAATAAGGTGGTTTATACTAAGCGAAAAAGTTTGTAATTTCATTTTTAAATATGTCATACTACAAAGTAATGGCTTCTAATCACATTTTTTTTTACATAAATCCAAGAAAATATATTGTTTGCTTGCAACAGCTAACGAACCTGTACTGACTTGTTGAAACTTCCTCACACATTTATAACATTAGTCGATGTTATTTCCAGGTAGGTCATCAAATATCCCAACGTGCATATTCACGCATTAAAAAGGTTGGACACTTTCAATACCACCGTACCTCAAAGAGTTAATACGGTATAATGCAGTTTTCTTTAGATGTGGCCTGTACAAGATTTCAATCAAACCCTTATATGGTATTGTTCGCCTTCCTAAAATGGCGTTCAAGTTGCACTTTTTTTGCGAGATTTTTTTTAAAATTAGTAATATTAGTTTCTTCCGTAATCATTGTATATATTTTTTTTTATGACTCACCTTCATTGTTACAAATAATAAAAGAAACTGCAATTCATCAAAGTTCTAATGATTGCAGTGTTAAAAAATATAGACACATAAATTAACTTTATGAATTGAAAATAAAATAAAACGGTACTGCTAGTATATTTATATTGTTTTTTGCTTTTATTTAAAAACTATTTAAATTTCGTGTCCTATTTGATCTATGTATTATGTAATTTTATATATTTTGCAGCTATTGCGCTGTATAATAATAACATGAGCGAAATATCAGTAATTTATTAGGTAGGTGTGTATTAGGTTATCAGATTATTTGATTATTTTTTGTTTATTATAATGATGGGTTATTATATTGATGGGTAAACGTGATTTATAAACATTCTTAAATATACACATTTTGTTAATTTATTATTGATAATATGCGACCATGCATAGTTTTTTAAAAATAATATTTTCAGTTAACTTTTTTTTTAAAATTTGTTTTAAATCTTAAAAATGCTCTTGTTGCTCATTTAACAGCAACAACAAACAAAATCATAATTAAAGTGAATCACAATATCGATTCTTTCATTTTATACAAGACCACCTTTAAAATTTAATTATTTTTTTCATGCCATGTTTTCCTTGGTCTTCTTCGATTTCGTACTCCATTTAAACCGTTTACATATACCTCCTTAAACGTTTTTACTTTATTCGCACGATTCATGTGTTCAAACCAAAGTAGTGATCCTTTCACAATTTTGGCCATAACACTTTATTCGACTCTACAATCGAATTTTATTCATAAATATATAAAGTAATTCGTATTATATTATTGTTACAGAAATAAAAACATATATCGTATATTAATATGTATTTTTTTCATACTATATATAATATAATATATAAGATTTTTTGCCATCGTATTTATGGGAATGACATGATTCACCGTTCTTAGGCATTTTTTTTTTAACAAACAGAAGTTTTTATTCATATTAAATGTTTAATATGAGCTTGACACAATTCAATTAAAAAAATATTAATATACTCAACTTACTTCCTATGGCCATACAATTCTTGAAGAGTTTTTGCCTCCTTGATGATTTTCCTCCAAGCTCGTCGATCCTGCGCGTTTTACTCCCATCAGTCCGATTCGCCAAACCTAGCCTTATCAGCCAGAAAATTATCCATTTGGCGCTGTCTAGGCCTTCCAAGAGGCAGTTATAAATATGGAGAATATAAATAAAATGCTTAAAATAAAAATATATAGGTTTGCTTGTAATCCTTTGCCGGATGTTTTTGAAGCAAGGTAGATTAGAAATACAAAACGATACAAAAATTCACAATTTTTTGGGTAAGGTTTGAAAACGAAATCATTTTTGAAATTGCTAAAGGTTTTTTCCTCCATAAATTGGACCCTTATTTTGAACAAAGAGCCGAAAAGGCAGGGCGAAGGGACGAAAAAATATTTTTCGCGACTGCGTGTTGACCGCTATCGATTTTCTGATATTCCAGTTATTCCGGCGTCACATGCTCGGCCGAGCACGGTAACGAGCACGATGGCCCAGGGTTTCCATCATTCGCGATGTTTAGTCCACTTCTCCACGGAGTATGTCGGAAATAATGACTGCATTTAGCAACATAGTCCCTCGCTTTAATAACGATTTATATACATAATATAATATATCGACACGTGCAAAGTTAAAAATATCGGATCATAACAAATGAATACGTCTGTTTTCTCGAAGTTTTGTGACAAGTAATGGGAATGACTTAATATCATTGTTCAAGAAACAATAACAAAGAACATAACTAATTAACAGATATAGGTAGAAAACATGGACGGCTGCACCGTTCCTAATATATGTATTTTTTTATTCATCCATTATATAGGTCATGTGTATTTTTTTATCCATCCCTTATATAGGTCATCAGAATAAATAAAAACACCCGTTAGATGTTAATTTTTTCCCTACAACTTCAATTCAACAAATTTCACAATATGGAAATCATTTGCTTTCTGGTTGTTTCGAAATATTTTAAGATATAAATAAAATCTTCAAAATATTACTTGTTTCTTGAACAATGTTAAAAAACGTCAATTTTGATGAAAACATCTTCTTTCTAGATGTTTTATTATATTTTGTAAATCCGACAAATTTCGTTTCGCTAAGGCATTATCTAATGTCTTGATATTACCCGAGGATAACATTTTATAATTCCTTAACGAAATGAAAAATGTTTCACAATAAATATAATAAAAATTCAAAAAATGTTCAACATCATTTAGTATGTTTTAATACTCGTAGGAAAAAAATTGATTCTCTTTACATATTATAAAACTTCCACAAATGCTTATATTCAATAGTTAATATTTGATAAAGATTAAAAACAATTTGTTTTACGTCATTGTTCAAGCAATCAATAAAAAAAACTCACTCAATTCTCTGAATTATCGCACAGTAGCAGTATAAAACCGAAATCGATCGATAAATATCGATATGATAACTCTTTTTATGCTCCTAATTGCCGCATTGGGTAGAACTCTCTCTTCTTCTTTCTGTGTCCTGACAGGTCTCCCTAACGTTGACTATCACCCTTGAGTAGGCCTCCCTGTCCTGAGCAGCTCGGAACATCTCCTCCACGGTCCTCAGCCCTGTTCACTCTCGGATGTTCCTCAGCCAGGAAACCTGCCTTCTCCCAACACCTAAGTAGGACACCTTACGGACTTTGATATTGGTCAGCAACTCTCTGTCAACTCTGGCTCTATGGAGAACGTTTGTGTTGCTGACCATGTCAGTCCAGGAGATGCGTAAATTCTCTAATGAATGCAAAAGTCTTGTCTTATTAGCAAAGGTGCTATCGGAAATGGATCATTTTAGGCATAGCTCTCGCGAATATGTGAACTCTCAAATGATTGGATGAACAAACAATTAATTGCCTTTTTCACAAATACATATTTGTATTATATGTACATATTTTTTTATTTAATTTTTTCTTCGATTTCGCCTACCCTGTGATTATGTAAAGATTGATTTAACTTGATAATTAATCGGTAGTGAAGCATGAATTTGATTGAATAACTGAATAAGAAGGGCGAAAATTGGATCAACTTTGTAGAATTGAGAACACCGTGAGTAGTTACATGATGACGATGTGAAAATTAATTAGTGCAATTTGCATTAAATTAATTAATTAATTAATTAATTGAAGCATGGAACTGGCAAAAGAAGGATGAAAGTAGAATAAAGGCAGTAGAAATGAGATCTCTTAGACGAATGTGTGAATACTCTGTGTATGATAGAGTGTCGAATGAAAATATAAGAAGTGAATGCGGTGCGAATGGTGGACAAAATAATGAAAGGATCATTAAAATGGTTTGGACATATGGAAAGAATGAATGAAGAAAGAATGGTAAAAAAAATATATGTTAACGATGTAAATGGAACCAGAAATAGAGGAAGACCGAGAAAAACGTGGCACGATCAAATAAATCAAATATTGAATGTCGGCCATGTGAGGAGTCTTAGAAATCGACGCGCGTGCATGACACGATGTATGAATGTTGAGGAAGCGCGATAGAAATATGCCAGGAAAGAAATGTGTGGCAGTCCATTCTTTCTGCCTACTCCTTCGGGGAGACGGCGTGATGGTTCGTTAGTTAGTTAGTTTAATGAATTTAATGCAAATGAATGAAGCATTTGAAAAAAAAATTAAAAATCTACGTATGAATTCGTCTGCATTCTAGAAATTTTATTTTATTCTTCGTGAGAGAGACGTTTCGCCTTGCTAAGAATCTATTTATACGGATCTCGGTCTGTTACCCGAATTCGTTCTAATTAATTCGAAATACATGTTATTTTTTAAGCTTTAAAGCACCTGCGAAAATTTGAGATATTAATTCAAGACAGGTTCTCATTCCCATGTTTAACATTTTATAATAAGCAATAAGAGACGCGACGCTGTAGCAATTGGTAATTTTTAATTTAACGCAAATCCCACAGCACTCTGCTGAATTCGTTTAACGAGTTACCCTAGGACAGTGGTCGGCAAACTGCGGCTCGCGAGCCAAATGTGGCTCTTTGGCTACTTGAGTGCGGCTCTCGCACGCAGGGCATATTTAACGTTCGTTTTATATTATTTTAATTGCTATGGATCGCTGCGTTGGTTCGGACATATTAAGCGCATGGGTGGAGAAAGAATGGTTAAAAAAGTATTCGTTACGAAGTAAATGGAGTTAGGAATCGAGGTAGACCGAGGAAATACACATTTTTTGGAAAAGGTTTGAAAACGAAATCATTTTTGAAATTGCTAAAGGTTTTTTCCTCCATAAATTGGACCCCTATTTTGAACAAAGAACCGAAAAGGCACGGCGAAGGCGAAGACTCGGGACATGGCATGACCAAATTAATCAAATTTTAAAGGTTGGTCATGTCAGAAGCCGGAAGAATCGACGTGCGTGTATGAATCGATGTATGAATGTGGAGGAAGCTAAAGAGGTGTGTCAGGATAGAGTAGTGTGGCGGTCCATTCTCTCTGCCTACCCCTGCGGGGAAACGGCGTGATGGTTTATTGTTGTTGTTTAATTTGATTGCATTAAAGAACAAAACTCAATCAGTCTTGTTGATAACTTTTAACCGACTTAAATAACAGGGTTTTCGTAAAGAAATTTGGGTCTTGAAAAAAATATAAATAATTTCTGCCATAGTTTTAATCTAATGGATTGGTTTGCAGCAATGTGTCATATTTTTGCTGGTTCTGAGGATGCCACTTGGGCGTTTAATAGAGTAGTTTTCTGTTGCTTTCTACATTTGTATACACAGGTTTTTTAAACCCATTTACTGTATACAACTTTTTAGCTATTGATTCTCATGACATGTGATAGGTAGCTGATCTATCACCCTTTTCTTCTTCTTCACGTGTCGTATTAGGTCCGCCTGACGTTGGCAATCACTCCGGCGAAGGTTTCTCTATTTTGCGCAACCCGGAACAGCTCCCCCACATTTCTCATCCCAGTCCAGTCTCTTATGTTGCACAGCCAAGACGTTTGCCTTCTACGAGCATAAATTTTACACCAGACCACAGACATTGCTTTAATTAATTTATTTATTTATACATTATACACAAATGAGACATAACAAACGATAAAACATTTATGCGACTCATTTGGGCACAAAACGGTATTACTAAAATAAAATAAATACCAAACAACATATACCAAAAAAATCATACATATCACAAGGAATCCAAATATGTCGACGTCAGTGAGGCAGTACTCTTTCCAGAATTTGCAATATTTTTTTTATGAATATTGCCTCACTGACACTGAAAATGTCCAAATCCGAGATGATTAGATTCAGCGTCCGAATTGCTCTTCCTACTGGCATCACCAAAGGCAGGTTGGTTATTACGTTAAATAATTACGCTGCCAACACCGAGAATCGAACTCGGGACCTTCGGTGTGGCAGTCATAGCTTTTGCCACTCTGCTACGAAGGTCGTCATTGTACTCCTGATATTTGAATCTTTTAAAAAATTAGTTTGCCGGCCACTGTCCTATGACCTAGGTTAATTTCTCCGCACCAAGCCGTTTTCTGTTTCAGTTTGTGACTTCAGGTTCCGTTCAGTGCACCTGAAAACACCAACCCGACCTGAGCGGTTATGATCTCTAACTACATAACATACTGTGGTAATGCGAGTATCATATTTGTAATATTACCACCACTTTAAAACATATTTTTCTTAATTAACTGCCTATTGTTTGCTGTTATGTAGTGTCGGGCATTAAATAATATGTATAAGATTACTTGTTACACGCCAGAACTACATTCTTTGGAAAGAGAACCATAAGAAGAAAATGTGGTATTGAACGAGTCGAGAAACTGACATAACACATAATTAGAACTATTGTACTTATTTGAAATTGAATCTTTAAAAAATTACTTATTTACTTCCTATGGCCATACGGAGAAGTTTAAGCCTCCTAGATAATTTCTTTCAAAGCTCCTCGTTTCTGTGTCTTTTGCTCCCAGAAGTCCAATTCGCTTAACCTAGCCAACTTTATTCATTAGGCGCCGCTAGGCTTCCCTAGAGATCTTACTCCGGTCGGTCTCGACGTTTACAGGGTCTTGATTGCTCTGGTCTCTCTGGCTCGGCTTACGTGCCCAATCCATGCTAGGCCTCTCACAGTACTCGTTATAAAGGGCTGCTGGGTCATCATCTGTTGGTTGGTCTTATGCCCAAAGGATCCCGCTGCAACACCAGATCTGGAATAACAAACCAGTAGGTTCTTTGTTGTTCATTAAGAGTCATTGTATTCGACTAAGAACCATATGTCACCACTGATGATGGTATTATAAATGCGCAGCTTATTATTTCTGGATAGAAGCTTGAACTTTAGGAACTTCTTCAAGGAGGCTGCTGCACGTAGATCTTTTTAAACTTTGTGTTCCAACTCCGCGTGCATATCATTGGTTTTTCTATTGACCGTACTGAGATTTGACAGACACACAGTGATTAATTTGAAAATTTACCACTGCTAAAATCACTTGTTATATAATAAACAAAACATTTTTCGGACAACAATATGAATTACAAGAAAACGAACGTCTTCATCAATATAAATTACAAGATTCTACAGGTTAATCAAAGTCTGAAAATTAACGTAATTAAAGCAAACTTTGCACTCTCATCATCTCCTTCACGAACATTGGAATGCGACAAATTAAGTTCTGTTTCACAAATTGAAATATTTGATATACTCGTACAACATTTTGTTTTTCAAATAAATAATTATAATTTGCAAATTTTAAACACTGTGTACTGTAACCTCGAGTCTAGCTTGATAACAGTTGTTGTAAGAAATACCATGTCGAGTGTAGCTCGGTTGGAGTGGTATAGGCTATTTATTATTTTCAAGCTAATTAATTTATCAAAATATTATTAGTTACGTACTTAAACTGTTAAATCGCTCCATAGTATTGAATGCCTTTTACTATGCACATACTTGTAAACTATTTGTTCTTACCCATTATCTTTCCATCTGTAATTACTGCTGCATAGTGTCTCCGTTCCGTCTCGAGCGGGTCTTTGTGACCCGCGATCGGGTTTACGACCCGAGAGAGTATGGACCGATTGGAAGCTGATTGTACCTTCTAAGGAGACTGCCCGCATCTGCCAGGCGCGGTAGCTACGATCGCTACGGTAAATCAATAATAAAAATAATTCACATCAATACAATTTATATTTTCTATAGTTAAATTTGAAAGAGTATCAAAGTTTTTAAAATTAATAATAATATCGGATCATGTGTACACGAAAATAAACTAACTGACTAACCATCACGCCGTCTCTCCGAAGGGGGCAGAAATAATGGGCAGCCACACTTTTCTCGCCACGCTTACTCAAAATTCATACGTCGAGTCACGCACGCGCGTCGATTTCTCTGACTCCTCACATGGCCGACATTCAATATTTGATTTATTTGATCGTGCCACGTTTTCCTCGGTCTTCCTCTATTTCTGGTTCCATTTACATCGTTAACATATAATTTTTTTAACCATTCTTTCTTCATTCATTTTTTCCATATGTCGAAACCATCTTAATGATCCTTTCATTATTTTGTTCACAACACCATCATTCGCACCGCATTTACATATCATATTTTCATTCGACACTATCATACACAGAGTATTCACACATTCGTCTAAGAGATCTCATTTCCACTGCATTTATTCTACTTTCATCCTTCTTTTGCCAGTTCCATGCTTCGCTTCCTTACATAAGGGTCGGTAGAAGAACACCATTATGCACTGCCATTCTACAGGAAAATATATCTAAACAAATTTAGCCCAAGATCCTGTGTTCATTTTTTTTTATTAAATTTTAATATAAGAACATTTTTTAATAAAATAAGAAAAATAAATAGGAAATAGATGTAAGGTAGATGAGTATATCCTCAGTATAATAAAATGGGCCACGAAGATGGTTTGGACATATTTTACTAATAGATGAGTAAAGCATAGTAAAAAAAGTAAATGCAACCAGTTTTTTTTTTTAAATGTGTCAAGAAAGTCCGAGAAAAATGATTGTATGAATAAATTAATTAATTATGATGCTTAATAGTGGACACGATGAATGTCGGATAAGTCGACGAGCACGCGAATAACAATGTAGTATGAATTAGTAGGAATCTCGAGAATATAGTGTTAAACATTATGGCGGTTTATTTATTCTGCTTACCCCTTTCTAGAATTTCACTATTTTTTTAACCCCTTTTAAATAACTTTAACGTACTTTAATTTAAAGTTGAGTGCGTTGCCAAGTATATTTTCTTCTTCTTCTTTCGGTACCGTGTCAGGTCCCCCCAACGTTGGCGATCACTACAGCAAAGGCATCTCTATCCTGCGCCATTTGGAACAGGTTCTGAACTCTTGTTATTCCTGTTCACTCTTATTCGCCATAGTGATTCCTGGGAAAAGGTGACCAGAGTGGTTTTCCGTTGCCTTCTCTGGTGGATTTTTCTGTCGGGGTTACCTTCCCTTGGCTGGTTGGATCTGGTTTGGAGGCGCCAGAAACTCGCCTTTCATCCCCTCGTTATCTGCTTTGATCACACGGTTATGAGTGTGATCCCATTGACCGGGGTTCGCGACAGGGACGCTAACGAGTTGGGCTAGTCAGTAGTGTTGCCCGTGGAATGCAACTGGGCGTTTCGCAGCATTTTATAGAATCACACCCTCCAGCAAGATGTGACTCGCCGCGACCCTACTGACAATTCGAACCCCAAGTATACTTTAATGAAATAAAAACTTTTTAAAGTGAATATATGTAGATTTGAAATGTGTTATTTGAAACTGAAACTTAGTTGATGGAAATAGTTTGAAAATGTTTAGAATAATATATATTTCTGGATTATCTGTGGATAAAGTCTTATCGAGTGAAACTATTGAATTGCGGGGTGGAACTTCGTTATTTAATTACCTGAATAAACACGGAGACATTCGCAACTGCCTCAGTTAGAGAACTTCTCGAATTCAAAGCCAATTTGTAGCGAATGAGGTTTAATCCCAAGCCGCACTCACCCGCCCCGACAATTACTGGCGCAAGTCATTAAATGTTTGTTAATGAATATTGTTTGAACCGGGAGCCAGCGATGGGAGAAGCATCTCTATCTAACTAACTCCACCTTTAATAACACAAATTCTACAGCAGTCATTTTTAACCTCTATAGTGCGGTTAGCTATATTAGCAGTAAAAAAATGGTTTCGAACTGAGTAGACTACATTTGCAGCTACATTCTAAAGCTAGAATGGCAGTGCACACTGGTGTTCTTCTACCGACCCTTATGTATAGAAGCGAAGCATGGAACTGGCAAAAGAAGGATGAAAGTAGAATAAATGCAGTAGAAATGAGATCTCTTAGACGAATGTGTGATACTCTGTGTTTGATAGAGTGTCGAATGAAAATATAAGAAGTGAATGCGGTGCGAATGATAGTGTCATTAACAAAATAATGAAAGGATCATTAAGATGGTTTGGACATATGGAAAGAATGAATGAAGAAAGAATGGTAAAAAAATTATATGTTAATGATGTAAATGGAACCAGAAATAGAGGAAGACCGAGGAAAACGTGGCACGATCAAATAAATCAAATATTGAATGTCGGCCATGTGAGGAGTCAGAGAAATCGACGCGCGTGCATGACACTATGTATGAATGTTGAGGAATCGAGAGAAATATGTCAGGAAAGAAAAGTGTGGCACTACATTCTTTCTGCCTACCTCTTCGGGAAGACTGCGTGATGGTAAGTTAGTTAGTTAGTTATTAATACTCAATAAGCTCATATTATTTACGTTAGATAAAAGTGGAAATGCATTTAAAAATAAAGCCTGCTACTGCCTGAACTAAAAAATGTTAAGTGTTCCACGACATTGTAGCATCACTTCCAAAAATTTGTCAGACGTGGTGGTCGTAAGAAGGGCGGAATGGGAAATGTTGTATTTCATAAAGCGTACGCTTAACCCAACCAATGACAGGTCATAAGTCTTGTATACACCTCGACCACCATATTCTGTTTCCAATTTGCATCTTCGTCTCTATTGAGATACAGTTAATCCTTAAAGCCTGCTTATTAAAAATTTAAAAATCCATTAATTGGAATTCAAATGCTCATTCAATCGCATAGTTTTTCGATTTGAATCTCATAAATAATTAGTACCATCCATTCATTATGAGAGTACATGGACGATCCCATCAGATCAAGATGGAGGCAATGATTGATGAGAGCTCCGTGCCTGTTCCACGCCGCTGTACAATGTTTACTCACATTAACGACCGAGAAACGGGAGCTTATTACGTACATGTGCACTTACAACTCCTTACACGATCTCCCCCGATCTCGCACGATCTTATGCCGAACTGCATCTGTATAATGACGGCTTTATCGTGAATTAACAGCGTGAGTAATGTTATGAGTGTAAGGAGCTTGTTAATATTGTAAGGGATTACATATTTATTGTTGTTTTTTTAAGTGCCGAGAGTTGAGTGGCCTGAGAGTGATACAAAAAGCTTAAGTCAAAGCCCTTCAGTGGTTTTTATTAGAAATTCTTTGCCCGTGACTTACATAACACCACAAAATAGATATATCTAATCTGTTGACACTTTGTATTTATTATTTTACGCGTATTTAGTAATCTTAGTTGCTTGCATCATTCAACAATATATAAATATTGTACATTTTTTTATTCAAATTGCCCGCATGTTCTGAGCCATTTAATATGACACATTATTTATTAAACGTATTGATTAAAAAATAAAAATACGAATTTTATATTCTGTATAAGCATATGCAGGTAATTGCACAATAGAAAAAATAAAACCATGTTATATCTTTCTATTGTACATCGTATGGAATATAAATCTATAATGTTTTTACAGCGAAATTGAATGGAAAGTAATTGAAAGCCTGTTTTTTATCTTTATTCAATATTCCTGTTACAATATTATAGATTAATATTCCATATGAAAGGATTTATCATACTATTATGCAATCACCAGCACAGTCGACCTTCGTGGCAGAGTGGTGAAGTTCTGACTTCCATACCGAAGGTCCCGGGTTCGATTCCCAAAGATGGCAGTGTGATTGTCACACTATCTTTGGTCTGGTGTAGAATTCACGTGACAAAAAAATGGCGAAAGATTGGCTACCTATCACATGTCATAAGAATCAATATAATAGCTAAAATAAATTGTAATAAGAATCAATATAATAGCTAAAATAAATTGTATGCAGTAATTGGGTTCAAACTACCTTTTGTTTAAAAAAAAGATTATACAGTAGCATATGCAGGTATTAAAAGTTAAACCTTTCGTTGGTAAACAAATCTTTAATATTTTAACAGGAATAACTAATGAAGTACATTTTTTTATTTGTTTATCATAACTTAAACACATTGAAATATTAAAGCCAATTTACGTACTACCACATTCATAAATGATAAGAGTTAACAGTACATACTATTGAACAGAAATCGAAGTGAAGAAATTCATTGAATAAAATTGAATAACTTTTGAAAAATATTGTATTATCACAGTACTTTTTTGTATTTTCAACAAACATGTTTTCGACCGCAGACATCTTTCTCCTGAGTATAAATTTAAACTTATTATATTCGCTTAAGAAAAAAAATCTGCGATTCGTAGTTCGTTCATTGTGTATATTACGTATACCTTCATTATTGATATTTTGTTGTCTCACAGTTTTGATAATTTCTTCGTTCTAATAATAAAAAAGTCCAACTTGGCATTGACTTGCCCTTAAATGTGTCGGAAGTAAAAAAGATTATTCAAATTTAGAACATTCTGTATTTACCCCTTGGTGTATTTGAAATACAAGGAAAATTGTCGCAGTGGTAATTAACTGATAAAACAAATTGTAAACATTCCACTGGCGGGCGTTATGTTTTTTCCATAGAGGGGGACACACATGTTACATTATTTCATTCCCGAGATCCCTTTTGTAACAAGAAGGTGTCCTGGCGTGTGATTGATTGGTGTTATGAAGTTGGTTGCGTTAGTAAAACAGACTCTTTGAAAATTTAATATTTTTGTTTCACGCGCACATGTTTCCCTTTCCACTTTAGACGTAGGCTCTTTATAATAGTATTTTATTATATTTGTCCCAGCTGAGCTCGTCATCTTGGTTAAAATTTATGAATATTCAGATAATTTTTTTGTATCAAAAACATTACGAAATTTAAGGTTCCAATACACTTAAGATATAGAATCTTCTTTTCCCGGTATCATGTCAGGTTTTCCTACGTTGACTATCATTTCTGAGTAGGCATCTTTGTCCTGGGTATTAGTATCCCTGACGGGTCGCCCAGGACTCTGGTCCATGGTTTAATTTCTCATTATAGTGATGACCTTGGGATTGTTATCCATAGCGGTCTCCCCTTGCTTCCTCTGAAATAGATAATAAGTTTTCTGTTAAAATATTATAGATTTATATTCCATGCGAAAGGTTATTTCTCTCTATTATGCATTAACCTACTATAGAGATAATAAGTTTTAAACAAGAGCACGCAAAAAAGTGAAAGAAAGTAGAAAAGGAAAAGTCAAGTGAGGCAACTCCCATTAAATTGGAATATTTCATTTCATTTTATTTATTTATTTAAATCAATAGAAGATGAATACAGATTTCTCCGACTCCTCGCGTGGTCGACATTCAAAATCTGATTGATTTGATCATGCCACGTTTTCCTCGGTCTACCTCTTTTTGGTGTCCAATTCTCAATGTTAAAGTTTTTTTTTTTTAAACAATATTCCTTCATTAATTCATTCATGTGTCATAATGATCTTAATAAACCTTTCACTATTTCATTCGAACTGCATTCACTTTTAATATTTGCAATTTTTTCCCATTATTTTTTACCGATTGTGTATATTCGAAATTGTTAACCAAAAACTATCGAAAACATTATGTTTGGAATATCAAAATTCTATCGTCTAAAACAACCCAGTGGGCTATCTGTAAATGTTGTGATGCTGACGAATTCAGTCAAAATTAAAATATTTTGTAGGATACTTAAATAACTTTTAACGTTTCGAATAAATGTTCATTTTGACACAGACATAACCCAGTGGAATATGTCATACAACAAAAGCAACAAAAATCACGCCATTTCCCTTGAAGGGTAGGCAAAGAGAATGGACGACAAAACTTCTCTATCCTGACACATCTCTCTAGGTTTCTGCACATTCATACAGGGAGTCATACATGAACTTTGATTCTTCTGATTTCTAACATGGAATTAATCTCACTGTAAAACTACATATAATATTAAATAATGAATAAGAATGAAAACGTTTTTTTCCATCAGTTTTATTACAGTAATATAACAGTATTCGGAAATCAGACGTTTAATAATAATGCCTTAGAAAGGCGAAACATGTCATTCCCATAAACTAAAATATAATAAGACTTCTATAAAGCACACTTTTTCATATCTATTAATTATGCAATAAGTCATAAATATTTTAATTTGAGATTTTTGTTATACTTTTGTTGTGCCGTATAAACGTATCGATTATGAAAGAAAATAAAGTGCAAACAGTGGATAAGTACCTTTTACACAATCTTACCCTGCGCGTTACTCACACGCAGCGTTTCATACACACACTCGCCCACCACAAATAACGCAATTTCCCGCTAAAACTTATTATAAAGATACGTTCACATTTTCCTACTTTGCCCCAAAGCCGCTTATCGCCCCCTCCTCCCATCAGGCCCCCCGCCGCCCGAGTTATGACGGGCCGTGACTGACACGACACATCCGGAGACGTCACTTTTGAGACGATGTGACATCAACTGTCTCTAGTAGCACAAGTGCCAACATAATGTTCTCTTTTTAAAAATCTAATTTAAGCCATAGACAAAGTTTTTTTAAATACATTTTAGGAAATAGTAACACTGAAAGTAGCATTTGTGATACATCTTGCATATTTTTAATTCTATTTCATATAATATATTCGCATACTATAGAAACCGCATTTCAGGTGATCACATCACGAAATTGCAGATTTAAAAGCAAATTATTGTTATAAATATGGTTTTATTCAAAGTTTTATTTTGTACATTTACAGTGATGCTTATGATTACATAGTTTTAGGCATCAAAACACGTTGAGCGATGTCGTTAGTGTCTATAAATTGAAATCGAGAATCGCGAAAAAACATTAATAGTTAAGTCCAGAAGATGGCAAGCTGCCGAAACCAGTTTTAGTGTGGAATAAATCTAAATATGTAATATAAAGACATTTTTATCGAAAAAAAAAACTATTATCTACGAGAACAATGAATTTCTACCAAGAAATTTCAATTAACAACAATAATAGTATCTAAAATCAATATAATTAATGATAAATGCATGTACATATGGTCTAAAAAGCATTTTCCTATTAAATAGAATAAAAAACGTGCAAGTAAATTTACAAAATTATTTAATTAATACGAATGAAAACGTAAATTTCCGAGAAGTTTTATTATATTTTATGGGGATGACATGTTTTGCCCTTCTAAGGCATTACCAAATGGACAACTTCTAGAAAACTGACGTTTTCATTCGTATTAATTATTTCATATGGAGTTTTACATCATTGTTCAAGAAACAATAAATAATAAATTATTGTATAATAATTTACCAACGTTATAATTAAGATTTTATACATAATTTATACGTAAAACACATAATTTTATCGTATAAGTGTGCATGTACTATTTATTTATTAGGTACTGCCTCATAAAGAAGTAAAACGTTAATTACCTCTACATTGGCACATTTTTATTCAACATGGTTAGTTGCGTGATACATAAAAGGGTTTAGAGTTTAGAGCCGCTATAAGGGTTACATATGCTTTGATGACTCAAGCAAGGGGTTGAAAAAAATATTTGTTACGATAAAATAAGGCGGTCGAAAACACATTTTTCCAGACGATTACTAGATAACTTACCAATAATATCGTCTTTTAATTACACAGAATCATCAGTATTCACCCCTTTTTATTATAAACAATGTAAGGTTATTTTCAATATCATGAATGTTCCCGATTAGGACAACGAGCTGCCGAACTGGTTTGAACTAGAAAAATATGAAACCAATTGTTTTTTTTTTTCGTTAATTTAAAAAAAAATTGTTTATAATATTTTATATATCGTCACCTGAGAGTAAGAAGGTTCCAACTGTCAAAAGTAAAAAGCTGAGAAAAATGAAGTCAAAGTTTTGTTGGTTTCCAGTGTGTATCTTGGAATAAAAGGGTTTCATCTGAAGCAGATGAAACTCTTTTACCGAAAAGCGTGTAAATTTTCTGGCGACAGTTGTAATAATAAAGTTCTAAGTGTAAATGAATCCTTCTTCAGTGAATCGTGTGTTTTGAATGATCAGATGGAACTTATTCTTTTCGTAACATCAAAGTGATGATACTATTACATGTTTTTTTTTTATTTGTACGTATAAATAAGGTTAGTAAGAACCCTTTTCACGAAAAAAAGCCAAATGTGAAATTTTGTTAGTTGGAACCTTCTTACTCTCAGGTGACGATATACAATTCTGCGAATATATTTCAATAACTGACATGAATTCATTTAACTGTGTAAGTTTAATCTGTCCATTATGTGTTATTTTATCATTACTTGTACATATTATGTTTGAAAAACAATTAAACAATTACAGTAAAATAAGTAAGTCCCTTAAGATAGAAAAATTGAAAATTTTCTTTTTTGCGTGTAACTAAAATATACAAATCCATCACATGATTTCGAACACCGATACCATCGCCTCGGAACTCGGACTGCCCAATGAACAACGACCCAGGCAAACATGTAAGAAAACCAGGAAATACCTAGATAATGGCAGTGTTGGTACTCCCATAGAAGCCCAGAAGCCCGGCTTGCGTAAGAAATTTTGGATCAAAACCCCAAATCCAAGAAATTGTGACCCCGCATAAACCAACAACCCACCAAATCACCTTCCAACAATCTTCCCATCAGACGTAAGAGGAATAGCACAAGAGCTGAACCTCTGTAAGCCAGATGAGGTTTTGGTTCAACATTTCTTACGAAATCCGGGCTTTTGGGCTTCTATGAGAGTACCGCCACTGGATAATGGAGAGGGATGGATGGCCAGGGTCAGGAACCAAAGAAGAACTGGTGTAGAGGAGCTGTAGCGCTAAGAAGAATAAGTGTAACTAAAAAAAAATATTAGCCGAAAGATGATTATTTTCTAGTTGTTTAAAAAATCATTACAAGTTTACTTCTTTGACAAACAATTATGATACGTATATATATATAAAAAAATGTTATCAAAGAAACTCGTAAAGGAATTAATTGTTTTTGGAACCTTATATACACATTTTTATATAGTGCTTTGTTCTTGTTGTTTATTTTCTTACGCAGTTAACAAACAACTAATAGTTTGAAAACGTCAGGAAACCTTTTTTCTTAGTTACAATCTTCCCAACTTCTAAGTCCGCGGAGCTTTCGGGCGAAAAACAACCAAAAATAATTGCGGAAGTAATGAAAGCGTGACACTAAACTGGACTTGTTTCCTGTAAGTTTTTATTCCCAGGAGTAATGAACCGGTATATATTCCTCGAAACAAAGTCAGCCTACGCATTTGGCCCGACCACA
Organism: Lepidostoma basale; assembly: GCA_022606425.2. NCBI lineage: Eukaryota > Metazoa > Arthropoda > Insecta > Trichoptera > Lepidostomatidae > Lepidostoma > Lepidostoma basale. The sequence continues at coordinate 170,206 of JAHDVF020000468.1, read as the reverse complement.
TCAAAGGTGGACACAACAACTGGATATACAAGTTTTACGCGACAAACGACTGACAGCACAACGTTTGAAAGGCGATACATTTGTGGAAAATTCTTTCTTGCATAATGTGTATCATATTATCCCTCTCCGGAACTAATAAGTTTGAATGATTTCATAATTTGGGTTAGCCCAGTATCCTATTTCGCTACTCAAATTCAGTTTTCTCTAAGATTTGTAAAATATATAGAACGTTTCATAATATTCAAAGAAATACGATGAAGTAATAAAAACAATTCATTTAGATATTATTTAAATTTGTGGTCACGCATTATGACCGTATTTTTAATTATATTCATTATAGATGTAACGTTTCTTTTCTAGAAGTTTTATATTATTCGCCATTAATTTCGTCATAAGTCAAAAACAGATGTTTTAATGTATATATAATGTTTATAGATATGGAATTTAACAACATTGTTCCAAAATCCATCCATCCAAATGAAAAGTATTTGATTTTGATATGAATTTAATTCATATGGCAGCAAGGGATTTGCATTATTGAAGCGAATCGAAATGATTCGCGTAGCATTGTTGCACTACTTTCTGTTAATCTGTTATACTTGCTGGATGGGATGCACTTGGGCCGATTTTTTTCAATGTTTTAATAGTTATTCTGCTATTCGGGATGGAGACAAATCCAACAATTCAAAGATCATCAAAATCGGTCCAGCCGTTCTTGAGTTATAAATGATGTAACTAACATAACTTTGTTTTATATATTTAGATATTTTTTTAAAATTATTTTTAGTTATAAGTAGATTATGTATATAAATATCATTATTAAATTGGAATTTGTACCTCCAATTCATTGTAATTTTAATTATTACCATTTTTCTTTTTCAGGTAACGTTGTTGATATATTACTTCTGCATTCAAGTGAATGAATGAAATCGTGCGATACTTCATAAATGTAAGTTTTTCTTAATATTTCTAATGATGCCTTAACTGTAACTACAACATAATTTACTACAGTGTACAAATTATTAGTTTTATCATAGCCTTATTTAGAATGATTGACTTCTTATCAGTTCTATATGTAAATACGAAATAATAAATAATGAAAACTAAACAAACAATGTATATAAATACGTTGTTGATTATTTTTTCATTCTCTTTTAAATAAATTATGTAACCCCGTGTGATTCATAAATCAGCATTTCACTCGATCCATCTAATTTCAATTTGACGTCATCGGAATTGATTGCCCCTGTTTTGACCGAATGCTTGATCGCCGTCATAAACATGGCCCGGGCCAAAAGCTCCCATCAAGCGTGACATTGCTACCTTTAATAAATACCATTTTTCACTGACTGGACATTCGTTTAGGAGTTAGGGCCGCTGTGTTGCCACCACTGATCCAAATAATCGAGTTAAATTTTAGTACCTACCTTGTGTTTTTTTTATCATTTATATAGTCATGTCGTTTATACATATTTTAACTTTGCTGAATGCAAAATATCTTTAATATTTGAAAATAAATACGAAATTATCATTAACTCTGAAAACGTATCAAACTTTTAATATTTTTTTCAAATCTTTAATGCAACAACAGTAATTGTTAGTATCATTGAATTCAGTATTTTGATAAAAAGGAATTGCGTAATATTTTTTATACATGATATAACTTAATAAAACGGTTCAATTATATAATTAAATGGACAATAAATTGCATAATTTAAATCGTCGTCTTTTCCAGAAGTACCTACAACACTTTTTGGTTCATTTTAACTGACTACAGGTTTCGATACTATTCGTGTCTTTATCAAGGCCATCATTGATATAATAAGATTTTAAAACGTTCATATTGTTTAACCTAAATATTATATATTTTAAATGTTTAATAAGTTGTTAAGCGATGGGGTATTTTATTTTTATATAACAGTTAAAAAAATAATATATTTATATTATTAAGTGATGTTAATCACAACTCAATTTCGCGTTATATTATATCATATAAAATAAGGAGTTAACTCTACGCTTAGTTTTACAATGTCTTTGCCATTATCTTACGTACTTGTTTCTCGATCCGTGGAGTATTCTTTTTCAGTGTGCATTACCGGGAAAATGTTTGTGTCCATAATAACTTTTCTAGATAACTTTACAACGGAATCTAGTTGATTATGTTACGATTAGAACCAGTGTTGTTTTTCTGTGACATTCTATGGGATAATATTATAAAAAATTTATATTTTTTAGATAAAAAATGTCAAAGAATGAATGTACAATGTATACGAAAAAAAGTGGAAGACCGAGGAAAACGTGACACGATTAAATCAATCTAATATTAAATTTCAACCACGTGAGGAGTCGGGGAAATCGACGTACCTGCATGACACGATGTATGAGTGTAAAATAATCGAAAGTAGTATGTTAGTATGGTGGGCCACTTATTCTGCCTACCCTTTCGAGGCGATGGTTAGTTAGTTACTCAATCCGCATGTGTTTTATATTTTACTAACTAACTTACTAACTAACCATCACGCCATCTCTTCAAAGGGATAGGTCGGAAGAATGGACCGTCACACTCTTCTTTACCGTCATACTTTTTTCTATTCTTCAACATTCATGCATCGTGTCATGCACACCCATCTATTTCTCCAACTCTTCACATGGCCGACATTTAAAATTCAATTGATTTGATCACTTCACGTTTTCCTTGGTCTTCTATTTCCTGTTATATTTACATAGTTAACATATGATTTCTTCATTCATTATTTCCATGTGTCAAAACATCGCCCGCAAACAATGTGTGAATAAAGTCACTTGACTGGGTAATGAGAAATATGAGCCAAACGCTAGTTGTCAAGTGATTAAGCAGACCGCAATGCTAGCTAGTTTACCTACGCTTACCAATAACCCATATTCAGGGGAGCGAATAGTTGGGGTCCCGAACACGCCCCCTTTGGGGCCCGGCCAATAAAGTAGACTTGGCTTGATCCGAGTAATTTTCTGCACCACTAAATAACTTTCCAATATTTACACCGCCTTGTCAAATATTTAACAGGTGCATCGGCCTGACGAAACAATGGAATCATTTCTTATGAATGCTAACTCGAAATATTTCTACGACGTTATAATAACTATTGATTACCGTATGAACAATGTAACTTGGAATATAATTAAGAGATGCGGGTGGTCGTTCACAGTATAAATGTGTATGTAAATGTACATATGTCAATATCTGAAGTAATTGACAGTGTTTATGAGACAATATTAGATGCTAATGGGAAAAAATTCGAAGTACATATTTATGAAATTTAATATAATGTATTTTTTTTTTATGGATGCGTTTTTTTTGTTGGTTAAACTGGATTAATGTAAAATTAAAGCTCGATTGCTTTTTGGTTTGACATTGATTTATTTATTTACAAACATATATATAGAATACTAACAATATTTTTTTCGCTTTGCGAGAGCATTCTCAAAATCTGTTTGCATTAGGTACTATATTTTTATTTATTTATTCCACAAATTTATTATTATTGTTTGTGATCGGTTTCGTATAAAACCAGTCGCAGTCGAAGAGCTTTTAATATCTTCAAATAAATATTAAGTATTTAAAAAAGTATTTCTATCACGCGATTTCAGTAAAAACATCCCATTTTTTAAAGAACTCATCTATAAGTAGTATTGTTGGAAGGAAAAAAATAAAATTTTTGTGTTTTCTGTTTATTAATAATATGAATAATTGTATTTACCTATTGTTCTTATGAACAATGATGTAAAACTTCATTTCAAATAATGAATTGTGAATGAAAACTTTTTCTAGAAATTTTATAATATTTAATTGGAATGGAATGGAAAGGAAATATTTCACCTTGCCAAAGCATTCTTCTTCTTCAGCCTATTCCCGTCCGCTCTTCGATTCCATGCCGTATGCCAAATAAGAGTATTCTGATAGATGTGTATAAGTAAATATTGTATAATATTATTATGAATGCAATAGTTAATCAAATTTCATTTTAAACCTCTTATGTTTTCTGTTATGCATTTTAAACTGTGTTGGTACACAAAAGTAATATGTTTACAGTATGCATATCGCTTCATAAAGTATATCCACGTTCCTAGTGTCAGATTCAACAATCCACGAAACGTATTATGATGATATTTGATCCGGCGGACGTGTCAGCCGATTGGGTAATAGTTAACAGTTGAATGTTTGATCGTCCATTGTTCAGTGGCTCCTGACCCTTCTCGACCATCTCCGCCAACCCCTGTGGCACCACCCTTGCGTGAAGTGATTCATTCGAGCGGGAAGGACGGATCGAATGAGTAAAGAGCCAATAAATTTAGAACACCCCACAAAATGTTCATATCATCTGTATTATACGTATTTTCGTTTTTTGAAAGTATTCGATTCTTTTCACGAATGTTAACTTTCAGAAGTATAAACTCACTTTTGGTATAAACCTGGGATGTGTCAGTAGGGTATTTATTGATTGGTTGCATCACAATGAGATCACTACATGTTTGTTAACTCATTTCACTTGAGTTACAGAAACAAATGGGTGAAATTTAATTTTAGTATTATATATTTTTCAGTAGGTATAGAGGTATATTTTATAACAAAGTTCAGATCATCCTTCCACCGTAGTTGCGGTCACCCTGCACTTATCTTTGCCGTCCACGGTCTTCAAGTCAGCAATCTTTATGTCCATTATGCATCTGAGCTTCTGGCTACGTGATCTGCCTATTGCCATTTTGGAGTCGCCACCCGGTGGATGACGTCAGTGACCTTTGTTTTTTCTCTCACCGTATCGTTTCTGACTCTGTCTCTTAGGCTTATTCCTAACATGGCTCTTTCCATGGCTCTTTAGGTCACTCGTAGTTTCTCGGCACTTTGTTTGGACAATGTTACAGTTTCAAGACCATTTGTACCAACTGGTAGAACGCAGGCTTCATAGACTTTTCGTTTCAGGTTAATCGGTATTTCCCGTTTTTTAAGGGTGTAACCCATGTTTCCGAAAGCTGCCCAGCTTAGTCCATACTCATACTACTGATTTAATCGACTGCTTATAACTTATTATTAACCGTTTAAGTTTTCATCTATTTTATGAGTAAATTCACCAAGTGTGACAAACTAAGAACTGTCCCGAACTCATTTTATAATAGAAATTCAGAATTGGATGTTAAAACATCTAATAAGTTTAAGTGCACGAATGGTTTCAAAATATTACAATGTTCTTATATTATTTATATAAAAACGATACCATACTTCTTCTTCTTCTTATAGTGCCGTGTAAGGTCCTCCCGACATTGGCGATCACTGTGACAAATGCTTTTTCGCCAAAGTCATTTACTGGGAAGCGTTACAGATAGAAGTGTAGTGGTTTTCCGTTGCCTTCTTTATACCATACATATAGAAACGCAATTTGAAATTATATTATTTCTTTAAATAATTATCGGAAGAAGCTTAAAATAAGTTAACTGTTTAATTAAAACACTGTAATAGAATATCACAATTGATTGCGACAGCTGTTTCGCTTACCGATGTAAGCATCATCAGGTGTATAATTAACTAATCAGCTGTTGCAATCATTTAGTTGATTGTAACATCTGATGACACTAAAATCGATTAGCGAAACAACCTTTGCGACCATTTCAAAAGAAATAAAATCAATTGTGATATTCTATAACAGTGTTTTAATTAAACAGTTAATAATGTTGAAATATCAATATGTTTCAGCCAAAACAATGGATTATATTTTCAAAAAAGTTGTATTCAAGATATTATCACATGTCTATTTACTAGAATTTTAATTACAAAATATGGGAGTGACAAATTTCGCCTTAATCTGGTATATTAATGTCATTGTACATAATTATGTATTACATTTGTAAATATATTGTTTGTATTAAATTTGTTGATTTAAAGTTTCTTTTTTTCAACAACTAATCATTTTTAATGCCCATTGGATTCGTTACTTTGCGTAATTTCATCTCCGCGATTGCGTCATAAATTTAGTGTCGAAGATAGACGACCGTGACCAGTCGACAATAAAAGTGAACAGTGGTTTCCATAAAATACACTAAAAATCAAGGTGTAATAAAAAGTTATAATAACACTGTAATTTATAAAAATTCATCATTTCTTAAAATATCGTTAAAACTTGGGGTGGGTCAAGGCTGCGTATAGGAGTCGCTACCACCTCTCTATAACAAACGTGATTAATCTCTGGTCAGTTAAAATTGATGATGTGTACAAAGTTAAATTTTTTTTTAAAAATAAACATTGTTCGATGAATCCGCAACACAAAGTTATGACGAATATAGACAAATTTCGTTGATTTGACTATGCCACCTTTTTTTGATCTTCTTTTGGCTTCTGTCTCAATTTTTTCTGTCCATAATTATGTTCAAACCATCTTTATAACCCTTTCATTATTTTGTTCATAATAGTTTCATTCGCACTGCATTCACTTGTTATATAATATTTGAATTTGACTCTCTATTATATATAGAAATATCACATTCATCTAAGAGATCTGATTTCTACTGCATTTGTTCTACTTGAATCCTTCTTTTGCCAATTCCATTCTTCACTACCATACAAAAGGGTCGGCACAGGAACCCCAATGTGCCATGTCATATTAGCTTTTAATATATTCTTTAGGGATACTCTGTGTATGATAGTGTCGAATGAAAATATAAGAAGTGAATGCGGTGCGAATGATGGTGTTATGAACAAAATAGAGGATCATTAAGATGGTTTGGACACATGGAAATAATTAATGAAGAAAGAATGTTAAAAAAAGTATATGATAACGACGTAAACGGAACTAAAAATAGAGAAAGACCCAGGATGACGTGACACGATCAAATTAATCAAATATTGAATGTCGGCCGCGTGAGGAGTCAGAGAAATCGACGCGCGTGCATGACACGATGTATGAATGCTGCGGAAACGAGAGGAATTTGTCAGGAAAGAAAAGTGTGGCGGTCCATTTTCTCTGCCTACCCCTTCGGGGAGACGGCGTGATGTTTAGTTAATTAGTTTAGTTAGATACTTTAAAAGTTTCAAATTCAATCCGATCTTTGATTTTCACTATATCATCATCATCATCAGCCGTCTGTCATTCACTGCTGAATGTAGGCCTCTCCAAAAGCACGCCACCGCCCCCTATTCACTATATCGTTTATGTTTTTTTATCTGAAAAATGGAGTTGACGATTAAATCTCACGCCGTATTCAATTAAGTACCAATTTGACAACGAGAGAAGCAAGCAGGCGAGTCTTTTGCAGCCAGTAGGTACATGATACAGCGGCCGATATCGGCAAATTAAAGCCGACAATGGCGGCTGATGGAGGTCTTTTAAAGCACTTCTGAACCCATTAGTCGCTTGAGTCGCTAACATTAAATCAGCACAACGTTTTATTACGGGCAATTAACTCATTCTTGCCTGTTTGAGAATGCGCCAGTTAAAATTAAGCTTTATAAAATGATTTAACATTGTCCGGTACATTGTTCGGTACGGTATAAATATCGCTTTATTCCCTTCATTCAACTAAATTTAAAAAACAGGTTGATCTTCACTATCGTTTTTAGTAGTGATTCAGCTATACCTCTAAAAAAACACAATTTTATAAAAATGTGTATAAGGGTGTTTTATTTAGAGGTATACAAATTTAATATAAAAAAAACACATTAAAATAATGTTAATCTATGATATTGGCTTTATTTAATAGATAATTTTCTCGCGATGGCGAAAAGAGAAGGATGGAGTGCCGCATCGATTCAAGTGTGGCAGTCCATTCTTTCTGCCTACCCTTTCGGGGAGACGGCGTGATGGTTAGTTAGTTAGTTAGTTAATTTTATGCCATTATCGTTTAAATATGATTTCGGGCATATGAGCGCCATGGCTAGCTCGAATGAAGCGCAATCGTGAAGTTTAATTGTCGACAACTTTATCGAGCAACTGGTGAAATGGCAAACCGTACTGACTACAAACCAACTGTCAACTGTCAAATTGACAGTCTGTAGAAACAATGTTCTAAAAATACCCTATTCAAGACGTGTTTTAACATTCAAAATATACAAAGTGTATAAATTTGAAACATGTTATTTAGAATAGAATAAACATCACTGATTTTATTCTACTTTTATTTAGTAAATAAAATAAAAAAATATCACACTCAACATGTTTCGAAGATGATCTCCATCCTCAGGTGTAAATATAATATATAACTGAAACTCCGAAACAAATTGCAATTGATATTTTTCTTCTATGAAAATGTTTTATAAATAAAAGTGGAATAAAATTATTGTTGTCAATTCTATTCCAAATGACAATGAAACACCAGAATGTTAGCGCCTAAACCTTCAAAACTGTTTTTATGGGCATCAAAAATTATTTATATGACATTTTCGCAACAGCTGTTTTGCCAAACTGAACGTCCCGGGTTCAGTCAAAATTCTTGTCTATTAGTCCATGTTTCTGATTTTGAATTATATTTCGTTTAGCCTTTTGACTACCTAAATAATCCCTACCTTATCGAAAAAAAACAATAAATTTAATATTATTAACAATATTATACCTTATATTATAAGTTATTTTGTTCTTTTTAATATTTGATTGGCTGCATTTAAATGATACCATTAATTTCCGTAATAATTACGAGCATAGATTGAGGTTATGTGTTGTAATTACGCAATGAAATACACCGATTTAATAATATCTAATAACTAATAACAAAGTATAATTATTGCCCATGAAAAGTAATAGCGAGTCATGTAACAACAAAAAGAAAAACCAGTTATTTTAAACAAATGTTTAGTGATAATAGCAACCTTTATCTTTAGATTTATACGTGTTTGTGATACTTAAAATATTACAGGGTACCGTAATAAATTGTGGCAATTTTGTAATACGCCAAAAACTTTAACATTAAGAATATTTTATTGATACAACGTTTATGCACGCATTCGATTGAAATGAAAAAGACTTTGGCTGACCGGTTCGGTGAAAAGTTAGTAAAAGGGTTGTATTTAAAAGTAGAAATTAATTTAAACAATAAGTTTACACAGAAACAAATGAATTCATGAAAATAAAACAATTACAGGAACCTTTTGATGGTTGAAGTATTAGTTTTGTAAAACTCCATTATTAATTTATAATAGTAAACACGATTTAATTTATGTAATAAATTATGTAAATAGTAGTGACAAATTTGTTTTGCCTTGCGAGGGCATTCTCAAACCATTAAACAATTGTGTTTACTATAATATTATTAATTAATCAGGTACTTACTTCAAGTGGTGAGTTAGCCATATAAATATATCGTTCGCTTTATTTTAATTGGAAACAATAGAAAACTTTTTGATTTTACTTATTTAATGTGAATAAAAGATTTTGTTTGTTATATCAAGGGAATGATATGTATCTAGTAAAAATGAGTCTTATTTTGTTCTATTCGCACAGGATATTAATCTTGGTCCTGTAATGAAGACATCCAACATTCTTTCCATCTATTTGGTTATTGTCTTCGTGGTCGACGACCCACTGGAGTCTTATGCATCACGATATTCATAATCCTCGTTGGGTCCATGCCTCAATGTGGTCTCTCCTGGATCATTTTCTCTGCCTATTCCTTATCACGATATCCTCTTAATTGCAGATTCGGCGAATCTCCTTGTTGGATATTCTTTACCTAAGGGAGAACCCTTAGGGTAGAAACCTTTCTATTCATATAATTTTAAGACGTTTTCTTAAGGTTTTCATTAAAATTAAATGTTAAATATCGAGTTTAGTTCTACCTTTGAAACACGTCAAAATAAATCAAATGTATCCATTGTTTCTTGAACAATAATCTTAAACATATTAAATATTTTATACGAATGAAAACATTTACTTTCTAGGTGATTAACTGTTTTTTTTTATATATGAATTACGGGTTTCGTTTTCTAAATGTTTTTTTCCCAAATATTTCACATTTGACAACAAGGCGAAACATGTTATTCCTATAAAATATAATGAAACTACTTTAAAAAACGTTTTCACCCGTAATATTTCAATAAAATGCAGTAGAAACTGTTTTGAATTACTCGTACTCTCAAGGGAATGTAGAGTGAAATAAGGTATTATGAACAAAATTATGAAAGGATCGCTGCGTTAGTTCGGACATATGGAACGCATGGGTAAAGAAAGGATGTTTAAAAAAGTATAGGTTAACAATGTAAATGGAGTACGGAGTCGAGGTAGACCGAGGAAAACGTGACATGACTAAATTAATCAAAATTTAAAGGTTGGTCATGTTAGAAGCCGTAAGAATCGACTTGCGTGTATGACTCGCTGTATGAATATGGAGGAAGCTAGAGAGGTATGTCAGGATAGAGTAGTGTAGCGGTCCATTCTCTCTGCCTACCCCTGCATAGCAACGGCGTGATGGTTTGTTGCTGTTGTTGTCTCAATTATAGTAATGTGTCTATACGCAAGTATGCAATACACATTAAGTATAGACATTACAATTTACAAATATCTTTCAATTTATGTTGTCATAATTTTAACTTTGATGCAATGCTTTGCTTGTTGTTAACTCTTACCACGAACATGAATAATAACTCGATGTGTAATTATTTCTAAACACCGGTTGTTTAACGTATTATTTCTTTATACACAATACATCCGTTACGTTGTTCTAGAATTCTTCAAATCGAAAGCAAGCGAAATTTATGGTTATAATTACCAAACATCCGTTAGATACAGATAACATCTATGCATATCCATTTTATCTAGTTTGAAACAAATCATAAAATCAAAAGATCTTTCATAAATATATTCGTGTTTTACAAATCTTATTATTTTGTTTCTAGCTATGCATATATATTTTTTTATGAAATACTCTTGTAATAACAAAAAGGAGCCTCCAGGCTATCGTTTCCTATAAATCACCGAAAACATGTATTGCCTTTAGCCGTCAATAAATTTTAGGAAGCTGTATAGATTCACCCACGAACAAATCTTAGTGCCGCGCGTAGGACGGTCTCAGTGGAGTAACGTGAGCTTTAGTTATCAAAAGTACACCAATAAAAATAACAACATATATAAAACGCATTTTTCAATTTCTGCGATTTTATAATAACATTCGTATTTATTATTAAATATGGATTTAATTAAAAAGTCCATTGTTTTGGCCGAAAATGATACCTTAATTGTATTTTATTTTACGCGACAGCTGTTTCATCAACCTATGTTGACATCATCAGGTGTTACGATTACACTGTGGGTGTGTGTGTATGTATGTGTGTGTGTGTGTGTGTGTGTGTGCGTGTGTGTGTGTGTGTGTGTTGTTACAATTGTGATACAAAAAACAAAGTTATTTAATTGAACAGTTTAGTATGGATTTTTACATCAAGGTTCTAGAAACAATAAATAACTCAAAGAGGTTATTATAAAAATAAAACAGTTATGCATTGGCATTAGAAATGCATATACACGATTTTTCAAACATTTAACGCACTAAAATGTAAATAATATCAAATACATTTTAGAGGTTATTCTAAAAAATAATAATTTCCAATAAAAAAAGATGTGCGACGGCCGGGAATCGAACCCGGATCAACTGCTTGGAAGGCAACTATGCTGACCATTACACCACCATCGCCGATGAAGGACTTGACTTGCACTACATACTGACAAAACAAATGTTAAATACATTTCTAGATAATGAAAAATTCGTGACCGCGATTGAAACACATGTGCAAACATTATAAGGCATTGATTTAAATAGGTCTATTTGAACATATTGAAAAAAGTGGTTCACATTGACAAGATGAAAAATATTTATCATAAAAATTTATGATTCATATTCGAAAACAATTTTTCAATATATATATATTTTATAGTTTGGTAGTTGGTTATTAGTTTAATTTAACATTGTTTTTCTGCATTGAAATATTGTGAGAACATTATAAAATTCATAGAACAGTTAATAAATAATACATTTTTTATTTAACTTTACTTAAAAAAGAGCATTTTTTTTAGTGAACTAGTTATAAATTTGAATATCTATAGTAAATTACTGAAAACAGTTCTTATTTAAAATTAAGTTTAGCATTTCACAATTAACCCCGGGATACCAAAGACTCTGTAACTTTCGTGATCTGGTAGTCCATTGTTTTGGCCGAAACACTATGACACTTCAACATAATTAACTGTTAAAATTTAAAACGCTGTTATGGTATGACAATTTTTATTATTCTTTTATTTTTTCGCAACAGCTGTTTCGCCAGCCGAAGTTTGGGATCGTCAGTTGTTACAATATTTTTTTCGTTTATGTCAATATAATAATTGTTATCTTAATTCGTAATCTGATAATAATTGTATTCGATTAAACACATTTTTACTATAATAATAAATTTTAAATACAATAACACACTTTTTAAATATGTTTTTGGTGCATTTACTGTATACAACAGTGATAAACTATTATATATAGTTTTAATCATTACCGCATATTAGTTAGTTATATACCATACATTACATATTGAATTATTTGTGATATTATATATAACATAATATCATAAATAAATATAATTCCAATATTTGAGTAATCGATTATTTCTTTAAAATATTCTTATTTTAACAAAATTAAAAAAATTCTGAATACTTAATATGTACATATTTTCATATCTATATATTTTCTTGTTAATATTTAATATGGGAGTTTCGTGAGAAGTCATTATTGATACCCCACTATTTATGATATATTTAAAAATAGCTCTATAAAACATTTTAAAGCCCGTAACCCGAATTTATAAATTTACGAGAAACTGAACAATTTGAGGTTGCCCTGGTACAAATTTCGGGGATTGAGCGTTTGCGGTAGCCGGTCCATCAGCTTGGAACAATCTTACTTCACACCTCAGATGCATAAATGATCCGATAGACTTCAGATCTATGCTGAAAATCCTTATTTATCACATTTCATACCCAATTTAAAACTTGCATATTTAATTCTATTATACTTTCTAATCGATCGCGAATATCAATCAGATGCAGCGTTCATATTTAGATTTAAAACAAGTCCTAATGCGCCCTTGAGGTGATTTCATCACAAAAACGGCACTTTAAAAGTTACCATATTATTATTATTATTAATCTAATTTATATTAAATGACTAAGAGCGTTCAAAAAATCTGTTTAAAAAAAATTCTCTGAATAATAAGTAACAAATTACCATGTGAACATATCCATCATTTCATAATCACAAATTTATGGAGGTTCGCATTGTTTTATCAACAAAAAATACCGTTTTCTCTTGCTCACAATCTCAACGTAGGGATGGTTACGTCACTGTCCACGTTTATTCACCGGAAGGGTATCCCGAGTGCTCGGGAGCGTTACACAACAGTGTTGAAGGCGATCGATATTTCAAACCGCCTATAAATTTACTGGAACAATATCCAACGCCTCTCCTCTCTAAACGGAATCGTTTCCTCACTCGTGTGACATGAATTTACAAACCAGAACAACGGCGCTTTAATTTCGGTTATTTATTGGGCCTTGATTATTACCAAATAAATCATTTCCATTCAATAATAACTCGCACATCTGAATTTATGGATCAACACTCTGTTTTTATTTCATTTACAAAAAAAGAATATTAACACATATTCGTAAAATCAATATAACACATATTTAGTAATATTATTATTCTTCTTCTTCTTTTTGTCCTATCACACCTCCGTGGTGCATAGGGCCTCAAGGAACCTTCTCTCTATCGCATGCCTGGTGCCTAACATCATCCCAAGTGAGGCCTGCTGCCTTAACCTCGTCCTGCAGGACTCTCTCCAGGTGGCTATAGGTCTGCCTCGCTTTCTCTTTCCCCCCCATAGGGGACCAGTCTAGTGCGCCCTGAGCGATGCAGACTGGGTTCCGTCTCAGAGTGTGACCGATCCACTGCCATTTGCGTCTAGCGACTTGTTCTCTAATTGGCTTTTTGCCTGCCATTGTCCAGAGAACGGCATTTGACACTGTTTGGGGCTAATAGATTTTAAATATTGAGCGAAGGCACCTATTTATAAACACCTGGAGTTTACCAATAACATCTGCGGTAGACTTCCAAGTCTCACATCCGTACAGCAGTACGCTTTTAACGCTACTGCTGAATACTTGGAGCTTGAGCTTTCACGAAATGATACCGGAGCGCCATACAGGGCGAAGCATAGCGAAAGCTCCCCTTGCCTTGTTAAGTCTGCTGGCTACATCCTCCTCCGTACCTCCTGAGCCTGCTATCATACTACCGAGGTAGCAGAAGCTGGTCGTGGTCACAAGGGGGACACCGTGGAGCAAGATTGGGGTGGAGTCATTTGTGGACACTCGAAGGTCTACTGTCTTGGACATGTTAATCTTGAGACCTACTCTTGCCGCTTCCTCGTGAAGTCTACAAAGCTTCCGCTCCGCATCCACCCGGTTTACCGAAAGCAAACAGAGATCATCATAATCCAGATCCTCCAACTGGGTATCACGTATCCATGGAATGCCACGAGGACCGTCGAAAGAACGGCGAAAAATAATATTATTTCATCAATGTATGTAAAATAAGTAAATAAATTATACAATAGGTCTATGTGTATCTGAAATAAATGTCATTCATGGCGCATTAACCCAACCCGTTTATAATTCATTATGTATTTTTTATGTATCCAGAAAATTGAATTGGGGCATTAAATTCAAATATGAACCTTCATTGGGTCACATATCGATTTGTAGGAATATCCCGGGTACCTGCTGGTGCCGATGCCGGTAGGGTACCCCGTGTGTGAACGTATCTTATCGCCTGACCCATTTTTGAGATTTTTACCGCCAGCGAGGCTGATATATAAAAGTGCTCAGCTGCCAGCCCTCCACTATATTTTCACCTCCTAAACGCGAACGTGATTTTAATACACAGTTTCAGGTGCGGTTGAGCCGAGAGCGATTTCTTATCCCAGTGGACAAATTTACTGAAATTCTCAACTATCAAGCTAACTATGAACTACCACATACTTATATCGTGGCATATGTACTTCTCTAAACTATGCAATAATAGAGCTATGACCGCCACACCGAAGGCAGTGTGATTGTCACACTGTCTTTGGTTTGCAGTAGAATTCACGTTACAATAAAATGGCAATAGATTAGCTATCTATCACATGTCATGAGAATCTTCTTCTTCTTCTTCCTCCTAGTTTAGGTCGTATGACCTGACGTCATGTTTGTGACGGTGGGCTGTCCTGGGATGATGATGTCCAGCCATCTTTCCATTTCTTCGGCGGCCTTCCTGGTAATCTCTTGCTGCTTGGGTTTTCATCTTTAACAATTTTTGCAATTCTTGAATTCTCCATGCGGTCCACGTGGTCTCTCCAAAAGCGCCTTTTGCTTCTTCCCCATCTCACTATGTCTTCAACACCATAGACAGACCTTATCGTTTCATATCTGATCCGATCTCTGAGGGTTTTGCCTGCGATGGAGCGTAGGGTTCGCATTTCTGTTTCTCTAAGAAGGTTCTTAATTCTATTGGTATCGGCTCTGACCTCTATTCCGTACGTCATGATGGGGCGTCATGAGAATCAATATCTAAAAAGCTGTATACAGTAATTGTGTTAAAATAATCCGCTTTATAAACACGTGGAAAGTAACGGGAAATTACCACATTAAAGGCCCAAGTTGTATCCTAAATACCAACTAAAAAATGGTAAACTTTGCTGCAAACCATTCCCTAGGATTGAAACTAGCTATGAAGACTTCTCTAGACTACTCAAGTTCTTGCTCTTTTTCCTGGCGCTATCCCTATTCATTGTCTGTGTTGATTGCTGGGATCGGCTTTTCTCGATCTCAGGCTGTGACTTCTTACGGTTCTGAGTATCGCCTTGCCATTTCTCTACAAGACTCTATTGCACTGTATCATCCACGTATTACTAGGTCTTATTATATGATCAACATCCGCTGCACAACCTCCCGATGGAGTGCCGCATCAGTAAAAGTGTGACAGTCCATTATTTCTGCCTACCCTTTCGGGGAGACGGCGTGATGGTTAGTTAGTTTGTTAGTAAGTAATTTATATAATTTAAATATAAAAAATATTGAATTTATTATATTACAAAAAAATTGAAGCAGTGACATTTATTTTTTAACGCCTTTTTGATAAAATGTTTGAGCATAAAAAAAAGTAAATTGTAAAAAAAAAAAATTGTTTATAGTATACGAAATGTGGTGGAATTTACGTAATTCCAGAGTCGCATTTTATTTAACAAATACTAATAATAAAAAGACGGTTTTTCTTTTCTTAAAGATTCGATCAAAAAAAGATCCACACACCGACTGGGTCTGGGCGGCGCCCGCGCCCCCGCCCGACGGCTCCGCCCCCCGATTTGCATATTACATCTGGGACTGTGAAGTCGTTAGGTTTTATTAGTGTCATGATGCCCAGATTCCAAATGCCACCTTTGTTCCATCACAACTTTTCCACACTCTTTTTACTTTTTTATTTCGTTTTGAACTCGTGAAATATTGCGGCCACGCCCCTGTCTTGTGATTGTTTTAATTTTAGGTTATTTTCTTTTTCCCAAGATTTATTTTATTTTTCTTTTGTTCCTTGTTTTTTTTGCGTAAACTTTCGCTTTGATACGATAAACTTGATTACGTTTTTCATCACCTATATATACAACCTAAATAAATATTATATATT
This sequence comes from Lepidostoma basale, assembly GCA_022606425.2. Taxonomy (NCBI): domain Eukaryota; kingdom Metazoa; phylum Arthropoda; class Insecta; order Trichoptera; family Lepidostomatidae; genus Lepidostoma; species Lepidostoma basale. The sequence continues at coordinate 153,499 of JAHDVF020000468.1, read as the reverse complement.
ATATTTGTTTCAACTTCAAACAATGTCGTAACGTAACTCAAACTGTAATTAATCATTTTGTATGTAAATGTGTCAACACTACTCTTTCGTGCTTTTGGTTTTGAATAGATTATTAGTTTTGAACATTACAAAAACTTTAATATTAAAATTTGAATATTACAAAGTGTTCTATTTTAGAATTCTAATTTCGAAAACCGTGTGAATTGTAAATATAAAGAACGGTATATGGATCTGACATTCGATCCTTGACATAAATTATACTGGTATTTTATAACCAATATATTTAAACTGATTCACACAATGGAGTTCTGGTCCCAACCCTTATGTATGGAAGCGAAGCATGGAATTGGCAGAAGAAGGATGAGAGTAGAATAAATGCGGTAGAGATGAGGTCCCCAAGACGTATGTGTGATAGAAAGATATACGACAGAATCTTAAATGCTGATATAAGAAAGGAATGTAGAGCGGAAGAAGGTATTATGACCAAAATTATGAAAGGATCGCTGCGTTGGTTCGGACATATGGAATGCATGAGTGGAGAAAGAATGGTTAAAAAAGTATAAGTTAACTATGTAAATGGGGTACAAAGTCTAGGCAGACCGAGGTAAACATGGCATGACCAAATTAATCCAATTTTAAAAGTTGGTCATGTTAGAAGTCGGAGGAATCGACGTGCGTGTATGACTCGTTGTATGAATGTGGAGGAAGCTAAAGAAGTTTGCCAGGATAAAGTAGTGTGGCGGTCCATTCTGTCTGCCTACCCCTGCGGGAAAACGGCGTGATGGTTTGTTTTGTTTGTTTTAAACTGATATTTTTTGGATAGTCAAAGTATTTTACGTCTCTATTTTATATATTATTTTAATTGCTGATTCAATAAATAAAGGTTTTTATTGTAAGCAGCTGGAATTATTATTTTGTTTAAATGTTTTAAGCTTTAAGTTCAAGTGAAAACTGATAAACGAGTATTATAGAATATTTAAATACAATTTTTTGGATTACAAACGTATTTCCTATTTTAATAAACGTTTGGCGTTTATTAACACTATAATGTTATGCTACAGATTTAAATTTTAGTGATCGGAAAACTTTTTTAATACTTGTATGATTTATTTATTACTTTTTTATGAATGAAATATAAATTACACTTACACCTAATCACGATAAATGGCACTAGTGTAGATTGAACTTAAAAAATGTGAAGTGTTTCTCAACATGGTGGCATATATACATCTTCCAAAAAATTGTCAGACGTGATGGTCGTAAGAAGGGCGGAATGGGGCATGTTGTTAACATAAAGCGATCGCTTAACCCAACCAATGACAGGTCATAAGTCCTGTAAGCGCCTCGACCACCGTATTGTTTCCCCAAAAAATAAGAATTTACATCTTCGTCTCTATTGAGATATAATTAATCCTTAGAAATATGAATTCACTTTTAAATAAAATATTTTTTTATCATTATGAAAATAAAATGAAAGACACGATAAATGAATATATAAAATTTCTCATTAGATTTCGAATAAAGAAACAGATATTCGTATTTGAAAATGTATTTTCTCTTTTATAAGGCAGGTTTCTTGAATGGATAGATATTCGTTTCTTTTCTTTCCTTTAAAGAAACAGACAAGCTCACTGACCTGGAGGCTCCCCGAAGGCATCTATTTTCATGACGTATCCAAGGTTCGGTACAAAGGATCCGCGCGTTAATTGCCGCAGTTTGAACGGAGGCACATAAAGCGTGTGAATCGCCTAAAGCTCTACTTTAATTTTCCTTTTTCGTAGTCGTGACATAGTCTAAAGCTTCTTGTATTGTACTAATTGACTATAGTCTTTTTATAGGATATTTTTAAAAGTTACAATCAAATGGATTGGTTTGCAGCAAAGTCTAATATATTTTATCTTTGCTAGTTCTCGGATTGCCCCAGGGGCCTTGAATATGGTAACTTCTCATTACTTTCCACATTTTTGCATACTATAATATGTGTTTGAACCCAATTACTGTATATAATATTATAGCTATTGATTATCATGACATGAAATATGTCGCTATTCGATTACCATTTTTACTGTCATGTGAATAAAATCAGACCAATTACTGCTTGAGATTTTCGGTGTGGCAGTCATAGCTGTTGCCACTCTGTCAGGAAGGCCGTCTTAGGATACCATTTATTAAATAGCCATTTTTGTTTAAGAAATTACATTTTATGTTTTACCAATACACCATAATTGATACTTCTATAAGCAATAAAGAAAATTTTATATCGTATAGTTTTTATAACTAGGCCCATATTAGTTAGACGTGGATATATAATATTAACCCTTAATTGGATCGAAAAAAAAAATAGTTCCTAATTGACATTATCCATAATCCTATAAATTCTACACCACATAATATTATATTAATAAAAAATTAACATATTTTCTGATGATACGCAGTCTTAAAAAGTAGAAAAACATTTAGATTTTTATGCATATTTTTAAACCCACCACCACATTAATTTTGTGGTTATTTAACATTTATTTTACATTATATTATTACATTTAGTGTGTTGAAACTAAAATAATTACTTATTAACCGACCTAGTTATAGGGTAGTTTTTATACGATTAAAGTAAGTGTAAAATGGCAACATGTGTGTTGTGAATATTAAACATGTAAATAAGTGACAATTTGCATCTTATTTTTAAGCAAGAAAATAAATCACGTATAAAATACATTATATTTTCTTAGATCCATTTCAATTCAAATTTTCTTTAGTTATTTTTCTTCTGGTAATACGAATTCCATTACATACCGCTATTTTACAAAGCTCAATCAAATATGGCGGCTGATGGCCAATACGGTGTGAAAATTGTCTGCAAATTGTAGCTTTTTGATATATTCATCATTCATCGAGTTATCCATTCATAATCTGTGCTGGGAACTAGGAATAAGGAACTACGTTATGGAATTCATCTCATAACCTATAACTGCTTCATTTTGCATTACAATCATTCTTTGGGCATAGATTACCACACAATACTGCCATCACGAACATTACCGTGTTTTGTATCTCATCAAATCGATATATACAAGAGAGCGTTTTGGTCGGATTTTATAGCTTACCATTTTTAAGTGTTTTAATTTTGAAACACGTCATAATTTTACTATCATATGAGATTGTCGGGATAGCTTTTTCGATAACTTATGTTGGCATCATCAGGTGTTACAAACAACTCGAGTTCTACAAAACGTCGGTTTATGAAGGTACCACGAAATACGAAAAAACCCGAGATCCCATAAAATATTGTTATTTTTGTCCTGTCCATAGGACCTTAAGGATTCTACACATTTCCAAATGAGTCTGTCGCCTAAACCAAGTCCTGCAGAGTTCTTCTCTCGGTCTACTTCGCTTCCTTTTTTCACCCTCAGGGGACCAGTCCAGTGCGCCCTGAGCGATGCAGGCTGATCGATAGCCATTTACGCCTAGCGACTTGTTCTCTGATTGGCATTTTGCCTGCCATGGCCTAGAGAACGGTTTGACACTGTTAGGGACCAAAATATTTAGCGGAGACACCTATTTGTAAATACCTGTAGTTTTCCAATGACGTCCGTGGTAGATTTTTAAGTCTCGCATCCGTATACAATCTATTTACTATGTAATAATAGTAAACTTCTTCATATATTTTAATGTAATTACATCGTTATTTATAATATATAATGTTTACGGTTCACCCGAAGAAAAAGTGCGCTTAGACAAAATAGTATTATATAATATTTCGAGATAAATCTTTTTAACGGAAAATCTAAAATTAATAACAATACTAATAATATGGTCGCATTTGTTGAGTTTGGTTCAAAGAAAACTGTTCTTATTTTTATTATTATTCGTTTTTTTATTAATTAAAACACTGTTTTTTTCACTTTTGAGTTTATCTTTCTCGACATGTTTCGAAGGCATACACCTTCATCATCGGGAGAACGATATAAACATCGCTCTCCCGATGATTAAGGTGTAAGCCTTCGAAGATGTCGAGAAAGATAAACTCATAAGTGGAAAAACAGTGTTTCAATTCATGAAAAATTCGTCATTATGGAATTCCACTATGTTAACGCCTTCAGTTTATCTAAAATTATTATTAGTATTTAAGAATTTTAATATTAAATATTAATATTAAATTTGATCAATATTAGACTTAATGTTATATAGAGATATAAAAGTAAATATAAACGTTGTTTCAAAATAAGAAATAATTTTTCCATGTTTTGTGGAAATTCTTATTTTAGATATAAAGTACTTTTCTCTACAGCGTGAATTTCCCTGGCAATTTTCTTACCTTTTGGGTTTAACGGTAATATGAAGATTATATAAAGAAATCTGATAAAATAATTTACGCTTCCGTAGGGTTTACCTCGCCTACCGAGGGTTATGTGGAAATAAAATCACGAAGAAATAAGAATATTTATTTGGGACGCTATTAAAACAAAAATAGAGATAAGACTTACAGTTTTTTTAGGTTGTATTTAATTTGTGTAAAAATGGTTTTAATATTTTTATGTGTTATTTTACGCCCAAAAAATTACGTAACGTATTGTATTGAATAATGATGATTCGAAGGAATCCATACTCCTTAAAAATAATTATATCTAGTAGTCATGGAAAGTTAAATGCAAAAAATGTCATCAAGAAATTAAGATATAAATTATATTATACTCAAACTGATCTTTAAAAATGATTTAATTATTTATTTATTTAATATAGATTTGTTTCCGTATAAGAGACCCGCTGCACCCCCAAAACTGTCAAAGGACGCAGCAGCGCCCTTTCGTCTTGCACTTCCTAGACCTGTACCCCGTCCACGACTAATGTTATCTTATATTTATAAATATAGCAATTTATTGGTAATTCCAGGCTATATATAATCTTCTTATTCTAAATCGAAAATTCTTATGTATTATTGGAGTGTATCTCCATTGTTACATAGTGTTACATATAAACAATTTATTGTTAAATCTGATCTGGTCTGGTGTAGAATTCTCGTGACAATAAAATGGCGATAGATTGGCTACCTATCACATGTCATAAGAATCAAAATAATAGCTAAAATAAATTGTATGTAGTAATTGGGTTCAAAGGGCCGGTTGTATACAAGAAGAAAAAACATAAAAATAATGTATCTACAACAATTATGTATGTACGTAAATTTTCCATAATGAATATTCTAAAAGAGATCAATTTTGGGTACCATATTTCTTTTTGTAATGCGTAATGTTACAAATATATCGTTTGAACCTCGGATTTAGTGCATACTATAAAAAATAAAGCTCGCGAACCCCTTCCCAATTAATTTGAACTCTAATATGTGATCCATCGCGCTGTGTGCTCCTGTTATAGCCGCCCATAAAAAATACTTATTACAAAATGTAAAAATGAAACTTCCTAATTACCATATTATGTCATAAAGTTTTTTATGGATGCAAAAACTAATTAAATAAAATTTAACACACGAAAAGTTTTATACGGTAGCTTAATTGGGCACAGTATTAAAAGCTAAAAATAAACATTTTACAAACATGTGTTTTAATATACGTCTTCCTGATTTTTATTTAGTGCACCATATAAAGGTATACAATATATCTTTATATACATATCTTTTACAATACTATATATGCATACATTACATCTACTTCCACTGAAAACGAAATGATCGAAATTCAAGAGTTCAGTATTTATTTCTATGTTAAAACCTACCTAGTTATCGTCGTTTTTCTGTTGTATCGGCGTTTTATAATTGTGTAAACTTTAATCTTTTTAGGTGTTTTAAAAATTGGTTTAATATTTTGAATATATTCTTAATGCCTGAAACCATATATTTTCTAGTTAATTTCTTAAAATTAGAAAAATATGTCTTTATTATACAATCTGTTTTAAATGACATATTATATAATAGTCGAATTTTTTTTTGTATTGTAAGTAACGTAAGTTTTTTAAAAATACAATATTTATCTTATTGAAGTTCAATATTTAGCATTGCTAACATATTATCAAATGTATGCATTTAATAAGGCTTCATACGGCGAAACATATCACTCCCATAAAATATAATAATATAGATAGAGTATATTTTTCTCAATGTTTAATACTTTATGTGTAGTTTAAATCATTGTTCAAGCAACAATAGATAAAATTAGCGCCTTTAAATTACAGGTAACAACTCGATAGAGGTAAAAAAGATTTGGCCTCCATCGAGTTTATGGATATTTTTAAACTGTTCCTTATTATTATTTTCCTCTCATAAATTTTGTATCATGAAATGACAGCAGGTTATTTTTATTGCTATTAACTTAATTCCATGTTTCATTTTTCATTTGTCTGCTTCATTCGTAGCATTCACTGATAAGCAAAAAACACGTTTTTGAAGTTAATAAAAACATCTGAAAAATCGATTATCCTATAAACCACACATTTAAAAATCCATTCATAACTCTTTTAGTGTCTTCCACTCATTATATGTGGTGACTGTTGGGATCGGCTCTCCTCGATCTCAGGCTGTACTTATTATGGTTCTGAGTATCGCCTTCACTCAAGCCATTTCTCTGCATGACGCTATTACATTGAATCATCCACGTGTTCCAAGGTCTTCCTCTGGATGGTTGACGAGGAAGATTCACTGACAGAGCTCTATTTACTGTGTGGTCTATTAGTCTCCATTTTATGTGCCCGTACCATCTCATCTGCCTTTCTTCAAGCTCACTATTTATACCGGTAACTGCCAGATTACCCCGAATGCGTGAACTTCTTATTTTGTCTCTCAGCGATACCCCAGCGGACCACATTCGCATTTCTGCGGTTTCCAATTGCCTATTGAAGCCACTGTACAATCGGAGCCGTACATTATTGCAAGTCTGACAATAGTCTGGTATACTTTTCCTTTTAGTTTTACAGGCATTTTTGGGTCACATAACACTCCTGTCATAGATCTTAATTTCAGTCACCCCACTCCTATTATGTGATCAACATCCGCTGGTCAAACTTTAAATTTATGTAATAAAACCTTTATTATTTTAATGTTTTATAAGTACAAAAAAGTGTAGTAAAAACTTTATTCTAAAAAGAGAAGCTACATATCGCGAATAAAACCGGAATTTGAGGATCATGTTTTTCTTTTTAAATGGTTTTATTGCTTTCTTTGCGCTGTGTTCAGTTGTTGATGCAATATTTTATTTTTGTATCCCATTGTTTCACAGGCTTGAATGACCGTTGTCCGTTCACTGGATATCTTAGATCTGCTCTTAGGGTTTATACTATAAATTTATACATTTATACCGTGCTATACCGGATCCCTGTCTACCCACGATGTTCAATTATAGGATGCTCGTTCAAAATTCACGACGAATGGACTGCGATGATGTTGATTCCATTATATTCCTCACAGTTGAATCACTTCAGTTGAGTTAACTCAATAAGCGTAATGAATTATTTTCATATTTTATTGGTATCCACATACGAGTACCTTATAATTGCACTACAATTCGAGATAATTAAAATAATTCAATAGCCCATTGTTTTGGCCGAAACACTATAATATTTCAACATTATTAAAGGTTAAAATATAAAACGCTGTTTATGGTATCACATTTTTTTCGCGACAGCTGTTTCGTTAACCGATGTTAACATCTTCAGGTATTACAATCAATTACAGCTGTCGCGAAAAATAAAAAAATAATTGAAAATTGTGATACCATAAGCAGCGTTTTACATATTTAAACAGTTGAAAAAAATTCTAAATTGAGGAAAAGCCACGTTTTTATAGAGATTCAAGATTTAATCATATCTAAAATCAGATTTTAACGTAACCATGTAATGACAAATGATCGTATTTAATAATAACACAGAAAAGGCGAATAATGATGCTTTCTCGGTAACTTACGTTTTATTCAATACTTGTAAGAAAGTTTTACAGCATTTTTATAGCAGCAATAAACACTATAAATATGATAGTTTCAATATTCAACATATAATCATATTTGAGATAGTTTTTTTTTTATATAAGCATACATCGATTCCATATATCTGTTTATCATCATACTAAACAATGAACTATTTTATATTATGTAAATGTTTTACCAAATACGAGTATATGAATTCTTTGTCTTTGTTTTTAAGATTCATATTATTTGGTGCTGCGTTAAGTTCATTATTATTTTAATTTTTCATATGAAACACTCACTCTGTGGTTAGACAGTTTAACTTATAGATATATTATACAATAATAAAACTCTTTATATTTAACCACGGTATGTTTATTATAAATGATGCCAATTAGTTTCGCTTGGACCCAAGCTTCATCAGGGCAGTAAAATAACTAAGTCAAAACACAAAATTTACATTTATACCTTTATATAATTTTAAACGGAATGAAGTCGGAGGGTGAGGAGGGGGGAGTAGAGAGGGAAAGGGATAAGCGAAAAAATGTTTGCGCCTTTGAAATAGCAAATTAAAAAAAAAACTTTGGAAATGCAAATTAATGTAATAAGGTGTGTTAGGTTTAAATAAGTACTAATAATACTGCCCTGATGAAGCTTGGGTCCAAGAAAAACTGGTTGGCATCAATTATAATAATCATACCGTGGTTAAAAACAAGGTGTTTTATAATGTTATTTCTATAATTTTATTATTTAAAATATTTTTTTATAAGATGGTTTGGACATACGGAAAGAATGAATGAAGAAAGAATGGTAAAAAATTATATGTTAACGATGTAAATGGAACCAGAAATAGAGGAAGACCGAAGAAAACTTGGCACGATCAAATAAATCAAATATTGTTGTCGAATATATGTTGTGAAATAATGTTGAGGAAGCAAGAGAAATATGTCACGAAAGAAAAGTGTGGCAGTCCATTCTTTCTGCCTACCCCTTCGGGGAGACGGCGTGATGGTTAATTAGTCAGTTTGTTTTTTTTTAATTATTTTAAAAATATTTTCCTATCAAAAATATATAAATTTTATACACAAGAAGTAAAATATACAAACTCTTGATAGACGCATAAACTACAGTATCCACAATGATGATGCCCTTGTGCAGTGTTTCTTAAACGTGTCGAATGAATCGCCCTCTTTACCACAGTAACATTATCCAACCCCCCCACCCCCAAACACAAAACGAAATTTAAAATTTACACTTTTCTCTAAATACCAGTACCGTACGGTACCAAATATGTCCTTTATCAAAACAATCACTGGTGATATAATGAAAATTTTTAATTGAGCTTTTATTTTATATGAAGAACATGATATTGAGTATTATGCCCAAGTTAAAAAAATTGCGCGTGAAAGTTTGGTTTATTTAACATAACATATAAAATCAAAGCTCCTAAAGAAAGTGTAAAAGTGTATTAGTGCGCAGAGCTCGCGAATGAGCTTATTTTTCTAAATATATTGACACAATGCCAACTCGAACTTCTGCAGCGCCACCTAAATGCTAAAAATTTAAAAACGCCCCGCCAGACCTCCCAAAAGCCTACAAAGGGACGCTGGCATGGCGCCCCGGTTAAGAATCACTGCCCTAGTGCAAGTTTTACTGTTGTTACTATAGGTACTCGTAGGTATTGTGAGCATTTGCGGCCATCCGTTAGAACACAAATCTACGAGTCTAAAAACCTGGCATTTCAGCATCGGATATTTATTCAAGTTCGTGATTCTTGAGCGAATGACATCCTGGTTTGGAGAGCCGTGTAAGGCAGTCAAAGTGCAGCTTCGGACCTAATGCTTTGAATTAAAAAGCGTTGCACGTTCCGCTGTAGAGATGGGACTAATCAAATCAATGCGCTTCGTGAAACTGCCAATTCGGTCACTGAACCATTGGTATTCATTTTTTTACTGATCGTGCTTTTTGGATAATTCAAATTTCAGAGCCTTCTTTGATCATCAATCTGAATGGCATACAGTCATGTTTTCTGGAGACCAGTTGATAATCTATTAGAATAATAATAAAACGAAGTTTATTAATTACTTAAACTTTTGTCTTTATTTTGACAGCGAGCCTGGCGAAACCAAACCCTGTCGAAATAAAGACAAAACTGGAAGTAGTTAAAAAAAAATCGTTTTATTTAATTATTATTTAAAATGAACTTCCATTATTAGATATAATGATTTAAAAAAAAACACAAGGAATAAAAATTAAACAAGTTAAATCCTCGTAAACTAGCATTATGAATGAAAAATTAAATTAAATGAAGACCGAAGAAACCATGGCATTACCAAATTAATCAATGATATTAAAAAGTTCGAATTTGAAATGCTAGGGGTATATCAGTACTCGTATATGATAGTGTTGCAGTATATCCCCCCCCCCCTCCTTTCAAAAACGATGTTACGAATATTAGTGATTTAAAAAATATAAATCTAGTAAAATTATTGATATTTAATCTTGAACATCCCCATCACTAATCGAAGATTACCTAGGTCTTTCCACGGTTAGATTGTTTTAAAAAGATAGGAACGATTTACGACAATTTCAACGTTTAATGCCAACACTGTTTTTGCTATCAGGAAGCAAGATAAGATTTTCTTCACTTTTACATTTATCAATAAACTGTATATGTATTATATGTTTAACCGTTGCGAATGATGGTAATTGATGAAACTGGGCCTGAGATTTACCTGAGATATAAATAATCTAGTTTAGTCCATGAATTCGTTTGCAAAACACTAAGATCGTAAGACAATTTTTCATTTGTTCGTATAAAAAAGTTAACATATTTTTGTTTTCAACTAATTTTTTACGACGATTCCCTTGATAGCAGTTTAACTTTTGGTTAATATTGTTTTACAGTTAGTTCACACTCTGTGCAAAGGTATTATAACGAAAACCGTTAATGTAAGTCCGTACTTTATTTCTACATCAAATATGCTTCGTACATTGTACGCTTACTTAAACAAATCTTATAATATTATACACTACCGTTTGTAAATGGTGTTTAACATAAAAACGTGTAATTATTTATTAAATTTATACAATTAGAAATACGCTTGTATACGCTCAAGATTTTTTATTTTATTTTGCAATATTCAAACAATGAACGGTTTGTTTGGACACTGGCGTCTTTGTCGCAATCGAAATGTTTTTATATATTGATTTATTTATAAACTGTTAAATTATTATATAATATAAAAACCTGTTTTTATGTTGAAGTTCTTGCTGAATTTGAGAACTTCAAAATTATATTAAAGAAATTATTCAAATTGACATAAGAACAAATACACAAAAAGGTTTGAAAAATCAAGAAAATTTGACATTTGATATATTATTGTAACAACTGATGATGTGAACATAAGTTGACGAAACATCTGTCGTGAAAAATAAAAATAAAATTGTGATACATAAAAACTGAGTTTTATAATTTAACAGTTTATAATGTTGAAGTATCAAAGTGTTTCGGCCAAAACAATGGACTATGTATTTATTTATTTAGAGTAACAAACAGCATATATTAAAACATATAGAAACAATAAAATTAGGCCAATTACATGCTTCATAACATACATATCGAAATCGAAGTTAAACTTTATTCAAACAAAATTTTAATTAGTTTTTACATCACTGTTCATGAAACAACATATATATGGTAATCATTATATCCCTAAGCACATAGAATAATGGAATTCAGTATAAACGTCTGTAGAAAAGGGAATGAATTATTAACATTATCTCTTTAGAGCAGAGTTTTGGATGCGGTGTGTGAAGAAGATATCACAGTGATGTTTCCATTTAACTTCATCTTAATTATCATCTCTGTAAACTTCCTGGACCCGTCCAAACTGGAGCTGTGCGTGATTAATGCGGATCCGTGGGCGTGATGATCCTCCCTCCCCCCCACTCTTTCTCTCTCTCCACCCGACCGTTCTCCTGGATCTTACGATTTTCAAACGTTTCTCTAAATTACTGGCCTAGGCATGACTCCAATTACCCGCCAGGAGTTAAGTGAACCTGTGATTTATCCACAGTTAGCCACGAAAGAGTTATGAAGCGAGGTTCGGAATACAAAAGTATAATTATCAAATATTTTATAATAAAAAAATCTCTTTGACTTAAGACTTTGAGTTTTAATGTTATTATTTTAATCTTTGTTTTATTTCTGTTAACTAAACTATTTTTTATATAACTCGTGTACTGAGTAGATCTACAACACCAAATAATAATAATAAACTTATTAAGTGGATTCACATAGAATTATTATTTTTTAAATATTTTATTTTCATAAAACATTATAACAATTATGTTTTGGGCCGCAGATGTTCTTCCTCAGTGTAGACGATTTGTTAATTTTTTTTTTAATTCTACATCAAAGAAAAACATAGTTAACTATCATTAAATCTAGATAAACTGCGGAATTCCATAATGACGATTTTTTTTATGAATTAAAATATTGTTTTTCCCACTTTTGAGTTTATTTTTCTCGACATGTTTCGAAAGCTTACATCCTCATAATCGGGAGAACGGTATAAACTCGTTATCTCTATGATGAAGGTGTAAACCTTCGAAACATGTCGAGAAAAATAAATTCAAAAATGGAAAAAACAGTGTTTTTAATTTATAAAAAATCCTTGTCATTAAATCATTTACAGGATTTTTATGAGTTAAAACACTGTTTTTTCGACTTCGATCTCAAAATCGACAGTATTAACGCCTTAGGTTTATCAAAATATTTTGCTTCTTCCTTTATTGATTTTTGACTTGAAAATTGCACAGGTGATTTAAAGGAATATAATATAATTTTATTGTCAAATAATTTAAATAGCACGGTTTCAGTATGGAATTTACTTTAACGAGAAGTATGTGGAAATCTTCAAGTTGGCCAAAACAACGGTGTCTATTATATGTTACTTTCTAATCCTCAGATGAATCATTCATATTTATGTTTACTTATACTAAACCCATATTAAATTTTGCACTGATTAAAATTTGAATTAGTTTTTCTATGTATAAAATGTCTACAAAATAGAAGTATAGAAAAACGGAGAAAGTTTTTTTTATCACTTATTTTATTTTTTGTTTGATTATTGAATGAATTAGATTACTATAGAAACATTTTGTTCTTTATCGTGATCAGTTGAAACTCAATCTCGATAAATAATTGACGTTAATTCACTTTATACTTAACTATAGTTTTACTTCCTTTTGTATACTGATTGTAGGATGCAATGTTAACTGTACTTCACTACACATTAATTGCTCTCGAGAACATTTCTAGTACGGATAAAATTAGACTTTTGTAACGACAAATAATTGTTTACAAATTACTGTAATCATTATGCAGCGATTCTAAGGTATATTGAATGAGGGTAAATTTATTCTCTACTCGACGATTATAGTGTCAATTGAATCTGTCCAACCGTTCAATCCTGTTTCTTCACTCAGCTTTTACAAATCTCTAGTGTTACAATGTGTTAAGGGCTAGTAGGGACAATATTTCAATATGTAAACATATGATATGATTGCAACTCACATTGATATGTAAGAAGTAACATTATTTCACTGTGTGGTGTTAATTTAGCCTCTTTCAATATGAGAGCCTGCTCTTATTTGATTTTGCCAAAGATTTTTGTTAAGCTTAAGATGTGAACACTGGATTTTTTTATCAATCTGAAATATTTTTTCTGGAAGTTTTGTTTTATTTTATGGGAATGACATGGGGAAACCTGTTCAGACATTTTCATATGATAATTATATTTAAAATGCCCATGCTAGGCGAAGTAAGCCACTTCCTTGATATGTAATAAGTAAAATTATTTCACTGTGTGGTATCAAATAAGTCTATTTCAATATGACAGCCTGCTACTTATTTGATTTTGCCAAAGATTTTTGTTAAGCTTAACATGTGAACACTGGATTTTTTTATGAATCTGAAATCTTTTTTCTGTAAGTTTTGTTTTTATTTTATGGAAATGACATGGGGAAACATGTTCAGACATTTTCAGATGATTATTACATTTAAAATGTTCATGCTAGACGAAATAAGTCACTTCCTTTAAATATAATAAAAATTCTAGTAACGGATGAAAAACGAGTAACACGAATCTTTACAAGATCCCAAAATACAAAATGCTATCTTCTTCTTCCTCTTCAAGTGCCCTGTCGGGTCCACCCAACGTTGGCGATCACCTCGGCGAACCTGTCCCTATCCTACGCCGCTCGGAGAAGCTCCTCCACACTTCGGATGCCGGTCCACTCCCTCACGTTTCGCAGCTAGGACATTTGTCTCCTATCTTGGTATCAACCGTGAAAATTTACGCGATTATTTTACTAATATTTTATTTGATATCTTAAACAAAAACAAAATGTTTCGTAAATTTGAATAAAGTTTATCGATTTGGGAGTGAACCTATGTAAAGTAAAGAGAATCGAAATTGGAAAGGAAATTGAATTATCCAAAATGGTTGAAATCCAGGTCAACCCTGTCCCCTGCACTAAAACTAAAACAAAGTTTGCTTTGCTGAGGTTTCTGCGATTGACCCGTTCCAGAAAGCTCGGGGCATCCCTGATTACCCTCACATCTCGGAGGATTCCACGCAACAGTGGTGGTCAATGCGATTTTGTTTTAATGAATATTTATAATACAATTTATTCGACGCTTAAATTTTATACTATGGGACGTTTTTCAGACATTAATGAAGAGCATGTTTTTGTGTAAATCAAGCAAGTTTAAAAAAATATGAACTAACCAACAAACCATCACGCCGTTTCCCCGAAGGAGTAAGCAGAAAGAATGGACTGCCACACTTTTCTTTCCTGCCATATTTCTCTCGCTTTCTCAACATTCATACATCGTGTCATCGTGTCGATTTCTCTGACTCCTCACGTGGCCGACATTCAATATTTGATTTATTTGATCGTGCCTCGTTTTCCTCGGTCTTCCTCTATTTCTGGTTCCATTTACATCGTTAACATATACTTTTTTACCATTCTTTCTTCATTCATTCTTTCCATATGTCCAAACCATCTTAATGATCCGTTCATTATTTTTTTTCATAACACCATCATTCGCACAGCATTCACTTCTTATATTTTCTTTGACACTCTATTATATACAGAGTATCCACACATTCGTCTCAAGGATCTCATTTCTACTTCATTTATTCTATTTTCATCCTTCTTTTGCCAGTTCCATGCTTCGCTTCCATATATAAGGGTCGGTAGAAAACACCAAATCAAATATTATTTTTAAACCTTATTTAACGTAGCAGTTAGAAAATAAGTAGGCACCCTCCACCGCTGATACGCTTAATGCATCCCTAGGACTTGAATGACGGCCCTGTGTATTTGCCGACGCGATCTAAACGCACGAGCTCAGTGGCTTATTGTACTTTTTGCTCGCGATGCATTCAGTAATATGCAATTGAGTTAAACGACCGCAATCAGTCCGCACAAACGGGGCGTCCTTAGAACCCAGTACTGCAATTGACTCGGGTAAAAATACATTCATTGGCATACTCCCGTCCAAGACCTTTGCGTTCAATAATTCCTAGTCATCAATGAAGGTAGACATCTAATAATTAAAAGGTACTTATATATTGGATAAAACTTGTTTTATACGTATCCCATTCCGTCACGAACTGTGCATTAAAAATGATAATGCAGTAAAACTTTCTAACAGATGTGATCAAAAGTGTTAATGCATACAACCAAGTAACGTATATAATGCTAAAGAAATTTTAACATTTTTAAATCGGAGACATATAAAATAATTCTAAAGTATTTAAAAAGAGGAATTTGCTTTATAGAAGGTACGTTTTAAGTTTCGATGTGTTAATGAAAAAAAAAAAATTAAAACTTATTATTTTTACCGTTTTACGTAAGAAGGGCGGAATGGGGAATGGTGTTAACACAAAGCAATCGCTTAACCCAACCCATGACAGGTCATAATTCCTGTAAGCGCCTCGACCACCATATTCTGTTCCCAGAAAACAATTTATCGTCTCTATTAAGATACAATTAATCCTTAAAACCTATTGTTTTGTCACGCGATAAGTTTGAAATAAATGTATTAAACTGATATGCCTTTGATAAATGATTTCTTGCAATTTATAATGAAATAAAACGATGTTAATTTAGAACTACTAATTATGTCTTTATATAAATTGCGACCGGTTTAGCCAGGCTCGCTGGCAATACCTCATTTATTTTTTGAAAATTTTTACCTCTCTAATCCGAATTTTCATTACTAGTTTGAAAATCTAAAAAATCGGGTGCTTTTGGTTATATGGTTTAATTATCTTTATAAATGTTTATCAAGTTAACATAATGTTACTCAAATAATTGAGTCCCATTTAATAAAAAAAAGAGTTATTTGGAATTATCAATTTACTAATCAAATCAGATGTCACCTCTCAAATTAAGATCCAAACTCTTGCTGCCACAAGCGCTCAAAATCGACCCTCCTGTGAAGGAACATATAACCCCCCGTATAAAATTAACAACCCACATAATCGCTTTTTTTTAATGTTCCCATCACACGTAATAAGGATGGCCACAAAAGCTGAACCTCCGTATAACAGAAGATTCAAGGGCAAATTCAAGTCCTTGCAAGCTCAATATTGGTTTTTTGTATTTCATTTAATAAAAAAAAATGTAATACATAAATATAAGAACAATCTTACGCAAAAAAGCATTTCTTTAACGAAATGCACTTTCTTTATTATAACGAATTTTCTTAAAAAATATTTTTAGACCATAGCGAAAACAGTACGAATTTGTGAAATTCATCCATTTCGTTTAACGAACTTACAAAAAATAAAGCAGATAGTGTTTTCACGTTTAAGAAAATTTCCTAGTTTCACACGGATTTTTCGTTTATACGCGTAATAAGAAACAGCGAGAAATTTAAGTCAAAGTATGTATTGTGCTAAGATTTGAAGTTTTTTTCGCATTTCAATTCAGGTTCCTCTCTTGTCTCTGCCAGTTTATGTCCGAGGGGTACTCGGGGTTTATGTTGGGCGAGATTACCGAGTAGGATCCTCTCGTCAGCACTTCGTGCGGTCCACCTGCCTCCGGTTGGATATTTTGTCTTTTATGATCGGTCGGACGGCTTGCTACAAAATTTTACCAAACGAAGGGGTATTCTTGGTAAACAGCATTGTATAAGAAACAACTGTCCGTACCTACGTACGGGTAAACATTGGTTAATGTTTGAATCTTATCGTTAAATCCCCACTAAGTGAAATAAATATAATTAAAGCGATTGTTTATGAAGATACATCTGGTACACACGTACCACAAAAACATTAATTAATTTAGTGACTTGTTTGTTCCATTTGACTAGTCATTTAAGGGGTGAATTCTTTACATGTGGAATGCTGAATTTTTATAGAAGCGAAAATCATGAAACTCAACATTTTTCTATCCTTCTTCTATAAATTAAACCACATTCATTCAGTGACATGTGATATTTTTTATTTATCAACTAGATATGAATGAATAGGTACATAATGGGATGTCTACTTCTATGAAATATTTTATGTTTGTAAAATAAAAATAAAAATAGAAAAAAATAACCAATTTTTTCCATCATCACATTTGATAATGCCTTAGAAAGGCGAAACATGTCATTTCATCTAAAATATTATAAAACTCGTTTTCAATCATATTAATTACTATTTTTATTTTTAGTTTATTGTTCTAGACATGTTTTGATGTTTCTCCCGATCAAGAGGGAATGAAACAATCGAAATCTGTCGAGAAAAATAAACTCAAAAGTGGAATACACTACTACCTATACTACCTGTACTACTATATACGACTATACTACCTGTAGAAAGACTTAATTCATACGGAGTTCGTATATGCGTTTTGTCTCTTCTCCATTTCTTTGCACACGTGTAAAATGAATACATGTATTATAAGAATAAGTCCACCTTTGTATGTTAAGAAGTGAATAAATATTCACATTAAGTAGTCATAAAACCTAAGTTAAATGCGCTTTCTTAAAATAACAGTAAATAACGCAATTTAACAGTCATTGAATAATTATATGTTTTCCTGATTATATGATAATAAATTTTAAGATAACTACATAACACTTTCGTAAATTTACGACATTTAATTACTAACCTCATTTCCAATGTTCCTCGAACTAGCCACCTTATGAATTAATGCCCTACCATTCAATGAATTGGATAATAGCTCAATTATTTAAAAATGTGTAGTCTTCAACTAGATAACTATGCGCGTGCCAGAGGTCATCCATTAGCATTATTATTCATCCTCTTGGAACATCTCTACCATTTGAGTCTGTCGGTTTGTTTCTGACAAATTATCTCCTGAACGGTTGTTGACCGTTTCAGTTAGTGAAACAAAAGATCATCTTAACAGTTTAAAAAAAAAAGAATTTAAAAATTGGGTTAAAATTCAATTCTTGAATCTGATTATAAAAACCCAAATGGTGATTTTTTTATCATTTGCTAATATATAATAGAAAGCATTACTGTCACTATTATTTTTTCAATATCTGAACATCTCCGTGGTTTAGTGGCAACAGCTATGACTGCCATACCGAAAATCCCGGCGATGACAGTGTGAAAAAAAATCTCACTGTTTTTGGGCAGGTATTTCTCACGTGACAATAAAAATGGCGATACAATAGCTACCTATCACATGCCGTGAGAATCAATAGCTAAAAAGTAGTATACAATTGGATTCAAATAACCTGTTGTATACAAAAATATGCAGTTTAAATTAACATTGATTTAATTTAGGTAAGTTCTTATTAATCATTGTTAAACTTACTTACTTTCTATGGTCAAATAACTCTTAAAGAGTTTTAGCCTTCTTGATGATTTTGTTCCTAGCTCCTCGATTCTGAACTTTTTGCTCCAAGCAGTCCAATTCACTCAACCTAGCCAGATCAGTCAGAACAGTATACATTAGGCGCTGTCTAGGCCTTCCTAGAGACCTTACTACAGTCAGTTTTGAGGCGTAAAATGTTTTAATTGCTCTGGTCTCTGGTCTTTGAAATACATGTCCAATCCATGCTAGGCGTCCGGGTCTCGCAGTGCTCGTTATAAAGGGGTATTGGGTCATCGTATAGATCTCTCGGTTCCTCCTATGCCCCCAAGTTTCCACTGCAACACCAGATCTGGGTCCCAAGATCATTCTCAGGATCGTATTCTCAAATCAATAGATTACATGTTGATCTTTAAGAGTCATGGTCCACGAATCATTGTTGAAAACTTATATAATTTGAATGTGTTAATTAGTTTTTACAACATTTTGAATGTATACAAATACTTGCAGACGAATACTGGATTTTATTTACCCATTGCGGGTTATCAATTCAAGGATTAAAGGGTGGAATGGGGAATGTTGTATTACATTAAGCGTGCGCTTAACCCAACCAATGACAGGTCTTCCTGATTATATGATTTTTATTATGTTTCCAATTTGCATCTTTGTCTCTATTTAGATACAATTAATCATTGAATTAAGTTTTGGTTATAGCAACAGTGTTCTTAGAAATTCGACACATTGGGTTATTAAAAGATGGTGATAATATTCGTGGCGTGTAGAACGGCCGTGAGGAGCGACGCGGGCGAGGAAAGATGATTCTAGAAAAATACATTCTGAACTAACGGGGCGCTGTGAACTCCGCCGGAAGGAAACATCACATTTCGTTTTATTTCTGAGATAGGCAGAGAAAAACGGGGAGCAGTGATAGAGACACACACACGAGGGTCCATTCGGGAATGAAATCATTCATACAATTAATTGCATGAAAAATAAGTAAACATTTGAAGAACATACATTTAGTGGATGCAGTTTTAATTATATCATGTCATTCTTGTTAAAAAATATATAATTAAATAGTCCATTGTTTTGGCCGAAACACTATGATACTTTAAGCTTATAAACTGTTAAATTAAAAAACTTTGTTTTTTGTATCACAAAATATATTTTTATTTTACGCGACAGCTGTTTCGTCAATCTATGTTGACATCATCAGATGTTACAATTATATATCAAATGTCGAATTTTTGTGATTTTTCGAACCTTTATGTGTATTTGTTGCTTTGTCAATTTGAATCACTTCTTTGATATTATTACTCCAGCAAGAACTTCAAAATTATATCGAAGAAATTATTCAAATTGACATATGAACAAAAACACATCGAAAAATCACGAAAATTTGATATATTATTGTAACACCTGATGATGTCAACATAGATTGACGAAACAGCTGACGCGTAAAATAAAAATACATTTGTGATACATAAAACAATTTTTTTTTATATAACAGTTTTAAAAGAGATATATATTCAAACATCAAATATCAATTTATTGAAGTTGAATTAAAATTTCTTGGTAAAAAATAATCATTGCAAATAACAAAAACAGACGTTCATTGTGTATCTTTAGTTTTATTCCACTTGTTTTTTTTTAGTTTTGACTGGTTTCGGCAGCTCGTTGCCATCTTTTGGTGCCTCTCCTAGAAGAAAGTAGCCAGCTACCGAAACTATTAAACAAAGGAATAAAATTAAATATTTATAATAAAGGATTTTTTATTATTATTTTGTTTATTCATATAAAATATCAAATTGTTTAAGATTGTTTATATTCACATGGGATAATCTTCATTAGTTATACTTAAAAGATGTGAAATTTAAATTCTAAAAAAAATATCAATGGGACACGTTCGTACAAATATGTTATTTTTATTTCTTAAATTTTCCATATAGTTTTTGAAATTATATGCGTGTGTGGTCTGCTCAAACGTGAAAGAGAACTCCAAACAACAGAGGACCGAGAGAGCTCTCTCGTTTAGAGATATTTTGGTATAATTACTTGAGAGTAGCACAGGCAGTGTGTCAAGACTCAACCAAGACCACGAGACAGGTTGGTGAGAAGAATCTAACTCCTGCCAACTTATTGTCGATTTCAGAGTTGTCGTTTTGAGTTTCACAGTAAGCACTGAAAACATTAAGATATGTCTTTATTTTCTAAGATAGCTGTTCGGTTATCAAAAAACATAGCTAAATACACTGAACTTCACATGAAAATTACATAGCATTGCGAAAATAGTATGAAAATAGTAAAATATACTTAATATTTGAATTATTTACGATATTGATACGTACATAAATACACATACCAACATATACAGGTATAATGTGCAATATTAAAATATTCTCAGCAAAAAGCTTATATTTATATTTGAACCTTACGGAGCAATTTTATATTTATATACAGTTGTAGGTATACTCGTATAAATATAATTTCTCCTTAAGGTTATAAGCATTACATTTTTTAAGGTAATGTGTTATAATTATAGATATATTGAACTTCATGTACGCATTTACATAAACTTTACAGAAGGTTTTTTTTACATATTTTAGATTTTATAAAAGTTTCACTGTTTACTTTGGAACACTGTTATAATATCACAAGTTTTATTAAATAGTTCCTTGTTTTAGCTGAAACACTATGATACTTTAACATTTTAAACTGTTAAATTAAAAAAAACATTGTTTTATGTATCACAATTGTATTTTTTTTTTCGCATGTGATACAATTGTAATACATAATATAATTTTTTTTAACAGTTTAAATTTTTTTATTATTTAATTCCTATGAAATTGTGGCGATATTCAACTCGCGGCTTTTCAAGGCTTTTTTTTAGTAATAATTCGACAACCTTCGTGGCAGAGTGGCAAGAGGTATGACTGGCCTAACTGAGGCCCTGAGTTCGATTTCCCGCAATGCCAGTGCGATTCTCACTATCTTTGGTCTGGTGTAGTTTTTACGTGACAATAAAATGGCAAATAGATCAGCTACCTATGACATGTCATGTGAATAAAAATACGAGTAATAGCTAAAAACAAATTGTATACAGTAATTGGGTTCAAACGACCTGTTGTATACCAAAAAATAAATTACAAAATTCATATATGACTTATTAATATGTATGAAAAAACGATACTTTTCAAGGAGTTGTATTAATAATATTTGTATATGACATGTTTCGGCCTTCTAAGGGATTATCAAATGTCATTGACATTTGAAAATTCCTTGGAAGGGCGAAACATGTCATACATAAATATTATACTAAAACTCCTTGAAAACTATCGTTTTTTCATACATATTAATAATTTTATATGGAGTTTTACATCATTGTTCAAGAAACAATAAATACATATATGACTTCTTAAGAATTTGTGATTATGAGATTCATAGTAATTAACAATAAAATATTTTAGAATATTGTATCTCAATAGAGACGAAGAAACAAACTGGAAACTGAATATGGATGATCAAGGTGTTTACAGGACTTATGACCTGTCATTGGTTGGGTTAAGCGCACGCTTTATGTAATTACAACATTCCCCATTCCACCATTGTTATTATGATCATGTATGATACATTTTTGGAAGTTGTATATATACTCCAAATCCATACATATCTTCACGTGGCAGTTCCAGTTAGCCATCTATGTAGATTTGATTGTACTAATTAATTTTTTAAGATTAATCTATACAATCCATCCACTAACGCCATCTATGAAGAATGATTGTTTAGCATTTAGCAAACAACTTTATTAACACAATGCGAAGAGGCTACCGCCTCCTAGCGCACTGTTTAGAAGTCGCCTGGAGTATCCACTCCTATTTTATACGCCAAATAATTGACCAGAATATTTACAAATATTTGTGAAATGTATACTTATATCTGTATACGAATCCTGGATTTTCACCTGTGGGTGGTTAATTTAAATTTTTAAACAACTAAAAATTTAAATTAACCACCCACAGGTGAAAATCCAGGATTCGTATACAGATATAAGTATACATTTCACAAATATTTATTTTAGAATACTTCTTTGAAACGTAATTCAGTTAGGAGTACCGTGTTAATGTTTATGTCAAGACATTATAATAACAATCTCCCACCTATTATAATAATTTCTCAGTTGTCATAATTTTTATTTTGCCACAACGGACATTTAATGGAGCGCTCAATTTCATTCCGCATATAGACCTCGATTAGCCAAGATTTGTAAAGTCTAATAGATATATTGTGCCTAGCTTCAGGGTCGTTTGTATTCTATCATCTTCTTTTCGGAGTGCCCGCACACTTAACTCGGTCCATTAACTATCATCCCGAAGAGGCTGTTAACCCTCCCCCGACCAAAAAGTGAATTAATTTTCGATACGTTTATTCGCAGAAAATATATAACGTCCTATATATCGTTTTATAATAGTATTATTCTTACAGTTGTATAATATAAACAGCTAATTGTAATAAACTTTATAATATTTCTTAAAATATAATACAATGAAACATGCTTTATTATTAAGTTTTTATTTATTTTAATACTTAGTTTTTCTTTAAATTCAGACTAGTTTCGGTAGCAGGCTGCCATTGATTTTTTTTTTCATAAAAAAAAAACAAACGTTCCAAAATAAATGTTTATAATATCTGTCAAAACTGATCATAATGGTAAACAAGTTTATAATATATTTTTTTGTGAATGTATACTTATACTTGTATACGAATACTGGATTTCACCCATTGCGGGTTATCAATTCATGATTTGATCAGAATGAAATTTAATGAGATCAGTGTATGAGACTGTCATTGGTTGGGTTGCTGCGCGCTTAACCCAACCAATGACAGGTCATAAGTCCTGTAAACACCTTGATCAACCATATTCAGTTTCCAATTTGCATCTTCGTCTCTATTGAGATACAATTAAATTTTATAATATTTTAAATATGTATCATTATATAATGTATCACTGAAGAAGGACCGGTTGTCCGAAACGTCTCCGATATGTAATTTTTTTAAAAAGTTAGTATTGTATATGGGTGTTTTTCAAAAAGTTTGCTCGTTGCGTAATAATTCCACTACGTCACATTTGGCGTTCCACTAATACAACACGTTGCGTAGTGGATGTGACGTATAATGCCAGTATTGAAACAAACTCCAAAATGCAGGTTTATGAAAATGATTTTACTAAATATTATATTGAATTCAGATTCTAGATGTCGGTCATTTTTACCCATGAAAAGCTGTTAGTAAAACAATCAATACTTACATTATAGAATCACGTTCGTAGTGGAAAATAAAAACAGCACGACGTGACGCCCGATCACTATTTCACATAACAGAATGCGACTGGTGTCAGTTTACGAACATGGCGACGTTGACGGGCTATAAAATGTTGCCATCAATCAAAATATATACTTAATTTATAGAAAATTTATCGTTTAAATCAGTATATCGACGTAGCGTATACGGAATTTTCCACCAACGTCGTTTTGAGTGACTAAATAAAAGCAGTATTTTATATTATTTTGAACTCTAATACGCTGTAAACTAGGAATATTATTGAATCTGGATCATATAACCCTTCCAAATAACATAAAACTCTTGGACAAGAAATAGCTTATCAATGAATATTTTTCGTTTATAAAGTGCAAAAGGAGCGTGGGACACTAGAAAAATCACCATTCTTCAACGTATATTCCCAATAATTA
This sequence comes from Lepidostoma basale, assembly GCA_022606425.2. Lineage (NCBI taxonomy): Eukaryota > Metazoa > Arthropoda > Insecta > Trichoptera > Lepidostomatidae > Lepidostoma > Lepidostoma basale. The sequence continues at coordinate 128,991 of JAHDVF020000468.1, read as the reverse complement.
AGCAAAATAAACAGATATAAGTACTTTTGGATATGTGAATAATCAATTTTTGAGTTATTCTGTTGTTTTGAGATATAAAAAAAACAGTTTTAAAATCAATAGCCTGCAGAATTAACTCGAAAGTCAGAGGACCTGTAATTTTCGAGTAAACATTTTATTTGAAAAACACCCATATACAAAGTATATAAAAAAGACAAATATTACATCTACAAAACAAAGTATGGCGAACATAGAAGAAAAAGTGGTTTTCTCAATAAAATATAAATTACAATCTTTTCATTACATCAGAGTTCGGAAGGTCACATATACTAACTTAATTTTAATTTCATGTATTGCTCCTATTTTTTAATATGAGTTTCATGGTATTGAATCAACGTGCTAATGTCAGTCAATAAGTAGAGCAAACTAATTATAAAATCGTTTCATCTTGGAGATGAATTTGTGTAACTTTTGGTATATGGCGAAACGAAATCTATATTGCTGTGACCTTGCCATATTAATTAAGTATTTGATTATTGTATATTGTAAGCATTAATTTAAAAAAAAAAAAATTAAAAAAAAATGTTCATTGCTTTTGTTTTTTTATTTAATCATTAATTAAATTAATAAATTTTCTATACATACATATGAAGTACTTAATTTGTGGTGTGGCATTATTTAAAATAATATTAACACACTTTACTATTTTTTACACTACTTTATTAATTTTTTGTTGTTATCCGATATTTTGCGTTTATTATTTAGATGCTTTTCTTCTTCTTCTTCCTCAGCCTATTCCTGTCCACTCCTGGACAAAGGACTCCTCCATTAGCTTCCATGTCATTCTGTCCTGTGCAGACTGCATCCAGGTTATTCCGACGTGTCTGTTCAGATCATCCTTACACCGTAGTTGCGGTCTCCCTGCACTTTTCTTCGCCGTCCACGGTCTCCAAGTCAGCAGTCTTCTTGTCCATTTTTCATCTGAGCTTCTGGCTACGTGACCTGCCCATTGCCTTTATAGAGTCGCCACCCGGTGGATGATGTCAGTGACCTTTGTTTTTTCTCTCACCGTAACGTTTCTGACTCTGTCTCTTACGATTACTCCTAACATGGCTCTATCCATGGCTCTTTGGGTCACACGTAAATGATCTTAAGGCGTGAAATCTGTGGAATTCCGTAATGACGATTTTTAAATTAATAATAACACTGTTTTTTTCGTTTTGAGTTTATTTTTCTCGACATGTTTTACTCCTTCATCATCGGGAGATTGATATAAACGAATCACGTTGAGATAAATAAGCTAAAATGTGGGTAAATCGTTAGTTTATTTTGTAACCATGGCATGTAAAAACTTGTAAAAGTGTGTTCTCTTACTAAATTTACTCATTGCAAAATACCTCTTTTCAAAATAAAAAATAATGTTAAAACAAATTATACTTACCACAGTAGTTCTTTGTTACAAACCTCCGTACCAAATTACAGTACAATTAAGTAGGAAAGTTAGATTACGTTTTCTTGCAGCATCCCGTTAACGAAGGGTTTTCACATTCAGTTCCCGAAATAAACGTGAAAGTACCTTCTTAGTTGGGATATTTTTGTTCCAACACTTGGTTCTACTCGCACTCGAAAGCCCTCGTGACACGGTATTTTATGCTTTAACCGCACGCCGTAGAAGAGATAAGTCGACAAAGTACACACGAGCTTACAAAGCTCACAGTAATTGTATACCCGAGACTATGGCCGGTTATAAAACTCTTGGAAAAATAATGTGTATATGATTTTTATATTTTTTTATAAGATTAACGCTCTATTATGGGTTTTATAAAAACGAAAATTTTCTAAGATTAATAAAAATCTTATACAAAAATGGTTGAAACGTAAAGGAAAGAATTTATACCTAAACGACGAAGATTAATAAAAATCTTATACAAAAATGGTTAAAACGTAAAGGAAAGAATTTATACCTAAACGACGTAAACGAAGCAAAAACAGAGGTGAGACTGAAGAAAACGTGGCGCAATCAAATGAATCAAATTTTAAATGTCTGTCACATAAAGAGTTGGAGAAATCGACGTGCGTGCAAAACACGATGTATGAATGTTTAAAAGTCAAGATGTAAAATATGAACAATTGTGGCGGAACTTCTTTTTGCCTGCGATTTGATGGTTAGGTTAGGTTAGGTTAGGTTATAGTAACTAGTTTTCAAAGTAATAGTAAACATTTAAACAACCTTTTTTTTATTTCCTAAACAATGATTAAACATTATATTAAATATTTAATATGAATGAAAGCGTCGGTTTCGGATAGGCTTTTCAACATGTGTTTGTATATCAAATAGAAATGTTATTATTTAAAAAATGTGGATTTTGTAGATGAAATTGTTATAGACTATGGCACCGAGCTACCGAAACCGGTCAGAAATAGAAGAATAATAAATAGAATAAAACTACATATGATGTTTTAAATTTGTTTAATAGTAAAAAAAATCGAATGTTGTGAATCAGTTTGAGTGGTTTAAGAAAAACGTTATTTTTTCAGATTTGAATAATGTCTATATCAAACAAAATATTTGTGAGATGAAAGGGAAATGGGAATTTTTCGTGAGCCTGGAAATGGGTTCCGGAAAGATCCCATGATTCATCAACTCAGTTTGTCTTTCAACATCCAAAAAGTGATATTAGACCTTGGCATTTCCTGCCGGGTGTTTCTCTGAGATTAAATCTTTCTAACTCTTTATATGAACCATTGAGATGCAGACTGCCCTAAAACTTTTTTCATGCATCAAGGCCAGATTTTATTGGATAAAAATAATATTAATATAATATGATACGTCTTCAAATGAAAATGTTTTAAAATATTACAATTGCGGGGGGCCAATTAGATGAAAAAAATTATAACAATAATTTTGTTAAGAATTAATTGTATCTCAATAGAGACGAAGATGTGAATTATTTGGAAACAGAATATGGTGGTCGAGGCGTTTACAGGACTTATGACCTGTCGTTGGTTGGGTTAAGCGATCGATTTATGTTTACAACATTCCCAATTTCACCCTTCTACCAACACCACGTCTGACAATTATTTGAAAGTTTTCACATTTCACATATTTTAGTTCAATCTACACTAGCGCCATCTATTGAGACTAGAGGTAAGCATTGAGCGGAAAATCTTTATTAATGTAATGTGAAAAGCTATCAAACCAATTATCACATATTACAAAAAAATCTTTTTAAAATGTATATTAAGTTAAAATCCACTAATTTTGACTAACGGATGTCTAACATTAGTGAATTTAAAATAAACATAAATTTTAAAATGAATTTTTATAATATTTTTAAATTTACATTATTGCCAATTAGATGGTTTGGAAAAATGGAAATAATGAATGAAGAAATCATGTTAAAGAAATTAAAAGTATTTGTTAACCTTATGAACGGAACAAGAAATAGTAGAAGAATTAAATCAATCAAAGATAACATGTCGGCATAATGAGATGTCGTGCGTGCATGACACGATGTATGAATGTTAAGGCTCAAGAAGAGTATGTCGGGAAATAACTGTTTGACGTAACATTATTTCTGCCTACTCCATCGGAAAGATGGTGTGATGGTTAGTTAGTTTTTTCATTTATTTTGATGCTTGTTTCCCTTTACTAAAGCATTAATAAAATGATTTTTTTAACCTTATTTATTATTATCCCCTATTAAGGCAAAAAAGATCACTCTTTAAAATAAATTACTACTAATAATAATATACCATCGAAAAAGTATATCTTATCAGCTGTAAAAATATTTTTTTCATTTGTTCCAATGACAATTTGAATAATTTCTTCAATATTATTTCAAAGTTCTTGCTGGTTAAGTGCCTAATTACAGCTAATTTAAAAAAAACAGTGGATACGTGTAACATAAATTAAATAAACACAAAAGTCCGGATCGTCCATGTCAACATGTGCAACATCGAAAAAAACATTATGTGTTATTACATTATGTGCTAAATTAAAAAAATGGCGGATTCGTGGAACATAAATTAAATAGACAATATGTGCAATTAAATAGACATTTTGTGTTAAATTATTATTATTTTGTTATTTTATATCATTGTATTTTATATTATTTGTTTTAGATTTATTTTGTGGGTGTTGGACGATCGAAGTGTGCGCGGGAGATGCTTATTGGTGGCGATGAGGTTCGCAACCCATCACACCGCGTCTCCCGCGGAGCGAAAAGAGAAGGATGGAGTGCCGCATCAGTAAAAGTGGGACAGTCCATTCTTTCTACCTACCCTTTCAGGGAGATGGCATGATGGTTAGTTAGTTAGTTAAAGTATATCTTCGGGAAGAAGTCAAGGCTCATAGTGGTCTATAGCATCAGTGATGATGATAAAATATACCCTTCTTCTTCTTCTTCGTATCAATGGCAAGAAAGGTTTATATGTCGTAGAGGTGGCGCTAAAATAATTACTATAATATATATCCTCTTTCTCTTGCCATTGTTGTTGAAGGTTTGTTCGACTTTGTATCGTTTCTAGGGGTGCCGGGTGTTGGAACACCTGGAGGCACCTTCCTTGCTCCCTTAATATACACTTTATTTGTTTCTTAATAAAGGGTGTTTTTTTAGAGGTATATAAATTCTACAATGTTAATGTCTATGATATTGGATTTATTTAATAGATAATTTTATGCTATTATTGTTTAAATATGATTTCGGGCATATGAGCGCCACGGCTAGCTCGAATGGAGCGCAATCGTGAAGTCCGATTTTCGACAACGTTATCGAGCAATTGGGTGAAATGGCAAAATGTACTGACTACAAATCAACTATCAACTGTCAAATTTACCGCCTGTAGAAACAATGTTGCCAGTTTAAAAAGCAAACCTCTGAAAAAACACCCTATATAATATGTCTATTATTATTTTAGAAAATTTAGAAATTGACACCATGTGTGGGCTTATTTTACTATATCCAACACGTTTTGATACTAAAGAATACAGTGTAATAGTACCAGGACAAAAGATTTTCGTTTTGTTTTATGTTTTCACGTACCGTATGTAAGAGAACCCAATAAAAAGCAAAGGGTATTGTACGTTTTGAAATATTCGCTGTTGTTTAAGGAAATAAAAGTTTAATCAAGTTTTACTATCATCCATAAAACGTCGATGGAAACGGGCGCTTTATAACATTAAATGAATAAATCGTTACTGACTTCATTCGGACCTTTCGTCCCCCAGGACTGTACGAGATACGATATTATTCGCTGCTAATATTATTGTGTGCAGTTTCTATTATCTGTTCTCTCCCAACTGAGTTATTCCATTACACCTTGAAATTTATCGATTGCGTGAACACGATCCATTTCTAAACAGTGTTTCGTACTTAACAGGATAATCAGCCGAGTTACTTCAACTAGTTTATCGTGATAAAGGAATCATTTCATAGACAAAACGATCGAATATTGCAATTAATTGATTATGCAATCAATGTATTTTCACATTCGCTCTAGCTTGTTTATGGTACATTTATAGGAGTTTAAAAATCGAATTATATTTATTACTAGCTGACCCGGCAACGCTTCGCTATTGCTAAATTCGAGTATATAAATAAATCCAATATATATTCAACAAATACAATTGAAGTTCAATATCAATTAGTTTATTTATTGGATTAAATGACATGTGCATGGATGCAAAAATGTGTGTGTATATCTATAAAACAATGTTTCAATCCAAGCAAACTCGGTGTGAATTTTAAACTTGAATACATATTACTAATGTAATTGAAAAAGTATTTTTTGAATATTTTATATGAAATTTAATAATCAAATAAACAATATTATATCACATTTGCACAAAACATTCATATGTTTAGAGAAACAAAACTCTTGATTTTGTTGTCCATGAAATTCACATCAGAGCCAATAAAGTAAGTTTCTACTGCGAGTCCGTTGGCGTGGAATAGTAATATAGATGATAATACTACAAAAGCCTCCCTTCCCGACTTCCACAACTGTATCCCTCGCCGCTCTGCGCCATTGACCTCCTGCCACTCGTTTAATGTCATCAGACCATCTTGCTTGTGATCTGCCAGAATTTGTGTAGCTGTTTCTCTTTCGCCACTCCAGGCCAGAAGATCTTATCACCCGTTGTCCTTGCTTTATGACCGATCCCATTCCATTTAAACATTAGTTATTTTACACGCTGCATCGGCAACTTTGGTCCGATCCTTGATTCATCAATTTTGGGCCCTGGAATTAAAAAAAATAAATTTTGAATTGCCATAAGGCGGACACCGAAGAGGCGCATAAGGCAAAATTTAAATTTCCATACAATGAATGAATTACAACTGTTTTTCACTTGTTTGCTGAAGATATTCTTCATATAAAAGGCAGTTCATGCTATATGCATAATAATAATAATAATAATTAGGCTAATTTGTCAAATTAACTAACTAACTAACTAACCATCACGCCGTCTCCCCGAAAGTGTAAGCAGAGAGAATGGACTGTCACACTTTTACTGATGCGGCACTCCATCCTTCTCTTTTCGCCCCGCGGGAGGCGCGGTGTGATGGGTTGCGAACCTCATCGCCACCAATAGGCATCTCCCGCGCACACTTCGATCGTCCAACACCCACAAAATAAATCTAAAACAAATAATATAAAATACAATGATATAAAATAAAATAACAAAATAAAAATAATTTTACACAAAATGTTCTTTTTAGACGGTGCACATATTGTCTATTTAATTTATAATATGTTCCACGTATCCACTGTTTTTTAATTTAGCACATAATGTAATAACACATAATGTTTTTTTCAATGTTGCACATGTTGACATGGACGATCCGGACTTTTGTGTTTATTTAATTTATGTTACACGTATCCACCATTTTTTAAATTATCTGTAATAAGGCACTTAACCAGCAAGAACTTAAAAATAATATTGAAGAAATTATTCAAATTGTCATTGGAACAAATGAAAAAATTATTTCTACACCTGTCAAAATTCTTTATAAGAACGATAAAACTAATAAAACCTTTTAATCTGATTAATTTGTCAAATTAATTAAATTAATCAGATTTTAAAGGTTGGTCATGTTAGAAGTCGGAGGAATCGACATGCGTGTATGACTCGTATGAATGTGGAGGAAGCTAGACAGGTTTGCCAGGATAGAGTAGTGTTATGTTGAAGAAATTATTCAAATTGTCATTGGAACAAAAAAAAATTTATTTGTACACCTGTCAAAATTCTTTATAAAAACGATAAAACTGATAAAACCTTTTAATCTGATTAATTTGATTAATTTGTCAAATTAATTAAATTAATCAGATTTTAAAGGTTGGTCATGTTAGAAGTCAGAGGAATCGACATGCGTGTATGACTCGTATGAATGTGGAGGAAGCTAGAGAGGTTTGCCAGGATAGAGTAGTGTTATGGTCCATTCTCTGCCTACCCCTGTGGGGAAACGGCGTGATGGTTTGTTTGTTTGTTTAATTTGTATAATCGCCGTTTTCGTGAATAGCTCACCTCAAGGGCGCTTTGACAATGTTTTTAGTCATGAAAGGTGCATGTGAAAACAGCGAAATCACGATCGTAGAAACTTACTTTATTGGCTCTGATGTGATTTTCATGGACAACAAAATCAAGAGTTTTGTTTCTCTAAACATATGATCCGTTGTTTGATTGATCTAATTCCATTTTAACGAAGTTATTTTGCACGCTGCATCGGTAATTTTCGTCCCATCTCTGATCCGTTACTTTATTTTCCTAGAAATAAACGGAAAAAGTCATAAGAATTGTGTCATTCATTCATATTGTAATTCATATTGTATATCATTAGAACTTTCTTACCGTTGCTGTGCATAACCTAAAAGTACCGAAACTTCATACCTACAAAATATTACGACGTACAAAGAGAAGATTGACAGTTCAGAGACCACGTGACCAATCGAACGGCTAGAACTCTAGAAAACGAATATCATTAAGTAATCACCGTCGAACGTAAGAGAAACGAATAAGTTTCAGCCACACGAAAAAATAAAATTTCGTTCATAACCTCAAAATGACGTGTAAAAATTATACTCGCCAAAATTAAGAAGTATAATTACCTGTCTGCATTAATGTACATTAAAATATGGCCAATAAAATAGACTGTACCAATTAAACAACCAATTATTTTAGTACGTAATAAGTAAAACGTATTAAGTATTATACATCCCAAAGTAAAACGCAATATATTGGACTGTCAGAAAGCAAAACACATTGTTGCCACTACACAAAATTACATGGAGACTGAATTCTCTCCAGACCGTGTCAAACGAATATAGACTCAAAAGATTGATACTCAGGTGATACGAACATTAAGGTCTATATTCGTTTGCACTACGAAAATTTTCAATTAATTGATTAATTTATAAAGTTAATTAGAGCTCGATTAATAACGAAAATATGCCTATGACGACCGCTAAATTCCACTTAGTCCATTCCCCAAGATACAGAAGGATCTGATGAAGAATCACCGAGAAAGAAGGAGACACACACAACCCAGATTGTGTTTTATTTATATGTAGATTACTCCGCCAAATAAATGGCCTTCCCACCATCTACCCATTCAGGAACTGCTTCTCTTATCTTTCCCTCGGAAACAACCTCCATTTTAAAATAATAAGAATTATTACATCATACTCTACAACGCTAACGTAAAGTGGCTTTCCACTAATTTAGCCTGAGAGAGAGAAAAATATAGGACTTTAGCATAGATTCTAAAATCTCCCACTTACTCTTTAAAAGTAGCACTCAAGGCCGTAGAGATCTATTTCCCGCACAAACCAGCCACCAAATCACATTTCCAACAATGTTTCCAATAGGCGTAAGAGAAATAGCCAATGGAATTGAACCTCTATTCTAGAAGATCCTTGCCCAATTTCAAAATCGAAGTGTCAAAGACAATTTACCTTCATCATCGGATGAATAATGAAAATATTTTATATCATTATCGGATATTGTGCGGACGGCGGGAAGGGCCTGGAGAACACTGGCAAAAGACCAAGAGGGATATCGTGAGTGAAGAGGCTTGCGTCCAGCAGTGGATGTAGACAGGCTGACGATGATATCATTATCTAGATATTTTAGGTTTTGTTGTTTCGAAATTTTCCGAATTAAACATACCTGTATGCACATAAGTGAAAAAACAGTATTTATTGTTTATTGTACAATGATGTAAAACTCCATAATAAACAATTAATACGAATGAAAATGTCTGTTTTCTAGAAGTTTTATTATATTTTATGTGAATGACATGTTTCGCCTATCTAAAGCATTATTTATTTTGATAATGTCATGGAATTTATGTCTTTTACATAAAATATAATAAAACTTCTAGAAAGCATACTGTTTTTATTCGTGTTAATTATGAAAAAACAATGTTTTGATTTAAAAGTTCATCGAGGTTATAATATTTTGTTGCCATACAAATATTAATCGCTACATCTGTACTATTGTTTATTATATGGACATATTCTAGTTTCTTAATTCTATTCATTGGGTAATAAATGATTAAACAGAGATTATTACCTTATAAATACATATATCTTGCAAATTTCAATGTGTCGTGACGCTGTACCACCATATTGTACCGCACCGTTGATTTTCGGACATAACCTAATATTTATGTTAAACTTTATTGTACTTGCTTCAGGCTATATACTACAATATGTAAGAAATGAAGCTTTGAGCTGGCAAAAGAAGAGTGAATGTAGGATAAATGCCGTAGGAATGAAATAACTGAGAATAATATGCGGGAAAACGATATATATGATAGAATACCGAACGACGAAATAAGCAACAAATGTAAGGCAGATGATTGCATCATAAGTAAAATTTAAAAAAAGATCCCTGAAATGGTTTGGACATATGGAATGAATGGACAAGGAAGAATGATTAAAATGTTGTATACAAGCAGTGGGAGTGGAAAAAGAAGCAGTGGAAAAACAAAGAAAACATTGCATAACCAAATTAATCAAATACTGAAAGGCGCTCACGATCTATTAATGTAGAGCAGTGATTCTTAACGGAGGCGCCAGCGCCCCCTTATGGGCGTTTTAGAGGTCTAAGGGGGGGGGGGGGGCGTTTATGAATTTTTAAAATTTAGGGGGCGCTGCAGGAGTTCCAGTGGGCGTTAGGTCGAAATACAAAAATAAGGTATGCTCAATTGTTGCGTGCACTGCACACATCATCACTGTAAATCATCGCGTACACAATCGCAAACTCGACTGGTGCATCAATATTTGAAACCCTTGAAAACTTTTCGCCGAAAAATTTATTCCCTTCACTAATGTGATTGCTTGTGCTACTACTGATGGAGCACCAGCGATGGTTGGTCGGCATCATGGTTTTGTATCAAGATTGAATATCAATAATGATCATAAAATACATACGTGGAGAAATTTTGAATTTCGCTTTTTGTAGGGGGGGCGCTGGATAATTTTACCGTGGTAAAGGGGCGATTCTTTCAATACGGTTAAGAAACACTGGTGTAGAGGAATCTCGAGAGGTATGTCAGGACAGAACAGTATAGCGGTTCTTCTCTTCTGCCTACCTTTTCGGCGATGATGGCAATGATGGAAATGGCGTGATGGTTAGTGAGTTAGTTAGTTATTGTAAAAAAAAAACGATTATCGGGAAATATTTTCCAAAGAGTAAAAGTATATCTTTTTCTTACTTCACGCATTATTTATTAATGAGCCGAGTAAGTAAATACTGTTAACAATTTCTCGTTTTTTTATCAATAAAAACTGTTTGCAGAGAACGAAGTATTTGTTATGACAAGTAATGTGTTTTTTTTATTTTTACTCTGTGAGCGAGTGTATTGTTTCCTTTCTCAAGTTTCTGGGCAAGTGAGCTAAGTGAAGTTCGTCGATATGCACTACACGCCTGGGGATTTATTTGCCGAGATAAGGGAGCCGTGACAATAAACAGCGTTAGCCCTCTTGTAAAATCGAACGCCGTGTTAAATATTGCTTCTCCCACTTAAATTCTTCCCGGTTATATTGTGCATAGTTTTATTATTTTAAGATTCACATTATTTATGATACTTTTGCCTTTAGATGTCAATATTACGTATAATATTTGTTAAAAAAAACTTATTATTGAGAAAATATCTATGAGATGTTGTTTTACTAGAGTAAACTAGATTTAGGAAACCAACATACTTAATACAAATTAAAACGTCTGTTTTCATATAATAAATGATGAAATTCATATAATGATGATGTTATATAATAAATGATGGTGGGGGTTAAACACTTTTTCCCTTGATTCTAAATAATGTATTACTGTTATTAAGTTGTAGTTTAAATGATTCTATATAATGTAAATTTATTATGTTTTGGGTTAGTTTGTTTACTATATAATTAAAAAGCAATGCTTTTTACATTGTTTTTTTAATTATATAGTAAATAAATTAACCCAAAACATAATAAATATATGAAATTTAATTGTATCTCAATAGAGACGAAGATGCAAACTGGAAACTGAATATGGTTGATCAAGGTGTTTACAGGACTTATGACCTGTCATTGATTGGGTTAAGCGCACGCTTTATGTAATGCGCTTAACCCAACCAATGACAGGTCATAAGTCCTGAAAACACTTTGATCAACCATATTCAGTTTCCAGTTTGCATCTTCGTCTCTATTGAGATACAACTAAATTTCATGAATTAATCACCCACCATGGGTAAAATCCAGGATTCGTGTACAAGTATAAGTATACATTCACAAAAAATATTTGTAATCATTCTGGTCAATTCTTTGGCATATAGATAGGAGTGATATCTCCAGGCGGCTTCTAAACAATGCGCTAATAGCGATAGCCTTCACATTGTGTTAATCAAGTGCTAAATGCTAAAAATTAATCTCCATAGATGGCGTTAGTGTGTGGATTATATAGATTAATCTTAAAAATATGAACATATTTAATCAAATCTACATAGATGGCGTATTGAAACTGACATGTGAAGATAAGTATAAATTTGTAGCATATATACAACCTCCAAAAATTTGTCTTACATGGTCATAAAGAAAATAGGTGGAATGGGGAATGTTGTAATTACATAAAGCGTGCGCTTAACCCAACCAATGACAGGTCATAAGTCCTGTAAACACCTTGATCAACCATATTCAGTTTCCAGTTTGCATCTTAAATATAGATACAATTAAATTTCATGAATTAATCACCCACCATGGGTGAAATCCAGGATTCGTGTACAAATATAAGTATACATTCTCAAAAAATATAATAATAAATATACATTATATATGAATCATTTTCACTTCAACTCAATAACAGTAATACATTATTTAGAATCAGGGAAAAAAATGTTTTACCCCCACCATAAACCAAATAAATTTTGATGTAGGTACCAGAAGATGGCAGCAAGCTGCCGAAACCGGTCGAACATAAACCCAAGTGGAAGCACACTAAATACATAATTTTAAAGAATTTTTTTTGTTCTCATTATTTAAAATTAACTTATATCAAGAAATTTCAATTAAAAACATTAATTATGGTATATACGTTTGATTACTTCCAATGTACGAGGTCTGTTCAAAAAGTATCGCGAATTTTGAATTTCCGCTGGCTACGTATATTTGATTTTTGATTTTTTTGTAGCGTTATGTTGGTACTCATGTCCCTTACTTATGCTGACAAGGTCGGCCATTTTGAATGTTTAGTTAATTTTTTTGGGTCTGACAATAAATGTCGCTAAGACCAAGTGGATGTCGTTTGGAAGACTTGATTATTCTGGATCATCTTTGCGACTAAAAGGAGTAAATATCGAAATGGTTGACCAGTTTAAATACCTCGGCAGTATCATTACTAAAACACTCGACCCAGATACATACAATAGAAGTCGCACGTGCTGCATTTAATAAGATGAGACCCTTCTTCTGTGACGATAATTTAAATCTTAAACTTCGACAAAGAATGATAAAAGCTTACATATGGTCAGCTCTATTATACGGAAGTGAAACATGGACTCTAAAAGTGAACGTAATGAATCGGTTAGAAGCATTCGAAATGTGGATACACAGAAGAATGCTTCGTATACCTTGGACCGAAAAGGTCAGTAACGTCGAAGTACTTAGGAGAGCCGGAGCCAAGAGAGAGCTGTTGTCGAATGTCAAAGTGAAAAAGGTCTCATATTTGGGTCACGTGCTGCGTGGAGAAAAGTACCGCCTCCTCCGACTTATATTGGAGGGCAAGATAGAGGGAAGACGGGGAGTTGGCAGAAAACAGATGTCCTGGCTGCGCAACATTAGAGAGTGGACCGGAATGAGGACGGTGGATGACCTGTTTCGGGCAGCGCAGGACAGGGAGGTTTTCGCCGGAGTGATCGCCAACGTCGGGGGGACCTGACATGGCACAGGAAGAAGAAGAAGAAGAAGTTAATTTTTGACAGCTGTTTTGCTTGGATGTGTTTTGGCTCGTCTTCGATTTTTGCCTATTCCAAAAAATGGATCAAAGAATCTGTATCAAATTTTGTGTGAAAAACAAAATAAAGTGCGCGGACGCATTTCGAATGTTGACTGTGGCATATGGTGAAGCTACCTTGGACCAAAGCAACGTTTATCGGTGGTACAAAATGTTCTCAGAGGGCCGAGAAGATATGAACGACGAAGAGCGTGCCGGACGCCCGAGCACGTCAACAACAGACGAAAACATTGATAAAGTGAAGAAAATAGTATTAGCCAATCGTCGAATCACCGTTAGAGAAGTTGCTGAGGACCTAAACATATCGATTGGCTCGTGCCATTCGATTTTAACCAATGATTTGGGCATGAGTCGGGTCGCCGCGAAATTCGTGCCAAAATTGCTCAATTTCGACCAAAAACAGCATCGCGTTAACATTGCTCAGGAGATGTTGGACTCGGTCCGTGACGACCCAAATGTGCTCCAGAGGGTCATAACTGGTGACGAATCATGGGTTTATGGTTATGACGTGGAAACCAAAGCTCAATCATCCCAATGGAAGCTGCCGCATGAGCCAAGACCAAAAAAAGCGCGCCAAGTTCGGTCGAACGTGAAGGTTTTGCTCACAGTTTTCTTCGATTGCAGGGGCGTGGTGCATCATGAGTTCTTGCCACAGGGTAGTACGGTCAATAAGGAATATTACCTGCAAGTTATGCGCAATTTGCGCGAAGCAATCCGCCAGAAACGCCCGGATTTGTGGAAGAACAAAAACTGGCTTTTGCACCATGATAACGCCCCTGCTCACACATCGTTGCTTGTGCGCGAATATTTGGCCAAAAACAACACAGTAATGGTGCCGCAGCCACCGTATTCCCCAGACCTGGCCCCCTGTGACTTTTTCCTGTTTCCAAAACTGAAGAGGCCCATGAAAGGACGACGCTACGCCACGATTGAGGAGATAAAGACGGCATCGAAGGAGGAGCTGAACAAGATCACAAAAAATGATTTTTTTAAGTGCTTCGAGGATTGGAAAAAACGTTGGCATAAATGTATTATATCCGAGGGGAATTACTTTGAAGGGGACAAAATAGATATTCATGAATAAATAAATACTTTTTGAAAAAAATATAAAATTCGCGATACTTTTTGAACAGACCTCGTACATGAATGTATGTGTATCATGCACACTTTTTTTGGGAATAAAAAAAGGAAATCGTGTTTATTTTATGTTTTGTGTAGACTAAGCTTAAATATCCACTCATACAGAGAGAAACTTACATATTAAAGATTGCATATAAACATTTACATATAACAAATTTCCTTGGTGATCCAACGAACAAATCAACCATCTCATAATTTATTCTTCTGTGAGGATACAGAGCGATGATGGAGCGGAGAGAAATGTTTTCCGCTTCGGATGAAAGGAAATATAAACTTTCCGTCATCAGAGTTCGTAAGATGTACTTTTTGCTTTGAACGGAAGATAAACCGCCGGAAGATATTAGGTTCTGACTAGAATTTTCTGTTCTCGGAATGTATTACAATACATTCCATTTAATTTATTCGATTCAATGCAAAGACAGAAATTTAACACTATGAAAATTTCGTGTTAGGCAATAGTTAAATTTAACATAATTTTGTTTAATATTCACTTTTATATAATCATTCGGTGAAATATGCATCTCAATTTTTGAATACATTACTATCAATTTATATCGTACTCCCGATGATGAAGGTGTAAAGCCTTCAAAACATAGGTATAGAGAAAAATATACTCTTTTAATTAAAAAAAATCTTATCTGTATCTAAAATTACATATTATTGTCAATCGTATAAAAGATTTACATTTTTTCGTAATTAGTGTCAACAATTTAGAATATAGAAAGCTCCTAATCAAGATGACGCAGATTCGACCCTGAACAAGATTGGAAGATATCGTATAAATTAATTGTCATAAAATAATCTTCTTTGTGACAATGCAAGATTTCGTAGAGATGGCCTTAAAAAATCTCTTAAATTTTTGGCCTTTGTTGTGGAAGGTTTGGCCTACCTTATGTCGTTTCCCCTGATTCAGGAGACAAAGACTTGGCTCCAGAATAAATATACTTTGGTTCAAGCCTGGAGGTGACCCGATTTCTTCTTCATAATGACGAACAATTACGCTTATTTTGAAGATTTTATAATTAATTTATATTTCCGCTGATTCAAAACCTTGTTGTTTATATTTTTTAAATAAAAAAATATTTTTTATATTTAATATTGACGAAAACATATATTTTTTAATTTTAAGTTTATTATACTCCTCTTCTCTTTCCCTCGGTAACAGGTTTATTTTTTTAAAATAATAAGACTAATCCCATCACAATCTATTGTATAATGCCAACCCTAACTGGTCTTACATTCCCTGACCGGGAATAATGTGGAACTTTATCATAAACCCTTAATCCCCCCCTCTCCATTTTTCTCCGGGCCACACATTTAGCCCCCCCACATAAAATAACTACCAAATCACATTTCCAACAATGTTTTCTACAGACCTAAGAGGACCTTCGTGGCAGAGTGGTAAGAGCTCTGACTTCCATACCGCAGGTCCCGGGTTCGATTTCCGGCGATGGCAGTGTGATTGTCACACTGTCATTGGTCTGGTGTAGAATTCTCGTAACAATAAAATGGTGATAGATTGGCTACCTATCACATGTCATAAAAATTAATATAATAGCTAAAATAAATTGTTTACAGTAATTGGGTTCGAACGACCTGTTGTATACAAGAAAAAAAAACAAAAAAATAGCCATTAGAGCTAAGCCAAAATATCCAAGTCCAAGTCTATAAGAGTTGCATGCTTTGTAGGGCATTTTCTTATGTTTTTTTAAGGGCATTTGATAATACCGTAGTAAAGCGAAATATATCAGCCATAAAATAGATTGTGGTACTTAATTAACATGCTTATTTAATGAATCTTTATAGAACCTATTTTCTATTAAACTGCGAACGGTAGCTACATTAGTTATGAATTTACAATAAGAGATTTTGTGTGGATACTGAGGCGTGTACACATCGCTGGAAATTAAACAGGCCTGCAGAGATAAGCTGATTTCACAAAAACGACATTATACTCGCGCTATCTGTGCTAGCTCGTTTGGTCGCTGTCGTGTAGTGTCTGTTAAGCCAGGAGAATAAGATCAAATTACGATTTTCGCATAAACTTTAGCAAACTCTAGAATTTACAAAATGCTTACATAACTGCCTGACTACTTGCCATGTTACGGAATTATACAAGTAATATGTTAAACAGTACATGGTATATGTTAAAATTGCCCACTCAATATATTTTTTCATATATTTGATATATAACTAACTAACCCCGACGCCGTTTCCCCGAATGAATAGGCAGATAGGATGGACCCCCAAACTTTTTTATCCCAACATTACTCTCACGCCTCTTTTACATTCATACAACGCGACACACACGCTCATCGAATGTTTCTATTTCGAACATAGCCACCTTTTAGTATTTGGTTAATTTGGTCATACTATGTTTTTTTTGACCTTCCGCGTCATCTTTTTCCATTCACACTACTTTTATATATCTTTTTAACCATAATTTCCTCATCCATTCGTTCCATATGTCCAAAGCATTATTGTGACTCTTTCTTAATTTAATTTAGGACGCCTTTCTAACTTCTTCATTTGGGTTTTCTATCATACATTGTTTTTTCTCACATTCTTCTAAGTGATCTCATTTCTATTGCATTTATTCTACTTTCATCCTTCTTTTGCCAACTCTAAGCTTCACTTCCATACATAAGGGTCGGCACTAGAACCTAATTTTTACTGCCATCTTGATATATTGAATATTAATATTGTTAAGATAATTTAGACACATGGAAATAATAAATTATGAAAAAGGGTTACAGAAAGCATACGTTCACGATCTAGATTGAAATAAATAAGGAAGACCGATGAAAACGTGGCACCTTCAAATCAATTATTTTTTAAATGTCACGTGAGGAGTTTGAAAATCGACGTGTATGCAAGACATGATGGATGAATGTTCAGGAGACCAAGGAAATGTCAGGGAAGGACAGTGTGACGGTCCATTATCAGCGCCTACTCCTTGGAAACGGTAATATAGTTAGTTATTTAGTATTTTTTTTAAACATTTATCAATAAATAATTTTACGAATACCGTTATAGTATATTTACTTTAATAATAAAAATATGATTAAAACTTTTTTGTATATAATTTTTTGAGATAATTGAATGATTTTATGAGAACCAAGAGAAAACGGAATTTTACAGATTTTTGTGATATATTGCGTCATAATGGAAAATTTGAAAATCATATTGAAAGAGTAAAGTTTCAGGGAGCGAGGTTATTGGACAATAATGCGACAGTGAATACAACAGTTAACTTGAAATACCAGCAACGTTGATTCCTAAAAATTAAATAAATTGCCAACCTTTCAGTTTACTTTTACTATGCACAGATATTTTCTAGAAATGCTATTTGTCAAATTTTACTGCCATTATTTTTATACACTTACCCTAATAAAATATATTTGAATCACTGAATAATAAAATTCGAAGTATAATGGTTTTGAGCACATTCCAAATAAACGACTTTATATAAGTAACATAATACCTTCAAGTAATCAAGAACTTAATTCATATGAATAACTTAGTTTGCTAGAAATTTGCAAGTACACTGGGATTTTCGTTTGACCTCCGTTTGACTTTGACCTTGGAGCTAAAATTTGACCCCTTGTTAGCTCTGGGGTGAAATCGTAGAGACACAATTCATAGTTCTGGATTCATATCCCCCGGCATAAATATTACAAGTCAAACGTAACACTAACTTAAACGACTGTCTTCAAGAACGTGCTAACGATTCTTGTTAGATTTTCATGAATGGGCGAGAGATATTTGCCATAGTTACTCGTAACTCAAACAATAACGAAACACAAGTGTCGATACCTCAACTTTCACACAGTGGAGTTAAGTAACGAAGTGTACACCGCAGACTGGATGTAAGTACCTCCAAGTTAATTGCGTGACTCTTCCAACTTCGAACACATATAGACAAATTCTACTAATGAAGCCAGCTTCGAAACCCCTTAAAACCAAAATATATAATTTCAAATTAAAATTTTTAAGATCCATTGTTTCCATTGTTTTTAAGATCCATTCAATGTTCCCTGCTATTTGTATTAAAATACTGTGTATACTGCAAGAGTAACTTCAAAGAAGTGAGCAGTTTAAAATATATGAAATTATTAAGTTATGAAAAACTTCGTTTGTAAATGAGTGGTTGAAATAAAACATAAAAAAAACTAATACCACCAATTCGTTTTATAAATCATATAGAGTATAGTTTTATAGAACAAAACTGGATACTTAGTTCGATTTTTTTTGTATTTAGTGTCAATTTTACTACAAACATTCAATGTAATTAATATTTTTAATTGAAATTTCTTGGTAGAAGTTAATTTTAAATAATGAAAACAAAAAAATATATTTTTAATTGTATCTCAATAGAGACGAAGAAACAAACTGGAAACTGAATATGGATGATCAAGGTGTTTACAGGACTTATGACCTGTCATTGGTTGGGTTAAGCGCACGCTTTATGTAATTACAACATGGTGGAATGGGGAATGTTGTAATTACATAAAGCGTGCGCTTAACCCAACCAATGACAGGTCATAAGTCCTGTAAACACCTTGATCATCCATATTCAGTTTCCAGTTTGTTTCTTCGTCTCTATTGAGATACAATTAAAAATTTAAATTAACCACCCACAGGTGAAAATCCAGGATTCGTATACAGATGTAAGTATACATTTCACAAATAAAAATATAAAAAAATATATGTACAAAATTTCTTTATTACTATATATTTAGTGTGCTTCCACTCGTGTTTATCGTTGACCGGTTTCGGGGGCATGTTGCCATCTTCTGGAAATTTTGTATCATTTTTTTTGTTTTCATTGTTTATGTTAAAATTTAATTTCTATGTATTTTTTATACGTAACACTTTAAAGGAAAATAAAGGAAATTATTAAGGTTATATAGGCGCTATAGGTTGATGATTACCAACTTATTTTGGCCTGAATTGGATGATATAGACACCAACGACATGTGGTTTCAACAGGACGACGTGCCACACAGCTCATGTCACATTAGACATTCTGCACTAGCGATTTTAGGGCATGAAGGTGATGTGAACTGGCTACCGAAATTGAGCCCGATAGACTTTTTCTTATGGGGTTTTCTTAAGTCGCAGATCAATGCGAATAAGCCACAAACCACAGCGGTCCCCAAAGCCAACATAACCCATGCCATCAGTCAATTTCAGCCTGATTTATGCGACAGAGTCATGGAAAATTGGACATTTCAGATGCGCGCCATCTAGAGAAGCCTCGGCGGATAATTGAAGGATGTTATATTTCATACATAATAGCATTGATAGGCCTTTCAAATGAATAAAAAAATTCGATGACATCTCACACACACACTTTATTTTATTTAAATTTAAAGATAGTAAGCGCTAAATGAAAGACCCTTTTTTTAATTTATTATAGATATCCGACAACAACGGACTGGTAAAAAATAAAAATGAAATCTTTGCCGGAAACGTATTATAAAAAATACATAAAACAATTTTGTTAAAAAAAACATAACTTTTCTTTGTTGTATTTAACAAATTCCTAATGTATATTTAAATACGAAAAAGAATAAACATTGATTAATAAACAAATTATGGAGTAGCTTTTGATGAATATCTTAAAAACGTGTGAATTTTTCCGTTTAATATTTGGTATAAAGATAAACGTGATTGCTCAAGTAACTAAAAATATTAAAATGCTTTTTAAATTTTTTTTTATAACGATTAATTGTATCTCAATAGAGACGAATATGTAAATTGTTTTCTGGGAACAGAATATGGTGGTCTTCCAAAAATTTGTCAGACGTGGTGGTCGTAAGAAGAGTGGAATGGGGAATGTTGTTGAACATAAAGCGATCGCTTAACCCAACCAATGACAGGCCATAAGTCCTGTAAGCGCCTCGACCACCATATTCTGTTCCCAAAAAATAATTTACATCTTCGTCTTTATTGAGATACAATTAATCCTTATAAAAAATAATTTATCAGCAATCGGTAAAATCCAGTATTTGTCTACAAGTATTTGTATACATTTAAAATGTTAAAATGCTTTTATTTCGGAAATCAATCGATATTAGGGCCACTGTTTTTATATTTGCGAAAAATTTATCTATTTTTTTATAGATGCTATGTTCTAATTTACAACCCTGTTATACATAATATCACATTTTTTTATTATACAATTTTTAAGAACGCCGCAACAGCTATTTCAGTTGTTTGTTACACCTGATTATGCCAACTTCGATTGGCGAAATAGCTGTCGCGATATTCACAAAATGTGTATTATTAAATATTTTTGATATTATAACAGTGTTGTTGATTGAACAGTAAAAATAAAATTAGTTTATATCGTTCTCCCCGTGGTGAAGGTCTAAAAAAATAGACGCAAAAGTACCAGTGTTTGAATTCATAAAAAAATACCTGAAAGTGTTATGATGTACTGTAGTTTAAGTAAGGCGCGGAGAAAACCTTTGGCAGTACTTACAGAATACATAATGGGATTGTCTACATTTACACTCGGGAGTTATGCAAATTTTGAATGCAAATGTGTTTTCGTTTCATGCACATATAAGAAAATTGAAAGTATTACAGGCGGCCTGCTATGGAAATCACACTTAACTGATAATTGGAAAAATCGACTGCTCGAAAATCGAGTATCGAAATATCCAAAAATATCCTTAGTAAAAATACAATACGATAAGCAACGAAATCAATTCTTCATATTTATTAATAGCATTATTCACTAGAAACATTCTTCTTTTTATATAATAAAAAATACGTGAGAGAATTTAACTTATTCGTAATTTGTCAACTCAAAGTAGGGAAGAATATTAAATATTAAAAAAAACATACCCTTAAACAAATTGATACATTAAAATACACTGATTGAATTTATTACAAATGTAACATGTTAATTGATTACAGTATACTCGTGTCTTTATTTTAACCCCAATGTTTTTAATCAAATTGGTGTATTTTAACATTTCGATAGATTGTCTTCTTGTTTATGTGATAGTAGATGTGTTAACGAATATAGAATATAAACTTTTGTATTACAAATTGTATAAAAGCATACTGGAGTGCTTTAGCAAATACTCGTAATATCGGACGGTTAGATGCGCCTAAAAGTTAAAATTTTTAACAAACCTTTAGCTTTATGATAATACGCGTTACGTAGGCCGTGAGCGCGCGGAGTTTGTGCCGGGAAATTAAATCCTCACGGGGTTTTAGGAAATATTCAAAGAATAAAGTTCAAAAGAGGAAATGCCTTAAATTGAAAATAAATTAAACAAAAAAATATTTTCTTAAAAAAATCGCCAACATGGAAAAGGAGCCAACGAGATAACCTGACAGTGAAGATGAGTTAAAATAGAAAAGTTTGGCGTTTTCGTACGAGGAGGGCCGACCCCAGATGATGGGAAATGGCAAAGGGAAAGAAAGAGATTATTTAAAAAAATAGGGTATTGAAAAATAACACGAAAAACTTATTTAAGGAGAAAACTTATTTATTTAAGAGCATTGTATTTTTCTATATACCATTCCCCGTGTGTTGAACTTTTATTATTTATTTATTTATGAGAAAAATCGCCTTAAAAACAGGGGAACTTTTAATCGCAATGGTTCCTATTTAAGGATATTGTATTTAACAAAGTGTATTTCTTTTTTATTATTATTTTTTTTTTTATATACACAACAGGTCTTTTGGACCCAATTACTGTATACAATTTTTATTTTTTAGCTATTATGTTGATTCTCGTGACATGTGATAGGTAGCCAATCTATCGCCATTTTATTGTCACGTGAAACCGACAATAAAGACAGTGTGACAATCACACTGCCATCGCCGGGAATCTAACCCAGAACCTTCGGCATGGAAGTCAGAGCTCGTAACCACTCTGCCACGAAGGTCGTTGAATTTTTAACAAAATGGATCCTCTATTCCTATTCTTTAAATGTAAAGGGTCTTTCAATATTATATATAGTGGATCCTCTTGTTTAATTTATTCATGCCAAATATTAAATTTCGCAAAGTTTTGGCCGTGCTATTTAATGCGATGTTTGTCCCAGGGGGTGCCTAAGTTTCGACAACGGCCGGCCGCTTTCAGCGCTCCCCGAATGGGACACTTCCCCGAGCCGGGCGGGCCGCGGGGCTGTAAGCGTCCCAGATATGGGGCGGGGAGCCGCTACCGACTGTACCTAACTTCAAATGCCTTTTCGCCATTTTTCACAAGCGAGATTTCGAGTAGGAATGTCTTCAGATATTTCTAATTTGGAATAAAACATTTCGAAGATAAACAAACTCGCGATTTTCTTATTTCATTTTCTCGAAAAAGGTATGCTTTAGTTTATTTTTTATATAACAAGAATACGCTTGACGTCTTTTTGGTAAAATTATTATGGTAATGTAAATGTTGTGGTTTTATCAAGGGTGCCATAGTTTTATTCCCTACTATGATATAATATTTCTGATTCTACAAACATGTTAAAAATCTTCAATATTTCTACTTAACCACCCTACGTATTTGAACGTACGTGATACGTTCACTGTGACTGTACCATTCTGCGCTATCCCGTATCACGTACGCGCTTGAGAAAAAGTAATGTACCTAAAATGTACAAACTGTTAGGGATACGCGCGTGTGCCAACAACACTTGAGTACAAGTCTTCATTAATATGATAGTTTTACAAGGGGCAGGCGAAGTATGCGGCCGAGTATTTGACGTTTCGTCATTTAAAAAACTAAAATTAATATATTATTAAATTTCATTAATAAAAAACTTGCTTTTTTGCACGTTTCTCGGAAAATAACACAATGGTTAATTAGCATTTAATGTGTTTTGATTATGTAAACATTTTATTCAGTTATTAAAATGTGTTATTAAATATGGTTTTATTTTAATACTGTGTTATTATAGGTTCGAGGTTATTATAAAAAAAATCTTTATAATGCCTCAGGGCTAAGCATGATCAAAAACTCTTACTGAACATATTAATTTGTTATCAATAATGTCACATATTTTATATTATTCACATAAATGTATTACCATCATGATTCACAAGTATTTACGTAGGTACATAAATAGTCATAATCAAACCAATGATTATGTAAATAGTACTCACATATATCAATTGTAATTATTCAATTAAAAATCAGGTTATCAGTACACACGGCATTTTACATATATTGTGTGTACATATTAACGTAGTATTGATAATGATATCGTGTATTTATATTATTTGGGACCACCCAAACTATGCCATCTTAACAGGTTTGACTGTAGATATTAACCAAGCCAAATTGGCTTATTTCAGAAATTTATACGTGTTACAATATTTTTTTTTAATTTAATTTTTACCGTTTTCTCCCATTATACACCGAAAATTGTATTTTTTCCTATGAAGTAGGTACTCACATTGTGGTTAGACATTAAAAAATATATAATAAGTAAAAAAAACTTTGTATTTAACCACGGTATGGTTATTATAATTGATGCCAACTAGTTTCGCTTAGACCCAAGCTTCATCAGGGCAATATAATCGTTGAAAAAATAGTTGTTATACTGCCCTGATGAAGTTTGGGTCCAAGCGAACTTAGTTTGTATCGATTATAATAATCATCTTCTTCTCCGGTCTCAATCTAATGATTGGTCCGCAGCAAGGCGACGCATCTCCTCTTCCACTCCGCTCGGTCCTCGGCAACTCTCTTCAACTCCGCATAAGAGGTGCAGCCCATATCTTGGCAAATCTGGTCTAGGTACTCTTGGCGAGGTGGTCCTCTGCCAATCGATCCCTTGACCATTCCCTCCAACACATTATGCACGAAACATTCGTGTCGCAACACATGACCAATCCATCTTGCGCGCCTCTCCGCTATGGTGTTTAACACGTGCCGACTCTCTTCAACTCTGCTGAGAACTTCTTCATTTGTAATATGGTCCCTCCATGAAACATAGGCACGTCGGTAGGTCCACATCTCAAATGCCTCCAGCCTTTTGCGCTCTCTTTCGCCCAGGCACCAAGTCTTGCTGACGTACAGTAAAACACTCCACACCAATGTTTTTAAAAGTTTTTATCGGAGGTTCAGGTTTTATACAAAGTTTTTATTACTTATTTTATATTCCAAAAATTGTATTAAGGTTAACTTATTAACTAATCATTCACGCCTTTTTTCCTGGAGGGGTAGTGAGAGAAGATAGACCGCTTCTCTTATATCCTGACATCTATCGAGATTCCTCTGTATTCATACATCATGACATGTACATTTGTAGATTTTTCCGACTCTGTACTTGGCAGCCTCAGATTTATTTGGCAATGTTACAATTTCATCGGCCTTGCTCGGCTTACTTTTCCATTCCATTCTAATTGTAACGATTCTTCATTCATACATTATTTCCATGTGTTCAAACAATCTTTGGTTTGCTTTTAATTTTATTTAGGACGCTTTCATCTGCGTTACATTATTTTTTTCTTATATTTTCTTTCGGTATTCTATCATTTATTGTTTTCCGCACATTTTTCTTTGTGCCCATTTATCATATTTGCTTCCAACTTTTACCGGCTCTAAGTTTAATTTATATGCGTTATGGTTAGTACCCTAAATAAGGTTAGTTTATCAAACATTTTTGTGAAAATTAATGTAAAGTGGATTTAAATATACCCCATCTTAGTATTCCTTTGTGAATGGGAAAACAAGTCGAGGATGATCAAATTAATTATTTAACAAAAGACGGTCGTTTTCATAGTCAAAAATATTGAGGAGCTTGCGTGTCACGATGCATTTATTGGTATTGTATACATAAAATATTCAAGGTATTGAATTGTTGACAGTAGAGGAAATGGCTTAAAGCTTAGTTATTTAGAGCTATTCAAATTGTCGTGTCACGTTTGTCTGTTTTACGCTGGTCGAACTATAGAAGCCTCCTTTTTAGATAATAATTCTTAACATACCGGTTGTCAGGTCAGTAATTAACTATTACCATGGTAAACGGATAATTGCAGTATATGGTATCGATGACTTTTAATATAATATTCCTTGTAACCGTAAGTTATGATTGACAAGTTAATATAATATATTGCTATTTTACAATCGAATGTAAAAAATATTGTTGAAAAACTAATTAATGGTATGTACATCCAATTAATTTTTGAAATTGAAATCTTAATTTTGTTTAAATTTTTTCAAATGTTTTGTTTCATTTTATTTATAGCAAACATACGAATCACTCGGGAGTATGGAATTATAACATTATGATAACGCTTTTTTCAATGTATGTAATCGTGAATGATTTATCTTGGCGTATTTAAAAGGTGTTATATACCTTGCAAAAGAACTATGTAAAATAATAAACGCGATTAAAAATGTCGGTTTCTGTAATTTGCATTTTATTTTATTTGATGACATCTCGCCTTACTAAGGAATCATAAAATGAAATTAAACTTCTAGATTATATAAACTCTTTCATTAGTCACAATGATTTAATATGGATTCCTAATCAAGAAATAATAAATTTGATGTAAACTAACAAACATTTCAACTGTGAGGAAGGATCCGAAACGTATTTGTGAAAAGTGCAAAAAAAGTGTTGTGAAAATACAATGTTTTAAAAAAATATATTCAATATGGATCCACAACACAAACATAGAAAAAATATAGAACTTTCAACAGAATACAAGAACCTAAGATAAACCATGTGCTAATTTATATAATACAATGATCGAGTTACAATATTTTCAAAACACATCGTTTTCCGTAACTCAAAATACAACAACAACAACAACACAACAAACCATCACGCTGTTACCACGAAAGAGTAAATAGAGAGAATGAACCGCCACACTACTCTATCCTGACACACCTCTCTAGATTCATCCACATTCATACAGAGAATCATACACGCACGTCGATTCTTCCGACTTTTCACATGGCCAATCTTTAAAATTTGACTGATTTGGTTGTGCCATGTTTTCCTCGGTCTTTCTCGACTCCTTACTCTATTCAAACCGTTGACGTATACTTTCTTAATCATTATTTCTTCATCCATGTGTTCCATGTGACCAAACTAACGCAGTGATCTATTCATAATTCTTTCTTCCGTTCTATATTCCTTCCTAATTCAGCATTTGAAACTCTGTCGTATCTACATCGTTTTATCTCACATGCGTCTAAGGGATCATATTTCTAGCGCATTTATTCTGCCCTCATCCTTCTTCTGCCAGTTCCATCCTTCGCTTCCATACATAAGAGTTGAAACTAGAACTCCATTGTGAACGGCTATTTTTGCTTTCATTTTTACTTTCATTATTTTATTTTTGCTTTCATTTTTGTTTCCAATAACAGTTGTAGTATCTCAAAATTGGAAAACAAATCACTCAATCGGTGTATCAGTTTATCAAAAATTTGATGCAGTCGCTTCATCAAAAAACTTTTCACTTTTTATTTTGCGTCAAAATATTATTATTACAAGGCAATAAATAATATTTTTTCATAACCACCGTAAAATCTTTAATTATTACTGATTATTATTTGAACTTAAATAAATAAATTTGAATGAGCCTGTTTCTCTCTCATTATTTTAATTATAGTAGCCATTTAACTAAATGCAATAATGAAGAAATTTATTGATTTTTAACAAAGATTATGTCAGATCTTAAGAAATGAAAGCAGTTTGCTATAACATTCCGTGTATTGCCTTCAGTATGCCAGTTTTCAAAATTTATATCCCAGTCTTACCCGGTAATGGTTGTAAAGTCGAGCATTTAAATTAATACGATATTTGTACATTGCACATTCTGAACAGAAATACTTAATTATTTTAAGTACATATAACACTAATTAAACCTGACGAAATATGTATTAAAAAGATATCAGTATATTTTCATAGTTTTATGAAATTAAGATTACTATTTCAAATAAAGATGAAAGTAGAATAAATGCAGTAGAAATGATATCACGTAGAGGAAAGTGTGAAAAAACTGTGTACGATAGAGTGTCATATATATATATATATATATATATATATATATATATATATATATATATATATATATATATATATATATATATATATATATATATATATATATATATATATATATATATATATATGTTATATATATATTATATATATATATATATATATATATATATATATATATATATATATATATATATTTATATACATTATATGACACTCTATCGTACACAGTTTTTCCTGATTTTCGTCTTAAAATATGTTTACGTATAATGTTTGGTCTAAGAACAGTGTGGCGATCCATCCTCTCTGCCTACTCCTGTGTGGAAATGGCATGATGGTTAGTTAATTAGTTTATCTAAGAGATCTTATTTTATTCCTCTTCTTCTTATTCTTAGTGTAGGCCTAGTGGCCTGTTTCTTGAGAGGAATTGGCCTCCTGCGAAGTCGACTCCCAGCTGTCGATCCATCTCTTTGGTGGTCTGCCCTGGGGTCGTTGACTTTGGGGTTGGCCTTGCAACACAATGAAGGGGAGTCTGGATGGATCCATTCTCCTCACGTGTGCATACCTTTGCCTTCCCCACCTAACGACAACCTCGACCTTGCACATCTCTCTTATCCGTGTATTCCTTATCCTCTCTTGCTGTGTCTTGCCAGATATATATCTGAGCGTCTTCATTTCTGACACTCTGAGCGCGTTTTTTGTGATTGTGATGTCCGCCCTGCACTCGATCCCATATTTCATGAAAGGTCGCGCACAAGTCTTATAGATTCTCACTTTGCTACTGATCTTCATGTCAGGGTTTTTCCAAATTGAATTCTTCAAGCATCCTGAAATGACCGCAGCCTTGTTTATTTGCCCCATCACTTCACACGGTAGATCCGTTTTCCCACACAAGTCCACACCCAGATATCAAAAAATTTCCACCTGTTCCACTGAAACACCCCCCACAGACACGCTACATCCCACTTGAGCTCGAGAGAATACCGTCTTGGTCTTTGCTACTGATATGATCTCATTTCTACTGCATTTATTCTATTTACTTCTTTTGCCAGGTCCATGCTCACCTGTAGTATACACAGATAATTTGATTTCCTTACCTGTTTTTATTATTAAATAAACACTTATTGTTTTCATTGTTAATCGTATTTAATGGGAATATAAGGGTATTTTTATTTATTAAGATACATGTAATAAAATGTATGTGATCATAAATTAATCAATTATTCGATTATTGTCGTTTTTCAGTGAAGCCACATCGTTATCGAGAAGCGAGAGTATCATTATATCGATATGGTGTTACTTAATGCATTGCTTCGCAGTTATGGCTAATAAATTCACTTATGAAACGATTACACATGAATTTAAATGTTCCCATCTCTTGGATGTCGGGAGTAGGAACACCGACTCGCGTATGAATAAGTACCCACTCGTAATTTACTATGGAAAGTGTAAAAGCAATCAATAACTGCGTTCGAAATTCAATTTCTGTGTAACATTACCTTAGATCGATAGGTACTTACCTTAATAAATTAGTCGTAAAAAAGTTTCTTTAACACTTGCAAAATAATTTATAACCATGTCGATCGCATTTGATTGAAAAACCTATATTATACACAATAATATATCTATAATAAGAGTGATTCCAAACAATAAATATATACATATATTCTTAATAGATGGCGCTAGTGTAGATTGACCTAAAAAATGTGAAGTGTGTCTCAACATGTAGCATTTATACATCTTTCAAAAATTTGTCAGACGTGGTGGTCGTAAGAAGGGCGCAATGGGAAATGTTGTTAACATAAAGCGATCGCTTAACCCAATCAAATACAGGTCATAATTCCTGTAAACGCCTCGACCACCATATTCTGTTTCCAAAAACAATTGACATCTTCGTCTCTATTGAGATACAATTAATCCTTAAAAATGATTAACCCACAATGGGTAAAATCCAGTATTTGTATACAAGTATTTGTATACATTCAAAAAACAAATTCAATAAATATTTTTTTTTGTATTTAATAGGTCGTTTGAACTCAATTACTGTAAACAATTTATTTTAAGCTATTATATTGATTCTCATGACATTTGATAGGTGGCTAATATTTTATTGTCACGTAAACCAAATACAGTGTGACAATCACACTGCCATCGCCGGGAATCGAACCCGGAACCTCCAGTATGAAAGTCAGAGCTCTTACCACTGTGCCACGAAGGTCGTCAAACATATTTGTTAAATTTAAATTAAAAAGCTATATTTTGTTTCGGATTCACATTTGAACAGTTTTTCAGAAACGTATTTTAAAAATATTTAAATAAAAAATCATTTAAATTTAGACAATGAGACTGGACGTCTGCGATCTGAAACAAGTTTGTGAAAAGTGCAAATTAGTATTAATAATTTCTCTGATAGGTATTCTCAAATTAATACCTCAATTTGAAATATAACATTAAGATAGGCTTTCCAATCATTTTTATTTGCTATTATCATTTTAATATAATTTATTTTTTAGAATTTCATTATTTACATCTTTAGAATCATTGATAAAATTCTTTTAAATTTTTGTTATACATTTCCGTTATTTGATAACCACCATGTATTACTAGAAATGTAATCTGTGACCAAAACAAGGTAAAAACCGGAGAGTAACAGTTTCCAGGAGTGAATCGAGTTTTCATCTCTTTAGGTAGGCTGTCACTATAATATATAAATACCTAATGAAGTGCAAAACGTATTACTGAGAAGATATTAAAATTTGCAAGCAATCTCATTGCGATTATCACATTTTCTAAGAAAACCTCTCAGAGTTATTTTTCGGCTCCGTAGATCATCGCCTCTGCAGTAAATTACCTGATTCGCTATGAAGTTATCGCCATTAAAAGAACAAATAATCCGATATGACGGAGAATTTCGCAGTTCAGATATGACTCCTTTACGACCGCTATAAATTCTAGTGCAGAATTTCACGCGGACCAATTTAGACTCACGAGATCCTATTCTATACATTCGAGCATGAACCGGGGGCCATGGAAGAAAATACTCATCGCAATAAATATAGTATATTTTTTTAATATGCAATTGATTTTGATTGATAGAAGAAAAAGAGAATAGATCTTCTTGCATCTGTGTCCTTATAAAAATAAAATGAAATTACAAAACACCTGTCTACGCTTCTTCTTCTTCTTTTAATAGATCTGACGATCTGTGACACAGAAATCATATCTCGTCGGATGATGAGATCCAGCTGTCCCTCCATCTCTTAGGCGGTCTTCCAGGTGGGCGGTGTCCGGAAGGGATTTCATAAGCGGCTGTATATGCGAGTCTGTCACCATCCATTCAGGCTACATGGTCCCTCCAGTATCTTCTTCTGGATCTACTCCACTGAACGATATCCTCTATTTCGCAGGTTTTTCTTATGTCTGCGTTGCGGACACGATCTCGGAGGGTTTTTCCAGTAATTGATCTTAGGACCTTCATCTCCGATGTTCTTAGTATTCCCTTGGTTCGCCCGCGTCTCTACAGCGTACGTCATGATAGGACCTGTCTACGCGTTATTAAAAAATATATTTCACCCATATTTCACACATAGTATGTCGCTATAATTTCTATACAGTGTATTCTTACAAGAGGAGGGGCACGACATAGACAATTGACTTCGGGATGAGATTGTAATACCCCCTTAGAGTCCTCGATAGTCAAAGTAAGAAAGCGCAATACCCAGCCAATTTCTAGAAAAATGTCAACAGTTACTTAAATATTAGAAATTTGGCTGAAGCTAGATGGCTGAACGGATTTCATTTCATTTCATTTATTTTGATAATAATCACAAACATTACAGACATACAATTCCAAATCGTTTGCAATTACATTATAAACAGAGAAGCATTAAAAAAATAAAAATTAAGCTTAAGAATAAGAAAAAATCATAATATTGATATTGCATCCCTGAGGCAACTCACACTATCACGAAATATGTCGACCTCCGAGGCGATCCGATTAAGCAATAAAATTGCCCTACCCACAGGCATAACCATTGACAGGTTGGTTCTGCAGCGTGGCAAATAAAACAATCTGTGCTGTCTTTGACGAAGGTAATTATCAGGGACAAATAGACCTACATCACTCAGGACATCCGAGTTCTGTGTACGGCCGCCAATCGTTTTCCTTCCGACTGGCTAATCTTTGGTTCAAATCCTGCGTCATGCGATTTGATACTGGTGGGCAAATTTCTAATATTTTTTTTTTTTTTTTTTATGTACACAACAGGTCGTTTCGACCCAATTACTGTATACATTTTTTTTATATTTTAGCTATTATATTGATTCTTGTGACATGTGATAGGTAGCCAATCTATCGCCATTTTATTGTCACGTGAATTCTACACCAGACCAAAGACAGTGTGACAATCACACTGCCATCGCCGGGAATCGAACCCAGGACCTTCGGCATGGAAGTCAGAGATCGTAACCACTCTGCCACGAAGGTCGTCAATATATAAGCAACTGTTGACGTTTTTTTAGAAAATGTCTAGCTATTGCGCTTTCTTGCTTTGACTTTGGACGACTCTTAGGGGGTACCTAATATATTCCTGCAAAATCCCATTCCGAAGTAAATGTCCTGTGCCGTGCCCCTTGACATTTAAAAAAATATATGTTTTTTTTTTAAATTAAAAACTCATCGAAAAATTCCCATATTTTTTTTAGTTCTTACGCGGTCGGTTGTATATATAAGAATATATTTTTACTTCTTTTAAGTAAATCGTCTAGTTCTTTCACGACTGACTTTGTTGATCATTGAAATATCGATTAAAGAAGTTGAATATTGATCATTTATTTATTTGACAATTTTCTAACTAATGCTTATTCATTATTTATATTAATTATAAATAATAGTGTGCGGGGGTAGATGTAATTGCATTAAACGATGACCCAAAGTACTGTGTATATGAGAAATGTTTTATTGGTACAAGCGAGACGAAATTTGAAATATTTATTGCCACAATGAAACAGAATTATTAAATTCACGAGGAACACACGGGTGTGCAAGTCCTGTTTAAACCGCAACCGACAGAAAATAGATAGGAACTTAATTTCAATCCTACAGATTTGGCATCTCATTTTATCTTTAAGTTGCTCGGTATTGATGACGTCGAGTATGCACATTGTAAATAATGTTGAACACGAGTCAAATATATTATACAAGGATTTTTTTGTGAGTTTTATTAAACTCATCTTTTGTGCATTTACGTTTGCGATTGTAAGCGATTCGCTCACTGCGGGGCTTTAAGCGTCAATTTATTGCAGAAATTATGTGTCTGAAAAAAAGAATTACGCGGAATACGGTTGTTCAGTAAATATAACCGTACGCGGGGCAGCTGGACCCCTCATCACTAACGATAAACGTCAGCTTAAACGGCTTAAAAGCATTTTTTGAGCTTTTTATTGTTTTGATATTTTATTATTATTATGCTTTTTGATACCAATCTAGATGAAACCTAAATAAAATTCGGTGTAAAAAATACACCATAAAACCATATTGCAATTCCTATTATTAAAGATACACAATTTTAGATAAACTTAAGGCGTTAACACTGTGAAATTCCATAATGACGAATTTTTATGAATTAAAACACTGTTTTTTCCACTTTTCAGTTTATTTATCTCGACATGTTTCGAAGGCTTACACCTTCATCATCGGGAGAACGATATAAACTAACCAAAATTATTAAAAACTGAGTGCAAGAACCTAGAATTATATATAACATGTGTTAGTTAACTTGGCCAGTACTAGGGAGATAACAATAGACATATCAATAGGTTAAATTTTGAAAGGATTTTTTTAGATGGAAGTATTGAGTTGAGGGTGTTTTATTGCTCTAAGGCTATTGATTAAGCAAGGGGACAGTTTATATTTTAAGACAACATGTTATGTATAATTCTATGTTCTTGCACTCAGTTTGTAATAATTTTGGTTAGTTTATATCGTTCTCCCGATGATGAAGGTGTAAGCCTTCGAAACATGTCGAGAAAAATAAACTCAAAAGTGTAAAAAACAGTGTTTTAATTCATAAAAAAAAGATACACAAGTAGTTACAGTTATCTTATTTCTATGAGTTACTTTCTGAAGTGTGTTATATACATATTTCTCTTACCTTTATGAGTTACCTACTCAAGTGAGTAACTCATATAGGTATGAGTAATAGATGTCATCATAAAGGTAACATCTAACAAAACACTAGTTTTGACAATTATAATGATGTTTTACACAATTAACCGATCAGCACCAAAATTGACTGTTTTATAGTATTATCTGAAAAGATCACAGGGAATTTAATATTTGATGAGTAGTGGCGTATATCTTTCAACATAATAAAGTCTTTTTTTCCCATCACATCATATTAAGTATAAGTAAGCAGAGATGATTGACCAACAGACACTTCTGTTCTAAAACGCCGCTCAAAATGTATCTATAGTATTTGATTTATGAAGACCTGGCATATTTTCCTTACCCTAACATATTAACTTTTTTTTTATATAATACAATATTTTTTGGCATTTTAACATCATTCATTCACTTCAACTACTTTCAAGTACCCATAATTCAAACAACATCCCAAAGCCAATTAATTAAGAGGATCCCTTGATGAAGTTACGCTATAATATTTATTAGTTTCGCTATCTAATTTATGAATGTTATTTCTGCAAGTTGGAATGTCTTGTGTTTCCGGCTCAGCATTATTATTGTTCTCCAATTGTACTAAATTCTCAGAATAGTAGGTGAAAGTAACCCTTTGAATTGAGTGGGTCAGAATCGGAATTGACTATCCTACATTTATCTTGTTTTGAGATAATTGACTTGAAAGTTGCAGATACAAAATCAAATAAATTAGTTAATGCATTTGATATATTGTATATTGTAAAACATTGTTTATAAAATTATCAATTTCAATTATCTCAAAATAAGATAAATATACACAATAACAACAAACCATCATGCCGTTTCTCCGAATGGGAAGGCAGAGAGGATGGACCGCCACACTACATTTTTTCTTCCGCTTAGTTTAGGTCGTTAAGAAATAATGAAAGGATCATTAAGATGGTTTGGACATATCGAAAGAATGAATGAAGAAAGAATGGTAAAAAAATTATATGTTAACGATGTAAATGGAACCGGAAATAGAGGAAGACCGAGGAAAACGTGGCACGATCAAATAAATCAAATATTGAATGTCGGCCATGTGAGGAGTCAGAGAAATGGACGCGCGTGCATGACACGATGTATGAATGTTGAGGAAGCGAGAGAAATATGTCAGGAAAGAAAAGTGTGGTAGTCCATTCTTTCTGCCTACCCCTTCGGGGAGACGGCATGATGGTTAGTTAGTTAGTTTAGTTTTAGCCGTGTAACCTGTATATGACGGTGAGATGTCCTGGGATGATTATTTTTAGTCATCTCTCCATCTTTTTGGCGGCCTTCCTGGTAATCTCTTGCTGCTTGGGTTCTCATCTTTAACAATTTTTGCAATTCTTGTATTCTCCATGCGGTCCACGTGACTCGATCCTGACAAACCTCTCTAGCTTCCTCCACATTCTTACAGCGAGTCATGCACGCACGTCGATTCTTCCGACTTCTAATATGGCCTACCTTTAAAGTTTGATTACTTTAGTCATGTCAAGTTTTCAATAAATTTAATTCTTCATTCCATTCAATTAACCACTTAATGCTTTTGAACGAGCAGTGTTCGCGCGCGGCGCATGTATCGTATCGCGCCAACCCGAGCACTGCTCGCGCGTTTCCACTTCTTTGCGTTAAATAAGGTAAACTAACAATCTGAGTTCGTCTATTTTTTGAACTGGACAACTTTTAAATTATGTAAATTCTCTACATAAATAACAAAATCACCTGATATTTTTGGTTCTATTTTTGTGAATAAAAAACCCGAGCATTAAGTGGTTAATAGCATAAATTTTATTTTTAAAAGAATAAACTACTTGTATTTCACTACCTTATTTGATATGAATTAAATTTTTTTTTTTTTTGAAACCTGTTTCACCTTGCTTAATAAGCATCTTTTTTTTTTAAATATGATAATGCCTTAGTAAGACGAAACGGGTCGTTCCCATAAAATTTTGAGACGTATTTATTCGTATTTTTTTATATGGTGGTTTACACCATTGTTCAAGTAACAATAAATATACGAGTATTCTTTCTTTCAAAAGTTCAAAAAGTATCTTAGAAGAATATTTTTCGGTATGCTATTGATTTCTTATTTCTAAACTTTTTATTCTTTTTACATGGTCTTAAACCTACCCAAGCATAAATATTAAACGTTTATTTTTAATATTAAACTCCCGTCTTTGAACGCTGGAGACAAAATAGTCAAGTCACGACAGACCGATGTTTCATTAAAAAAACATACACAAATACAGTATTTTTTCGAATGAAAAGGGTTACTGCGGAATTCGAAACTCCAACAACCGCGGGGCGCCTTCTGACTCGACCAGACATAGGTGAACTTTTTACTTCAAGTAAAGAAACACAAGAGCGCTGGATTTGTTAGATTTTGTTTCCTTCGTGAACCGAGAGACTATTTTTAGTTCAGTTTAAATATATGTAACGAATTTTAGTCAGAATTTTAGTCGCTAGTAAAATAATATAAAATAATTGTAAGTCCATTATTTTGGCCGAAACACTATGATACTTCAACATTATTACTGTTGAAATTTAAAACACTTATAATATTATATTATATCACACTTCCTTTTTATTCACTGAGAGTGTCGCGACAGCTGTTTCGCCAACCGATGTTGGCATCATCAGGTGTTACAATAAACCATTTATTGTAACACCTGATGATGCCAACATCGGTTGGCGAAACAGCTGTCCCGACACTCTTAATGAATAAATAAAAAAATGTGATATTATAAAGTTTTTTAAACTTCAACAGTAATAATTGTAAGTGTTTATGTGATTTAGAATGTGTGAGAAATTGAAATTCAGAACTTTTGAATAAATATTACTGCACTTCATATTTTTACAACACTTTATTACACTTTTCACAGACATGTTTCGGTTGTGACCCAACTTTTATAATGTATATTTTTTAACAAGTTATAATTTTGTACATTGAGAACGGTTGGATCACAACCGAAATATGTCTGTGAAAAGTGTAATAAGGTGTGTAATACAACGTTCAGTTATATTTGAAGACTACAGGGGAAAAACAAGGAATGTCAGTAGATGGTTAATTTGAATAAATTGAGAATAAAGCTAATCAAAGTCTATATATTTCTTAGCAATTAGCAATCGATTATCTGGCCATAGTCGATGACACAGATGATTTTTGAATATGAAAATTTTACTGTGGATAGATACGTACAAATGCCGCTAGATGGCATTATTACATTTATTTTGAATTTTAACTGACATTCCTTGTTTTTCCCCTGTAGTCTTCATTTATTCAAATGTGAATCCACAACACAAAGTGAAGGCGAATATAAGATATTTAATATAAGATATTAGAAACAACGGTCTCAGAGATTTAAAACATTCCTAAGTGTGAGGAGATTTAATTGCTTATTATTATGAAGAAACCGAGTAGTATCCTGAATCGAATCTAGTGTCCTAAAGCCTAGCATCCTGCCCCTTTTAACATCACCGATTATGGTCACTTATAATATAAAACTTTTTTTCAAATTATGTATTACCTATAGATTTTTGATTTATGTGATTTTTGAAAATGTTTACATAATTAGACTTTTTTTTGTTGTAGAAAAATTTAATTACTTAAAAGCTCATTAAATTCTTTGAGAATTGGTTATCTATTTTATCATGTTCGAGTTTTGCTCCACACTAAATAAATAGCGATATTTCAGCTTTCTCCCGAAATATTTCGACTCCTCTACATCAACCCGACGTGTTTACTAGTGATGGGAGCAATCAAAAGGAAAATTAGAATAAATTTTAAATGTAAGATGTATTAACCCTTCACTGCATGACTTTTTTATTTAAAGAAGAATGTATGACAATTTTTTTTTTTTTTTTAAACTAATACCAAGGATTAATATTATTAGAATTTATTTTACAATCTTCAATGTGAGCAGAAAATAGCTCATTATTATGAAGAAGGAATCTGGTCATGTCCAGGCTTGAACCCATGTCCCCTGGATCAGGAGCCAAGCGTTCTATCCCCTAGACCACCACCCGATCATATCTAAGGATAAAAAAGAATTAAAATTATCGTACTGCATATAAAACACTTAAAATAATCTATTGGAAAGTAATCCGTAAAACGAGCATTATGGAGCTACCATTGCATGATGTAACAAATTTGATACAATATTAAAAAATAGCAATTTCAGTGACAAAACACAGAATAATAAATTTATTTATATTGTAAATGATAATTCACTTACATGACTGCCTCTAAATATTTTTTTCTCCGTCATAATCGCTCCGAAAAAGTCGAAAACACGAATCTCAAATCCCCGATATGCACCAATTAACATTTCGTCTTCGGGTGACAAGTGAGGTTATTATTTTGGCATTCATAGCGCCTCTTGTGGCTAAATTATGAACTATATACGTGAGTTATGAATGTTACTAATCAGTAACAACACCGAATGGTTGGTTATATTTTTTAAAGGAAGTTTTAACGCTAACTTTTGGCTTTGTAACAAATTTGATACACGATGCAGTGAAGGGTTAATTAATCAACGTTCTAATTTTATTTGTAATTTAACATTGGCTTCTAATTTATATTTTTTTATTTTTTCAGTTTGTTTGTGGATTAGGTATATTTTGGGGGTTCTGATAAAGTCATCACTCAGTTTCCTTTGGAAAATACCACAGTTGTTTAATTTATATTAAGTTTCCTAGCTTTTAAGCACTACACGTCTACATTTTGATGTTTTGTAAAATAATTCTGTTGTCAATTAATTTTTTTTTTAAATATAATTTAATTTTACCATTTTTTTCTATTCACCGTTGGCCTGAACAAGGATTTAAAACTACATATTGTAATAGATATGTTGTTACTCATAGAAGTTTAAATTAATTTCTAACTTTTGACATGTTATGTGTTACAAGAACTTGATTAACGTTATGACAAATCCCTCGTAATGAAAAACATTTCAAACCGCACGAATTCAAAGCTTTTTAAAACATCAATGTAAAAATGACGTTATTTACAAGTTTTTGTATTTCGATTTATTACCTTCGTTTATCGTTCGATTATAAAAAATCGATTATCCTAACCATTCGATAGTTTAAATAAGTCGATTTTAGTGATTTGATAAGTACCATCCCTATTCTGTACTTATGATGTACGTCAAAGTACGGTAGTAGATCGGGAGGTATTCCCGGAATTTCAGTCGAGATTCACTGGAATAGGAGCAAACAATTTCCAAAGCTGTGCAAATACTCACATTGAGGCGTATTTCGCGAGGATTAATTTAATCCCTTTTTATTCGTCTGCCGAGATTTCCGTGCGCAATAACTTTTCCCTTTTTGCGTCCATATTTTAATACAATGTTTGTACGCGTTACGTTTGCAATCTTCGCAATGAAATAC
The DNA here is from genome assembly GCA_022606425.2 of Lepidostoma basale. Classification (NCBI taxonomy): domain Eukaryota; kingdom Metazoa; phylum Arthropoda; class Insecta; order Trichoptera; family Lepidostomatidae; genus Lepidostoma; species Lepidostoma basale. Next base: position 89,827 of record JAHDVF020000468.1, on the reverse strand, counting down.
TTTGTAATACGAGATACGGATGAATTCCCTTTGATTTCTATAATAATTCAATTAAATTTTCGATTGCTTGTGGGTAAACGAGAAGTAAAGAGACCATCTGAACGAGCATAATAAAAAAAAAAGGTCTTAGCAACTTATCGGCATAAATGAAATCGTAACGTTACTTTTTGTATTCCAATGTTATAATTACTTTTGAATTTTTAAATATGTTGTTTGTTTTAATTTAACTTCGATTTCGATTCATAAGTCTGTGCGGAAAATTCTCCTTGTCATTGATGTTTGTGGTAGCATGTAATTGGTCTTATTTTATTGTTTCTGTGTGTTTTATATATCATAACAATCGGTGTTTTTTTACTGTAAATAAATTAATTCAGACGGCGTTCTTAGTCTTTACTAAAAAAATGGTCAGATCAGAGCTCTGATGCCATTTTTAAATATCGACAGACGTCTAATGTCAGATATTTTAAGATTGATTATTTTTTGTATCACAGTTAATTGTCAAGAGATTGCAAAGACTCCCACAAACGCGATATTATGAAAATAATCTCTATAATTTGATAGATTTAAACAAAAAATAAAGAACAATATACAGATGTAATTAACAAGCATCGTGTTTGCGTATATGTTTATTTACGATTTGACATAGTTACTTTAATGGTTTATTTAAAAAAAATTACCATTAAAGGTTTTATTTAGAGGCGTATTGATTATATTAAGATTATATACACAATCCCAAATGTGAACCGATATAATTTCGTATTATTATGAGAAATAAAACGGGTTGTCTCGAGGATTGAATCCATGACTCTTGCATCAGTCGCTAAGCTATCACTTTCCTTAGACCATCATCATGTTAATAATAATCATAAAATTTTTATGTCTTTACGTAGAAAATATTAATACTTTTGTATTATATACATATGTCGGATACTTTTATTCCAAATATTATTATTATCATTTATCCTACAATTATTTTTTCTGGATAATCTCCGAAGTAATTTATTATTTGCTAGTTTCAATCCAATGGATTGGTTCAGAGTAAAGTTTAACATTTTGACTGGTTCATGGGTTGCCACTTGGGCCTTTTTCTTGTGGTAGATTCCCGTTGCTTTGCACATTTGTATACAGTAGGTTATTTACACCCAATTAATGTATACCTACAACTTTTAAGCTATTGATTCTCATGATATGTGATACGTAGCTAATCTATCGGCATTTTATTGTCACGTGAATTCTACACTTGACCAAATACAGTGTGACAATCATACTGCCGAATCTGATCGAACCTGAAATAAATTAGAAGATGTGAATAGTATCAAAACCTGTCGCCAGTAAAAGTGATTTATGGTTTAAAGAATTATGTAAATTTTAAATGTAAATGCAATAAAGATAATACAATTGAAAATATAAAGCATCAAGTACTCAATACTGATTCAAAACTGACAATTTAACCATTCTTATCTCATTTCGTTTTATATATTTTAATTGTTAGAAAACACATTCGAATATCTTTACGTATATAATTAGTTATTTAAAAGATAAGATGACTTTTTATATAGTTGCCTTTTTAAACCTGTTAATTTAAAAGCATACCTCTTCTTTCCAACGATACGATCTACCCGTGTGTACGCATGTTTGTTGTGTTATTTACATTTTATGTTTTTAAAATGTTATAAGTTTACCTAATTGACAGTAATGCCAGACTAATCTAATCAAAATACATAAAATTTCACAGTTTAGGACTGGTTTAATAAAACACGCTAATAAGATACATTAATATGTATTTCAATTTAAATATTAAGTACTCTAAATTAAATATAATCTTATTTAATTTACGTGTAAATAATTTTAATTTAATTTGTAGGTGTTTACTTATTAACAATGCCAAACAGATTTCTCCTGAGAGTATAATGAAAATTATAATTACTAATCATTTTTAATTTATTTACTCAAAATGTATATTTTTGTATTGTTTATCTATTTGTTTTATCTATATCTTAAGCTTATTTAAAATAAAAATCAACGCTTCAGCTAGAACTGTTTAGCAAAATTAATCCAATTTGATATAAAACATGATAAAATTGTGAGTATTCATTATATTTTTTTATACTTAATGTGTATGGGTGTTTCCAAATGCTAGCGAGTTAATTTTTTTTAAATTATTTACTTGAATTTCATGTTTTTATTTAAAATTAATATTTTAATTGCACATATTAATATGTGCGTCCTAAGTATTATAAAATTAAGAAAATGGTTACTAAGATGTGGACATCATAAGGTTAATGGTTAAAAATAAATACAAGGGGTGTCAATTGAAAATAATTAGAGGAAGGGCGAGGAACACATGGCATGGTATTAATTATGTATAGAGGGGCATGTTCGAAGTCGAAAAAAATGACGAGCATGTGTGTAGTAGAACCGTTTATTTGAAAGGTATAAAATATCCATTCTCTCTGCTTACTTTCTAGAAAAAATATTTGATAGTTAGTTCGTAAGCTATGATGGTAACTAATAACGCGAACTTAACTATGATCCAGGGGACCCGAGTTCAAGCCTGGACACGAGCAGAGTCTTTCTTCATAATTAGCTACTTTCTGATCACCTTGGAGATTATATCTTCTTCTTTGTGTGCCATGCCGGGTTTCTCCGACATGGACTATCATTTAAGAGTACATATTCCTGTCTTGCGCAGTCCTAAACAACGCCTCAACTGTTTTAATCCTCATCTAACCACATATTTTCCGGGACCTTCTTCTTCTCCGTACACCTCGATCTGTCTTCTCCGCACACCTCGACGACCCTCTTTTTGCCCTTTATGATTATGTGCACCAGCTCATATTTTTCTTATCTAAACACATGCCCCAGGAAGGATACCTTCTGGACCTTGATATCAGCCAACAATTGTCTAACAACTCTTTCTCTTTGTAGCACACTTACAATTCTAACTATATCTGTCCATGGAATGCGTAGCATTCTACGATGCATCCACTTTTCGATTGTTTCTAACCTGTTCATAATGCTGATTTTGAGGGTCGATGACTCAACTTCATCTTCTTTTTCCTCAGCCTATTCCCGTCCACTCCTGGACAGAGGCCTCTTCTATTCGTTTCCATGTCACATTGTCTTGTGCAGACTGCATCCAGGTTATTCCGACGTGTCTGTTCAGATCATCCTTCCATCGTAGTTGCGGTCGCCTTGCACTTCTCCTTGCCGTCCACGGTTTTCAAGTCAGCAGTCTTCTTGTCCATTTTTCATCTGAGCTTCTGGCTACGTGACCTATCGTTTCTGACTCTGTTTCTTAGGCTTATTCCTAACATGGCTCTTTCCATGGCTCTTTGGGTCACTCGTGGTTTCTCGGCACTTTGTTTGGACAATGTTACTTATTTCAAGACAGAACGCAGGCTTCATAGACTTTTCGTTTCAGGTTGATCGGTATTTTTCGGTTTGGAAAGGATGTAACCCATGTTTCCGAAAGCTGCCCAGCTTAGTCCAATTCTTCTTTTTAGCTTTGCGGTTTGGTTATCTAGCCCCAATCGAATATTATATTCCAGATATGTATATTCTTGGTTATTCTCAACTCCATACTAGACTATATTTTATACTAAATTCCATTACCATTGATTTTAATCCTTAGTCTTGAAAAGTAAATAACATGAATTGAATATGTGTCGCGAGACAGGCGCAAAAATATAAATGTATTCATTTCGCAACAAAAGCAAAAATGATATATGAATTTCAGGCGCGTGTTGTAAGATTTGTTGCAGTGGGATGCTGGTCGGAAGTGTGATTACTTAACGCAAGGAATGAAAAGAAATCGACGCGACGGTACAGGGTCCGTATCCCGCCGTGCCAATACAAACTGCTACGTTCTTGCCTTGCATCTCGTGCTCGTTTGAGTAATGCCTTATTGTGAATTTTAAATTGGTTTATTGTCAAATAAATCTAAAGTGATAAACTTATGGCGGTATGAAAATATTTCCTTCAAATATTATAAAAGATTAAAAGAAAATACAAGTTTTAATGTTATATATGATATTTTTTTGTATACAACAGGTCGTTTGAACGCAATTACTGTATGCAATTTATTTTAGCTATTATATTGATTTTATTTTTTATTTTTTATTCGATTTAATATGGGAGTATCGTGAGAGGACTCTCATTATTGATACCCCATTATTTATGACATGAGTAATTTGCCTGACATTATTTATGACATGAGTTCTTTTAAATACTAATAATGACATGATTTATTTTAAACATTATTATAACCAGTAAGTATACTTATTGTAGTTCGCGAAAAAATATACATAATATTACTTAAAACTAACTAAACTAAACAATCGAACAAATAACAAATTACGGCAAGTAAAAATGACATTCAAATTTAAGTTTTTAAAAGTTAAATATAAATTTTTACTCATGAAATGTGATGGGTAGCTAATCTATCGCCATTTTATTGTCACGTGAATTCTACATCAGACCAAGGACAGTTTGACAATCACACTGCCATCGCCGGGAATCGAACCCAAGACCTTCGGTATGGCAGTCAGAGCTCTTACCATTCTGCCACGAAGGTCATCCTTACTAATGACGTTGATATAAACTTTTGCTCGGCATGGTTTCCATTAGATGATAAATGTATAAATTTGATTTAAATTAGTTCACCCTTTAGATTTTCTAACATAGATTTCTAACAAACTTGAAGATGAGGATAAAATAAATCATTATTATGAAGAATGAATCTAGTCGTATCCAGGATTGAACTCAAGTCCCCTGGAACAAAAGTCAAGCGTTCAGTCCCCTAAACCAGTGTTCCGCAAACTGTTTGTATTCAAGGTACACCTATCAAATCAAGAAATTTTAAAGGTACACCAAAGAAAAAAGCAATGTTTATTTAATATTTATTTATTACTAAAATCAGTATACTTAATATGAAAATATGTTTAGTGAGAAATGTGAGCCTGTTTAACTGAGCACAGGCGATCAAAATTTGGAGCAATCGTTGATAACGCTGATCTCATCTCTCCATTGATCGTCCTCAGGGGTTCTCTTTTTTCGATTTAATAGTAGTGAGAGTTGAAAACTTTTTTCCGCGGCACACCAACTGATGACCACGGTACATCAGTGTGCCGCGGCACACGCTTAAGGAACACTGCCCTAAACTACCACTCAAAGTTTAAAAAAAACATCATATTTTCGCTGTATCTGTTCTATTGAGTTCTTAATGCTACATAATTTGCGTGTTTTTAATATTGTATTCGTATTTTTTATTGTTTGTTAACACTTGAAAAGAAACTAATGAATTGCCTCTTCCGCCTGCTGCATATTAAGCTATAATGCTGTGATTTACGTAAATTGTTATCACAACCCAATATTTTCCCAGCCGGACTGTAATCGTGGAAACCATTAACCGGGACGTGACTGAACCCAATACACTTACTCTAATAACAATAACCACCTTGCAAAAAGGAATTTACTTTTATACCCTCATCTTTTATGCCCAAAGCCATCTGGAGCCATTTTTACTCATTTCCAACGAATGGTTCTATGAGGTAATAGGTATCGTAAACTCAGCTAACTCCGTGATATATACTAACTACGTGATATTTTGTTTTTATGGTATAATTTTGTAACGATCACTTATTTAATTAGTTCTATGCAATAAGGAGGTTTATAAGCGTGAATGTAGTAATGACTGTATATTTGTATAATTTATATTCATATATTACTATTTATATATTCGGTGTATTTTATCCGTTCTGGAAGTATTATTAGTATTATATAAACACTACTTTTTTTCTTCATATTTGAAAAATTGCGGATTCATATTTGAAAAAATATAGTTACACTTCGTATTTTAGTCCGGTCAATCTAGACCGAAAAATGAGAGTGAAGGTGCATTAAATCCCAACAAGCTGAAAATCAGTAAAATTGTTCAAAACATAATTATAAATAAAATTTAAAAGATCCCCATCATTTATGTGTATGGAAAAATTTTTATCCGAGGTCAAAGGTCAAAAAAAATAGTTTTTCGCGATTTCCAGCAAAACGGTAAGTTTTATCATAAAAGTACCTCAAACAAAAATTGTAGATCATAAAATTATCTATAAAAATGTATCAATACTTTTTTTTCCTACGAGCCACCGTTTCTGAGATATAACGATTCAAAAATTTGTAAAAGTTGTAGATCACGTATCAGTGAATCTACCTCATAGGTGGCGTGGAAACGTGTGCACATTATGACGATAACACAATTTTGTATTGTGTTAAAATTGTATACATTGATAAAGGTTACTTGTAACCGAAACATGTCTGAGTTCAGTAAAAATAAAAAGTGTTGTAATACAAAGTGTAAATATTTTTTTTATTTAAATATCTTAGATTAATTGTTCGTAAACGCATACAAAAATTCGCAAAATATAGTTGAAATGAAAACTGTATCCTTCTATCGTTATCAATTATGCATTCTAATCACTGGTAGATTATTTTTTTTGTTCTAATTACTAATCACTTGTGTATCTTTTGTTCGCCAATTCCATTATTTTATTCAGGGTGAGTTTTACTAATTATTGAGAAAAAATATATATTTTAGCCCTGGTTGTCTGTTGAAGACGTGGAATAATAATTGAAAATATTTCCAAAATAAGGCTATTTATACAGTTTATCTGGTCTGCTATTAATTTTGTTTTCATATTTTAAATATTCAATTACTTATAGATACATGAATTTTATATGTTAACGATATAAATGGAACCAGAAATAGAGGAAGACCGAGGAAAACGTGGCACGATTAAATAAATCAATTATTGAATGTCGGCCATGTGAGGAGTCAGAGAAATCGACACGCGTGCATAACACGATGTATGAATGTTGGGGAAGCGAGAGAAATATGTCAGGAAAGAAAAGTGTGGCAGTCCATTCTTTCTGCCTACTCCTTCGGGGAGACGGCGTGATGGTTAGTTAGTTAGTTAGTTAGTACATGAATTCTATAGTATGATGTTACTAAAAGATCTGGAGAGTGGGAAGAGATGGCCAGGGACAGAAAACAGCGGAGGACTGTTGTGGAGGAAGCACATACCGGAATGTAGCGAGAAGAATATGATGATTTTACTTAATGAATAATGTTTCATGACACAATTTAATTAATTTTTGTTTTAACCTATTTTTAACATTATTAACATGATTTTATTTTTTGTTTCAGGTAAGATAAAAGAACAGCTGGATTTATGGACGTCAAGTCTATAATATCTCCATTTTCCATATAATCCCCATCGTGGTTACATCCGTATTATCCAAAATGTACCATGGATACCCCTAAAAACTTCTTCAGTAAGTACACGTTTGACAGATTATTATACTGACGTATTTATGCTATTTTTAGACTCTATTTTTTCGGTTAACATTTTTTTACACATTCCGTTTCAAAAATGTCTTTACGACAAATCCGTTTCGCGATTATTAGGACTTGGTGGAACACAATTATAATGATTCTAATTACTATTTAATACGAATGAAAACTTCAGTTTTTTAGAAGTTTTATATATTTTATGGGAATGACATGTTTCGCCCTTCTAAGGCATTATCAAATGTCCTTTATCAAATGACATTTGATAATGCCTTAGAAAGGCGAAACATGTCATTCCCATAACATATAATAAAACTTCTAGAAAACTGACGCTATCATTCGTATTAATTATTTAATATGGAGTTTTACAAGAAACATTGTTCAAGAAACAATAAACTTATTACTATTTTTTTTATCAATATATGAATACAAAGAACTGTTCTGCCGGTTGGTGGTGTAAGGGACAGAGCGCTTGGCTTATGATATAGGGGACCTTAGTTCTAGCCTTGGTACGACCCGAGTACTTCTTCTTGATAATAATGAGCTATTTTCTACTCACACTGGAGACATATATTAAATTCTAATACCGTTGATTTAATTTTTGTATTTTAATTTTTTTTAATGTCAAAATGCCCCGGTGTTTTGTAATGCCAACCACAATAAATGTCATACTCAATATCATTGTCTCATAATATTTATTGTAAAAATTTTAATGTCACAAAGATTACCCGATTCACCCTACGTTCCCTCCGAAATAAGCAGCAATCACTATTCACTAATACTTTTGGACTCGGTAGCAATACAGTTAGGCCCAAATGACCACAATAAAGGGAGTTTTTACAAACAATACTATTCAAGATGCTTGAACGTGTGTGAAATAAATTTTGTTTTGGGTTAACGTAAGTAGATAAGTATTCCGTTTACCAAATGGGACCCGCTAACAAAACTAGAGCAATATAGACAGACTTTTTGATTATTCCTTTAGCACAAATTTGATTAACAGTTTTTAAAATTATGTATACGAAAACGCTCTTATGTTTTTAACACCTTTTATTTAAAATATCACATAATTAATATGAAAAAAAATGTATGCTTTCTAGAAGTCTTTTTTAAATATTATATGAGAATTGCATATTTTACATTGCTTAGGCATTATCATGTATAGCGAGGATCAAGCGGGCTGTTGTTTATACACAGTAGTGAAAGGAGCAGAACGCCCTTTTAAATTAAAAACAAAATTCTTTTTTATTATGTCATAAAATTAAGAATTAATTGTATCTCAATAGAGACGAAGGTGTAAATTGTTTGGAAACAGAATATGGTAGTCGAGGCGTTTACAGGACTTATGACCTGTCATTGGTTGGGTTAAGCGATCGCTTTATGTAATACAACATTCCCCATTCCACCCTTCTTACGACCACCACGTCTGACAATTATTTTTGAAAGATGTATTTGTATATATGCTGAGAAACAATAGGCGGAATGGGGAATGTTGTATTATATAAAGCGATCGCTTAACCCAACCAATGACAGGTCATAAGTCCTGTAAACGCCTCGACCACCATATTCTGTTTCCAAATTATTTACATCTTCGTCTCTATTGAGATCTAATTACTTCTTAATGATTGACCCGTAATGGGTAAAATCCAGTATTTGTCTATAAGTATTTGTATAGGTACATTCAAAACAAAATGTCATAAAATTAACGCAACCGTCCCCGTCCTCTGTGATTGCCCCGCGAAGAAACGAAGTGATTTTTAGTTAGTTATGCAAATTGTATAAATTAATTAAGTTTATCTATTTTGGTGTGAAAATCGACAAGATGGCGACCATTCTGAAATTCATTACAAGTGTATCCGTACCAATTACTGGAAAGGGGCTGGCCATGTAACGGCTGGTGTAGTTCTAGCTCAAAGTTTCTTAAACTTTTTTGACTCGCCGCCCACATTCTTATGAAATTATTCAGTCACATCACGAAAGAAAACAATTTTAATAACTTTAAAAATACATTGTCGCCATCATTTTATTATCCGTTAACCAATTAGCGTAAATTTAATCCTCCATATTTCACTTTTTTTTTTAGTAAAAAGTGATTCATTGTAATTGAACGTTGCCTATCCATGGTACTTTGCGGTCCACAGCCCTTTGCCCAGCATCAAGAATTCACATGGAAAAAAATGCTTATTGGCTGTAAACATTTTGTTTTCTGCATCTCTGTTCAAAAGGCAGATAACTTCCTTATCATTCACCTTTAAATACCTCCCTAAGAACAGAGTAAAGCCAGTTCGATTACTAAAGTCTAACAGATATCTTATTAAATACACGACACAAGAAAATTATCAAAATCTTTATCAAATAGTCCATTGTTTTGGCCGAAACACTACGATACTTCAACATTATTACTGTTAAAATTTAAAATGCTGTTAGAATATCACAATTTCTTTTTATTCATTAAGAGTGTCACAATAAACATTTATAACAGTTAATTGTAACACCTGATGATGCCAACACCGGTTGGCGAAACAACTGTCACGACACTCTCAGTGAAAAGAAATTGTGATATTACAACAGTGTTTTAAATTTTAACAGAAAAATCTTTATCAGTAACAATATATCTTCTGATCACTCTAATCGAGGTTTAACAGTTATTGACCCAGACAACATCATCGAAATGAGTAGTTTCATCACACTAACATATTTCAACATCGGTTATATTTGACATATATAAAAATACGTAAGTTGACTTTCGCAATCTATTATTTGACTTTTAAACTACCTGTGCCATATGTCAGCCATCTTGTTCTTCTTATTCCTCTTCTTTCGGAGGTTGGACAACATCATGGAGATTTCTACCCTTGAAACAGCAGCTCTCAACAGAGATGTTGTGCTGCAACTGAGCCGTTCTCGAAGGTTTTCAAGACAGGATTTCTTCCGTTTGATTTTTTAGCCTCCAAAAGAACGCTCAACACAGTTTGTGAACCGCTGCTCTAGCTAGTCTCTAGCTTGCCTAAGTTTAAACTGCCAGATTAATCATCGATTTGCCACACGCGGGACTGTTAATAAATGGGACGAATTAGGCACAAGCCCGACTTCCTGTCATATTAAACCGTGGGTTACAGGTTTAGATTCGTCTTTTAACCCTTTGGGCTAGCGGATGAGCGCATGTTATAACGAGAAAAATGGGTTTCGACGCATTTAAAATGTAATAGTTAACCTTTTAGCGGAAGCCGAGGGTTTACTAAGATAAAACATGTGGGTCATTTTTTTAAAATACGGAAATTCTGTGTGCCAAATTATTTTTGAAGATTTATTACCATCGATATAAATTATTTAAATCTCCAGGTATAACAGTTAAAAATATATATTTCAATACCTAAGAAAAAAAATTATTTCAACATATTTATTTTTAAAAATACGTATCTTGATTTTTTGACGCTTTTTATTTTTCTCTTCAATAGCGGCTTATGCTACAGATATATCGAAATGTTTGTATTTTATTTTTCTTCGTTTGCTTATTTATTTGAAATTTAAGTATTTATAAAACATTCCTAAACTTTTATCACAAAGTTCATTCAAAACATAACAAAAAAATATTTCATTAAAAATAAAAACTATATAATATAAAAAACAAAACTATAAACAACCCACAAAAAATTACAATGCACAAATACAAAACACATGTTAAATCAGAGACAAAAAAAGGGCGGCTTGAATGTAGTATAATTTTTAAAAATAAGTCTTTATTTTAAATAGTGTTAACATATATTCTCCAAGTCAATTAATTTTAAATTATACATTTTAAGAAATGTAATGTTTCCCTTGTTCATTAATTATTTCTTAAATTTGTAATTTATATTTTGAGATTATATAGAGTGCGAGAAATGCCTCCCTAGAACGAGTTACCCTAGTTGGGAAGTATTACAACCTACTTGGTAAATGATCAATAAATAAATAAATATCCAATTAAAACTTCTCTATGTCGAGCTACTCATCCGTTTTGAATGTTTTAATCGAAATTAAAACATTCTAAACGAAAAGAAAAAAATAGAGAGTTCTTATGATTTGATAACAGAGGCTATAAAATGTTTTTATTTTTTAGCCACGGGAACCGCAGCCTGCAAAATTTTTGTCTATGGTCCAATTGAGTCAAGTCTTAGAGCACTCTTTAATTAAAAAATATAAATTCTTCGGTAAAGTGGCAAGTGTTTATTTTGCAATAATTTAAAGTCCTAATATTAATTTAATATGAAATGTAGCGAGAGGAAAAATGAGAATATTGCGAGTCTTCGAGGCGCGCCTCGGGCTTTTTGAGCTCTAAATGTGAGAGGCAATTTAATAAGAAGCAGCCTTTTCCATAAATTTAAAATACGCAAGAAAATACTATCCCCGGTTTGAAAGCAAATTGACGTTATTCAAATTAGATGGCTTAATGTCGGAATTCTGAAATGTCGGTATTTCTTACAAAATTCGACTGTTTATTTCTTCGTCAAAATAACAAATGAACGCAACAATTGGATGAAACAAGTGCCATATCGGAAGTTTTTTGTTTGAAAATATAGCCGTTTGATTTCATAAACAACCTCATTAGAGATATTTTAATATATTTTGGTCTTAATTTGTATCCAATTAAACGTTGAATTCAAATACATTTAATCATTCCAATTCCAAATTAATTAAAACGCTATCGACATTTGTTTTAATACATTTACCATATATGTGTATTTTAGTACCAACCGATTTCGCTTCCACCGGAGCTTTGTCGGGTTAACAAACACATGTTTCGTCTTCATTGTTAACCAGCCGAAACTCTGTTTAGTACTAAAATAACAAATAAAGTGATGTTAAAACAAATAAGGTAAGTTTTCTTCTCCTCCTTCTTAATGTTGATCTTGCGATCTGTTATGAAGACGTCTAGCTTTCTCTCCATCTTTTTGGTGGTCGTTCTGGTAATCGACGGCCCTCTGGAGTCTCGTGCCTTACGATCTTGGGAAACTTCACTGGTTCCATCCTATCAATGTAGTCTCTCCAGAATCGGCTTCTTTGCCTACTCCACCTCACTAAACTAACTAACCATCACGTCTCTCCGAAGGGGTAGGTAGCAAGGATGGACTGCCACACTTTTCCATCCTGATATACTACTCCCGCTTCCTCAATATTCATATTAATATTATTATTATTACTACTATTTATGATGATTTATATTTTAAGTGCGCTGTTTTGTAAAACAAACACACCAAGGGCGCATTAGGAAAAGACTGACCGAACAGTGCAGTCTTTAGAAGTTTCTTCAATTTATCGTCAATATCTTCATACTTAATACTAATGGAGGCTATTCCACGCCAACGGACCCGCAACGCTGATATTACGACCATAGAAACTTTAACGCCTCATGCACGTGCGTCGATTTCTCCGACTCCTCGCATGGTTCAATATTTGATTTATTTGGTCCATGTTTTCCATCTCACTGCGTCATCAATATTGCAGGTTCTGCGAATCTCTTCCTTATATACCTGTCGCTAAGTGTTTTCTACCCATGATAGATCGTAATGTTTCCTTCGTGGCAGAGTGGTAAGTGAATTGAGTGCCACCCCGAAGGTTCCGGGTTCGATTCCCGACGAGGGCAGTGTGATTGACACACTGTTTTTGGTCTGGTGTAGAATTCACGTGACAATAAAATGGCGATAGATAAGCTACTTATCACATGTCACGAGAATCACTTTGATAGCTATAATACCCTGTACATCGATTTGGCTCATGCTGTAATGATGTAAAGAGCGATTCAACAAAATAATAATAATAATTTATGTTATTGTAATGAGATATTTCATTCTATTATATTAGTGTATGTCAGCAAGACAATTTTAATATTAGAAATAATTTGCGTGTTCTTAATTCAATTTGGTTTCCTTTTTTTTAAATTTAATGTTCCAATCGCCATTCGAGTTGGATTAAAAATGGTTGGATTTCTCTTATAAAAATGAACGTGAATTCGTAACAGATCCCGGAGTGGTGATAAATTTGGTTACAGCCGAAGCTTCAGTTGTAGATTGTAAAACTAATTACATTAATTTGTCCTCCGTGGGTAAAACTAATTCCAAGGTGACACTATTGATTATTCGGGCCGAGTGCGCGGAGTACCGCTCCACTCACGACCGAACGAAAGTTCAACGATTTTTTTTATAAATTAATTATATTATTGATGAGCGTTGTTTATCTGATTTATGTTCGCCTTTTTATACAACTAGATAGCGCCCATTATTTGGTTTAAAAGTATTCACAGTCTATCTTTCGATTCTTTAATGCTTGTTTTTACATACCTACAACTACACCTTTACATGTTTTTTTATAATAGATAAACTTAATTTCATTTCATTTCATTTTCATTTATTTATTGAAATATAACCTAAGCAGTGGCGTGCCTAGGGTTAACCAGTAGGGCAAACCCATTCGATTTATTATGTATGTTATATGTATAATATAAAAAAGATAGTCATACGAAAATGTATTCCAAAGGTGCATATTTTATTCGCTGTAGTTAGTCTACAAAACTCACTGAAAGTATATTATGACTGGACAGAATTTATAAACACATCTCAGTCATGACCAGTGGCGGTACTCCCATAGAAGCCCAGAAGCCCGGCTTGCGTAAGAAATTTTGTATCAAAACCCCCGAATCTAAGTAATCACGCCCCCGCATAAACCAAGAACCCACCAAATCACCTTCCAACAATGGTCCCATTAGACGTAAGAGGAATAGCCACAAGAGTAGAACCTCTGTAAGCCTCTGTAAGGTTTTGATTCAAAATTACTTACGCACTGAACCTAAACATTACAAAAAAAAAATCCAAAACACTAAGGATACAAGTTAGAGATACAAAATAATAAGTTAAACATTATTTAATAATAAAATGAGCGAGAAACATAAGATATATGACAAATTAATAAAATGAATATACAATTATAATAAGGACAGTGCTTCCGTCAGGTGAGCTTGACTATCACAAAATACGTTAAATTCCGAGGTGATACGAATTACCAAAGATATTGCTCTACCTACCAACATAACCATTGGCAGGCATAAACTTAATAAGTTAACACTGGAATTCCATAATAACGATTTTTTAATTACAAAAACACTTTCTTTTCTACTTTTGAGTTTATTTTTCGATATGGCTTTACACCTTCATCTTCGGGATATAAACTAATCTGAATTATTACAAAATGAATGCAAGAACCTAGGAACATGTATAACATGCTTTAGTTAGCTTAGGCAGAGTACCAAGGACATATCATTACAATCGGGTGGTGGTCTAGGGGACAGAACGCTTGGCTCCTGATCCAGGGAACATGGGTTCGAGCCTGGAGCCTGGACATGACCCGATTCCTTCTTCATGATAATGAGCTATTTTCTGCTTATATTAAAGATTGAAAAAAAAATCTAATACCATTGATTTAAATCCTTGGGAATAGTCATTTAAACCGCCCTACCTTCCGGTTATTTTCCGAGAAACATGCAAAAAACAAGCAGGTTTTTTATTAATGAAATTTAATTATATATTAATTTTAATTTTTTAAATTACGAAACGTCAAATACTCGGCCGCACACTTCGCCTGCCCCTTGTAAAACTATCATATTTATGAAGACTTGTACTCAAGTGTTGTTGCCACACTTGGTATCCCTAACAGTTTGTACATTTTAGGTACATTACTTTTTCTCAAGCACGTACCTACGTGATACGGGATAGCGCAGAATGGTACAGGGATAGCGCAGAATGCTACAAAGTGAACGTATCACGTACGTTCAAATACGTAGGGTGGTTAAAAAAAAGATCTTGTAATGTTATGTCCCTGGTACTATGGTTGAGAAAGAATACGTTAACGATGTGAATAGACCATAGAGTCGAGGAAGACTGGGGAAAATATAGTATGATTATTCTTTTACGTATTATTTTATACTAAATATATAATAGTGTTCTGATTTTGACAATTATTTTAAATTAAAAAGCACTCGTATATTGAATATTGTCATATTATATTTATGAATGTATTGTATTCTGCTGAAGTGCTATAGCAATCTCTTAAACTACATTCGATAACAATAGATATCGTAATACCATACATCGATTCACTGCGGTCACTCCGCTCGACTAGGCGGACCAGACTACCGTACTCTTTAAATAACTATGTATTGTATGAAGTGTGTAGTGTGATGTCAACCGATGTGAGTTGTATAACAAATCTAACAATATAACTGGTGTAATATGGTTCCAATTGGACGCCCATAGTCAATTAATTACTCTGGTCAATGTGGTGTTCGAAGGTCCTTGATGCAATCAATGAAGCGTTGGTTTAATCAGTAAATATGTACCAGTGTGCTGGATGTCATATTTCTTGTTCGAGTTATTTATAAATAGGCGTATGGTAATTGATTGAGGTTCGATTCCGCGCCTCACAAATTCAATTACGCCTTAAAATAGATTTATGTTAATTCGAAATCTATTAGATTGTGTGGGGGGTAACGTTGATCGTGAATGGTTCCTATATAGCGAGAAAAATGCACTTTATGTTTCTTAATACAAATCCCAGGATTGGAGATGACCCTTTGTTGGTTGCATTTTTATCCTCCTGGGATGTGGTCAACTATCTATCTCGACATTATATGTAACAGTTGATTCTTATGAGATTTTTTCCATTATTTTTATTGGTGGTATTTGCTTTTTTTTATAAACATGTGAAATCTTGAAATTGGACTTAGATATTCTGGTCTACATAAGTCCAGCTCTTGAGTTTTTACTCTCACATATGATAAGAACATTTTTGTAAAGGTGATTTGGTAGGTTGTTGGTTTATGCGGGGGCTTGATTTTTGGGGCCCGGAGTGTTCTCTGTTTCAATGTCAAAGTTATGAAAGGATCACTGCGTTGGTTTTATTCACATGGGGCGCATTGATAAAGAATGCGATAACGCATGTGAGTAAAGTACGGAGTCAAGGATTACCGAAGATAATATGGCAAGACCAAATCAATTAAATTGTAAAGGATGGCCATTCTACAAGTCGGAAGAATCGACGTGCTTGTATGACTCGCTGTATGAATATGGAGGAACGTGTCAGGATCGGGTAGTGTGGCGTTCAATTTTCTCTACCTATCCTTTCGGGATGTTGGTTTGTTGTTGTTATTTAAGCCGTGAAAAAGACTTACACTTTGAGTTATTTTTGGTGTGTTTTATTGATGCGTTGTAAACACTTTTGAAAGCATTTTATAACCTCTGAATGGATAGATTTTTTATAAACTCTTTCCTATCGCCCTCTTATTTCTCTTATCTTAATGTTATACCAAGTTTATTTAATACGCATTTAATGTTACTCCACATTACGATAATGTATAATATTTGAGATAAAATCTCCGGGATCCAGTATGCAAATCTCGTAGCAACACCACCGCAGAGACGATTTAATTAAATGGATGCAATTGCATTAAAAACCACATTTAGCTGAAACCGGTTAGTAAATTTACATCTCGGGGCCTTTCGTTGATACGATCGCATTACGATATTTTTAAACGCTTTCGGGCTAATCTCATTTTAATCTGTTATCTTTATGATACCTTCTTTTGAAATTGAAAATAAATTCCTGAGAAGATTTTGGGTTCGCTTGTAAAAATAGCATATTATTATTAAGGTACGAGCTTTATTATTATTTAGCACTTAGCTTTTTGATTTCGCCGATATTTTTTTGCGAAAATTATATGTCAGTGCAATAAAATTAAATATATCATCTTATATTTAAAAATATCCTTAGGGCAACTATCAGAAACAATATTTTTTCTTTGATATTATTTGGAGTTTTAAACGTTTTTTTTGCGAAGCTGGAATGCTAAAAGGTGTGTTATAATTAATTTTATTTTTATTTTAAATGTTGTTAAATCATAAATTAACAAACTAACCACATCACCGCCTCCCCTAAGGGTAAGGTAGAAAGAATGGAGAGCCACTCTGTTCTTTCTTTGAAAAATATATAGGATACCTAGTTATAAAATATTTTTTTAGAGGTTCGAAGTTAGCAAGAAAAGTATAATGTCGATTGTTTTTATTTATTTGGATCTACATTTCGATTCAACGTTGATTTATACAATTTTGAATAGACACCATATGCATTGAAATGAGAATTTAAGTGATATGAACAACAAAAAAATGAGGGAGTCATCTAGATGGTTTGGACGCATGGAATGAATAAATTAAGAAAGAATGGTGATAAATGTAAATGTCAACGATGTAAATGGAACAAGAAGTACAGGAAGACTGAGGAAAATGTGCATGCATGACACGATGTATGAATGTTAAGGAGTCGGGAGAAGTAATTCAGGAAAGAACTCTGTGGCGATCCATCCTTTCTGTCTACCTCTTCGGGAATATGGCGTGATGGTTCGTTCTTTAGTTAGTTATTAAAATAAAAAATAAGGGTATGAAGAATTTAAAACGTAATATGCACTATAATTAATTGTAGTATTCTTAAATAATAATTCGGCAGCAATTCTTCTCTTTCTTCTTGTCGTCCACCTATCTCTGTTCTTGCCCGTTTAACGATTTTACCAACTGTAAAAATTTTAGTACGTTCATAAAGATTATTTTCAAAATTTCCTTAGTATTTTTGTTATTACAGACAGCAACATCAAACACGAACAGCGCATTATGGACTATTAACATTTTATGTTCACAAGTTTACACTTTCCAATTTCGACTTACCATCCATTAAATAAATTGCAACGTGGTATTTTTTTAATCACATTTAATATTTTCTATAGTTTTTGCCAATGCAATCAGAGTTTATGCATAATAATTACTTATTTATTTAAATTTCTTGGTAAGTTCACTGAAAATAATGAAAATTATAAAGAAAGTAATGAAAAATTTCTTTATAATGTATGTTTAGTTTATGGTAGACACACTCGATTTTATGGCTTCGACCGGTTTCGGAAGCTCGCTGGTCTGATCTGGACACCAAATGATGGTAGCAAGCTACCGAAACCGGTCGAAACCACAAAATCAAGAGAAATGAAACTTAATATATGACATGTAATTAAGCCAAGTGGAGTATATATAACAACATATATTTTATATGTGTTTTGGAATTTTTTTAATTATTGTACTTTTTAATTTTTTTAAGAATTATATAATTTTTAATACATTCAATGCAATAACGCCAAGGAATTCCATTTTGTTTTCAATCGAATGTTCTTGTTCTTTGCATTAATACGAATTAATTCATTTTATATGTTTATAAAAAAAATAGTGTAGCTAACTTCGAAAGAATACAATATAAACTCCTTCGAAACATGTTAAGTAAATCATCTCACATATGCATAAAAGCATGGTCCGATTCATGTTTGAATTTAAATATGGTAACACGTTCTTATAATTAATATAACATAATGTTTTCAAACACATCTATTTATTCTTAATTTAAAATAAGACTTTATTTATTAATATTTTATCAAGATTATTCTGTGTAATTTGATACTTCCTATTCAAACCTCATTAGGAGTTATTTTCATCTATACGTAATCTAAAGAATTTATTTATACCGTGTTAATGTAAATTTATGGCTATTTTTGTATTGAATTTAGCAAATTAGCTGTTAGTTTGTGATGTGCTGACTTAAGACTATAAAATATGTAAATTTAATAGTGATTCACATAAAAGACGTTCAAAACATGTTGTTATAACGTAAGTTTAAACTAAAACAGGTATTTTTGAATAAAAACAAACGCACGTTAGAGTGAGTCAGTGTTCAGGACAACACGAATTGGCACGTAATACAAAAAATATTAGTCCATTGTTTTGGCCGAAACACTATGATACTTTAACTTTATAAACTGTGAAATTAAAAAACTTTGTTTTATGTATCACAATTGTTTTTTTTATTTTTCGCGACAGCTATTTCATCATACATCATAAGGTGTTATAATTATATATTATTGTTTCACCTGATGATGTCAACATATGTTGACGAAACATCTGTCGCGAAAAATAATAATACAATTGTGATACATATAGTAAAGTTTATTTAATTTCACAGTTTACAATAGATATATTGTAAAAGGTCACTTTTAATTATATTTCGACCTTTCGATAAAGGAGTAAGTGAATAACAATGTCAACAGTCTGTCAATGCTTTGACAAAAAGAGAGCTTGACAAAACCGGTCACTGAAGAAATAAAGGCAAAAGTGGAAGTAGTTATTAAAAAAATAACGTTTTATTTAATTATTAATTTTAATGAAACTCCATAATTGGATATCTTAAAACCCTGTATTATATAATAATTTTGTTAGTCTTATATTCAACTTTGGACTTTTCATTAAGATAATTAACTAACCCTTTACTAACTAAATTAACTTATCTCATTAATAAAGTCTCTTGAAAATTATTTTACATTTTATACTTCTAAAATATTCCATACTTTATGCATTATTTACTTAAATTCTAGATTTAATTAAAATCGTGCTGAGATAATTACTTTGCTTACTTTATGAAGTTGTCCAAAATGTGTATTTTAATGACGTGATCGTTAAATCATCCTAATTTATTGCGCATTTCGTTAATGGAAAGTAACGTTAAAGTTCAATGCTAAAGTCTTATATTAAAAAAGTTATTTTAATTTTTGTGTATTACAGATAAAAGGGATTTAAGATTATTATTCCATCAAATATTGCAATTTAAAATCTAATCATTATTTTTATCTCGCTATATATCTTTTTTTAACTAATAACTGTTATATAAGGCTAACAGCTAATAATTGATAATAATTGCAAAGGACAGACTTGCTTAAAAGTTGCTAAGTATCGAGTGTATTCCCATATGTGTTAATTAAAACTGAAACTGTTATCACGACATGTAATCATCATTTTTATTATCAAGACATGTAAGTTTAATATATAATACTTATGGCTTGGACTTGGATCGTCTGGCTTACAGAGGTTCAGCTCTTGTAGCTATTCCTCTTACGTCTAATGGGAACATTGTTGGAAGGTGATTTGATGGGTTGGTTTATGCGGGGGCATGATTTGTGTGGCCCGGAGTGTTCCCCTGAAGGAAGCAAAAATACTCGAAAGTGGAAAAATATGGTATTTAATTTAATTCATTAAAAAATCATAATTGTGGGATGCCAAATTTTTAATCCCTTTAGTTTAAAAAATCTTATAATACGTTTTATTTTAAGATTAAATTGGTCGAATGCCTTACAAAAGTTAATAAGTATCTAAGAAAACGTCTGTTTCTAAAAAACATACGCTTTTATTTTTTTTCCTTTTAAAAAGTTTTATTATATTTTATGGGTATTTCGCCTTACAAAGCATTATCATATGTGATAATGTCTAAGTAAGGCGAAACATGTCATTCATATAAAATATTTATTAATGGTTATAGAAAAGACATTCTTATTCGTATTAATTATTTAATATGAAGTTTAACATCAGTGTTCAAGTAACAAAAAACAGGTCACGTTTATCTATTTTTACTTTCGGCTTATATACTCATATAATATTGTAGATTAACGCGTATATTTATTTTCATTAGAAACTAAAGAATCGTTGTCTAGAACGTATGCCCTCTGAGGAGGTCTCAGAAGCAAAGGTTTTACGTAACATCCTAATCTACCTTTAAACCCTCTACTCTAATCCCGGGATGTGCTTTATCTGTCCCGGGCCGGGCGAGTTATCTTGCGACTTCTCTCTTCAACTCCTCTCTGCTCCGCCCCTTCAGCGCTTCTCATAAGCTTGCCTCCATCCTGGATCCTCGTGTGAAGATTGTATCTCACACCTGCGCTTCTCAAAACTTTCATATTTACTGCTATTGAACTTCTATCTATGTTAAATATTATATACTTTTGCAAAATATGGTGGAATTTGACTATATCATATTTGTTTATTATTATGGAATCCTATCAATTTATTGTATATTTACCATCGTTTATACGTAATATCATAAATGAATGCAATATATTTAAATATACCACAAATTAAATACAATTTATCTATACCTCCTTAAATTTTTCATTAAAACGTATTACACGTTTAATATGTAGAATCATAAATATACTTAGAAAATTTAAAATAACTTTGTTTAATCCACTAATTAAAAAATATATATATTAAAAAAACACGACATATTTCGGAGAATACCTCCATCTTCAGGTGTAAAAATATAATAAAAACTAAACAAAGAAAGACTAATAAAAAAACGCATGTAAAATTCGATAAAATAATTCAAATTTAAAAATTAAATTAAGTACAAATAAATATTTTTTTAACAGTTGGAACTAATAAATAATATTAGGTAATAATATCCACCTAAGACGATTAAAATCCGTCAAAAGGAGTATTCCCCATGACACTTTCAAAACTCTTGTAAATTCCTTCGTTGTGTCACGACTTGATTATTGTAATGGAATTTATGCAAACATTCCAAAACAACAAATAAACAAACTTCAATCTGCGTTCAATGCAGCAGCAAGGCTCGTTAAAGGCATTCCAAAAAAGTCACATATAACACAACATCTCAAAGAACTTCACTGGCTTAAAAGTCCAGAAAGAATCCAGTATAAACTCTGCTGGACAGTCTTCAAAGCGCTACATGGAATGGCGCCAAGTTATATATCTGAACTCTGTATAACGGACAGCCTAAATTCACGGAAATCCACACTTCGCTCGGCAAACTCCTCAGCAATAGGAAGATTAGTTGAGCCGAAGCGTTGCCCCAGTACAAATTTCGGGGATCGAGCGTTCGCGGTAGCCGGTCCATCAGCTTGGAACAATCTCCCTTCACACCTTAGATGCATAAATGATCCGACAGATTTCAGATCTAAATTGAAAACCCATCTTTTTCATATTTCATACCCAATTTAAACATTTATACTTTGTTCTACTATACTTTTAAACCGATCGTTTTTTAAGCGGTCACATTTAGATTTTTAGATTTAAAACACGTCTTAATGCGCCCTTGAGGTGATTACATCACAAAAACGGCGCTTTAAAAGTTAGCATATTATTATTATTATTATTATTATTATTATTATTATTATAAAAATTGTAATTTAGAAAAAACATACATTTGAAAAGGCAAATTTTATTTAGAAATCAATAAATGATTAATTTGCATTTGATTGGGAATGGGAGCTTGGGAGATTAAATGTAGGCAAAGTATTTAAATAAAAAAGGAGTAAAAGGAGGAATCTGATTATTAATTATGTTTTTAAAACATGTGTTTTTTAAAATATTTTTTTAATAATTAGTGGATTAAACAAAGTAGTTTTTAATTTCCTAAGTATATGGAATTCAACAGTGTTAATGCGTTAGCGTTCAATAAGAATCATAAATATTTAACATGTAAACTGTTTAAAAAAAAATTTAATAATATTTTTTTTAATTTAATGACAAACTTTAGATTAAACTCACTTGTTCAAACTGTCTTATTTTCATGAAAACATAATAATTTCTTATTTTGTATAGTATATAATAATTTTTCGCTGTATCACATAAGCTGGTTATCAGTTAAACTGTATTACTCGTATATCATGGCATGTATATAGCATGCCATATTGGAGCGTTCTTCTAGAGATTTATTCATAAAAACGGCGCTTTATAAATATCCCATCTTTACTATTATTATTTTCCTTACATTTATTATTCCTAATTTTGTCTTTCAATTTGTTCAAGTGACTAACCTTTAAGTTACTATGAGAAAACGTGCAGATTTATCAAATAAATAATAAAATAAAGCTCCGCTTTTCTTTTATCCTTTGTTTTGTCGACTAGACAGTGGCATTACTTACGGTTACGGTTTGTTTACGCATTGCATTTTTATACGATTCTGACCTTGTGCGTCTTTTACGGGTCGCGAACCCTAGTTTGGCACCCCTAAGAGTCGGGCCTCCCTCAGGGATACTTAATATGTCTCACAGACGTAGCTTTTATTAACACCGTAAATTTCTCGCCGTGTATGGAAGACGCCCCCTCGCGGACCCTGATACCTTTCATAAAGTTGGTACTTGCTGAGAGAACAATGTTTCATTATTCGTCAGGAACGGGTGCTAATGACTTAATCTCATTTACGCTCGACTTGTATGAATTTATGTTATGCACTCGTAAATGGTGTCAGATGTAAACTATGAAAATCTTTTGTAATAAATTTAAATGAATTAAAACATAGTTTGTTCAGCCCGTATGAGTGTATTTATCTCCACATGTTTCGTATGGTTTATAACTTTATCATCATTTCTATCGTTTTCTCAATTTACCAAATACATAGTGTTCTTCTACCGATCCTTATGTATGGAAGCGAAGCATGGAACTATATAACGCGTAAAATAAAATACAATTGTGATACATAAAACAATATCACAATTGTATTTTATTTTGCGCGACATTTACATTTACTATAAACTAAATAACTAACCATCACGCCGTCTCCCCGGAGGGGTAGGCAGAAAGAATGGAACGCCACACTGTTCTGTCCTGACATACTTCTCTCGATTCCTTTACATTCATACATCTTGTCATGCACGCACGTCGATTTCTCCGACTCCTCACGTGACCGACATTTAATATTTGATTGATTTGATCGTGCCAGGTTTTCCTCGGCCTTTCTCTATTTCTAGTTCCGTTCACGCCGTTTGCATATATATTTTTTTACCATTTTGTCTTCACGCATTATTTCCATGTGTCCAAACCATCTTAATGACCCTTTTATTATTTTGTTCATAACACTTTCATTCGCACCACATTCACTTCTTATAGGTTAATATTCATTGCATTTGACACTCTATCATATACAGATTTTGGCACACATTCGTCTAAGAGATCTCATTTCTACTGCATTTATTCTACTTTCATCCTTCTTCTGCCAGTTCCATGCTTCACTTCCATACATAAGGGTCGGCACAAGAACACCATTATGCACTGCCATTAACTATAATGTTTAATCATTTCGATTCAAATTAAAAGAAATGCTTAAAGAAATGTTTAAATATGCGTATTATCCCTAAATCGTCATCTTAGTCCTGAATTTATTTGTATTTTACGACATCGGCATCTTACACAGGAGAATTAAAAAAAAAGGATAAAAATACACCCTTGTCCGTAACTAAAGTAGCATGGAACGTATTTTAAAATCGATTTGACAGCAGTAACTCATTTTGTTTTATATCAAAAAGTTTAATGAATGAACTGTCATAATTAATTAAATCTAACGGGTTTATTCCTCTTCTGTATGAAATGAGGGCATTTTAAGGGGGATTAAACGTGTTTTGCAGCTTAGCTTTTTTTTCATTCCATCTCGGCCCCGTCACAAAGCGACTGATAAATCATTTTTTCAAAGGACCGCTTCTTTCAAGTCATTAATCGAGGATTATACGGGTTAGGGTCTTAAGTCCCACGCCAACGGGGCAATTATATAACGATTCCGAAGCATTGTCAAAATATTATGTAATTATCACCGCATGTGATTATGAACAAATTACACGTGTACACGTGTGTTAAACGAAATACAATGTTTACACGGGATTTTACTTGAAAACGTGGGTGGAGTTACGCTGCTCGAACATAGCAGGAGCATCCACATCTGAGACGGTTTATATTACTATAATCAAGTGATATTTTTCGTTTTGTAAGAAACCAACTTATCGTTGGTGATCTGGCAGAATGAAAATGTCCATTTTTCAAGAGAGACGTAAAACTGTTTTGTTCAGAACTTAAGGGTCACAAAATATTAAAAAAAAAAACGTACATTTTTATTTTATTTTAGTTTATTTAACCTTTCCCTTACGGTGCTAAAATAAAAACGTGCCTTCCGGTGTAGGGTAGTCAGTACGCGTTAAAAAATTAGCGATTTTAAATCGGTAAAATAGCAACGTTCATAGCTAATCCCCTTATATAATTATAGTTGAAGTAAAAAATTATAATAATTGAGATTTAATTGCTGAAAACATTAAAAAAAACATCTGGCAACGCTCACGGAATGGGCATAGATCCCCTCTGGTCGCAAGCCCGAAAGCAATTGCCGGCGGCGGCGGGACGGCAAGTGAGAACATTGGGCTAGAACATCTGCAAGAGTGAGATGCGAATATAGTGTGTTTGTCTGTTTATACGCGACATTGTTTTCGATTTTCACAAAATACCTCCGATGTACCCGATAAATTCTGATTATTATTAATATTATTTTTTAAATCAATGCGTTAATATACTATGGAGGAATACCTAAAATCTTAACCTTGTATTTATTATATTTATAGAGATATTGATGGTTTTTAGAAGCAACGTGTAGAAGATACCCATCACAGGAAAGGGAGGGGTTAACAGTGAGGTCAATCTCAGATAAATTTGAAGAGAACTGTTTGAGATGGTACGGCTACGAGAACGAGTCCCGTGAGGCAGGTTGTGTAGTGCAATATAGGGGAGTCTGGTGGTGGCAATTCTTTGGACATGACCGTATCAGTCCTTCCTTCGCTGTCTACTCAAACTTTTTTACATCCGCTTTTTTTAAATTTCCTTACTCCTTCTTCTTCTTAAAGTGCCCTGTCTGGTCCCCCCGACGTTGGCGATCACTCTGATAAACTCTTCCTTATCCTGCGCTGTCCGGAACTTTCCTTACTTGATTTTCCTTTATTCATACCGTGTCACGTGCACGTTTGACTCCTGGCAGGGTGGTAATTAAAATTTTGATTGATTTGATCGTGTAATGTTTTCCCCGGTCTTTTTCGCTTCAGTTCTCTATTCACATCACTATTTTTTAACGAATTATACAAATTTAAATAATTTAATGGATTATATAACATACCTAACAAAATCTGATTCCAGAATCTTTTATATGATTCTAATATAATAAACTTTTATGAATCAGAGTTATAAAATTCCACTTTTTACATGTTAATGAATAAGTTT
Source organism: Lepidostoma basale (assembly GCA_022606425.2). Taxonomy (NCBI): domain Eukaryota; kingdom Metazoa; phylum Arthropoda; class Insecta; order Trichoptera; family Lepidostomatidae; genus Lepidostoma; species Lepidostoma basale. The sequence continues at coordinate 63,550 of JAHDVF020000468.1, read as the reverse complement.
ATAGACATATTGGAATGCTGTTTCATTTAAATGAATAAATGATTTTTAAATATGTATTACATGTAGATCATAGGTTTCCAAACTTTTATGGTCTACCGTCCCTTTTTAAAAAAAAAACACATTATCATTTTAAGAAAGGTTAATTAATAAACACCCGACCGAAATCATGACTTTTTTGGTCATAGCCCATTTGTACGTTGAGTCTATAGTGACCTTCCAAGATTAAATATGTTATATTATACATATTTTATGTAATAATCAAACATTGCGTGATCTAAGGAGCTATGTCCAGGGGGCGGTAGTATGCTTCTTCTTCTTCTTCTTCTTTCTAAGCCTATTCTCGTTCACTCATGGACAAAGGCCTCTTCCATTTGCTTCCATGTCATTCTGTCCTGTGCAGACTGCATCCAGGTTATTCCGACGTGTCTGTTTAGATCATTCTTCCACCGTAGTTGCGGTCGCCCTGCTCTTCTTTTCGCCGTCCATGGTCTCCAAGTCAGCAGTCTTCTTGTCCACTTTTCATCTGAGCTTCTGGCTACGTGACCTGCCCATTGCCATTTTAGAGTCGCCACCCGGTGGATGATGTCAATGACCTTTGTTTTTTCTCTCACCGTATCGTTTTTGACTCTGTCTCTTAGGCTTATTCCTAACATGGCTCTTTCCATGGCTCTTTGGGTCACTCGTAGTTTCTCGGCACTTTGTTTGTACAATGTAACAGTTTCAAGACCATAAGTACCATCTGGCAGAACACAGGCTTCATAGACTTTTCGTTTCAGGTTGTTGCCTCAACCCCCCTAAATTTGCAAAGAACAACAAAGAAGAACAAAAAGCCTCTGATCTTCAACGGCAATCAGTAAGCAGTACCACCCCAGTTGGGAATCACTGGTGTAGATATATGTAAATTGCGTGAGATATTTTGTATGTTTTTATTTTCAAAAACGCTCATGAAATATTTTCAGAGAACGTTACTGTTTCGTGTTAAATTTCAGAATTATGTAAATTTATTCAAATAGGATTTTTTTTGGTAATTCATTATAATGCTCTGTTATCTGTGGAACAGCAGTACTACATACACACTTAAAAGTTACGATTTCACCCATGTGCAATAAATTCCAAATAATGTGCCCAAGTTCTGACATTTAAATTCAAATTTTAGAACGATATCTCTATTGATTTTCCGTTAAATGAAATATTTCCCAAGCGACTTCAGAGTAAATGTTCCTCTTTCAATAAATCGAATTGAAACCGGAATCTAAAATAAGATTGTCCTTGAGCTAAACCAAATGTCAATATTGAAGCCAATTAGTGAGCCAGCCAACGGTATGATTGGCAAAATTGTCTTTTTTGATTGATGACTCACGTATAAATTAATAATGCTTTTGAAAAAATATTCACACAAGATTTATGGATCCAAACGGGATCCAATTTAGGACGGTATTCTTACGGTTACGTTTGGCGCAAACGATGTTTCTTTACGTCGATCGTTTAGTAGATTAAGAATCCGGGGATTTTGCACCATTTTAAAAACCTGTAATGAATATCGAAGTATGCCGGATTATAATTATGTTATCGGATATATCGGAATGGGGATTGTTTATCTCGAAATGATATGAGCAATGCTCCACGTGTGAATTTTACCGGTCCATTTAATTGATAAAAATTCAGTACAACAAATATTATTTCCTTATTAATTGTCTGTTATTTAAAAGAAAGCCATTGTATACTTCCTATTTTGATATGTATATGAGTTAATTGATTTCAAAGTTATTGTACTTTTCACATCGCATGAAAAATATTATATCAAAAAATTGTTTTATTCCTTTTGTTCTCTAGTTTCGACCGGTTTCGGCAGCTCGTTGCCATCTTCTGGCTCCATAAGATAGCAACAGGCTTCCGAAACTGGACAATAGGAATAATACTTTATATATTTTAAAGTTATTTTTTTTCATTATTTGCAATAAACTTCTACCAAGAAACGTCAATTAACAACGTAAATATTTTATAATTGTTAATGCAAAAACTTTGTTTTATATCACAATTGTATTTATTTTACTTTACGACAGCTGTTTCATCAACCAATGTTGACATCATCAGGTGTTACAAAAATATATATCAAATGTCAAATTTTCGTATTTTTTTTTTAAATGTAAAACAAAGTTTTTGCATTAACAATTATAAAATGTTAAAATATTATAGTGTTTCGGCCGAAACAATGGACTATTTAACGTAAATATTAATATACCGTTTGATTATTTTTAAACTGTATTTTCATATTGCCTTGAAACAGATTGGCTTAAATTAATATATTCTATATGATGCAATCTAAACCAACCTCGTGAGTTATGACAAAGATTCTTCATAATTTTACTACGCGTATTGTTAGCTCGTGTAAGTTTATTACCAAGAAATGCACCCATTGATACTTACCGCGCTCTCAACTTTCCATTGCAAACAAAACCTCAAATCCTAACCACTTCCCGATGACAAGTCATACAATACTTTTATACACAAATCTTTGAATCGATTTTTATTATCATATAAATAATACTTCAATGTAAAAAATATTTAAAATGATATACTATAAAATTGATTATTCAATGTTAGAATTGAATCATTTTTACGTGGTTCCTTTATATGCAACTCCGTTTCGCCACTTGAGACCCAACTGCAGAGCATTGTCGAAAAGAGTTGTTATACGATTGTGTTCATTTGAACCGAACAAGATGGCCGATGATTATTTTGACACGGCGGCCGGAAGGCGGACAAAGGAGGACATAAAAGGGAATATACCGCTCGTGCCGGCGGGGGCAACCGGGGCCAATTGCAGCCACGGTCAATTTGTGCAGTATTGTATTTGCATCTCCCGATGACCCTTTTAATCACCCGCATTGTTGTATTCAGTTCACACTATTTTTTTTCCATTAGTGAACCAATAAAGCTTAAAATTTAAGTTATTCTTCTTCTTCTTCCTCCTAGTGTCAATAATAATAATAAATTGGATAATTAGTAGAGCGCCATTTTTTTGAATTACTAAACTCTAGTAAAATAAACTCCAAAGGAAAATTAGGTATTCTTAGTTGACCCAAGCGTACGGTTCACACGGAGGTCAGAGGAAATGCTTCAAGGACTCCCTAAAACTAACCTTAAAAAAACTAACATCGAGAGTGATTGCTGGGAAAACATTGCAGAAGATAGGCCGGTGTGGAGAATAACAATACACAAAGGCACGCAGAACTTTGAAGCACAGCGCAGAAATGATGCTGCAGAGGGTAGGAGTAGGAGAAAATAGAGACCATCTAGAGACGGTGGTGGCTCAACCGCCAACGTATTCCCCTGCCCTAGATGCCTTAGAGTATGTGGGTCCAGGATTGGGCTATTTAGCCACATACGAACCCACAAACATGAAGGACAGTCTTCATTGGACATGAGGGACAGCCGATGATGATAATGATGGTAGTAGTGTCTATATATCGTTGGCCTATCGTACTCGGGCACTGCGTTATATACATTATAATATAGATTGCTCCGCACCGCATGTACTTTGTTTCCCTTCGCCACGAAAAATCCTCCATCTTGAAAAGTTGTCCTTGTATCTGCTAACGCGTATATGCGGTCGGTTCAGGGTCTTCCGGTTCCTCCATGGCAGCTCTTGTCTGACTGAGAAGCCTCATTAGCTTTCAACCAGTTGAGGCACATATTTTCTTATTATTAAACCTCTCAAATCTTTAATAAAGAAGTACATAACATTTTTACCAAATGGCTGTAAACATGTTGATACAATTTTTTGTACAATAAAATAAAAATTATTTTGTTACGTAGTTACTCAGTTGAAGCAAATGAAAAGTAGGAGCGTTATTTGTTAAAAACATTTACGAACACATTGGCTACATATTAAAAAAATCGCACAAAATCATTATTATAAAGAATTTTTCGGGTGGCCATTGTTTACATATTTTTAAATATAATAGTATATTGTAATTTTTATCATTTTTAAACTTCTACGTAAAACTCAAAAAATATATTTTTACTCATAGTCAATAATATACAATAGTATTCGTTTAACATTTATTTTAATTAATCATGTAACTTATGCAATCACAAGCCTATCCAAAAAGCTAAGATGGCAGTGTATAATGGTGTTCTTGTGCCGACCCATATGTATGGAAGTGAAGCATGGAACTGGCAAAAGAAGGATAAAAGTTGAATAAATGCAGTAGAAATGAGATCTCTACGTCGATTGTGTGGCAAATCTGTATATGATAGAGTGTCAAATACAAGTATAAGAAGTGAATGCGGTGCGAATGAAAGTGTTATGAACAAAATAATGAACGGGTCGTTAAGATGGTTTGGACACATGGAAAGAATGAGTGAATACAGAATGGTGAAGAAGATATATGTGAACGACGTGAACAGAGCTAGAAATAAAGGAAGACCGAGGAAAACATGGCACGATCAAATCAATCAAATATTAAATATCGGTCACGTGAGGCGTCGGAGAAATCGACGTGCGTGCATGACAAAATGTATGAATGTACAGGAAGCGAGAGAAGTATGTCAGGACAGTACAGTGTGGCGTTCCATTCTTTCTGCTTAACCCTCCGGGGAGACGGTGTGATGGTTAGTTAGTTAGTTAGTTAGTTATCAATGGTTTATCTCTTTTCTATTGTTTATTTTTTAACCCTTTATTTTACAGGGTAATTATAATTTATTTATTTCCCTTGGGCAGGTGTTCCAGGTTTCCCGCCGCTCCCCAAACCCTCTTCACACACTCCTTAAAAGCGAACAAATGAAAGTCCAGCTGTCTTTCTTTTATTAGGACGAATAATTTCTCTAGAATCCGTAAAGAGGCACCAACTTCAAAGTACCAAATGTCGTTTACTTTGGAAGATGTAAATTAGCCTAAGAAAAGATACAAAGAAACACGCTGTAACAATTAAATCTCCCTACAAAGTTGTGGCTACATAAAATGTTTAATAATACCGAGGTAAGGTGTTCTTCGTTTCCGCTTTAATTAACGTCTAAATGTCACTGTGGTATTTCTTCGCTTGTATTTAAAAAAAACTCCATTTTGCGCTGGACGACTATTACAATTATTCGACTGTTCTAAGTTACGCCATTTTTTTACAAACTAAACATTAAACATGCTTCGAAAATTTTCTCAATACTAACTTTTCTGAAATAACGAAACGACGATTTTATGCCGACTTGTTTAAATTTTATAAAAAAATAATATAAACACTTTGTTTTAGCCGTGGAATATTTAAACTGACTGGTTTTGATTTTACCTAAGTTTCATCAAGGTAATGTAAGAACATTTTTCTATTTCCACGACAAAATTATGATTGGCTTCAAATATGATTAACATTCCGTGGTTAAATACAAATTATTTTTTTATAATATTTTATATAATCATAAATTTAAAATGTCAAACCATAAACTAAGTGATTCATATGAAAATTTACTTAATATTGAAAAATGAAATTTATTTCTAGAAGTAATATCGACAGGAATGAGTAGTAACTTTTGGAAGAGGACTGTATTCAGCAGTGGAAAGATTGAGGCTGAGGAAGAAGAAAGAAAAGGTGTGAAAATAAAATAGTGTGTCACATCCAGTTTACCCATTTCGTATGGGAAATGTGGTGAAGATCAGTTTGTTAGTTATTTGTGTGTTTTGGTTATATACATGTTTTTTCAAAGTATCCATATCGTGTTCGAATAGATAGATTACCATCACAGAAATCAACGATCATTGAGCTACGTGATGCTGTCTTTAATTAATATCAATTAGTAATATGAAATCGTGATATAATCGTCCGTTGTTATTTAGAGTATATGGCACCCTTATTTATATTCTGATATAATTTACTTCGCATTTCACATCCCACCCACCGCCTTGTCAGATCCTTACATGATTTCCTCTCACGCGCACAAAACACCGCGTCAGTCACGACAAACCTCGCTCGATCTTCCCAGCATCTAATCTCATTTGATAATGCTTGATCTACAATCTACATCGCCATCATTCGTCATACGTGCGTTTGTACGTTCTGCTGCCCGTTGGCTGCTTTAGACACAACCAAAGAGATTAAAATAAAAATCTCTATCTAGAAGCCTGGAAGGTCTTCGTTATTTCGTAAGCCAATTTTATAGATCATGGTGAGAACGTTAATAAAGCTGATTGACGTCTCAAAAGATGAGCCTTATATTGTAATACTTTCATTCATTATATAAAGTCGTACTTGATCTCATTTCGTGACAATCTTAATCGTTCGCTTCTGATTGCCATCGGTCTTTGTGTCCGGCAGTCTACTCGAAACTTCACAAATAATAAAACATATATATAAATTGTGGTAAGTATTTAGTTCTATCCCACATGTTTTTTTAGTTACGACCGGTTTCGGCAGCTCGGTGCTGTCTTCCAGGTCGAGTAAAATATTTTTTATTTTCATTATTTACAATGAAAATTAATCCATTGTTTTGGCCGAGACACTATGATACTTCAATATTATAAACTGTTAAATTATAAAACTCTCTTTTTATGTATCACAATTAAATTTTTATTTTTCGCGACAGCTGTTTCGTCATTGTTTTATTATTGTTATATACTCGTAATATATGACTGTTATATATTATTGTAACACCTGATGAAATCAACATAGGATGACGAAGCAGCTGTCGCGAAAAATAAAAATAAAATTAATATACACAAAAACGAGTTTTATAATTTAACAGTTTATAATGAACATTAACATTCTGCCAACTTTACAGATGACATATTTTGGTAATAATCAAGATTCTTTTTTAAAATTTATTTCAGTATGAGGGCTCTTTTAATATGAGAATATTAAAAAAATAATAAATTTAAAATGTATCCAAAAAAACTATAGTGTTCCACTTCCTTTTATTAAAGATCTTGATTTCATTTTGCTCTCTCATTTAGCACTGCCATCTTTGCTTTCGTCGATATATTTCTATTCGAAGTAGGAACAATCGACGAGCGTGCATGTCACGTTGTGTGAATGCAGAAGAAGCGCGAGAGTTATGTCAGAATACGATGTGGCGTTCTATCATCTCTGCCAACCCTCCGGGGAAACGGCGTGATGGTTAGTTAGTGAGTTAGGTATGTACAATTTTATTCGTTATGATGAAGTAATTTTGGGTGGTTTCCTAAATTTGATGTTTAGGTGATGACGCTTATGATGGAAATGCTCGAAGAATGTATTTAATTATCACACAAAAAATTAAGTTAAGTTAAGTAATTAAGTCCATAGTCCCTGTTTTACCCTAAATATATAAATAAACAATCCATAGGGCTGAAACTAAAAAAAAACATGTAATAGTTATCATAATAATAATTTACTTGTGTAAGATTTTTAGAAGATTTTAAAATATTGTGTTTATTAAAAAAACTAACGGTTTATTTAAACAACGAATCTTGGTTCAAAAATAGCATTATTTCTCAGAACCCCTGATCTTCCGATAGCGGATCGTGTAGAACATCGATTGATATTTTGCTCAACAGCTATACAATTAAGATTTAATCTTTAGAATTAATACTAGCCGTCATCGCATTTCATCTAACGCAAACTCGAATGCAATTTGTTATAGATACTTTTGTTTAACTAATTTAAAAGTCGTATTTTCAATGAGCTTTACTTTTGTTATTTTATTTACCAAAAAAAAAAACCAATTTTATATTGAATTTGTTAATTACACTAAAAAATCTATTCTTAGTTACTTGTTTAGGTTTGTGTGCGTTGAGCTGTTTATGTGAGCAAGTATGTCAGGCCCATGACGATGGCCGAGCAATTATTATATTGAAAAAAAAAAACACATATATTTCGTTTATATAATAAATTCCCCACAACTATAGCAAAGCAGGGGGGCATATATTATTTTATGCCCCAAATTGCTGCACAGAGGCCCTTCGAAGTTCTTCTGTATTGAAAGCGATTCGTCTTTAAAATGAGCTAGCAAAAGAGATAGACCTCTTTGGATGCAATTATAGCGAATTCGTGAATACCCTTACAGTAAGCGCAGCAAGGAATTAACTGGCATATTCCTATTCGTATGGTTCTATGTATATTTCCTTTGATATTCTTTTTTTTCGCCCTTTACATCGATTTGGCTCGCGCAGTTATGATGTAAAGAGTTTTTTCAACAAAGTAATAATAATAATAATAATTTGGTTCAGTCCTTGAAACGTATTCTGCATTGTGCAGAATAAAATTAAATATTGCATTTCCCAATACGATTTCATCGTTTGAATATTTATGTTTGAGTCGAGATATCAATGAACGCAGGTGCACAAAAAATAATAAAATCAATATTATGTTGTTTGTCGCCGAGTTCAAACTCGCCTTTGGCCGCTTGGGAGAGTCAGAACACGGTTTGAATTAACCACCCATTATTTATTCGAAGCGGAGATAAAATAACAATGATCTCGTTTGCCTGTGTTTAAAGAGAGATAAGAATATTCGCTCCGAATACTGTAGACGCAGGACTTATCTCGACTGCCAATATCAGAGGCTTTGTTTGAAGAAATGTGCATTTAAAAAAACGTATTTCATTATAACGTTATCGTATAATTTCTTAAAAATTCTTTCTCCATCTATGTGTTCGGTATGTTTCTTGCGTTAACGATCTGAGAATGTATCGTAGAGTCTAGAAAGATCGAGGAAAACAGGATATTATCAAACGCACATAACCAACCGAACAATATCTGGATGGAATAAATGGCGAACGCTGACTGGAATTCAGTGATGCCAATAAGGACAAAGGGTAAGATTTATAAAACAGCTATCCGGCCTGCATTACTATACGGAAGCGAAGTATGGCCAGCTAAAAATATATTATACATGAACAAAAACTCCATAAAACTGTGGTGGTCAGGAGGAGTCACATTGAAAGACAAGGTGCGCAACGAATATGTGAGAGGAAGTTTCAAGGTAGTCCCTATAAAACAAAAGTTGTCAGAAACAAGGCTCCGTTAGTACGATCACGTGATGAGGAGACCTCACGACCATGTCGTGAAAAAGTGTCTCTCCGTGACTAGTAGGAGAGGGAGAGGAAGACCTCAAACTACCTGGCTGACAAATATGCAGAGGGATATGAAGGCTCTAGGCCTTAAGCAGGAAGCTGCCTACGAAAGAAATACCTGGCGCCAAATGATAAGAAAAGCCGACCCCGAGTAACGGGAAGAGGCGAGGGGAAAGAAGAAGGTCGGCTATGTAAGAAGCCGAAAAATCCACGTGTGTGTATGACTCGCTATATGAATGTGGTGGATAAAAGTGAGGTGTGTCAGGATATAATAGGCGATCTATTCTCTCTTAAAACTCCTCCGGGAAAACGGCATGTTAGGTGGTTTGTTTGTATTTCGTATATTTCGTTGGTTTGCTTGTTGCCTGAATAATTGTATTCGATGTATTTAAAATTTCTTTATTACAGATCTTTCAACTGTTATTCATTTTCAATAACTGTGACATGTTTAATATTTGTATTTTTTTTAATCCAATTTTTATAGACATACTCGTACATGTATAAAGATATAAAATTCCGTGAAACCGTATATTGGCTTTAAAACATCAGTAGATTTGAGAGATCCATGTTGGAGTGATCTATCTATCTTACGATCTATGCTGTAATTATTTCACATCGTTAAAGACAAATTGAACGCTAATTCATTAACATTCTGGAATTCCATAGTAATATACTTAGGAAATTGAAAATAACTTTGTTTAATCCACAAAATATTTAAAAAAAATTAATAAACACGACATGTTTCGGAGGATACCTACCACAATCTTCAGGTGTAAAAATATAATAAAAACTAAACAAAGAAAGACTAAGATAATTAATAAGTTTATATCTTATTAAAATTATACGGCCAGCAGGATTGAGTTTATATTTTAAAATTTTCAAAAACAACTCTTATAATATATTATGTACATTAAAAATATGTTGTCATGTCATTTTTATAGCCCAACTGAACTATGAATTTTAAAAAATAATGCAAAAACCTTTATATAACAATGAAATTAATAAATGAAGTTAAAATAAATTACCCGGTGTCCTTGAGTTTTCGTCCTGGTCCGCCAAGCCTAAATGTTGAAGAGCAAATATTTCAAATATGTATAAAAGTATTCTGCCTCTTTAGTTATGCACTTGCTTACATATTAACGCTTTAAATTTGTTATACATTTGTACTGTTCATTTGGGGAATACGGGTTTCACGTTTTTTCCGATTTGTGCCATAATAAAAAAATGTTTGTAACCTCTGGTTTAGATTAAATATGTCGTATAAGATAAATCACGATTAATAAGCAAACTGCAATATATCATATGAAACAATGTTGTACCTAGAAAGTGCCAACATCTGATATCCGTAGTTAAAAGAGATATAAATTATTATACTTTATGGCGGCTGTTCCTAGTCACTCAACATCCACATTCTCATATTAGCAGCTTATCCTTGGATGCATACGATTCAGAATTGGCACTTAATCTATGTACGCACTTCGCAAAAAGACATTAAATAAATGACTATAACATCCTACTCAGCAGGAAATAGGCGATCGGCTTTTTTAAGCGGAACCGGTGCTTGATTCGGCGCTCGCTCTTCCGTGTCCAAGGGGGCACAAGCCTCGGCAATGTCTTCTTTGTATAATCGCTGACCGCATAATGTAGCGAGTTTTTGTTCCATGAAAATGAAAGCCCCCATTAGAAGACCAGTCGGCATCAATGCCATTGTCCAGTCCGGCCGGAGTGTGTAGTCACGTACCAGTAAGGGTACAGCCACACCGAAGTGTTTCGGTTGGTGACTCGCTTGCTGTCTGTCCGAAAATAACAGACACAGATTTAACATACGTGTCAAATTATTTTATTTGAAAATATCACATTATTGATTAAACTTTTACAGTTACTTTAATTTACGAATTAAGGCCGTGTCACACTGTTTGAAACAAGCTTTCCACAGGGGTGACCTTGGTGGAGAGCTGTGGAGCCCACGGTTGGTGTAGCGTCCACATACTGTTTTAAACAATTTCTCCACAGGGGTTACCTTTGTGGAGCAATGTGAAGCCCACGGTTGATGTGGCGTCCACACTATTTAAAACAAGGCTCCCACCTCAGTATGTTATCGACTAGGTCCCAAAGACAGGGCATGTCCCTATACAGTTCAATAAATTCACTGACCACTTCTTTTTCTCGCGTAGACACCATTTTCGTTCATACGTCCGCACTCCACCGATGCCGCTATGCAACTGACCTTGACTGGTGGAATGTGGAGCGCCAACTGTGGAATGCGTGTTTACAACTGTGGATCCACACGCATACTATGCGCGTCCGTCCACAAATTTTGGTTTCAAACAAGTGTCCACACAGTTTTAAACCGCCGGTGGAGACCGATGTGAAGAGCTTGTTTAAAACAGTGTGGCACGGCTTTTAAATCAATTAAAGTTGAGTAAAAAAAATACTCACATTTATTTTTATATCGAATATTTCTTTATTTGACATCAAGTAAAATTTGCTGACATTTGAATTTTTATGTATTAATTTGATTCTGCGCAAGTACTTACCATATTTTACTTAGTGTACAATAAAAAAATATTCGATTTGAGAATAAATGTGAGATTATATATATTTTTTACTTTAACTAACTAACAAACTAACCATCACGCCGTCTTCCCGAAGGGGTAGGCAGAAATAATGGACTGTCACACTTTTCTTTCCTGACATATTTCTCTCGCTTCCTCAACATTCATACATAGTGTCATGCACGTGCGTCGATTTCTCTGACTCCTCACATTGCCGAAATTCAATATTTGATTTATTTGATCGTGCCACGTTTATTAATTCCTGAATTTAAGTTAACCCTTAAATGCATGATTTTTCCAAATTCAAAAGTAAAAATATTTTTATACTAAAATTAGGTTGAAAATAACGGGAAAAATAATAAAAAAAATATGTAATAATTTATTTGTGGATTTTATTCATATTTTATTCACTGCATGTTTTGTTTACTTTTTGCAATCAATACAAAAAAAATAATAATAAAAATTAAACAATGGTAGACTCACCTTTATGGAGTATATACATTTATTTTATTTCGTTTTATATCCAGTAGAACCAATGAAAACAAATGTTGAAACTCTCAGAAATTTAACACATCTGCACCCAACTTTTATATTTTTTTTATTAAAATGTCAATTTCTTGCTTACAGAGACATCTACTCGAATAATTTAAAAACACAATGGCTCGGCGTATTGTTACACTTACGCAACACTGTGCATTGGAGTTCATTTATTGCATGTATACAGAGTTATAAGCGCTTAAATAAATTGTTGCAGATATGATACAGAATGCATTTAAGGGTTAATATAAAGGCTTAATCAATGGCATGACATTTTCAAATAAAATAATTTAACAACGCTGTTAAATCAGTCTGTCATTTTCGGATAGACAGCAAGCGAGTCACCAAACGAAACACTTCGGTGTGACCGTAGCCTAAATCAAGTCTGCACATCTCATGTTTCCTACATAAATTGGAGCATATTTACAGTTAAGAGATTTCAGTAACGTTTGTTTTATCAGCATTTCATTTTTTGCAGTCACGAATCTGCAGTATAAACTAACTAACTAAGTAACCATCATGCCGTCTTCCCGAAAGTGTGGGCAGAAATAATGGACGGCAAAACTGTCAAATACACTTGAGTTTAAGGAGTATCTTGTATTCCTAAAGTCGAACCTTATCTCATGCGTTCCTGGTATTTTACCTGTTCAAATAGATGACTTAAACTGTCAACATGCTTGCAATGTCTATCGAGAGAAATAAACTATTCTGAATTTGAATTTAAATTAGTTCTTTCCTGACATATGTATCTCGCTTCCTCAACATTCAACACGCACGTCATGCACGCACGTCATGCACGCACGTCTTTTTCTTTAACTCCTTGGCCGACATTTAATATTTGATTTTTTAGATCGTGCCATCATAATTATATTTCTCTATTTCTAGGTTCAATTACGTCGTTTACGTATACTTTCTTTACAATTCTTTCTTCATTCATTCTTTCCACGAGTCAAAACCATTCTAATGATCCTTTCATTATTTTGTTCATAACCTTCGTTTCCCTTCGCCCCCTTCGGTGAGACGGCGTGATGGTTATATAGTTAATCAGTATTTATTTATATTATTCGCAGCGTCTTGTTCATACGCATGTACATAAGTAACATATATGTACGTCACGGTTCTCATAGATACAGGTAACGCTTCTTGGCTTAGAGACACAGTATACTCTGTTCAATTGAAGATGTTCGTTCAACCGTAACGGATTCGATGATTGATTCAAGTAAATAAATACCGCTGTTATGAAATAAGCTTCAATACAAGCGTCTATACTGCGATCAAATACAATATTTCGCTGTGAACAATGAAATAAAGTAACATACTAACTAACTAAGCATCATGCCGTTTCGTTGACAGGGTTGGCAGAGAGGATGGACCGCTATACTCTTCTTTTATGACGTAATTGCTTCATATCCTCGACATTCATGATAATTCTTACGACTCCCCACGTGGCCGATATTTAAATTTAGACTAAAGGCCGTGCCACACTGTTTGAAAAAAACTTTTCACAGGGGTGACCTTGGTGGAGAGCTGTGGAGCCCACGGTTGGTGAAGCGTCCACATACTGTTGTAAACAAGCTCTCCACATGTGGAATGCGTGTTTAAACGGTGGATCCACAAGCATACTATGCGCGTCCGTCCACAAATTTTGTTGAAGGTCAAACGAATTTTAGTTTCAAACAAGTGTCTACACAGTTTTAAACCGCAGGTGGAGACCGATGTGAGGAGCTTGTTTAAAACAGCGTGGCACGGCTTTTATTTGATTGTACCGCTATATTTAAGACTACATTGATTTCGATAAACGAATGTTTAATTTACGAGTACATTGATTACGTTTTCCATTCGTAGCGTTAACGTTTATTCACTTTACCAATGTTTCATTAATCATTATTCCCATGTATTCACACCTTATTCTACAATCATTTGCATCTTATATCTGCAGTTTACACCTTAACTCTTAATATCCATCGCATATATTCTACTTACATCGCATATATTACTTGTTTTACCAGTTCTATACCTTAGTTCCAAACATAATGGTATGTATAAGATCACCATTGTACGCTACCACCTTAGTTTTATTGGATATATTTCTGTTTGCCAGGATTTAAAACAAAATATTGCATAATTTGGCATTAATTTATTTATTGTTTCTTGAACAATGATGATGAAAGTAGAATAAATGCAATAGAAATGAGATCTCTAAGACGAATTTGTGGTAAATCTGTCCATGATAGAGTGTTAAATGCAAGTATAAGAAGTGAATGCGGTGCGAATGAAAGTGTTATGAACAAAATAATGAAAGGGTCGTTAAGATGGTTTGGCCACATGGAAAAAATAAGTGAATACAGAATGGTGAAGAAAGTATATGTAAACGACGTGAACGGAGCTAGAAATAGAGAAAGACCGAAGAAAACGTGGCACGATCAAATCAATCAAATATTAAATATCGGTCACGTGAGGAGTCGGAGAAATCGACGTGCGTGCATGACAAGATGTATGAATGTAGAGGAATCGAGAGTAGTCAGGACAGAACAGTGTGGCGTTCCATTATTTCTGCCTACCCATCAGGGGAGACGGCGTGATGGTTAGTTAGTTAGTTAGTTATGAAAAAGTTTGTATTTACTAGTGTTAACTTGTGCTAATTAATCTTAAGTCCCGGATGGACAAGGAACAGGCCTAGATAGTGCAGCGAGACTGACGAAAGGGCGTCGCTGCGTCCTATAACAGTCTCGGGTGGTGGTGGGAACCTTATATATGTTGTTAACTTGTGCTAGTTTAGTTAAAGCGTTTAGTTAAGCGTAGTTAAATTATGTTATTTTGAAAAACGGCATTCTATTTTTGTTCTTCAAACACAAATATTTTACTAACTGACCACAAGAATGCTTGAAATGATGATGAACAGAAAGCACTTCGCTAGCATGAAAGTTAAAATGGACAATTTGCATTGTGATGCAACATTATAATATAAGAAACTAATGCCTTCCCCAATCCCAGCGAGTTTGTTTTCAAAATATTTTCCACATAATGAAAAGATAATAATATATCTATATCTAGTAAGTTTATTTCGAATAAAAATATGTCACCTTTTTTGTTAAGTGTCTCTCGACTTTTCTTGCGGTTTTCTCCGTCTATCCATGTCATTAAAATGAAGCGGAGATATGCGGCTGAGTGATTTTTAGCTCAGACTGCGTGACTCTGTATTAAATTAAGTCTGGATGGACCGATGACAGGGAAATAGCTAATAAATGGAAACTATTTACACCACTTCGCAAAAAAATATTTTTTTCATCTAGAATTTAAAATATGGTATAATAATAACAAAAAGATTTTTTAATAAACGATATATTTTTTAAATTTATTTAAAAGCGTGATGACCAAAATGTACATTTCGGTTCTTAATAACAATATAAAATGCTCATTACATTAGTTACCTTCTAATAGTGCCTTGTCAGGTCCCCGGCTTTGGCGATCATTATGGCGAATGGTCTCTCTCCACAGTGGGAACATAGAATTTCCTAGGAAGTGTTACTGGAGTGATTTTCCGTTACCTCCTGCGGAGATTTTCCGTGGCACTGAAGATATGACATACACCCTCTACCTGTCTGCTACGGCTCTGATGTTTAAGGAGTTTCTGTTGATCACATTGGCCGGGACTCGCGCGATCACAAAGACCACTCTAGGACGCCAGTACTTACTGGAAGCCTTGTTGTTGGCGTTTAACGGCATTTTATAGGTACACACCTTCCAGTAGTGGATATCCCACCAGTAGAAATGGGCAGGATATGTCGCCAAACAGAAGGACACCCATTGTCTCGACGTGGAGACTATGGGAAAGGAATGGAAGCATCAGTTTACTCCAGTAAAGATAATCTGACGACATAATTAAAGTTGGAGGAAGAAAACGACTGACGACCTTTGTGACAAGACAAGATCTATGACAACCACACCGAAAGTCCCGGGTTCGATTGGCGGCAATGGCAGTGTATTTGTCAAAGGGTCTTTGGTGTGGTATTGAATTCATGAACAATTAAATGACGTTAGATTCGCTACCTGTCTCATGTTATGAAAAAATAAATTGAAGAATCAGTGTAATAGCTATATAAATAAATTGTATAGAGTAATTGGGCTCAAACAATCTGTTGTATACATAAAAATATTAATTTTAGATAAGCTTAAGGAGGAATTCCATAATGACGAATAATTTTTATGAATTAAAACACTGTTTTTTTCCACTTTTGTGCTTATTTTTCTCGAAATGTTTCGACGGCTTACAAATAAACTCAAAAGTAGAAAAAAACAGTGATTTAATTCTGAAAAATTCGTCATAAAATGATTGATAAGAGTCGCCCCAGATAGAAAATTATTTCATATATGAGACTATTTGAATAGGCCCATATATATAGGGGCTTATACATTTCTATATAGATGAGACATGGCTAGATAAAAGAGAAGAAGAAGATCTCTAACCGCGACACTTCCAGTCATTCGAGTTCCAAAATTATAATAGATAACATGGACATAACTTTAATTAATAAAAAATTAAGGGTCATTTACATTTCGCCATAACACGTTTCTTTTATTTCCGCAAACATCATCCAGTTATGAAAATACTCGTACAACAAGTTCTCTCACAAAAATAAATTTTTCCGCCTCATTAATAACTCTTAAGTCATTTAACGTTCAAGACGATTACTCCTCGTCTTTAGTATAATTCGTCTGAGTCAGTGGAAGTCTAGAGATAATAAATAATATAATTTAGTTATCCGGGTGGTGGCGGGACGGCACAAGGAGCCCCGAATGGGCTTACCTTAGAAGTATAATTGAATATCTGAAAATAACCTGTCTTGCCGGGAACACAATCCCACTTTATGCGAGGACTTTTCCCTTTTTGTGATGTAATAATTTAACGAATATCTTTCTGCCCACTTGAATTTCGAGTGTCACGCTTTTCCGCGTTGGCCCACGCTATTTTACCACTTCACTTGAAATGTTTCAATTTACAATCTATTACAATGGATGTTGTACGAACATCAAGAACATTAATAGAAACATAATTTTCTTGTAAATATTATTTTAATATTAAATATTGTATCATTTATCTTCTAGCATTTTTACAATGCAAGCAGGAAACACATTTGTTTTATGTATCACAATTGTATTTTATTTTACGCGACAGCTATATATAAATGGTACTAGTACATTAAAAACTTTTCCCCTATACAATCTAGCTTAAAAATAGTAATACAACCTACAACTTTTGTCACCTTTCTTATTAATTTAATCTTCTTCCTGTTATTGTTTATCGTTTTTAATTTATTATGTTTCATCGTTTTTTGACTCTATACTATGTGTAATTATTCCTTCTAATTACTGTATTTTATTATTGTATTTTCCACCTTTAATAATTTCTCCTATAAATAGTAACTAGCCGTTATTTTAATTAAAATGTTTAGGTAACTAACTCAATTTCAGCAAGAACTTAAAAATTATATGATATAAATTATTCAAATTGACAAAGGAACAAATACACATAAAGTTTCGAAAAATCGCGAATATTTGATATTTGATATATTATTGTAACACCTGATGATGTCACATAGGTTGACGAAACAGCTGTCGCATAAAATAAAATACAATTGTGACACATAAAGCAAAGTTATTTTATTTAACTGTTTAAAATGTTAAGGTATCATAGTGTTTCGGCCAAAACAATGCATTATTTTAATATTAATATTGAAAATAATTAAAACCAAGGATTTGAATCAATGGCATTAGAATTTATTTTACAATCTTCAATATGAGCAGAAAATAGCTCATGATTATAGTAAGGAAGTCCTCTCCTCTGGATTAGGAGCTAAGCGTTCTATCCCCTAGACCACCATCCGATTTCGGCTTCGTCAGCTCGCTGCCATTTTCTGGCTAGATGATCTTCGTTATTCTTGTTATATTCTGTTACAAATATTTTTATATGTATTTTAAATATATACTATGTTCTAACTAACTAACTAACCATCACGCCGTCTCCCCGAAGGGGTTGGCAGAAATAATGGACTGCCACGATTTTCTCTCCTGACATATTTCTCTCGCTTCCCTAACATTCATACATCGTGTCATGCACGCGTGTCGATTTCTCTGACTCCTCACATGGCCGACATTCAATAATTGATTTATTTGATCGTGCCACGTTTTCCTCGGTCTTCCTCTATTTCTGGTTCCATTTACATCATTAACATATAATTTTTTACCATTCTTTCTTCATTCATTCTTTCCATATGTCCAAACCATCTTAATGATCCTTTCATTATTTTGTTCATGACACCATCATTCGCACCGCATTCACTTCTTATATTTTCATTCGACACTCTATCATACACAGAGTATATTTATCATACTATGTTCTTTTGCCAAAATTCAATAATCAACACGAATTGTTTTTTCATATTCTTTCTCGGGTATAATCAATAAGTTAAACTCTGGTTTACTTCATTTTCCGGATGATAAAGGTATAATGCCTGAAAACTATGAAACTTAATAAAATATTATAGTTGTAAACAAAATATCATTTTGAGAAACCAGCTGGTAATTTAAAAAAAATAGTTGATTAATTTAAAAATGTCTCTCCCCAAATAGTGTTCTTTATATGATATTACTATAAACAACAATTTAATAGATGCTCAAAAACATATAAAACAAAGTCATATTTAAATGATAAACTCTAGAATGACATGTTATTTAATAGAATACATTATTTCAATGCGTATATTATTTCATATTAAAACATATGGTATAACATTATATGTATTCATAAAATTATATTGCTTATGGATTAGATATTTTATAACAATATGCCATTTCTATTATACGAAACTCCTACATAATTTAAACGGATAGTCTGCATATGTATGATATTATTATATTAACTGTTTCCTGAAATCAAAACAACCCATTGAATAAAACAATTTAAAAGCAGTAAAACTTTTTTTGGGGTCACAACTATCGATCGATAAACTTAAAATTGAATAAAAACAATTCTTAAATTCGATATTTGAATAATTTAGATTTAAACGAGTTTCGATTGTCTGCATTTGAATTTAGCCTTTATTCCGTATTAGGTGTAATGTTTCGCGTCGCTGCGCCTACGAACTTTTCACATCGAACGAAGATTCAATAATACACGCAACCTCTGGTGATAGCTTATTGTGGGGGGAGGTGTGTGGAAGTCGAATTGTTGGTGGGGGTAAAGGAGGGGAGCGGACTATCTTTTTGAATGGACCATTGAAGCAGACCCGTTCCACACTCTGCACATCGAAACCGAACAGAGCTGCTTCTCTAATTAAGATTCTAATTTTAAAACTTGTCCTTATATGTCCTTCAGTGACAAATGATGAATTTCTACAATTTTGGATCTAATGTGTCTATATATTCCTAATTGTTGAATATAGCAACGCCAATATTGCCTTCCGTCTTGCATAATCTTGCTTGTCCCTGATAGATATCTCCGACCGCTTTAGCACATATTGTTTTACCTACCGACAACCAAAACCAATATGCCTCTAGTGACGCCGTTGGGAAGAGCAATTAGTCTGCTGAACACGACGTCTTTCATATGAGTAAAAGTACTTTCAGAAGACAAATACTCTTGCCTTTAGAAAATATATTTTCTTCCTAATATCGAATCATCTCTCAAGCGTTCCTGGTATTTTGTTGTATATACCTATATAATATTTTAACTGTACTCAATAGATGCCTCAAACATTTATACTGTTTTTAATGTCTGTTGAGTCAATAAACTGAATTAATTTGATTTGATAATCAACCTGTATTAGGTGATATCAGTGGGAATAGTAACAGAGAGTTGGACTTTGACATTGTTTATTCTTATACAAATAGACACATCTCATGAACTTGTCATTATTGTTTTGAACACAATAAAAATTATTTAAATATCTATCACCATAAATACGGGAAAAAAATAAACAAAAAATTTACAAAGTAATGATTGAACTAGAAAAAAACTGAATTTTTAAATAATAATTGATACTCTGTATATTAATATTTTATGTATTTTTATTGTTAAAAAATAATAATTCACACAACTTTTTTTCTTAAATTTATTCCATTTTTAGGTATAATTCTAACATATTTTGGTACACCTGAAATTGGAATCTATATTATAATTACAATTACACCTAAGGATGGTAACTATAGTACCTATAGTTACCATTATACATGAGGGTGATAACTATGTTATAATTATTTATTGTTTCTTGAACAATGATGTAAAACTCCATATTAAATTATTAATACGAATGAAAACGACAGTTTTGTAGAAGTTATATTATATTTTATGGAAATGACATGTTTCGCCCTTCTAAGGCATTATAAAGTCATTTGATAAAGGATATTTGATAATGCCTTAGAAGGGTAAATATAATAAAACTTCTAGAAAACTGACGTTTTCATTCGTATTAACTATGTTATTGTTGTTGATTAATATACCTCCAAAATTGTTTCGTCAGTTTTTTTAACAGATAACAGTTTTTTAAAGTTAATTACGAGTGGTTTTCACATCCTTTTTTCCAAATTGATAATGAAATTCCAGTGTTTACTGTTTAAATTTAATCGTTAAAAGTTTTCACAGAATTCAGATACAAGAGCTATTTTATAGAGTGGTTTGAAAATAATCAAGAAGGACTTATACAGATTTTTTCTATGGTTTTAAGCCAGTGGATATTATTACCTTTTTCTAATTTAGCTGCGGCATTGAGCGCATAAAAAAGTGCAAGAAATTTATACGATTAATTTTAATGTCTTTATACTTTACAAAAACACACAAGAGTAACTCAATTTAATCAGCGACCTTATGAGCTGCGTGTGGTATCATTAAGTGCAATTCGTTCCTGAATACTTATCGAATTCACACTGCTACATCATGGACCATAATAAGTGTAATGATACAAAAGCAATGTTTTTATCACTCTACTGTCATTAAGTTAATGTGGGAACTTCACCGTCCATCACAAAATTACACTCGATAAGTAACAAAATACAAGAGGTTTTAGTTATCTGATATTTCATTACAATGAATTTTTCTGTATGCGGTACCATCACTAACTAAAATGATGTTCATTAAATAAATCCCGATTCTAATCTTTGTAATTTAATGTTTTTGATGACCCTGCAATATTTGTAAAACTTTTTTTCCCTCTTTCAGTTGTTCCGTTGAATTGAATGGTATCCACTATTCGGCAGGGGCGTACTGTGACATTTCGTGAAAGCGCAGAATCGTTATTCGAATCTTTGACTTTCCAAAGACCCAACACAGTTAAACCGCTTTTGTGTTGGTAGTTTGTTTCTTAACGAATTCTGGCGCTGTTGAAATTGACTTGATAAGCCTTTTATATGACAATAAATATTCCCCAAAATCCAATTCTTGTATGAAATTGCCGTACCCTAATTATAATTCAACCAATTGTATGGACTTGGACTTGGACTTGGATCTTCTGGCTTAGAGAGGTTCAGCTCTAATGGCTATTCCTCTTACGTCTGTAGGAAACATTGTTGGAATGTGATTTGGTAGTTTTATGATGGGGCTAAATGTATTAGTGTATTAGCTAAATGTATTAGCTATTATAAATGTATTAGTTATATGATGGGGCTAAATGTATTAGTGCATTAGCTAAATGTATTAGCTATTATAAATGTATTAGTTTTATGATGGGGCTAAATGTATTAGTGAGTCCCTCCGAAAGAGGGCGAGGGGGTATTTAGGGTTTATGATAAAGTCTTACATTATTTTCAAGGAATGGAAGACCAGTAAGGGTTGGGATTGAATTTATAAAAAAGTTTGTTCCCAAGAGGAAGAAAAGAGGAGCAGTGCCTGGATGGAGATGTGGTAGGAGATAGCATCCTGCTTGAGACCATTTTGTTTGGCGGAGTACGTAGTGGGCTATCGGGGAGGATTTTTTTTTACCGCATTGATTGCGAGACGGGTAAAGGACTGAATGATAATGTTTAATAATGTATAATAGATTTTCGATGATTCGGTAAAAAAAATGCCCTTTTGCTTTTCTCTTCAAAGAATTGTAAAATTACAAACATATATATTTTAAATTATTGATATTAGATTATCATTACGGGGGAACTATTGATATTAGATGATTTGAATTGATGTTGATTGAATTGATAGCTAGAGAATTATTGACATTAAATAATAATAAGAGGGGAAACGGCGTGATGGTTAGTTAGTTAGTTAGATTATAATAATTGCAGTCTCCCTTATAAAATTTTGTAATCTATTGAGATTGCTCTAGCACTTTGCTGTCGCATTGCATGCAACTATGATATCCGAGTATGGGTTAACCACAAATGATAATAGCTTAAACAAGGTAATAATATTCAAATACGGGTCCTGAATCGCGTCTATTTTCCTTTTTTTAATTTCAGAATAGAATATTCCTGTATATATAAAAAAATATTTAATTTAACAATAAGTTTCGAACATTCTTTACTGATTGATTTTGATTTTATATAAAATTGTTGCTAGAACACATGAGAATATATTTTAAATTAAATTGACCCATTTGATACTCGTATAATTTTCATTTACGTGCATAATGCGCGTCGTACAAGCTGCGCGTCGTAAGGATTTAGTGATATATTCGTGAACTTAATTGCTTAAGACGAATAATAAAATTTCACATTCCGCCACTGTTATCAGATACAGTTATAAATGCACTGCTGCCGGTGCAAATGCACCAGACGCAGACGGGATCTTGCATCCCTTTCTCCTCTGTTGTCATTTCACTCTCTTACTTTTTCACTTTCCTGGAAGCTTTTTTATACTCTTTGGGGCGACAGGCGTGGGCGGTTTGGGTGTATTTAAAGAATCCTTTTAATAGGACACCACGCGGAAACGAAGTGCTCGTTGAATGATGTGCTGTAACTTATTAATGACACTAGTGATGGAGCTCATTCAAATGAACCGGTCGTAATGAACAACAAATCTTTTAGGGTTTTAAGGGTCATATAAAACAGTTAACCTCATAGTTATGTTTAAATTAGCCTTTGTATTTATATTAGCCTATTTTTAATAATAATAGAAACTGGAAATATTCAGTAAAATTTGTAGATTATATATTTATTTAAGCTGAAATCTCTTCTATTTCTCATTGGCGTACGTACATCCTAAATTATATACTAGATTATGAAATAAAAATCCAGACTTCAATTATTAAATCTTATTTTTGGTGAGGTAATTTTCAAAATTATTTACATAAATTTTTTGATGGTATTTTAGTTATTTTTGACATTTTGTTATTTTATGTGATTTTAATCTTGATATTATTTTATAAGTTTTGATTAAAATATATTTTTAATTAATTTACACGATGAACTGTGGTCATGTTGAGGTTGGAACGTATGTTAGACTTATTTAAGATGGTTTGGACATATGGAAAGAATGAATGAAGAAAGAATGGTAAAAAAAGTATATGTTATTGATGTAAATGAAACCAGAAATAGAGGAAGACCGATGAAAACGTGGCACGATCAAATAAATCAAATATTGAATGTCGGCCATGTGAGGAGTCAGAGAAATCGACGCGCGTGCATGACACGATATATGAATGTTGAGGAAGCGAGAGAAATATGTCAAGAAAGAAAAGTGTGACAGTTCATTCTTTCTCCCTTCGAGGAGACGGCGTGATGGTTAGTTAGTTTTTTTTTTTTGATATAGGTATCAATAATATAAAAGACTAATTGTATAATAATATAAATTGTAAGGTATCAATTTTATCCTTTCACGATACTGCAATATATTTTAAAAATTTACATTGTGTTGTCGTAAGTGTTTCATTTCAGTTTTTCTATTTTTTGTATTAATTATATTGAACACGCTGACATCTCCTTCTGTATATATTCTATGTGAAAATGCCTTATTATTTTTAATAAATCCGCTCATTTATTGTTTCTTTGATTAAATTATCTCAATAAAATATAACTTAATCTCATAGTTCACAAATCCATGTAACGACCAAAAAAAATTACCACATCGATACTTCACCACTCTATAGATCGGCCAAGTAAGTACCCATTACTAGGGTCCCTTACTATGAGCACGTGCTCGGGTCACGTGGGGCATCGTGAGAGAATTTAGGTGCAACCAATCCCTACGTAATAACAATTATTATAATAGTAAATTTGATAATTTATACGCCGTTTTTTTATGAGTAAATAATATCAAACGCGCTAACCTGAAAGCTTCAAAGATAGAAAGTTATAATTATTATTATTTTACTTGAATAAATCATGTTCGTGTGCTATATTTTTGGAGTCGATTTTTAACAATCGCCGCTAGGTTTTGATGCTGATTACAAAGTGCAGTGTAAATCAATCAATAGTCGATTTCACGGTACATTAGCGGTTTACGTAACCTAAATAAGTTTATAAAAAAGTAATTTGTTTATCCAATTCAATGATTCATGTTTCAAAATGAATTACGGATTGTATTTAAAGTGCACAAGTACAATTATTGTTTATATAAACATTTTTGAGTTAAATATTAGTTTTTTTAGATCGCGTAAATGAAAACTTTGCAAGTTTCACTTAATTAAATAAAATAACATAATAATTATTATTATTCTTCTTCTTCCTCAGCCTATTCCCGTCCACTCCTGGACAAAGACCTCCTCCATTCGCTTCCATGTCGCTCTGTCCTATGCAGACTGCATCCAGGTTATTCCGACATGTCTTTTCAGGTCATCCATCCACCGAAGTTGCGGTCGCCCTGCACTTCTCTTGGCCTTCCACGGTCTCCAAGTCAGCAGTCTTCTTGTCCACTTTTTATCTGAGCTTCTGGCTACGTGATCTGCCCATTGCCATTTTAGAGTCGCCACCCGGTTGATGATGTCAGTGACCTTTGTTTTTTCTCTTACCGTATCGTTTCTGACTATGTCTCTTAGGCTTAATCCTAACATGGCTCTTTCCATGGCTCTTTGGGTCACTCGTAGTTTTTCGGCACTTTGTTTGGAGATTGTAACAGTTTCAAGACCATAAGTATCAACTGGCAGAACGCAGGCTTCATAGACTTTTCGTTTCAGGTTGATCGGTATTTTCCGGTTTTTAAGGATTACTCATCTAGTTTATAGGAAATATATAATAATTACATTTCCGATATACTATATTCGAAATCAATTGATTATTTAAACTAACCAACTGACCATCATGCCGTCTCTCCGAAGGGGTGCGCAGAAATATTTAAATGACACATTTTTCTTTCCTGACATACTTCTCTAGCTTCCTCAATATTCTCTCTCTCTAAACTCCTCATGTGGCAGTAATTCAATATTTGATTTATAAGTAAATTATATAGATCAAATAAATCAAATGATATTAAATATCTTTAAGCTGATATTTAATCTCCATAACTCATACCGAAGCAGTATCTTACGTCAGGCTTATTTTAATACATTGTTTAAAATATATTTGTGGCCATAGACAGTTTGCAGATAATATTTTGTCTTCCATACAATACGGATTCGTTAAACCTCTGACACTTGGGTAATTTACAACCCGAAAGAGCTAGAGATACAAATACAAAATTCAAACGCTCGTTTTATGACGTCACTGTCGTCAATCAATCATCAAATCGAATCAAGAATCTGTCGCTCCTCACCCGTCGGTTGATTTACGCCAGTCAAGACCCTACACAAGTTAACCCGGGAACTTCAATAAACTACTATAAATTATACTGTACTCAGTGTTAGATAGGTTTGCATTTGTATTTATAAAAATAAATAGACATTACGATTTGTTTAGTTTTGATTTTTTTAAATTAATGTTTATTTTATATTATTTATTTATTTATTTATTTTATTTTATTTTATTTTATTTATTTATTTATTTATTAAGGGTAACATACAGCGATATCAATAACATATATAATAAAACATTTAGAATAATTAAAATAAGGCCAATTACATGCTACCACAAATATAAAATAATAGTTAACAATTAACAAATGATAGTGTGAAACGAGATTGAAGTTAAACTAAGAAAAAATAAGGTATACATAATATTTAAGAGTTAAAATACTCATAGTACTGGAAATAAAAAATAAAATTAAGATAAATAAATAAAAAGTAGGTACCTAATACTCGTATACGAGTATTATAATATCAGGTAAAACCGTGGTCACATCCACGCCGAAATGTTGCTCCGATCACTTTCTCAAAATTTCGCTCGTTCAAATGAAAAACATCAATGTCTCCAAAATGCTTGTTGTAGTTGTCACAGATTCGATACAATGCCGAGCTCTGAGCGTAGTTAGTGCGATAAACAGGAAGATGGAAAACTTGACTCGCAGTGTGTCTCGTGCGAGACATGGGAGTATTGAGTGATAATTGAATGTCGACCACATGAGGAGTCGGGACGTGCGTGCATGACACGATATATGAATGTTGATCGACAGAATTACGCCAGGAAAGAAAAGTGTGGCCGTCCATTATTTCTGCCTGACCCTTCGGCGAGACGGCGTGGTCGTTAATTAGTTAGTTAAAAGGATATAAAGCCATTGTGTTACTTCTAATAAATATTTTTTTGTTTAAATAATTGTTACGAGTAATCGATATGGTAAAAATAAAACTATCGATAAGAACACACATGCTGTCACTATCAAAATAGTCAGCGATGATAAAAATAATCCTTATCGAGTTTCATTACATCTATCTAGCTCACGTATCCGAGGGTCAAAGAAGAACACGCAATAGTTTATATTTTCGTCGTTAAAAAATAATTTGTTGAAACATTTACATCTCCATAAATCTCATGCCCAGTAGTCAAGTACTTCCAGTAGTCTAGAGTAGGGTACTTAATCCGGAATTTAAATTTTGTAACGCTTTAAAAATGTTTTCTTGTGCCGACCCTTATGTATGGAAGTGAAGCATGGAACTGAAAAAAAAGGATGAAAGTAGAATGTATGCAGTAGAAATGAGAACTCTTAGATGAATGTGTGATAAATCTGAACATGATAGATTATTAAATGCAAATATAATACACTTCTTATAGAAGTAAAGGAAGGCCAAACTTGTACTTGGACTTGGATCTTCTGGCTTACAAAGGTTCAGCTCATGTGGCTATTCCTCTTACGTCTGATGGGAACATTGTTGGAAGGTGATTTGGTGGGTTCTTAGTTTATGAGGGGGCATGATTTGTGTGGCCCGGAGTGTTCCTCTGAAGGAGGATCGATTTTGGGCGCTTGTAGCAGCTGGAGGTGTATGGGTCGTAATTTAAGAGGTCTTTTATTGTGGGGTTAGGATGTGAAGGGAATCCTTTGTAAAAACGTTCAGCAAGTTTCAGAGTGAATTCATCTATCATCGGGATTCCCGATTCTAGGTCCAGTTGTGTGATCCTGGTCCATGAAGGCGCACCAAGCGATAAACGGATAACCTTAGTGGCACGTTCAATTCATTAAAATATTAAATGTCGGCCACATGAGGAGTCTGAAAAATCGACTTGCGTTCATGATATGTGCATATGAATGTACAGGAATCTAGATAAGTATATCAGAATAGAACTATGTAGCGGTCCATTATTTCTGCCTATCCCTTCAGAGAAACGGCGTGATGGTTAATTAGTTGGTTTGTTAGTCTCTAAAGAGATTTTATAATTTTTCATTGCGAGTCACCGCTGACCACTTCGTGGCGTATCATTTAAGGTGTAACTTTATTATCTGCCAATGCCGCAGTTTCAGAATGGTGAAATTTTTTCTCGTTAAGCTGCCTCGTAAAAGGTTGACGGTTTTTTTTATCGCGCGGAAAGCTTATTATTTATTCGCTTAAAGGGCGGACGCCTACGAAAATTGTGGCTTCGTTAAAAAATACTTTTTGATTTAATACATTCATAATAGAGATATACGATGTCGGTTTATACCTATTTACATTGTTGCTATAATTTTCTACATAATAATCACATTTCGAACAATGTTCCCAATCATATTTACTTATCAATTATCAACATATTTCTTCTTCTTCTTCTTCTTCCTCAGCCTATTCCCGTCCACTCCTGGACAAATGTCTCCTCCATTCGCTTCCATGTCACTCTGTCTTATGCAGACTGCATCCAGGTTATTCCGACATGTATGTTCAGGTCATCCTTCCACCGTAGTTGCGGTCGCCCTGCACTTCTATTTGCCGTCCACGGTCTCCAAGACAGCAGTCTTCTTGTCCATTTTTCGTCTGAGCTTCTGGCTGCGTGACCTGCCCGTTGATATTTTAGAGTCGCTACCCGCTGGATGATGTCAGTGATCTTTGTTTTTTCTCTCACCGTATCGTTTCTGACTCTGTCTCTTAGGCTTATTTCTAAGAAGACTATTTCCATGGCTCTTTGGGTCACTCGCAGTTTTTGTCGGCACTTTGTTTGGACAATGTTATAGTTTCAAGATCAGACTGGCAGAACACAGGCCCTTTTTATGACTAACTAACTAACCATCACGCCGTTTCCCGGAGGGATGGGCAGAGCCGATTATTCTTACTTCGAACATGTCCGCCTTTCAGTAATTGATTAATTTGGTCATGCCATGTCTTCCTTGGCCTTGGACTTTTTTCCATTACAATATTTACGAAATTTGAAAAATCATTATTTCAGTTGGTAAAACGTGTAACTACCCGATAAATGATTTAATTGCGTGGTTTTATTAATAGATGTCGTTGGTAGTCTAAACCGTGACATAATCTATTAATATTTGCGAAACCATCACTGCGCCCCAAATATGGGGTTATACACTGTCTGACTCGTTTGAGGCCTCACGGTTGGGGCGGTATGCACGAAGAAGTTAAGAGGAATAACTTAAAGATGCATCTACCAAGTTCCAATCTACACCCAGGATGGGTTAGAGCTGCTTCCAAAGGTCCCTGCGTCAAACTTTTAACTGGCCACTATCCTAGAAAAAATATAAATGAAAAAAATTGGTCTTTACTCTTAGAATGCCCAACAATGATATATCGCTGATTGAAAAATCACCGTGAAGCGCTAACGACGGTTGTAATTGCATAAAAGATTACTCATAAATACTCTAATCAAAATAATTTTTGTGTCTTTTTAACAACAAAATATATTTAATATACAAATATCACACCACGGTCATAAGGCCGATCTTCACTTACGCATCCCCAATCTGGGGCTATGCAGCTTTGAGTCACATACGAAAACTTCAAATCCTGCAAAATAAGGCTATCCGTTTATCGCTTGGTGCACCTTCATGGACCAGGATCACACAGTTCACCTAGAATCGGGAATCCCGATGATAAATGAATTCATTCCGAAACTTGCTGAAAGTTTTTATAAAGGACTCCCTTCACATCCTTACCCCACTATAAAAGACCTCTCAAATTACGACCCAAATACCTCCAGATGCCACAAGCGCCCAAAATCGATCCTCCTTTAGAAGAACCCTCCAGGCCACACGAATCATGCCCCCGCATAAACCAACAACCCACCAAATCACCTTCCAACGATGTTCCCATCAGACTTAAGAGGAATATCCACAAGTAAGCCAGAAGATCCAAGTCCAAGTCCTAAGTCCAAATAAAGTGTATTCAGATACAGAAAGCATAAAATGTATGAATATGTTTTACCTTCTTTTAATAAGATTGCTAGATGTTGAGTACATGTTGAGTGCATGTTCTATAACAGATGTACTCAAATGACTTCCTTTTTCTAGTTAATTTTGTTTTTACCTAATGACCCTTTTGATCATCAGAATAATGCACTGCGCACGCGTGGATACTTAATTTCCCTTCACAATGACTCTCTTTTAGAAATTACTTCAATAATAATGGAAGTGCCTTCATACAATTTAATATGGTAATATAGTTTACGAGTTCACGGAATACGTTCTAAAATTTTAAACATAATTTATTTTATACTCGTTTCCTCTAATCAAAAACGTTCGATGTGGCGAAGGAAGCTTGTCATGAATTATGCAATGTTGAACGTTAAAACGAGTTTGTGTATTGTTTTTAGCTAAGCTTGAGTTTGAGTTTTGTGTAAATGTACTACACCGTGGGTTCAATTCGCGTCCTGTGAGAAAGGAGCTTAACCCCTTACCGCATACTGGCTCATATATGATCCAAAATAATGTTTCGCCATAAAAAACATCAAAATAATAAAATATGTCTTACTTCTAGCAATTATACTAAAGTTTTATCTATGATCCGCGTTACTAGTTGTCAAACTTCTTGCTAGATGTCTCTGGTTGTACTAGATGTGCGTTCGACTGTTTCCAACTGTCGGTTTATGATTTTCTGTACAAACGTGATATTTAAAGTGTTATCTTTTTGTTTGTAAAACCCTATAAATAATTATATTACACTGGATTACTATTATTTTCATTAGGTAAATAATAAAATGATCACTTTTATATAAAATTATGGAAAATATTGTGTAAAATCTAGAGATAAAAAGGGGAAGACCTAGAAATATTTTTTTGTATTTTATATAGGAAAAATAATTTATTTGAAAAATAAAAAAATACTTGTTTTTTTTCTTTCATTATTAACACATCATATATTTTTATTTACAAATTTTAAAAAAATCGTGCAGTAAGGGGTTAATACATTCGGGTTTCGGCAGGATACCGACAATATCAACACGTCCCTTCTTCCGGGACCACTAACAGTCGTGCGTGAACGAATAAACACGTCTGTATTCATTCCAACATAATAAAACAAGATTTGCAAAGGGCTTTATTCCAACATTTCCTATGGAATAATAATATTATAAAGTTTTATGGTGCGGTTTTGTTTACCAAATAACCAAAGGGCGTTGTGAAATTGGGGCTTGGATGTATGAATTGTTCATATCATTGGAATTAAAAATATATATATATATTAAAAATAATTATCTATACACATAAATGTTTAAAAAAATATATATTAAATAATTATAAAATGCTACAAAATCTGACCACGTTTTTGAAAAATTTATTAAAGTATTTATTTTGTGTATACAAAAACTAACAAAACACTGATAAAGGGCTTCTGTGTTCGAAACAGGTTTGTATTTTAATTAGTTTTTTTTTAAATAAAGTTAATGTTACCCAGAAAATAATTTGCATCTTCGTCTCTATTGAGATACAATTAATCCTTGTAAAATAAAAATAATTTATCCGCAATGGGTGAAATCCAGTATTTGTCTACAAGAATTTGTATACATTCAAAATGTTGTTGTATAAATATAACTGGTACATGCAGGCAAAAAATTGGAGAGACATCTCCAGGCGAAATCTAGTACTGTATGATTTGCATAGACTTTCACAGTACATGAATAAAGGTTTTCTGCTTAATGCTTTCTAATCTTAATAGATGACGCTAGTGTAGAGTGAACATAAAAATGTAAAAATAGGTGTAGAAACCTACCATATATACAAGTTCCAAAAGTTTGTCAGACGTGGTGGTCATAACGGCGGAATGGGGAATGTTGTTAAACGTGAAGCGATCGCTCAACCCAACCAATGACAGGTCATAAGTCCTGTAAGCGCCTCGACCACTACCTTCTGTTCCCAGAAAATAATTTGCATCTTCGTCTCTATTGAGATACAATTAATCCTTGTAAAATAAAAATAATTTATCCGCAATGGGTGAAATCCAGTATTTGTCTACAAGAATTTGTATACATTCAAAATGTTGTTGTATAAAGTTAATGTTGTTTACAAAGTTATAAACATTGCTCAATTCACTCCGTATTCCATTCACATCGTTAACGTATACTTTCTTAGCCATTCGTTCTAGTGCCAACCCTCATGTATGGAAGTGAAGCTTGGCGCTGGCAAAAGAAGGACGAAAGCAGGATAAACGCCGTAGAAATGAGATCACTACGAAGAATGTGCGGGAAAACGTTGTATGATAGAATACCGAACGACAAAATAAGAAAGAAATGTAAGGCAGATGACTGCATCATGGATAAAATTTAAAAAAATATCCCTGAGATGGTTTGGACATATGGAACGAATGGATGAGAGTAGAATGGTTAAAAAGTTGTACACAAGCAGCGTGAGTGGAAAAAGAAGCTGAGAACGACCGAGGAAAACATGGCATGACCAAATTAATCAATTACTAAAAGGCTGTCACATTCGAAGTCGGAATAATCGACGTGCGTGCATGGTACGATTTATGAATGTAGAGGAAGTCCAAGAGTTATGCCAGGACAGAGCATTGTGGCGATCCATCCTCTCTGCCTATGCCTCCAGGGAAATGGCGGGATGGTTAGTTAGTTAGTTAGTTTTTTTCTTAACCATTCGTTCTTCATCCATGAGTTCCATACGTCCAAACCAACATAGTGAATCTTTTATATGTTTTCAGTCGTTATACTATGTTATTATGAACATGAAATACTGAAATACATAACTTTGAATCCCACGTAAATGGATATTAATTCCTTCTGCAACGTAATAGATAAATGATCGTTGAAAATTTGATAATTTTCTTGGCAGCCTTCCAAAAATTTCAATGCAATGTTCCTATAAGTACCAGCAATTCCTTCACGTGTGGGATGATTGTGTTTATTGACATTTCGTGTCTGAAGGGCACATTTAGGTCACCGAAATGTCTTTTTATCGTACAATCATATTTGTGGAGCGACCTCAACTCGTGCATTGATCCATTTATTTGCATGCGAGAGATCAGTTTCTAGTAAATAAATGCTTTCTCTAAATCGTTTGATAGACATATTATCAAATTTTTTTGCTATTAATCTGAAATGCGCATTTAAGTTTTCACAATATTTGTAAATGCTATCTTTTAATGTCATTTATGTACATGTTTTATTAGTTTGTTTAAAATCTTTGCATTCTTAACAATTTTTTTTTAATTTTACTTCTTCTTCTTTCTGTGTCCTGTCTGGTCTCCCCAACGTTGACTATCCTGGGCAGCTCGGAACAGCTCCTCCACGGTCCTCAGCCTTGTCCACTCTCGGATGTTCCTCAGCCAGGAAACCTGCCTTCTCCCATCACCTCGTCGACCCTCAATCTTATCCTTTAAGATCAGATGTAACAGTGCGTATTTTTCGCCTTTCAGAACATGGCCCAAGTAGGACACCTTACGGACTTTGATGTTGGTCAGCAACTCTCTGTCAACTCTGGCTCTATGGAGAACGTTTGTTATTATAATATAATAATAAACGCGAATGTTTAATGCTTTTACTTTGTTTTATTCATATAATTACTTATATAAATATCAGTTACAAATTAGTTTCGCCTTGCGAGGGCATTTT
This sequence comes from Lepidostoma basale, assembly GCA_022606425.2. Taxonomy (NCBI): domain Eukaryota; kingdom Metazoa; phylum Arthropoda; class Insecta; order Trichoptera; family Lepidostomatidae; genus Lepidostoma; species Lepidostoma basale. Next base: position 30,152 of record JAHDVF020000468.1, on the reverse strand, counting down.
CAAACTCCAAAGTCTTTCAAAGTTTGAAAATACCCTCGCAAGGCGAAACAAATTTGTAACTGATATTTATAAAAGTAATTATATGAATAAAACAAAGTAAAACCATTAAACATTCGCGTTTATTATTATAATAATTATAATGGAGTTTTACAAAACAAAAACCTCAACAATCAATGAGAACGTTTGTGTTGCTAACCATGTCAGTCCAGGAGATGCGTGCATTTTGCTTAAAAATTCATATTTATTTGTTAAACGACAATAGCCGGCAAGCCAACGTTCGGGCAGGCCAACGTCTGTCGGGTCCACTAGTTAATATAATATTTTAAAACTTTTAGAAAATTTACATTTTCATCAATAATAAAATTTTCAATATTGTGATTGTATCAACATAAAAGCAAGTAAAGACACATTAAAATTAATTGTTTTTTTTTAAATGAATAGTTATTAGTTTTATTATGAGCAATAACTAATGTAATTAAACCAAGTATGTAATTAAAACCAACACTCTGTTCTGATGTATAAAATTAGATCAGACTTGTATTCCAGTTCTTCGGCGCTTCTGGAGTTCGTATGCGGGCGCAATATGGGAACAGATTGGGGCTCATGTGGCCACAAATTACATCGTAAAATATTATTTATTGAGTTATTCCGGCACTAATTAGGGCTGTTATTAATACTTCGGTTCTTGACGTTCCTTCAAATGGTGATTAGTTGGTTATGCTGGATGATTTTTAGGCGTCCTCCCGTTAAATGTCCCGTAATTTTTGGTACTTTAAGTAGCATTATTTATATACTTAATATATTGTTTAAACGAAGTTGAGATATATCAATATAAATTTTGGTTTACCATATATAATTTCTATGTCTGATGATGATCAAATCAAATGATGAAAAAAAATTATGATGATGATGATGATGATTTATAGCGCCATTTTTGTGAGAGATTCACTTCAAGGGCGCTCAACGTCCGGAAAACTTCTCTTAAAAATAAAAGTTTTAAGAGAGCTTCTGAACACTCCTTCATCGTCTTGATTGCGGATATTGTAGGGCAGCCTGTTCCACGCCGTCGGTCCCGCGATGCCAAAAGCGCGATCTGCGAAGTTTAAAGCTCCTTGGCACCGCGGGACGAGAAATTTGTGTGTTGCTTCTTCCTTCGAGGATCGTAGAGTTGACTGCCGAGGGTTCAAATCTATCAGCTTGCAAAGTTCTGTGAGGTAGTGGGACGCTCGTCCATGTAAGGCCTTGTGAACAAGTAGACACAGTTTATAATCCATTCGCTATATTTGTTCTGATACATAAAAAAAAACTGATTGAATTAAATAGTCCATTGTTTTGGCCGAAACACTATGATACTTTAACATTTTATAACTGTTAATGAAAAAACTTTGTTTTTGTATCACAATTGTATTTTATTTTACGACAGATGTTTCATCAACCAATGTTGACAACATCAGGTGTTACAATAATAGGTATATCAAAAATTAATTTGTAATTTTTGATATATTATTTTAACACCTGATGATGTCAACATTGGTTGATGAAACAGCTGTCGTAAAATAAAATACAATTTTGATACAAAAACAAAGTTTTTCATTAACAGTTATAATATGATTGAATTAATGAATTAATCACCTTCATTAGCCTGTATCCGTCCACTCTTAGACTCCTGCATCAGCTTCCATGTCTGTCGACCTGGGCAACACGCATCCATGTCGTACCGGCGGTCTCTTAAATGTCGTCCCTCCATCGAATTTGGGGGTATCCTGGGTTTTGGATAACAATTCTAGGACACCAGCAAAGTAGGCGTTTTGTCCATCTATCGTCAGAGCTGCGAACGACACGGAACAACGGACACAAAAAAATCTTAGTTTTAAACAGTTTAAATACTATTTACCATCGTCTGAATAAGTCTATTTATCATTTATCATTATTCATAGATTTGTCTGAATAGAAAATCTAGTCGTCGCTTTTAAAACATAAGTTATACTCGTATATCATAAGTAGAATTTTTTAATTCAAATTTATTAATATTAAATTAAATTAAAAAAAAGGTGAATACGTGGAACATAAATTAAATAAACAATATGTGCACCATCTAAAAAGAACATTTAGTGTAAAATTATTTTTATTTTGTTATTTCCTTTTATATTATTTGTTTTAGATATATTTTGTTGATGTTGGACGATCAAAGTGTGCGCGGGAGATGCCTATTGGTGGCGATGAGGTTCGCAACCCATCACACCGCGTCTCCCGCGGGGCTCCGAAATGAGAAGGATGGAGTGTCGCATCGGTTAAAGTGTGACAGTCCATTCTTTCTGCCTACCCTTCCGGCTAGATGGCTTGATGGTTAGTTCTGAATAAGTCTGAAAAAATATTTGTGCAATAATTTGATATTTAGTTAATATATTAACCGCTTCTTACGCTGGCTACCAGATATAAATTATATTACAGTATTTTCCTTCTATATCCACACAAATGTTTTTATACGATTCCAAAGAAACGGGATTAGTTTTCTTTGTAAAAAAGGCATACTAAGAAATGTGTAGGCTATTCTAACATATATATTTACGTTGGTTCGTAATATAGTATGTATTAATAAGTGGTTCCATTTACACCATTAAGGTGTTAAGTAAGATAGGATAATCCTTGTGTTTATTGATCTGAAAGGGTTCAATGTTTTCACGAAACATTAAGTATACTTTCTTACTTATGTATGTACATCCATTTTATAACCTCTTGACAAAGCTCCATATTTTTTACATTGACATTTGAGCGACCTTGTCACAAGTTGGTTGACCTTTATGTGAATATTTTTTTTACGAAGAGTGGACATAAAAATGTAATACGTGCCTCTAGATACGATCAATCAATTCCCTATTTTTATAGCTTACACTAAACATATTGCTTTTTCAAGATAAAAAAACATGTTAGATATTTATATATTCGATATTTTAATATTAAAAATATAAATTGGCTTTTTACTGTTAGGTTCATTTTAATTCTTCCTAATGCGAAATAAATTTCCTATGTAGACATTTGAAATTAATTAATAATTGTGATAAAAGAGGAACATAGAATATGTATTTAAATTGGTCTTTCAACATTACATTTATTTATATATCATCATTATATAATGAATTTGTATTTTTTTATTGAATAAAAAACCTTTGTGTCAATTTGCAAAAAGCGTGTAAAGGAAAAAATATCTAAAAAGCTTTGTATATTTCAAAAACCATAGCTTATTCTGGAAAGAAAAAATATATATTAGATGAATGTATCTTTATATTAAAAATTAGGACTTTTTACTGTTAGGTACGTATTAATTTGTCCAAATGCGGAATAAATATATATATATGTAGGCTTTTAAAATTAATTAATAAATTACGATAAAAGAAGAACATAGAAAATCTGTGTAAAATGACCGTTTTTTTATTATTTTATTTATGGACTGTATCGTGACAACTACCTACAGACTTTCATTTATAAATACAGTATTATCTTTATTAAAAATTGATATTGGTAGTCAAGCAAAAAGCATTGTGGCATCGTGGCAGAGTGGTAAGAGCTCTGACTTCCATACAGAAGGTCCCGGGTTCGATTCCCGGCGATGGCAGTGTGATTGTCACACTGTCTTTGGTCTGGTGTAGAATTCACGTTACAATAAAATGGCGATAAATTGGCTACTTATCACATGTCATGTGAATCATCAATATAATAGCTAAAAAATAATGTGTATACAGTAATTGGGTTCAACAACCTGTTGTATACAAGAAAAAAAATTATTAAAAAAAAAAAAAACTTGGGCCTTTTTAATGAATTTGGCAAAAAGCAGGCATCCGCGAGTGCGCGGCGCCCATCGCTGGAAGTGTTCTGAACGTAACAATTTACATCCGGAGCTAAGCTAACTAAATTCCCATACGGATACGGAAGAATTCACGAACATCGGCCGGCCGCGGGGAGCGGGGGCGGCCTCGGACCGCTGGCCAGGCCCGTCGCCCCGCAGCGGGAGTCCACCGCCGCTGCCCGGGGCCCGCCCGCGACATGGCCAAGTGTGTGACGGAACGCCACTGAGCAGATCTGCCTAACCACTTTACAAGTCAATTAAGAGCGATCAATGTCCAGTAAGTGCCATCACAGCGAAGACACACACTTCCAATTGCCGTCCTACAAAATTTTGTATATATGCTACGATAAAATAACTTTTTACATAGCAGTTTAAACTCGTGAGTATTTTTACGTTTCCTCATTTACCTCTGTTCCGATCATTACCATTTTATATATACTTAAGGTATATAGTATGACAAATATATATTTCAAAATTAAAATGTGTTCCAAATATTATTTGTATTTTTAAAATATTTTTTTATGTTTCATACAAAATGTATAGGGGAACACTAACGACATCTATGTAACTACTTTAGAAACATATTTTCTCTTGCGAAACGCGACCGTCAAATAAACTTTATTCCATAATTTTATTTTTTCTGTATAATGAAGATTGGATTGAATCATGAAAAAGAAATCATTGTAAACAATTTTCAAACAACATATCGGTACTTATTTGACAAATGGTCCCAAATGTTTTTTTTTTTGTGAAATTTTGTTGAATCACCATCAGTATTATTTTTGCACACTTTATGTTTTGACAAAACGTTAGAGCTGTACTTTTTTTTTTACATTTTTTTATGTATTTATTTATGTACAATTGCATTCAACTCCTATTTTTTTTTTAAATATATATATATATATATATTTATTGAATTTAGTTACTGTATATCTTGTAGATAACGTTATGCTGCGTAAATTGACTTTTGAAATAAACAATTTGGAACAAAAATAACATTTAAAAAAAAAGTCAAAATAATGTAAAAATCTTTTTTTTGCTCTCCCGTAAAATTCATAAAATAATAAATAGGTACCGATTTATAATCGTATTTAAAAAAAAAGTTAATTAATGTAATTTCAATTATTTTGTAGAATTTCAAATAACATTTGGTATTTTTTTTTTTAATTAAAATTTATTTTTTAATAAAAAAATTGAAATTATATTTTCAGGGTTGCCAGTGATTCCATTCGTCCTGCAGTGCCCGAGTCAGCCTCACCAGAACCGCCCGACCGCTTTGCGCGCCCACCGCCCTTGCGCCAAATCTACCCGTCCACAGAGCCGACCCAAAACGCCTACGACACCACCCTGCGGCGGAAAACCAAACCCGACAAGAGCGGGGGCGCGAATCAAAACAACAAGGGCGCAAACCAGTCTGAATATTCGGACATGTCCTATGAGCATCTCGTGAATAGGGGCGCCTACCCCATGGCGCCCAACATTTGCGTCGAGGGCGGGAGGATCGAGTTTGTGAAAACGCCGGCAGATGGCAGTATCGGCGTGCAGACGCCGCCGGGGTCTCCGCTTGGAGCTCGCTCCATGAGGAATTACGAGGAAGAAAAATTCGATGGCGATAAGGTTAGTTCATATTTTATTTATTAAATTATCTATGTTTTTTTTAATGTCTTTTCCTGAGAAGCAAACAGCGTTTATAGAACGTCAAAAGAATTTTTAGTACCTACCTGCGAACTAAACGTTTTTATTAAAAAAAAAGTGTCAACATTATTAATAGTAATTATAAATAAAATTTTATGCATACTCGTATACGACATAATAGATATTATGATTCAATTTGAACAGATTTAATAATCAATTAATTATAATATTTAAACTTTGATACGAAGCCATTACTTGGCGGTTTGACATATTTAAAAATTAAATTAAACACTTTCACTCAGTTTAAACCACTTTATTTGAGTAAGTAGCGCCAACCGTTTTACTCTGCAGCGACCTTCCTCAAAGCTATACACAAACAAAACAAATTTTCATATATATATTATAGTATTTTATTTTATTATTCAAAGTATTCAATATGTACTGAGTGAAGATGAATATACTATTTTTGGCCTTTATCTAGTTCCAGTTAGCGCTGAAACTGGTCATAATCAGCCTGGTTAAAATTGTAATGACATATGCATGATAATTTATTTATTAAATCAAAAAATGGATTATAATATTAACAATTTTGTTTTCATGTTTTAATAGCAATTATTTAAATCGTTTGATTGCTGATTATCAAAAAATAAAAAACGGAGTAACTGTTATTTTTAAAAGCTTCTTTTGCTTATTGCAAACATGTTCTATTAGTTATTATTATCGTTTGAACATTAACTAACTAACTAACTAACCATCACGCCGTCTCCCCGAAAGGCTAGGCAGAAAGAATGGACTGCCACACTTTAATCGATGCGGCACTCCATCCTTCTCTTTTCGCCATCGCGAGAGACGCGGTGTGATGGGTTGCGAACCTCATCGCCACCAAAAGGCATCTCCCGCGCACACTTCGATCGTTCAACGTCTACATAATAAATCTTAAACAAATTATCTGAAATATTTGAACATTAAATTTTATAATATTAGAAATCTATGCTACATTGAATAATTATGAAACCGCGCCTGTGAAATATAATAGCAGTGCATTAAAAATACTTCAAGGTTTGCCAAAATTAATATCACACATTTATCAAACAAGTCAATATAATATTTCGAATCGACAATACACTCACCTACTCAATTATTTATTTAACGACCATTCGAACAAAAGGACGTAGACACCTATTTCAAAAATGGAACGCCTACACGGTTCCTCATTCGCGCTCATAAATCCCGAGTAACATTTCACTTCCGCCGAATGCGGCCTGCCCAGCCGTCCGCCGCCCGCGCCGGGTCCTGCCTAGCTGGGGGTATTGAACATTTTATATTGGCGAATGAATTGAAAAGATTTATACAATTTCATCAATCATCAATCTAAATTTCAATTTTACATTTTTTACGTTCGCAACCAATCAAATGGCAGGATGATATTGATTTAAATTGATGAACCAAAATAAAAATAAAAATGAGAGAGGTCAATTGTGATGTATTCACTATTTTTATACTTCATCCTAGTGTTATTTTTATTGCTGTTGAGACTAATTAAATGTAAATAAAATAAAAACATGATATTTTTTTTTTCTTCATACAATTAGTAACAATAACGCTGTCGTTTTTTGCATATATTATAATTTTCAAATAAATCTATAGGTTTCTACTAACCTATTTTTAAACCTTCGCTGGTATTCTAAAAAAAAACGATACAGATTTTTAATTCTTATTAACAATATTATACTTATTATAATCATCAAAATTTTTGTCCAAATAGAATACCTACATGTGTTTTACTTTGAGATGTTCAATACGATTATTATTACGATGTATGAATGTAGAGGAAGCCCGAGAGGTATGCCAGGACAGAGCATTGTGGCGATCCATCCTCTCTGCATACCCCTCTGGAGAAATGGTGTGATGGTTAGTTAGTTAGTTAGTTATTTATACGATTATTAGACTAATTTCGAATACACCGCTGAAATTCCAAATAGATGAGAATTTTTTTACAGATATCTTACCTTGAAGTCATTCCAACTACCAATGTTTTGTTGATTTTAGATTTATTTTCGTAAAGGATTTTTTTTTCATTCTCAATATATTATATTATAATATTATCTCGCGTTTTCTGGAAAATACGTATATTGAATATTTTACTTTGTGTATTAGATTGGGAAGAAAAAATATAAAATTGACATCTGGTGATATTGGTGACGCTAAACAACTCGGTCACACTAAGTTAATCTGAAAATTATGTGAATTTTGTCTATTGTAATATAATTTTAAAACAAATGCTTTCGTGTGAAGCTCTTAATTTGATGTTGTGAAATTTTTGTCAATGAATCAAAACACTAATTTCATTTGTTTTAACACCACTTTATTTGTATTTCAGTATCAACCGATTTCGCTTCCACCGGTGCTTCAACAAACTAAACCGGTTGGTACTAAACAAACAAATAAAGTGGTGTTAAAACAGTTTATACAAGTGTCTTAATTTTCTTTTTAATTCTAAAACACGTTGCTGTTGTTTTATTGATCCATCGATACTGTTCACAAAACTAATTCATACAATTAAGCAATAAACGATTGTTTAATATTTTTAAACAAAACAGCCGACTGAAGATCTGTCGCCAATATTCCTGACCTCTGCAGTAGCTACCTCCATACGAAACTTCGATGCATATTCATGCAGCCCTTTGCTTGCGGTTTCGTTGCATTGCCCATTCAGCCGTCAACCGACCCCCGGCCCTTTATGCCGAGTAAAGAGTTCGCCTCCCGCTTTCGGCAATGCGATGGGTGCAATGCCCGCAAATAAATTTTCCACCGAAATTACACAACTCTAATTTATTGAAGGGTGGATTTAAAAGGAGCACCCACGAAATGGCTACTTAATTTAATTGGTACTTAGGGGATCAACAATATTTTATAGATTTTCAGCTCAGTGCTTTCCCTTATTCAGGAACAATTTTCTCGCGTATGCATTTTATTTCGTTTATGGTTGAGGAACTTATTTTTTGTATATTTTTTTTATTGAAAACGTTTCCGTAGCTACCCAACGCCTTCTTCTAATACAATATTACGTACATGTACAGCTTTATCATAGCTCCATGTCCTGATTTATTCTACATTTAATATTACTATAATACATTTAGACATGTCCTGATTTATTCTACATTTAATATTACTATAATACATTTAGACAGCGTGGTTTGGTTATTACGTATTTCTAGTCATACAATAAGCAAATTATTTAAAAATAAAACCGCGTTTAACGAAAAAGCAAAATTATGTGTACATATGACATAATAATTTTTTTTATAAAATATTATAACAGTGAGATTGTAATTTTTTTCTTGTATACAACAGGTCGTTTGAACCTAATTACTGTATACACATTATTTTTAGCTATTATATTGATGATTCTCATGACATGTGATAGGTAGCCAATCTATCGCCATTTTATTGTAACGTGAATTCTACACCAGACCAATGACAGTGTGACAATCACACTTCCATCGCCGGGAATCGAACCCGGAATCTTCGGTACGGAAATCAGAGCTATATATTACCACATTGCCACGAAGGTCCTCATTGTATGTATCACGCGCTATTTTGTATCTTAGATTTTTCGGATGTATTATATTTTCTATGATTACGCAGTCTCATTTGGTACATCACACTATAATAGTTACAATTTGTTCACAAAAGTTATGATAGAGTAATCTGTAGATGGTTGTGCAGTCAGTATTATCCTAAAATCAAGGGGTTCGCCATCATTCTACTAGGTTTGTTCTATATTTTCTATTATGCATTAATATTTTATTATGATTTATCTAATTATTTATTATTTTATTATTTTAATATTTTATTATAACCCAGAATCTATCATTGAAACCTACTTTTTTTTTTATGATATACGAGAATTTAGTCAATAGCACTTTTTTTTTTTTTTTTTAATTCTCTTAATATTTTTTACTAGTGTAATTACTCATAGTTTTATTACGTATCTTAATATTCATATATTTATAATATTATATTATATTGAGGAGTATACTCAGTATTTATTCATTATAAATTATAAATTATAAAAATTATATTTTAAATAAAACTTTTAAAGTGTGTTTATTTATCTATTTTTTATACGTTGAACAGATCTGCCCACCAGCGTGATTTTGTAATTCGTTTTCACCGTGGGCGGTCTTATCCCCTATCGGCTCTAGACGGCCCTGATCGATCGCCCAATTCTTGTGGGACGTCCATCGCACCGCACCGGGGCTTGTCGGCTGGTACGGAGTGCTTTATTGAATTAAATTTTTAATTGACGAATTTATGGATTTATGGTGTGATTAAATTCTCACCGACACGCGAAATGTTCTGTTTTTTGCTGGACTGTTCCAATGGCGCAAAACACATCGGATAGATTATTCATTGAATAAATAGTTTAAACACTTTTATACTTTGTTTTAACACCAATTTATTTTGTTTTATCGAACTAAAAAAAACAGTTTGTTTTTGCAACCCTGACGAAGCATCATCGTTCGATATAACGAAATAAGGTGGTGTCAAAACAAAACATAAGTGTTTAAATTTATTTTCAATAATTTTAGATAATTCTTCATATAAAGCAGTCACTTTGTGGATAGACATTTAGTGGTATTTTATTGACTTGATCAAGCTTCATCAGGGCAGTATAATAATTATATTATACTGCCCTGATGAAGCTTGGGTCCAAGCGAAACTAGTTGGCATCAATATAATAACCCTACCGTGGTTAAATACAAAGTTGTTTTATTTATATAATTATTTAATTTGAGATAAATTAATATACACAGATTAACACTGTGAAATTCCATAATGACGAATGTTTATGAAGTAATACACTGTTTTTTTTTCATTTTGAGTTTTTTTTACTTTTGAGTCTTAAAATATGAATGGTTCCTTTACTAAACCAATAGCTTTAGGGTAATAAATCTCTCTCAACTATATATATGTGTAACCCTAATTCTTATAATTGTGTTTTTAGCTGGTTAGATACATTTAGACACTAGCATTACACCAAAATGTCTCTATTATGAATTTGAAAAAAAACGAATAATTAAGGAATCAGCAAGAATGTAATTAGAAAGACAGTATACGTTACTCATGCAAATTGAGCACGAAATAAGAAAGATTGAGAATAACTTAGCACCACTTACGAACCAATCAGTTTTACTATCTTGCACATGTTCGTAGTCGAAAAAATCAACGAGCTTATGTAAATAGATGATCTCGAGGTTATGTCAGGATAAAATAGTGCGGTAGTCCATCCTCTCTGCCAACCCTTCGATGAAACGACGCGATTGTTGTTTAGTTATTATATTATGTTTACATCAGAATGTGATAAAATAAAAAATATATTAATGTTTCTTTTTTATATACGAGTACTTTGTATACAACACACTTTATCAAAAAAAAAAACTAAAACTAAACATGAACATTTCGAACACACAAGCCAGTGTGATAGTATATGAATATTTTTTTTTTAATTTCATGAATATACTATGTTGCACATGTTCGTAAACAAAATAATCGAATTTTCGTCAAATTTAAAAAATATGTATTTTTAATATCTACAATCTACATGTATATAATAATATCACTGATGAAGGAAGGGCTTGTGTGTCTGAAACGTGTTGGGTTTTTATTTTTATTTTTTGAATAAAGTGTGTGTTGTATACAAAGTATATAAAAAAGAAATATTAAACATCCGCAACTCAAATTTATGGCGAATATCGAAGAAATAATAATATTGTTTTCATTTTCAACGCTAGCTTGATAAGCCATATACGTACTTTGTTACAATCGAAATATTCACTTTAAAAAATCATAGAGTACATCTGGCCTACTAAAACAGTCGTGCCGCCTAGTTTTTGTTTTAAAAGTTGATTATTTATTACCTTTACCTTCTTTGTGTTTCTATCGCCCGGTTTTCCTATTACGATCAGCTGTTCCTGTGAGTTATACGGTTATATTGCGCCGTGAGTATTTAAAGCTTTCATCGTTTGTAATATATAGACGATAGACATGGAATTACTCAATTCTTTCTGTGTTCCTTTATCAAATTGAGTAATAAATTTTCAGCATATCCTTTGAAGTGTTAAATCGCTACAAATTACTTACATTTTTATTATGTAAAATGTCTTAGTCAAATTTATGATTAAGTAATGAATAATAGTAGTGTTCCTAGTATTAAACAAGTATGTATTGGTACTCGTTTATAACTAAGTCACGAAACATTGGATCAATATTACTCTATGTATAATGTGTTCGTACTATTTGATGATTTTATAATAATTTTATATTGATAACTAACTAACTAACTAACTAACTAACCATCACGCCGTCTCCCCGAAGGGGTAGGCAGAAAGAATGGACTGCCACACCTTTCTTTCCTGACATATTTCTCTCGCTTCCTCAACATTCATACATCGTGTCATGCACGCGCGTCGATTTCTCTGACTCCTCACATGGCCGACATTCAATATTTGATTTATTTGATCGTGCCACGTTTTCCTCGGTCTTCCTCTATTTCTGGTACCATTTACATCATTAACATATAATTTTTTTACCATTCTTTCTTCATTCATTCTTTCCATATGTCCAAACCATCTTAATGATCCTTTCATTATTTTGTTCATGACACCATCATTCGCACCGCATTCACTTCTTATATTTTCATTCGACACTCTATCATACACAGAATATCCACACATTCGTCTAAGAGATCTCATTTCTACTGCATTTATTCTACTTTCAACCTTCCTTTGCCAGTTCCATGCTTCGCTTCCATACATAAGGGTCGGTAGAAGAACACCATTGTGCACTGCCATTCTAGCTTTTTTTGATAGGTTTTTGTTTGCGATGACAACTTTAAGTGCACCATTCACTTTGTTGCCTGCCCCAACCCTTCTTTCAATATCCCTCTCCACTCTCCCATCTCTTGTAAACATACTACCTAAATACACAAACTCAACTACTTGCTCCAAGTTTTCACCATTCACGCTAATGTTGCAGACTGTCGTGGTTTCTTCCTTTTCAAAAATCATTACCTTGGACTTATTAACATTCATCATCAGATCATTTCGCATGCATACCTCATACATACTATTCACCAGGACTTGTAGTTCATGCTCGTTGTCAGCAAGTAGGACAGCGTCATCCGCATACAAGAGACAGCTTACTGACACTCCGCTCATTTTGGCACCTACATCCAACCCTTTCAGCTCTCTCATACAATTGTCCATATACAGATTAAATAACCACGGGGACATTACGCAACCTTGTTTGACACCTTTATTGATATCAAACCAGGCTGTAAGATCTCCATTTACTCTGACACTAGCAGTGCTTTCCGTGTATAGTGACTTAATGGCCGTGATCAGTTTTGTACTTATTCCATATTCAGACAATATTTTCCACAACTTTTCTCTATTAACGTAATCATATGCTTTTTGTAAGTCGACAAATGCACAGAAAAGTTTGCGATTTTTGGCCAGAAACTTCTCTGTCAATGTACGAAGTCCAAAAATTTGATCCATACATCCTCTGCCATTCATAAAGGCACCTTGCACATCCCAAACTTTGGCACTCGTCAATTTTCTTACTCTTTCTATTAAAATTCTGCCATAGACTTTACCAACGACACTCAAAAGACTAATAGCTCTGTGGTTTCCACATTCCATACGCGATCCTTTTCCTTTGTACAGGGGCATAATTACTGCTCTCCTCCAGTCTAGCGGCGTATATCCCTCCTCCAAGCACTGGATACAAGTATATATTATATTGATACAATTGGTAATATTATATATTGATACAATCCACTTGATACTTGTATACAAGTTTATATTGATACAATTGGTAATATTAGAAGAAATCATTTTAATAATATAATTCTGATTTTGTAGAATATACGTAGGTATATAATGATAATTGAATGTTTTAAAGCCGTAGATCAATATGGCTTACTTTTTAATAATTTCAGCAGTTTTTACAAATTCTATAATGTGGTGTTTTGTAGTATAGTATTTAAAATATCCAAGGTTTCCTCTCGTATATTTAAGGTATTTGTTCATCCATCTACTTTTATTTTGTTAAGTGAATTTTTATATTGCAATGGCGCACTTAAATAAGAGCAGAGAATCGGACTAGATGGTAGTGTTGCTGATATTATGCAATTATGACGTTTAATGGCATTTACTGGTACAAACATTTTCTTTCAGCACAGAATGTCCCCCCACGACCTTAACCATCCATTCAAACCCCTAGAATATTAAATAGTTAAAAACTAACTAACTAACCATCACGCCGTTTCCCCGAAAGGGTAGACAGAATGAATGGACTGCAATACTTTAATCGATGCTGCACTCCATCCTTCTCTTTTCGCCAACGCGAGAGACGCGGTGTGATGGGTTGCGAACCTCATCGCCACCAATAGGCATCTCCCGCGCTAAGTTATAAATTTATATTATAAATGTAGAATAACTTACTTTTAATCTCCATAAAAATCTTTGAAATTCGTAAAGAAAATAGTGTTTTCAATTGCACGAATTCACTATTATAGACATCCACAGTACATTTATATTAAATAATTGCCTTTAGATACGTCTGTTGTTCATAAATGTTAATATTTTTAATGGGATTTACATAATTCGCTATGCTGAGGCAGAGAAGATATTTGACGGAGCCTCAGCGAGGCGAAATATGTCATTCAATATCATTCAATTTCCAGAAATCCAATGTTTTCATTAATATTTAATAAATAGAGGGTTTTAAATCACTGTTCAATAAATAATTAATTAAAATGTCAGAAATCACAAAAACACTAAAATACTCGTACATTGAATTTTTAATATAATATCATATTATTTGTGATGCGCTATTGTTCAGATTAAACACTAAATATCGCACATAAATTTAAATTCCTTCTTTTCTATTTTCAAAAATTACTAAACCAATAGCGTGGCGCGATACCGTGCCTGCACCCAATAAGAAAACTATTCTAATTTCTAGCATCCCGCCAAAGACGCCTAAGAGCGTGTCAGTCCGCCGTATATCACAGTTATAATAATATAATGGTGCTTTAATAACCAATACTAGCGATGGAATTATACAAACCAATTAAAATAATTAAAATTCTTTAAATATATTTTGAAGTTATTCTCCTTTTAGTGTCATATCAGGTTTCCCCGATGTTTCCCACCACTTCTGCAATGGCTCCTCTGTTTAGCGCTGCTAGAAATTACTCCTCTACACTCCTTATTCCAGTCCAGTATTTAATGTTGCGTTGCCAATATATGTTGCCTTTGACCAGGATCATGTCATCCTTTAATCTTGCCCGTTATCATCAGTTTTACTAAATTCAAAACAATATTGAAATCATAAAAAGGAACATATATTTAATTTTCTCTAACCATTGTGTTAGAAGGTTTTTCCAACTATGTGTCGTTTCCGAGGGCGCTAGTGTTTTGGTTAAAGCAACACCACACGTGGAGGCACCTTCCTTGCCTCTTCCCTTTCCTTTTATAATAAATTTAAAGATGAAGAAAATTTTACTATCAATATGAAGTACTTAATTTGTGGTATATTTTTTTTTAATTATTGAACGCTGAAGGATTAACACTGTGGAATTCCATAGTAATATACTTAGGAAATTGAAATAACTTGGTTTAATCCTCTAATTATTAAAAAATAAATTAATAATTCAAATTTAAAAATTAACTTAATCTCCCAAGCTCCCATTCTCAATCAAATGCAAATTAATCATTTATTAATTTCTATATAAATTATGTCTTGTCAAATGTATGTTTTTTCTAAAATACAATTTTTTATTTTTTTTTATATTATCATCATGGTTATTTTTATTTAATATCATTTATTAGTTCTTACTGATAAAAAACAAAAATTATTAGTACTTATAACAAATAGCCCAGGTTAATTTTAAAATTTGAATTATTGTATCGAATTTTAAATGCGTTTTTTTATTAGTCTTTCTTTGTTTAGTTTTTATTACGTTTTTGAAAATGGAGGTTTCCTCCGAAACAATTCGTATTTTTTAATTTTCTTTAATAATTAGTGGATTTAACAAAGTTATTTTCAATTTCCTAGGAATATTTTTTTAAAAGCAAAATAAAGCACTTAGATAATTTGTTTTACACCATTCAATAATGTTTTAGCCCTTAATGTCAAAGTCATAAAGTGAAGTATAAATGACTAATCATAATATTTTTATATTCTGAAAACAATTATGAATATGCTTAATTATTAGATTTGTATCATCAAAAAGAAAATTTTATTTCAAGGTAACTAAGGATTTGGATAGTCAAAATAATTGGATAAAGAAAATCAATTAATATTTTTAAATTTGATCAATCGATCAATCCCATCATTAAACCAAATGGCAATTAGTATTTGTTTCCTAGAGACTAACCAGGAACTGATCGGGGTAATTCGTTTAATTATATTGTAATCATCATAATCGATGACCATAACGTATTTATAATGGATGATGTAAGCATGTGCAATCAATTATCATTGAAATCTCAATAAATTTCGGTGGCCAAGCGAGTAATTTAAAATGACAACTTAATGCATATCAGTTTAAATTCTAAACCACTTCATTTTTATTGTTTTCAAGACTAAAACAAATTATCAAAGCTTATGCTTAAGGAGACTATATGACCATTATTATTTTTCGTAGATTAAATTGATTACTGTTATTATTCAAAACTTTTTTTTGTAAGAAAATAAATCTTTATCTTCTAAAGGTTCTTCCATGTCTATATTTGCTATATGTACGAGACATATCCCACTGTTGTTGAAATAAAAATACATATATGTATCGTGTGAGTATCTAGATATTTACAAAATTAAGCGCTAACATTATGTTTTATCGGTTGGGTTTCAAAATATAATTGTGATATCTCCCGGTTAATTATATTTTTATGTATTAAAATAAACACTGTTTTCATTCAATATTCCTAAAGTATCACTGACATAACATTTGATGGTTCGCATCCTTTTTTAATGAATACACATTTTTACATCATTACGTATTCAATTAATGTTTATAAGATAAATCATAAACAAACTATACTAAATTATCGTTTTTTTATATATGTACTTTGTATACAACACTCACTTTTGAAACAAATTAAAATTATATATCAAACATGTTTCGGACTACCCAGCCCTTCCTCAGTGATATTATATAGATATTTAAAATATTATAAAATTGTTTACAAAAATGGTCAATTTTGACAGATGTTATAAAGATTTATTTTGGAACGTTTATGCTTTTGTTATAAAAAATATTATGAAAAAAATAAAATAAAATAATAATTTAATGTTCTTATTGGGGTTCAGGTTTTAACTTACAACAAAGGAATTAAATCAAAGATTGGACCTGACGTTAAATTTATTTGATTATTTATAATATTTTCTTTATTTTTAATTGCTTTTAATCACAAAGTATATAAAAAAAAGCAAAATGCATTTAAAACAAAATAAATTATTGTACACTCCGAACTGCAATAAACAAAATGTTGTTTATCCAGGCAAAAAGGAAATCACTAAGATTACATCATATTTCTTCTTCTTTCGGTCTCATGTCGGTTCCCCCGATGTTGACTTTCACTTGAGAGTAGGCGTCTCTATCCCTGGTAGTTAGAAACAGCTCCTAAACGTTCATTAGGCCAGTCCAGTCCCTTGTGTTGTGGAGCCAGGAGATTTGCCTCCTACCAACACCTCGTCGACCCTTTATTTTGCCCTCAATGATCAGGTCGAACAATTTATATTTTTCTCTCTTAATCACATAACGTCAGTATGCCACCTTACGGATTTTAATATTGGCAAAAAATTCCCTATTAGCTCCTTTCTCGCTTTGGAGAACATTTATGTTGCTGACAATATCGGTCCAAGGAATGCGCAACACATCTCGGTCCAGCCATATTTCAAACGCCTCCAGCAGGTTCCTTTTGCCAACTTTTAAGGTCCATGATTCAAAACCATTTACAAGTATAGACCAGATGTAGCATTTGACCATTATCGATTGTAGCTTCAAATTAATGTTGTCATTAATAAAAAGTATAACATACTAAAACATTTCGTATTTGCAAACTCAAGAAATGAATTCGTATATCTTGTGTTATCCAACCTCACCAAGATAACTTCAAAGCATTTAACACACTTCCTTAATTAATGTCATTTGGAAACACAAAACATAGGAACTACGAGGGCCACATTCTTAAGGTCACATTTATTATGCGTAGCAAACTTTCTATAATTTGAAATTCCTCTCTCTTTCATACTTTTTTGCACTCATGTGAACCCGATCTCAAAGCACACATATTTTAGTAGGAGTTGAAGGCAAAAACGATCATACGTATAGGTATATTATATATTTATGTTCGTACCAGAACATGGGGGGAAAGACAAAGGATTTTCGGTTCATGAATATTAATAAAGTCCCGTAGAAAATGATACGCTCTCGCCGCATTTTCACCAATAAATTGTCTGTTTTACCGACGATAATTTATTTGTATTGTTTGAACTTGTTTTAATTATATATTAATTAAATTTACTAATTAATTTTTCTTGTATGATACATTTTCCTATTCATAAATTAAAAAGAAGTATGCGTGGTTAAACGATATATGATAGAATTTCAAAAGATGATATCATTAAGAAATGTAGAGCGAAAGAAAAATTTATTAAGTTTTTTTTATAAACTTAAGACTTTAACACTGTGGAGTTTAGACTATTTTTTCCACTTTTGAGTTTATTTTTCTCGACAAGTTTCGAAGGTTCTATGTCTTCATCATCGAGAGATCAGACAAATAAGGCGTCTCTTGTTTTTTTTTGTTTATTAAAAAGTATATTAATTTCATAATATATTATACGAGTATCTATGACAGAATTCGTTTGCGTATATGCTTATTTATAATCATAAATAACTAACTATCACGCCGTCTCCCCGGAGTGGTAGACAGAAATAATTGACCGCCACATTGTTCTGTCCTGACATACTTCTCTTACTCCCTCTACGTTCGTACATCGTGTCAAGCACGCGCATCGTTTTCTCCAACTCCTCACGTGACCGACATTTAATATTTGATTGATTTAATCATGACATGTTTTCCTTCAGTTACTTATATTCTTAAATTTATTAATATATGTTGCCGGTTGTTTGTTTGAACAAATCAAAATTTCTTTCACTTATATTATTTTATTACTGTTCTTTATTATTCAAACCTTTGAAAAATATGAGAGTTATCTCATCTTAAGCTCATGACATAATTTTCACTTTTACTTCAGCATTATTTCCATTGATATTAACTCAATCGTAATCTCAGGAGATGCCTCCCAAACGTTGCCTTCTTCAAATTCTATGATAATTCACCCTTTTCTTATCCCCACCGCGAATAATTCACCCTGTTAGCACCACCAAAGAGCAGACACGGGAGAGCTTTATAGAAAAAAATGCAAAATCTGTTTTTCCACTCAGTTGAATTGCATTTGTATGCAAATGTGCCCAACTCGAAATCCAACCCCCGCGTGCATTTTTTATGTCATATGCTCATGATGTGCAATAAATTGCGTTAGGCAAAGAGGGATGGATGAATTTTCCATGAAGGGATGATGATTTTTCTGTTCTTTATTGTCACAATGGGTTTTTGATAGCTAATCGATTTTCCGATGCAGCTTTTTTAAACTTTAACTCAATTTTCATTTAAATTAAATTTGCATTTCGTTTTTGCATAGACGAAATAAAATGTATTATTTACCAAATAAAATTTTCCACGCTTACTTAAGTGATTCTTTCCACATATGTATCAAAATGTTAAATATCATATAAATAAAGTTCCATTAAACTTCACATCAAGTTATTACCAAAAACGGAAAACAATCAAATACAAAAGTTTTTTTTTTAAATATAATAATAAGAACAAGATGTCTTTTGAATATATATAATAGTATAAATCCTTCATCGTTAATATTTCGATGAAAAAAATCACACAGTATTCTTTAACCTTCTACCGATGTGGTGGAGGATTATATCCTTTAAAACAATTCGTGATACATAAATTCTAGAACCGCACATAAAATATAAATACCATTGAAATACATTTTGAAATCAATTCACCAATGAAATCGAAATCGAATTTATTAAATTATTAGTTTCATATATAAAAAAATATTTATTTTGAAATTCCATTGTAATACCATAAATAAAACAAATGAAACTTTGTCACAACTGTGATATAGTTAAATTTTATATTCAGTCATCATAAAAAAATATTTAAACAAATAAACTGAAAATTAAGGAAATCTTATTGTTTTTTTTTTTAAATAGTTTTATTTTGATTGAATTTAAAAATTTTAAAACAATTAAATTAATATTGCTTGTGCTATATATTTATTTGACTAAACGTCGTTTGTTTTTCGCAATATTACCAAACTCTCTTTGTTCGCAAATCCATAAATCATATAGGAGGCAAGAGGGATTGTTCGCAACTTCCTAATATGGGTAATCCTAAGAGATTGAGTCTTACGTTAAAGCTACCAATTTTGAAAGAAAATATATTTAAGGTTGGCGGAAATCTGAGAGATGTGTTGCGTTTCGAGAATTTTTCTTGTAAATATAATAATAATGTGTATTATTATTTTATCATAGTTGCTCTTTCAGTTAACTGTGAACATTTCAATATGTGATTTTCATAGAATTTATTATTTTTAAATCAAAAGTGATATTTTAAAATTGATTCACGTTAAACCTGGTTAAGTTGTAGATAGCAAGTTAAAAAGTTTTTTTTTTATTCAGTATAAAAAGTTTCTATTTCCATATGAATAACACAGTTTATACTGGTGACATCTTCGAAACATGTCAAGCACATTTTATTAATATTTGTTTATTTAATATTCGAGAAATTTGAAAACACAATATGCATAAATCAGAAATAAGCAGATTTGTTTTTAAAAATAATGTTTAATCTGATGTTTTCTTGAGTCCTACTCTAATAATCTATGATTTTCACTTATATCGCGTTTCGTTTAGTTGCACAAATAAACCATTTGTCAGATATTAAAAGTATTTCTTTACAACGTGTAAGGCATTATTTTATCATTTTAATTTGACATCCTTCCATGTATGAACCACGAAAAACTTTACACTGTCATATACGAACCGATTATCACCATTGAAGTCATAATAAAATCCCTTAAATATTCTAAAACTATTACTGTGTGATTGGACACCATTGAAACATAATACTTGTTTTACCATGTGATATTCCCTGCCATGATTTTTCAAAATTTTACGTAACTTATTGTAGTTTAGAAAATGTCTGTGATTTATTTTTCGGCAACCCTTAGTTGGTGCGGAATATACGGGTAAGTTAGGAGGACGGCATTTTCGTCTTCGCGTCCAAACATCCCTCCCGTAATTTCTTTCATACTTGCAAACTTATGATCCTGCCGGAATTGACGTGTGCTGTAATTGCCTTTAGATCCCGAGCTTTACAGGCAAATTGAATTTTAAATAACACCACCGACTTTCGTTCAATATATCAAATTCCTTGAAATGTTTAATTTTATTTATATGAGTATATGATAATTTTCTTACTCTGTTATAACTAAGGTACAACTTATAAAATTTACAAACTATATTTGCAAAGTAAAAGTAAATAAATATTATATTCTATTATTAATTTGGCATTGGGCAGGTTTTGGTTCCCATTGACGTAAAAAATATACAATATATTACACCAGTCGATGGTAAAGGTGTTACCGAAACCAACGAATTATACGAATTTTAAAAATAAATTTTCAAATCGGAATTTTTTAAACATCAATCGCCACAGATACGAATATGAATATTATTCTTCTTCTTCTTCTTCCTTGTTGTAGACCTATGTGGTCTGTTCTCCAGAGTGTTGCTCCTCCTGTGAGGTGAGATTCCCAGCTGTCCTTCCATATTTTGGGAGGACTTCCACGAGGACGAGTCCCATGAGGCTGATTATGCAATGCAATTTATTCATTCTATGAACATGACCGTACCAGTCCCTTTTTCGCTGTCTGCTCCATCTTATAATATCCTCAACCTCACATATCTATCTTATTCTGGTGTTCAGTGGATCTCTCAGTGTCTTGCCTGCTATCGTATAATATACATATAATATTGTCATTTTTTAAACTTAAAAGTATATTTTTCTGGAAATGCTTCTAACTTTTGATACTTTCACCATCGGAAGAACTATATAAACTGTATATATTCGAAACATGTCGAGAAAAATCGTGTAAAAAACTTAAGTACTTCGTATATTAATGAAAGTATCATCCTTGTAGAACTCCACGATGTTAGCGCCTTTTTATTGTGAAAATGTGTAAATTTATTATATTATATTTGTAATTATTTTTCAGAGAATAAAACTATGAGTTTCGGGAATGGTTCATATCCGTTGTCAGGTGGATTAAAATCCACAAAAATACAAATACTCGTATGACATAAGTAAATACAAGTACAATGAATTTAAAAAATATATATTTAAAAAAATAAATCCTTCATCCATTAAAAAAAATCATGCCTCTCAAATTAAACGGGAAACGTAAAATATAAATCGATTTTTCCTCTTTATTGTTATTTCAATCCAATGCCTCATATTAGCTTGAATACGGAGCCAGATAAAGTTTCAATATAATATGAAAAATTTAAATTCCACACCAGACTTTTAATTACTTTAATGCCCGTCAGATGGCGATGTCGCAGACGGAGGAGGGCTGCCAGTCTTTAGATATGCAAATTCCTTTCCAATAATATCCCCATTCAGCCTTAGCCACTAGATTCTGAGCTTGCCTATGAAGGTACAAATGGACTTATCTACAAATGGAAAACAACTAACTTAATAATTCAAACGGCTAAGTAGAAAGGTACAAACGCTCACGCACCGATACGATTTCATATTCAGACGGGTGAGAACGTTTTTACTAGGGGTTTCCAATTGGAGCAATCCGTCGCTTGTAAGTCTGAAATTTAAACGGTGTCTAGGGTGCCTTATAGTTCCCATTAGTTTATTAAGTGTTCTATGGGGGCATTGGTAACCGTCAGATAATCATTCTGGTTGTTAAGACAATTATCTGTCTAATGAATGAAATAACTTAAATATTTTTCTCGTATTTTATTATCGTATCAACAAAAATAATTTACACATTTCTATGAAATTTAAAAAATCTGATTTATAATAATGTACAGGACATATGAAGAAGAAATCAATTTTTATTTTCGTATTTGGAGTTATTGTAATTATAATTTGGTAAAATTAATATTGTTATTTTAAATTTCATGGTAGAAGTTCATTGTAAATAATGTAAACAAAAAAATAGGTTGTGGCAATATACAATATAAATAATTTAATGTCTAGGGGATAGAACGCTTGGCTCCTGATCCAGAGGACTTGGGTTCAAGCCCGGACACGACCAAATTCCTTCTACGTAATAATGAGCTATTTTCTGCTCATATTGAAGATTGTTAAAATGAATTCTAATATCATTGATTTAAATCCTTGGTATTAGTCTTTTTATTTAAAAAAATATATGTTAACTTTAATTTCTTGAACACGATACTGACGTAAAACTCTTTATTAAAAATATAGGTTTTCTAGAAATTTTATGGAAAATATATATCACCTTGCTAAAAGGTCTTGTTAAAAGTCATTCCCAAAAATACAATAAAACTTCTATAATAAAGTCGCTTTCATTAATATGAATCATTTAAATACTTTTTATACTCATTTAACTTCTTGTTTACTCTGTTATTTATCACGATGTAATGAGAATCATTTTATTGTTTTGGATAATTCATAGAACATCTTTTTATTGCATTTAAAAAGAGAATATTAAGTTTATTTCTATTTTTCTTTTTTATGCACTTTGTATATACAACAATTTTATTAAAAATAAAATTATATAGATTAGTTTTGGACAAACAGTCCTTTTTCAGTAAAGATACATATTTTTTAAAATATTATAAAATTGTTGTTGTTCACATGATCTGACAGATGTTATAAAGATTTATTTTGGAACGTTTATGCTTTTGTTATAACAAATATTATGATTCAATTTAAAATGTAAAATAATAATTTAAATTTCTTATTCGGGTCCAGGAAACATGTCTTAAACTTACAACAAAGGAAATAAATCAAAGATTGGAAACATGTCTATGTAATTTTATTTTTTAATAAAAGTGTTGTATATAAAAGGTGTATGAAAAATAGAAACAAACCATCATAACAACACAAAGTATGATGTATATAGAAGAAAAATAATATTAAGTGTTTATTTAACAAAAATAAACTTTTTTTCATCCTACTGTATCTGTGTTTTTTTTTTGAAAGCTCGGAAGGGTTGTCTCTTTCGGGTGAAGCAATTAATTTAAGGAGACGACTGTGACAAGCCTTTCAATCTGAAAATCGCATCTGAAGCAAATCATTCGGATACGGTGGCCTCCGCTGGGAATGTCCCTGGATGAATCTGTCTCGTTTGAGTTATGCAATTATCCCGGGGCGTAATTAAATGACTCGATATTTGCAAGATGGGGATGCTGTCTCCGTGTTTTAAAATATGTACAAGTCGTACTTTCTAAAAGCAATTAAAAACGTTTAAACCGGAAAGTTAGCAATTCTTCTTTTTCTTATACTGTTCGAAGGTCACTAGGGCTTGTTTCTGCAGAATTTAGTACCCCTTGCGATGTGGACTCCCGGCTGTCTTTCCATATTTTCGGGGGTCTCCCAGGCATCATTCTTCCCACTATAATGTCCATCGCCCGTGAGTACGAGCATAAGGAACAGATTTTTTTAAGTCTTCTGTGTGGCTATGTACTCGTAGTCTTATCCTAGAACGACAAACTTTGTCACACTCCGGACAAGGATATTCTGCCCCTACGACTGGACCCCGTCCTCTCCGTCTCTCCGGCCCCTGGCACATAGCGACGACTCTTTTCCACTCCGCCCTATCAGTTGCCAACTGCTCCCAGTCCATTTGTCTGTCGACACTCTTAACTACAGTGTGCAAGTTGTTCTTATATCTCTTGCGCTGTTCACCGTGCTCCCTTTTACCTTCTAACAGTTCACTATAAAATATGTTCTTGGGAAGCCTGTTATAAACTGAATAACGCAAGAGAACGCGAGTGAGCAGTGTCTCCATGTTGGAGCAGTTGGATCTCCTTAGAACCTTGGTATTCTTCCCACTGGTTTCCCATGTAAGGCAATGTATGGTTGTCTTTGGTCGTACATTTTTTCCACGCGGTCTCTCCATTGTTTGTCTCCCCCATCTGACAAAATTTTCTTATTCTGTCGCGAAGAGTTCTACTAGGTACTCAATTTTTTTCTTCATAATATTTCAAACAAACCAAATATTTATTTGCTCTCAATAAATAACTGAATATGGTTTTATTTAATTTGTATTTCATCGTTTCTCATCTAGTTTCAATCCTACGGATTGGTTTGCAATAAAGTATAACGTTAACTTCTTCTCCCTCTTCTGTTTGTGACGGTGGGCTGTCCTGGGATGATGATGTTCAGCCATCTCTCCATCTCTTCGGCGGCCTTCCTGGTAATCTCTTGCTGCTTGGGTTTTCATATTTAATTTTTTTTTCAATTATTGTATTCTCCATGCAGTCCACGTGGTCTCTACAAAAGCGCCTTCTGCTTCTTCCCCATCTCACTATGTCTTCAACGCCATAGACAGACCTTATCGTTTCATTTCTGATCCGATCTCTGAGGGTTTTGCCTGCGATGGAGCGTAGGGTTCCCATTTTTGCTACTCTTAAAAGGTTGCTAGTTCTATTGGTATCGGCTCTGACCTCTATTCCATTCGCATGCCTGAACGTTTACTGATTCTTGAAATGCCACTTGGACCTTTGATGTGGTAGTTTCACGTTACTTTCCACATTAATTTGTATTTAAATTCCAGATATTGAATGCTTGAATTCCTCTTTTATGTATCATAATATTTTTCTGCACAAGCCAGTAAGTACTTATACGAAAGTATATTATATCAATTTCCTCTCAAGAGGGCACACAGGGCATATTCAGATTTTAATATATCCAAATCTTGTGCAAGAGTCACAGCCGGAATGGATTTTTCTGAATGGCGGATATATCCAGTGAATTGTGAAGCATATTGGAGGGGGCAGAGGAGATCGGGTTTACTTCCTTTCTCCCATTGAAAACTATTTCCTGTCAGACGTCGCCTCGCGATTCTGGAGACGGATAGGAGATACGCCGCCTTAGAGCAATCCTTTGTGATTTTATAATTGGAAGCCGGCTTCGGTAAATGGCGTCGATCTTTCAGTTTCTACACGGTGTTCCAAAATATGTGACACTTTATCGTAGCACGAAAAGAGAGAGAATTACAAAAAAGATTAATCTTCTCTGCATTTCAATATGTGAGCTGCAAAATAATTTATAATTGTGGAAGCTGATCATACATATAATTGAATTGTTAACACTAATTTTGGTTTTACGTTACGTTAATTTTTAAGTCTAACAATAATAAAAAGTGAAAAAAGTTACAACGAGCTACATTATTTCCATTAAATAAGATTATAATTGTTAGTACCACTCATTTTGTAATGTTCTGAAAAACGTTTTTTTTTTCAGGAAAATAAATTGCCATAATAATATATTTTTTTACAATTAAGCTTTAATTCTCGGTGACAAATATTTCGACGTGTATCAGTTTACGTTTAAATTTATTTATTTATTATTTCACTAAGAACTGTCACAAGATCAAACAGCAGCAGTTTCAGAAACACCTTGTTTTCTTCTACCGACGTCACAAGATTGTAATTAAAATATTCCTTTAAGGAATTGATATATTTTAACCGTTTTGTTTTCGTTTTGTCTATAGAATCTCAATTAATATTTAATTTTGGATTTAGGTACATTTATTGAATGTAAATAATTGCTTTTTACTTACAATAAGGGAAATATTAACAATCAACTCATGACCGAAAAAATATTTAATAATAAAATTGATACTTCATTGAAAATTCATGCTCTTAATAATTTAGACAGTTGTGTACACATAGAAACAATGATTTGAAATACAAATATATACCAAAATACGTTTATATTTCAACAGTTTTGTTTTCGTTTTGTCAATAGAATCTTAATTAATGTTTTAACACACCGCGTCTCCCGCGGGAGCGAAAAGGAAAGGATGGAGTGCCGCATCGGTTAAAGTGTGGCAGTCCATTCTTTCTGCTCACCCCTTCGGAAAAGTGGCTTGATTGTTAGTTAGTTAAATTAAATTTGGTGTTACAAAAAAAATGCAACGTAATTATTTTGTTACGTTCAAATAGAATCTTCTTTTTAGACACGTCTTCTGTATTTATTTCTGTCTTCTTGTATTTAAGTTATATTCATTTTTTGAATTTCGAATTGCAAATAGAGTTCCTAGCTCGTGGAGTTCAGGATATGAAGAGGGTGGCAGTATCCGGGAACAATAATAGGAATGCGATCTTATTTCCAGAGTACCAATGAAGCTATTCCATTTTGTAACTATCACGTTAATTATTGAAACTTTCTCTACAACTTTGCTTTGCCACATAGTATAAAAGGCATTTTCTATTACAACATTTAAAACTATCCATAATACATATAAGACCTATTTTTTACGTATAAAAATAAACTAAATTTTGTAATTATAATTAGAATTCAATTTTATAAAGTATGTTAAATGATCCAATAAAAAAAATGTTGGTAAAAAAATGTGCGACGGCCGGGAATCGAACCCGGATCAACTGCTTGGAAGGCAACTATGCTGACCATTACACCACCATCGCATGTTATACATTTGACAGTGAATCGAAACGTATTTTGGTGTTTATTTGTATAATATATCAAATCATTGTTTCAATGTGTACACAACTGGCTAAATTATTAAGAGCATGAATTTTCAATGAAGTATCAAGTGCATATTGAATGATTGTATTCTACTTCTTCTATTATTGGAGTTTTCCCGGCATCCATGGTTATTTTTACTTTGGATGCAGTAGCTAAATAAGGATTTTATACTGGAACTGAACCAATCTTTAGTTTTTTTATCAGAATTTTCCCGACACTTCTTTTCCTTCAATTATGACATCGGATTATAATTGCAACATTTCATATGAAGGGTTAAACATATAGGACAAAAGCGTCCTTCGTGGCCGAGTGGTAAGTGCATTGACTGCCACCCCCGAAGGTTCCGGGTTTAATTCCCGGCGAGGGCAGTGTGATTGTCACATTGTCTTTGGTCTGGTGTAGAATTCACGTGACAATAAAATGGTTATAGATCAGCTACCTATAACATGTCACGGGAATCACTATGATAGCTATAATACCCTTTACATCGATTTGGCTCATGCTGTCATGATGTAAAGAGCGATTGAACAAAATAATAAATAATGATAATAAAATAATATATCAGAAACACATATTCTTCTGATCTGTTGTTTTCTGCATAACAATAATTCACTAGATGGCCAAAGTATTATATTTTATTGTGTAATTAGAAACTTATTTTCCTTTCTTACCATTTTATTATTTTATTAACACGTTCTTTTTTTAAAATTGTTTTGCCACCATGTTTTCCATTTTTATATTCTACTTACACCCCACTGGATTTGTATCAAAATCCTCTTTCGACGTGTCAAAGTAAACTGTCAATTGTGTAAATCGCAAATGAAAGCATTGCGAGAGAATATCAGCCATCATTAATGTATCACGTGGCATGCATTATTCATATCGCTCGCACAAATCAAAGGTTATTATTTCCCATGTGAGGTGACATCGAGCGACTTAATTTATATTCAGTGGAATAATTTGCAATTGGTTTTGTAATTCACGTGTAAATAAAATTATACAATAGAAAAAGTAAGCTTACTAATTTTTTTATACAGAATTGAGAGTAAATAAACCAATTTTCATAACTGGTTTGCATAATATTCCTGTATCTGTAAAGTCTTAAGTCTCAAAGCTATAAAGTCTTAAGTGATTTTTTGACGGAAACGATTTATGTATTATATATTTATGTTGCCATCAATGCGGTATCCAGTATATAGAGAAGTTTATTCAGTACGAAGTGTAACATATAAGAACAGTATCAAACAGGTAACCATAATGAACATTTGATATGATTGAGGAAATATCAATCCCGTACCTCAGATCGACAAATTACGCCTATCGATACATATACGTTGTCATCTGCATTATAATATAGGCAATATTTCTGTTGTAGTACACCCCACTTTGCCCTCGGACGTCTTCGCGCACGCACGTATCACCGTGCGCGAGCTCTCTTTCCTCGGGCACGCGTACACGCACAGTGCTACTGCTCTTAAATGATAGGAATGACTTATATTGGCCAAAAATTCTCTTAAAACTTTAGGACTCATAAGTAAAGATATATAGAAGTGAAATAACAGTTATGTCTAACCTAGGATTGAATTCACGTTCCCCTTAATCGATATCTAACGCTTTTATTCCTTAGACCAACATGTTAATGGAATTATCTCTTATCTCATAGGAAATATGTTTACTCTATGCACAGGTATAAATGTGTAACTAACTAACTAACTAACTAACCATCACGCCGTCTCCCCGAAGGGGTAGGCAGAAAGAATGGACTGTCACACTTTTACTGATGCGGCACTCCATCCTTCTCTTTTCGCCCCGCGGGAGACGCGGTGTGATGGTTTGCGAACCTCATCGCCACCAATAGGCATCTCCCGCGCACACTTCGATCGTCCAACATCCACAAAATAAATCTAAAACAAATAATATAAAATACAATGATATAAAATAAAATAACAAAATAAAAATAATTTAACACACAATGTTATTTTTAGATGGTGCACATATTGTCTATTTAATTTATGTTCCACGTATCCACCGTTTTTTAATTTAGCACATAATGTAAAAACACATCATGTTTTTTTCGATGTTGCACATGTTGACATAGACCATCCGGACTTTTGTGTTTATTTAATTTATGTTACACGTATCCACCGTTTTTTAAATTGGCTGTAATTAGGCACTCAACCAGCAAGAACTTTAAAATAATATTGAAGAAATTATTCAAATTGTCATTGGAACAAATGAAAAATTTATTTTTACACCTGTCAAAATTCTTTATAAAAACGATAAAACTAATATAATTTTAACAGCAAAACAGTACAAACGTATTACGTGTCACAATTAACTAATATAAAGTGCGGCAACAGTTAAATTGACCAAAATAATTCACTTATACACGAAATATCTCTAAATTTACAGGAGCACCGCACCACATAAACCAAACCAAAATTTCAAAATAGAATAAATGTGTACCTTATAATAATTGCTTTAAAGCGATTGTACATATATTTATAAAATAAAAAACACATTAATTCTGTATTAATGAAAATGCATTTACAATGACGTATTTCTTGCCTTATGGGGCCATTGTTAAATATAAACAAAATACGCCAATCGAAAACTTCTAGAAAATGGTATTCAATCATTTTATAAACAAATAAAAAAAAATTAATGTTTCATATTATGTATATATTCTACCTCGCAAAAGAACCGAAAAATATATTTGATTTATACAATACAATACAAACCATCAC